>JAWNON010000150.1:2705000-3305000 GCA_035045945.1 Drosophila anceps
AAGAGCTAAAGAGTCAATAGCGACGCCAACTGTTGAAACTGATGTTTAATAGCTATAAAATAATACTCGAAGACTAAATAATATAGTCACATGAATTATTGATGAAATTACAGAAAAGATTATAGAATTTTATGATTTAGATGGTTTATTGAAAGGAAAATAAATATCACAAATATTATTTAATTCTTAAGAAATTAAAGATAAGATTTTTAAATTTTTTGAGATTTAATTTATGAGCTTTATATATAATAATTCTATAATTATAAACCAATTTAAGAGCTAAGAACTATAGTAAGGCAGCGAGAGAGAGAGAGAGAGAGAGAGATAGAGAGAGAGAGGAAAACAGATAAAGAGAAAGATAGAGAGGGAGAGGGAGTCAGAGTTTCCTTTGTAGCAACTTGAGCAGGAGTGCCAAAGCGAATTGTTTAGCTCTGCTCAAATTCTACAAAACTCTACATAAATAAATCAAAAATTATATAAAACATTTATAGACTAAGCCATGAGCTTTAAAAGGCATACTCAAGCATTATCAAACCAAAATTCCAGACAGCACATAGCACCGCTTTGTATTGATATAGGCTATCTTGGCTGAATGGCTCACTTGAATTTTTTGTTTATAGAATTCTTAAGCAGAGCACGAAACGCTTAGCTGCACTTTAATTTTATTGAACTTGGGCGACTAGCTGCCTAGAGAAACTTACCTGATTTTGTGCGACCAGCTTGTAGTCTAAATCCACTTTGCGATTGGCCACTGCATGGGCCAGCAGGAACTGCACGCCCTCTAGCTGCTTGGCCGTGGGCACATAGCGGCCATAGTCGCCCATAAATGTGATGGCGAGTGTGTGATTCGCATACGTGTTGGCCCAGTCCCAGCCGCGACCCACATAAATGTTGCCCTCATCGGAGACCTGTGCTCGAGTCAATACAATTTGCGTAAGCAGCGAGCGGAAAGCAAAATGTCCAAAAAAAAAAGAAAAAAAAAGTGTTAGCCGGATGAACGTGCAGGGAATTTGTGGGTGCAATTGTGGGGCTGCTTACGTAAAAGTTTGACTGTATATCCGGCAGGCTCTTCTCCGCTATCGCCGAGTCCTGTATGGTGCGCATTTTGATGGAGCACTTGTACAGATTGACGCAGGGTGTGGACTGGACGCCCACATGCGTGATTAGCACATAGGGTATGGGCTGCAGCAGCGCCACCTTCAGCGGCTTGCTGCGATCGGACGCGCCCCACTGCACACGCTCGATGACCAGATGACCGTTTCCTAAATTCGGAACTGTACAACTTGTGAATAGGCTATGGCGGCCGCGTTTGTTGCCCACTTACACGTGCCATCCTCATAGGTGTTGCCAAAGTAAATGGACTTCTGTCCCAGCTCGGTGCGTGTGCGACTCAGCTCCAAGTACACAATGACAATGGCCATTGCCACAACCAAAACAACGAGCAGGCTCAACAGTATGGAGTTGCGTGTAAAGCGACGCGCCTTCGAGCTGCCACGTTTGCGCTTCACGCCAGCCCCTTCGCTGCTGCTGCTGGAGCTGTTGTTGCCGCTGCGACTGTTGCTGCTGATTCCTGCAAATGAAGATCATCGTGATTATGATAATGATAAAGAAAATGTTTGATTGAATTGTTTGTGTGCCACTCTAGTTGTGGTTAGTACACATACTTGGCGCTGGGGGCGCTGTGTAGTTGCGCTCGGGCGTGCGGCGATTGCGCGCCTCGGAATGTACTTTCAGCAGCAGCTTCATGACGATGGGCGCTAATTATAACGTTTAGTGCTTGTATAACAGCGCCCAAGCATATACACACTCGCACACACACACACACAGCTTATCGACACACAGAGACACACACGTAGACTTTTACTTGCTCGCTTACGCATAGATGAATTAAGTTCAATTTGTTTGCTTGTGACTAACGTTGAATCATGCAAATAGTGTGTTTAATCAATGATTGGGGCTGTAGCCATTGAAATTTGGATGAGATATGCCGCGCGTATAGACGAGCGTGGCACGTAGCGTGGCCGCCTCTGACCGTTTAATGAGCGCTGGCCGATGGCGCGCGCAACTGCCGCACCTGAACCCGTCACTGAAACGACTGACAAAGCGCTGCGCACTGCCGCGTCGCGTCGATTGGCGACGAAGTCGCGACGCGTCGCTGGCAGCTCGAACGGCATTGTTTGTGTGTTGGGCACTTCTTGCCCTGCGCTGCCCAGCGAACGGTTTAGTTGACATGTTTCATTTGGAAAGCAGGGGAGCGGCTGGGGCAGGTGCTATGACGACGACGACGACGACGACGACGACGACGTCGACGTCGACATCGCTGGCTGCGTCATGCTTTGCCGGGCTTTGTTATTCTTGTTGTTGTTTTCCGGATTTGCCATATCGCTTACACTCTTTTATACTTATGCATATATGTATTTGTATTTGTATAATTGTTTTTCTTATTTTGCACTTTTGTTTCACGTCTCTCATTGCCTGTTCTCTTTTGTTTTTTCATATTTTTTGTGAAGTCTGTTTTTGTTTCAATTGCGGCGCGCGTCGCCAGACAACATGACGTATGCGCAATGCACTACGCCGCGCATTCGAAATGCGCTCCTGCTGCTATTCGTATGGCAAACACCTTGGTATTAGTTGATTTTATGAGGCCACATTGTTGTATTAGTTAAGGTGCTCTGCTTGTATTTGTGCAGCTGGTTTACCTGGAATCGGACAATTGGGAAGGTTGTCTATGCACAACTACTTGACTACTTGACATTTTTCATACATTTACTTTCCACTCTAGAAAAATGGTATCGTTACATGGCTTAGCTAGATAAGGAACCTTATAAAAACTTGATTGCATAGCTGTCTAAGAGGCGCTCAAGCTATTGCATTCCAAATTTTAAATTGAAAAAAACTAAATTGAATATGATAAAAATATCTGCAAATGTGTTTTCATGTAGAATTCTTTCTATACGGAATATATATTTTTGCCAAAAGTCGATAACTTTTTATTGAGAACAACTAAATCTTTACTTTCGGACTAAAGCATTTTTTCATTTGAATTTTACTCCTCCTGCCACTTAGTTAGGCTACGCTCATGCAAAAAGCTTTCTTCTGATCCTCCCATAATTTGAAGTGTGTAATTAGTTTTGTTGAGCTGTTCACATCTCTCTGTATACATTCATTGCGACAACAAAGCAAAGCAAAGCAAAGCAAAGCAAATCACAAGCTTTCTGTACTTTCCACGATATTTACATATATTGAAATAAGCTCAATTTGAATTAAAAATTTCCTAGCTAGTTGTTAGAGTATTTATCTTTTTTTTTAGATAGTTTAGCTAACTATTGTGACTCACCTGCAGCTGTCTGCATGCTGGCATCCATATAGTATATGCTGACCGGTCCTTGGTACTGGGTCATCGGTCCAATGACCACATCTGTGGAGTTAGATAGATTGATCACACTGGAGGGCTGTATGGCTGGATTCGTGAAGATATTCTGTGGCATGGTCATCGTGGATGTGGCTGAAGCGCTAAACGTGTGATTGTTAATGCCACGCCCTCCATTCCCATTCCCATTGCCATTGCCATTGCCGGGTTGCCGTCCCTGCAGCGCTGTCCATAGCGCTGTCTCCTCGGAGGATTGCTCCTGTGTGCCCTGCTGTGTGTGCATGTCGCCGTAGCTGAGCGCTGCGTGCTGCGTGCTGCGTGATGCGTGCCGTTCAAGTGCCAAGCCAAACAGCGACTGACCGAAGTTGAACTCAACCGATGATGTTTCCACTGGTGCAATATTTCTATATAATATATGTGCCTGTAGTTGAATTCTGTCCGCTGTGAGGGCGCTCTCGCTCGGATTAGCTAGCAAATGTATTTGTATCGAAAACGGTTATCCACTCAAATATATAAAAACACAGGCAATTTCAATTGTTTTGCTGGCTAAAACAGTTGTAAGTCAAAACATATGCACATATATTATTACAAACGATTGCAGGGCTCTTTAATTATTTTTGTTAGAGCCGATTGAAAAATTTCATTTGAATAATTCATCTGATTAAAGTTTGTAATAGAATTTAATTGCTGTAGTCCGTGGTTTTTCTAGCTTTTTACGCTGATTTTTATTATCTATGATAAAATATGCAATGTAAATCAAATTTTATTTTAGATTAAGTATATAATTTCTAATTTAATTTTTTTTTTTTTAATTTTTTTTTTGTATTTAAATCCAATTAACAATTACAATTCAAATTTTAATCGCTTTAATTGTAATTCATAATTGGCACAGGCGCGCCATCTATCGGCTAAATGAATCGTGCATACATATGCAAAAAGCTGTCAGAGCTTTGCTTAGTTCGCAAAATGCCCAACGCGGCGTTTTATGAGCAGCACGCATTTATTAATCATACGCTCCCTCGCCCAGTTGAATCTACCTAGAATACTGGCAAACAAAAAAAAAAAAAACCGTCAGCATTGCGTATAATAAAATGAGCTCTTAATTGGTTTTAATTAATGAAAATGAAGTTTGCTTCAAATATTTAGTATCAATTTCATTAGCTAATTCTTTATCAGCTTTAAGCAGCTCTGCTCTGTTTCACATTTAATGCCAGCGCACACAATCCGTGCGCACACACTCTCACTCACTCATTCACTTTCGCCTCGCACGCCAGACGCAACACTTGACTTGCCACGCCCCAGTGGCGCCGCCCCGTGTGTCAAGTCATGCAAAATGTCGACGGCGGCGTCTGCCCCGGTGGTTGGGGGGCTATTAACACGCAGCAGTGCTAGCAAAAACAAAGCGCATACTTTGACGCATGCCCTCCTAATGACGACCACGAGAATGCTGCATAAAGACGACAACGACAACGACAACGACAACGACAACGACAACGTGGACGCGCCAGCTGCCCCAGTGGGGCCACGACTTTGTTCCTGTTCAGCTGACTTTAGTAGCTGCTTTTTTTTTTTTTGCTGCTCTGCTCCTTTTTTATTTAACCTCTTGATGTGGTGCGGGTGTGGGTGTGGGTGTGGGTATGTACCATTGTGCCAACAACTGCATGCAGTAGCAGCAGCGGCAGTAGCTGGCGTTGGAGCAGTAGCAGCAGCAACAGCAGCAGCAGCAGCTGCTGCCGTCGCAGGTGAAAACCCCAAAGTGCCCCAGGACAGTGCGAAGTGCTGAGTCAAGTGTCAACTGCAAATGACATTTGCATTTCGCTGGCTGCCTGACTGCCTGGCTGCTGTCGGGGTGGTGGTGCGCCAAGTGGCGCGCTGCTTGGTTGGTCGGTGGCTACGCGTCAACTACGACTGACATTTGTTTTAGTTTTTCTTCCGCTTTGCGCCAGCCATTTGGCAGTTCGTTGTGTTTTCTCTAGCAAAAAAAAAAAAAAAAGGAAAAGTAAATAAAAAAAGAGAGAAAAAAAAATTGAGAAATATGCAACAACAACAACAACAACAACAACAAGAACAACAATTACAGAAAAATGTCGCTGTGGAAATTTAAGCTGTCACGAGCTCTGCTAATACTTGGGCGACGCATTTACTGGTGGCCCTAAATGGCGGTGGGGGGCGTGGCACTTGCCTACTTCACTACGGCAAGCGTAAGCCAACAGCTGCGCTTCGGTCCTTGGAGTTGAAAGTGTTGCAAAAGCAGCGCAGACCTTGGGCAGTTGCTCCAACAGAAATTCTATTCAATGGGGGGATTTGTATAAAATAAAATGTAAAATATTCACGAATTAGCAATTTTATTTTTTTTTTTTTTTTTTTGAAAAGTTTAGCTAAAGTTCTTTGAGATTATGGTGGAAAAAAAATAATTAAAATATATTTACCACAATTATTTCTGAGCTTGATTCACTTTGAAGATGATGTGAGAGGTAATTATTATTAAGAATATTGCAGTGCTTTCATGTGCAGCTTGCCATAGAGTTGTTGCACTATTTTCTTACAAATTTGTGCATTTAATTTAAGCATTAACTCGTTTGGCTGCTGCACAGGTGCTGCAGGTGGGCGAGGGCGCTTGCTTGGCGTAGTTTTAATTTCGGCAAGACAAGGCATGTTAAGCATGTATTTAATTATGTTGCACAGTGTTGGCTGCGTTTTAGGTTCTTAAATAATTGCCACCTTGGCCAGCTACAGTGAACCCACGTGTGTGTGTGTGTGTGTGTGTGTGTGTCTGCCTCGCCAGTTTGCAAGTCAGCTTGTTGCTGCCGCTGCTATAGCCGTTGCTGTTGCTGGCAGTGGTCTAACCTCGACTCTGCAGCTCTTTGTGGCTGCTTGCCACATGTTTACTTATTTTCAACATACATAATTACATTTTCATATGCAGAGTAATTAGTGAGCTGTTTGCTCTTTGCTCTATGGCAAAAGTCTAGACTTTCGTTTCGTTTTTATGGAAACGCGTGCGTGTTCGTGCTTGTGTGTGTGTGTGTGTGTGTGTGTGTGCGTCCAGCTGCTCTTTGGCTTCGTGCAACGGTTCATTTCATTAACGCACAACAACAGCGAATTGATTAGGTTGCGCCAACTGCCCCAACCACCTCCTCCCACCTCGCCCCCCAAACTGCTTAACGTCGCCGTCCTGCATCTCTGCCTGCTGCGAACGGCTCGTAATGCAATTGCATCCGACAATATGCAAATTAGGCGAACCTATGCGACTCACTGCAGCTGTGAGCGTTCCAAATGCTAAATTGTGGGCATAAACTACATTAGCACACATTCCCCAGGCTTCTTCCCAAATGGTACTCTGCGCTCCCCACCGTCCCTTACCAACTCCAATTGCCAGCTGCTGTTCTGCATAAGTGGCAAGTTAGTTGCTTGGCAGCACGCTTTAAATTGCTAGCGATTTGTCTGCCCTGAAAGCATTGGGCATTTCAAAGGAGGGCGTTTGCTGGTGGGCGTGCCTGGCTGGCAAACAAATGAGTTAAGTTAAGTTTAATATGAATTGGTATAGATACCAGATACCAGATAGCAGATAGCAGATAGCTAGAGCTAGAGCTAGAGCAGCTGCTCTAATTCACTCTGCCAAGACAGCCGCCAAGGACCGCCCACAATTGTCTTATCTAATGTGATTACGGCGCCAAACCCAATTTGCACAAAGACTTGCTAGATGATTATTGATTATCGGAGCATATCGCATTACGGCCATAGCGTCAAATCTATTCAATTTGTGTGTGGCTGAAAATATTCAATCCAATTTAGAGTAACTGAGCGGGCAGAGCATTTAAAATGCGTCTGAAATGGATTTTCAATTAATTTTTATTCGTGTTAAATAATTTTTAAAACTTATAAATATATATTTATATTTATAGTGTTTTAGTTATGTAATGAAATATTAGCTTTTGCCTTCTGTTCTCTTCTGTTAGTCTTCAGCCTACGCGGCGTGTGCGTAATGACATTGACAGATCATTTAAAATGCTTGGGAAATATATTTGAAAGGATCTGTGATTTTTCTAATATTTTTTAATTGTGTGTTTATCATATTTTAAAATATTATGTTTTTTAAATATGTAAAATAAACTCTTAAATAATTTTAATATTTTTCAAATATCATATTTAAATATTTTATTATAATTCCTTTTATTGCCATCTTATGACTAGCATGCTGTTCGCTTGCTTTTCTGAGAGGGAGCAAGACAGAGTGAGACAAAGTGAGAGAGAGAGAGAGAGAGAGAGAGCAAGGCGTTGCTGTTTATTCACTAAATGTCAACTATCATAGTTTTCCAATATTTATTTATTAATTTCAAGCATCTACACAGTGTTCTACGTAATACTCTCTGCGCTGAGAAATGTCATCTTTTGGCTTTCGTTCCGTTGGCGCTGCGCTCGTGCACACGTATCGTGCGGCGTATGCGTAATGCGAGCGCCCGCTGTCTGTCACATTCATGTGCATTGCTCGCGCTGTAAATTCAATAAATGGCACTTGCAACAATTTTTGACTCTTTTGGGCGCGCTTACGCTGACGCCGCCGTTGACGTTGAAGTTGACGCTGACTTTGATGCCGACGTCGCTGGTATCGCTGGCAGCGCATCGCATCGCTTCGCATCGCATCGCTTCGCATCGCATCGCATTACCGCAAAGTACACAAGGCACACACACTTTTCGGGCTGCTGCAGCTAGTGCTGCTGCTGCTGCTGCTGCTGCTGCTGTTGCTGTCAAATGTAAAACAAACAGAAAACAGACAGCGTAACCAAGGCCCCTAACAACTCGCCTCTGACTAGGCAGCGCTGCCTGCTTCGCCGCCCAATCCAAGCCCCCAACCCCCGCTCCCTCCGCCCGGCTAGGCTGTCGTTTAGCTGCTCGCACTCTAACAATAAAATCGAAACTTTTGCATTGTGCATGGAAATTGCCATTGCTGTTGGTTGTTGTTGGTTGTTGTTGGTTGTTTCTGGTTGTTGTTGTTGCTGGCATTATGCAAAAGAAAAAGTTTTTTGCAGCGAGCATAAAATTTTATTTGTTGCTACTTTTGGGCTTGCGCTTGATTTGGCAACTTGCACACACACACACACACACACACACACATACACACACACACACACATACACAGACATGTATAGAGAGTGGGCACGATTCATACACATGTTAAGTGCATGGGCGGGCATCCTTGTTACAATTGCTGCACAGCCACCCGCCACCTGCCGCTCGCCCTCGCTGCCCCCCCGCCCCTCCCCTCGTTGGCAAGCCAACCCTTCCGCTGATATTTGGCATATTTTGTGCACATCAATATATCGCGTGCTAGTTGGCAGCGTCCGCAATGGCCTCAACGCCCACCGACTAGCACGCCCCATGCCCACGCCCACGCCTGCTCCTGTAGTAAAGGTCTATATCAATCCCAAGTTGCCAAGGCCCGCGGGCGCATTGGCAGCGCGTTTTGTGGTGCGGTTACCAACAGCGGGTTGAGGGTGGTTTGGCTTGGCTTGGCTTCGTTTCGCTTTGCTTCCCTTCCCTTCCCTTCCCTTGTACGTGAACCAAGCGCAGCTGTGTGTGCTTGTGTGTGTTGGTGTGTGTGTGTGTGTGTGCGGCGCATATTTCGTATTTCATTCTTGAACTATGTGAGTTTTGGTTTGCGGCATTTAAGCAAATATTTTCGAAATGCAGTCTGTCTTGTTGCCTCGGCTGCCTTTGCTCTCTGTTTCAGTTCGAAAAGGTATCCTGGGCATCCTTCAGCTGCTGCCGTTGCTTGCTGGAATACTTTTTGCAATTATGGCTACGAGCTGAGTGGGCGTGGCAAGCGCGTGACTTTGGTTTAGCCTTAGCTAAACAAGTTTTTCTAATGACTTTGTCAACAAATGTGCACAGTAATTGACGACTGACAAGTGCAGCAGCAGCAGCAGCAGCTACATCTACAGCTACAGCAACTACAGCAGCAGCAGCAGCAGCAGCAGCAGCAGCAGCAGCATCAGCTCCTTTTCACATCTCTAACCAAGCTTCGGTTACATCTCTTGTAACATAGTCGCTATATGAGATCTTCTTCTTCTTCCCTTTTTGGGGTTTTTTATATGATTAAGTTTGCAGTTTTCTTTCTAGACTTTGTTTCAGCTCAATTAAGTTGGAAATTAAATTTCTTGCAAGAGTAAACTTATTCATATAGACTTGTCCTTACTTAATTTTCTAATAATTGAAATATTTCTTAAATATTTAATATTTTCAGATATTACATGCACTTTATTTAAAACATGAAATTCTACAAATTTATAAAAAAAAGTTCTTTGCAATTTTCTAGAATTTTAATTTTTTTCTTTAGTTTTTCCAACATTTATTTATAATTTTTAAATTTAAATTAAATATTTCCTTTAAAGTGTGCATTAACAGCGCCTTGGCATTAACATTGGCTGTGCAGCAATCCACCCCCAACTGGGAACAGTTTTGGCAACACTTACGTTCCACGCGCATTACCCCTGCCTGTTAGCTAACATAAAACGGACATGCACACATAACAGCTGTTAGTTTGCTATAAATTTTAAACAACATATGCTAACTTGCTATAAAGTGGCTTAACAGCTGCCAACTGAAATGAATTTAACATGAGCCAATCAGCGCAGGGGTAGCGTTCAGGCTGTTAGCCTCACACAATGCTAGTGAGAGGCAACTGTTATGCTGTTAACTTTAACATTGTGCACAAGCGGGGCAGCTGTTAGCCTCATGCGTTAACATGCTGTCCACAGCTGTGGCTATTGTGTGGACTTTGGTGGATCTCAGCGCACAGTTTTAATTAAGCGAATTCAATTTGCATGTTTAATGTCAATTGGACGTGGGCTAAGTGAATTTCGCGCATAAATGCCATTATATGATGAATGTTCGCTGCAGCAGCTGCACACGCTGCTTGTTGCTGGCCCGCAGTCAAGTGATTTTCCAACAGCACCCAAAGGTATGCTACAAATTATTATATCGCCAGGCAAACAAGCGGAAGCGCACACACACGCACACACACGCACACTCACACACATTTACAATTCCGGTTGCTGTTGTTCAGGCGCTTTGTGGCGGCATTAGCATTGAGCAAATTGTCAATTGAATTGTGCCGCATAATTGGAATATTAAATGTTTACAAAATGCAATATACAAATACACGAGGCACAAGCTACACTCCAACGGCAACAGCAGCAACAATTGCAAGGTTCAACAATTGCGACAATGCTGCAATTTGCACTTAAATGCACACGCACATGGGCATAAATCAAACAAGCACACATGAAACCCAGCTTCCAGCCACGCCCCCCTGCCACCAGGCCTCCTCTTTCACACTGTTGTATGCCGTGTTTAGTGGCCTGTTTTCAATGATGATTTGCATTTGAAACAATGACAGCATTTTGATAGCTTACCCCAGAAACCCTGTATCAAGTGGCAGCCAGTGCTGCTGCTGCTGCTATTTGCCAGGTCGTTGATACCCAGCCCAATGGACACTCAAGTGCGTGTGTGCGTGTGTGTGTGCGAGTGTGTATGTGTGTGTGTGTGTGTGGTGCAGTGAGTGATCATCAGGCGAACCAAATTATTTGCCAATTGTTTGATTTTGCTGTTGTTTTGATTGCTGTGGCGCGTCGCTTTGTAATTTGTTATTGATATTTTTATTGTTCAGTGCAATATGTCAACAATGTTTAAATAACAAACACCAACAATAACAAGCAACAACAACAACAGCAGCAACTAGCTCATAAATATTAACACTTGATAATGGCTGCATTTTTGTCACATATTTGTGCAAATGCATGCGAGAGGCACATGGACATCAAATATACATGAAATATAATGAACTGCATGTGTGTGGGTGTGTGTGTGTGTGTGGAGACACGCCCACTGGCCACCGCCCACATGTGCAGCTGACAAAAGCACAAGCAGCAGCCAAGAAGCAGTCAACAAAGCAGCTGCGGCACAAATTGTTCGGGCTCTGCCCCAAAAATAAAAAAGAAAAAAAAAAAAACAAAAATAAAAATAAAAGAAAATAATAAAAAAGAAAAATTAAATAAAATATATACATACATTTATATATATAAAATATATATCTAGAGCGGAATTTGCCGGTTTAGTTTTAAGTTTTTTGGCCAGCAGCGTTTTTAAGTGCGGATATTTTATGAATTTTATACGCTGCTTGACCTGCCCAGGCCAGCCGTTGCTCCTGCCTCATCCAGCTGCTGGTGCTGCCTGTGTGCGCCATGTCTCTCTTTATCGCTGCCACCGCACCACGCCCCATGCCCCATGCCCCTGCCCGTGCCCCTGCCCAAAAATGCTTCACTTACTGTTATTGTGTTTGCTTTGGGCTTCCGTTTTTTTGGTGGCGTTGCTGCTGCTGCTGCTACTGCTGCTGCTGTTGCTGCCACATCTTGTCGCAACTCTTGTTGCCGCTTCGGTTATTTTCTGGTCATTGTGCGGCTTGTTTACGCAGTGGGCGTGCCCACCACCCCACACACCCACGCAGCCCACACAGCCCACACAGCCCACGCAGCCATAGACAGTTGCGCCCGCAGGGCCGCATCTCTGGGGCAAGTTAGTGACACTCAATTTAAATTTATGCCGGTTTATAATCATTGCCCGCCTGTCATAAAGCCGTGAAATACTCTACGCCTGGGCTACTTCTGCTCTCGTCTCGCTCTCTGTCTTTTCTTTCTTTTTTCTCTTTTTCTGTGTGCTGTTGTTGTTGTTGTCGTTGAGGGTTGTGCACGAAATTGTGTAAACTGTTTAGCAGTTTACTGTTTGAAGGTCCTGGCTGCTCAATTAAATGATAATAAGGCATTATATCAGCGGCTTATACCAGCACCTGATGAGCCACATTTTAGCCTCGTCTCTCGCCTCTCTCTCTTTAGTTGCTTTTAGCTTTTTGGGCGTGTGTCTGCCCCGATCTTTTGCCATAATTTATAGCTGTGTGCGTGTGCCTGTTCGTGTGCGTGTGCATGGGCAGGTGTTGATTTCAGCAGCCAAGCGATGCGTAGTTTGCAGTTTCTTCACTCATAATTAGTTCAACTTTTCCAGCAAGCATTAAAAACTTGTTTGTGCCGAAAAAAAAATGAATGAGAAAAACTTCAACTTTGCCATGCGAAAAGTCCGAAAAGTTGCCCCAACTCAAGCGCATCTATCTAAAGGAGTCAGATTTGTAAGAATAAGCATAGTTATTGGCATCTTCGTCTGCAGCTCAACATGTTCTCCTAGCACAATACAATGTTCCAAAACTTAGTTAGTTTCAGTTCTCTTAACTATTTCTAAAATTCTATTTCTTGATTCTATTCTGATTGTTGTGAATAAATGTGAAAATAAAATTGAGAGAAAAAAAGCAATAGTCGACTGAGAAATACGCTAACCACAGCGACGAACGAGTATCTTCATTATTATTCTTATTACTAGCATCATCATCTGCATGATGATTAGCATGATGATGTGTGATCATGCAGCATTAGGATAATGATGTTCATTATTATGAAATCGCTTATGATAATGATAATCATTATTCTGTTATGAGCATCGGAATCATGATGATTATAAATCTATAAACATCATTTATCATTATCATTATCTGTATAATAACTTATTATTATTAACATATCATCATGGTCATGAACAGCTTGATTAATATCTTAAGGATCTAAACTCTGTGGATCATTAGTATTATAAGCATGGCATGAGAGAAAGAGGGAAGGAGAGAGACGAACATAGTTCGCTCCACTGGGCAGCCTAGGATTATAGATGGATAGATAGATGATAGATATTTAGATATATTAAAGATAGATAGATGGATTAAATATACTCGTGAATAGATGCGTCTCCTTCCACTCACTCACAACTTTTTCATTATCTGCACAATATGTACTTTAAAGATACTTTGTGATGATATATTGACACACCCACACACACACACACACACACACACACACACATATATATATAAACATATATGTAGATAAAGTTACTTTTCAGTTTGTATTGTTGCAATTGTCGTTCGCTTGCAGCAGCAGCAAATGAAGTTTAATTATTAACCAATGATCCAGTCGCATTACCCCTGCTCGGGCTTAATTACATGTGAGCGAATGACAGGACTTAAGTGAATTTCTGCCTTAAATCAATGCCACTTCAAACACACACACCCACACCTCAACGCCCACACACACACACACAGACTTTGCTGCGGGCTAACAAACTTGCAAGCCTTTAGCGGGCAAACAGCCCAAACGCCCGCGCCTTCACCCTCGCCTCGGCACCGCCGCCGCCACCTCAGCCTTTGCCGACCCGACCGCAACCCTTTGCCGCACGCGTGCGCTCCCGCGCCTCAATTTAAATTGTGGCCATTTGGCCACTCAACGTTTAATGAGCAACAAATGTAATTTATTTATGGCGTCCACTGTTGAGGCCTTTGCCTCAGTTTCAGTTCGCAAAATGCTTCAAGTTTTCAGCACAATTACCATAAGCACACACACACACACACACACACACACACAAGGGCGTGCACACATGGGTCAGATAGAGCGAGATAGATAGTGCGAGAAATGCTGTGTAAATCGCTGGCCACTTTTAGCTGGCACTTTTCTCAATGGCATCTCACACGCTATCCCACTCGCACTCACCATCTCTCTCTCTCTGTCGCACTCACTTTGACTCGCTCTCTCGCTCGGTGCAAAGTGTTGATATTTATGGATCATTTGCATATGTGTGCCAATGCAGAAGGGGCAGGCAGCTTTCTTTCCTGCCACGCTTGGCCAGCTGCAACAATGGGGCAAAAAATGTTAACTGGCGAGACAGTAAAGCATTTGCTGCCACTTCCGCAGCAGCAGCAGCAGCAGCAGGCGAGAATGTTGGATCTATGGAGCTGCTTTTGAAAGTTGTCCAGTTGCGGTAAACATAAATTCTCGTTGACACGTTAATATTGTTCCCTTTTGGTTATGTTGTTGTGCTTGTGTGTGTGTGTGTGTGTGTGTGTGTGTGTGTTGTGTGTGTGGCACAGACCAGGCGCACATTACAGCTGCTGTTGGTGCTGCTGCTGCAGTCAGCTACTGCTATTTTGCTGAAAATGTCCAACAAAAGCTTAAAAACATTTAAAAGGGATTTATAGACATTTGGGGAATATGCCAGACAGCTGGACAGCCAGACAGACAACACACACACACACACATACAGATGCTAGCCAAGTACTATACAAGCCAGCCACAAAAGTCATTAAGCTACACAGAGAGTGAGCGAGAGAGAGAGAGAGAGAGAGCGAAGGAGAGAGAGAGTGGGACAAGTGAGAGATGTGGCCGAAAACAATAACAATTTTCGAGCTCAAATCTAATTCATGATTTCATTACCAAGGGGCGCGCCCATTTTGCCAACTTCTTAGAGTCGAGCAGAGAAAATCATTTCCTGTTTAGCACTCAATGCTGGCCACCCACAACCATCGGCCGCCTCCGTCAGTGCCCCACTGGCCCCCTTGCCGCAGTTCCGCTTACTTTTCTCTCTAGGCAGTAAGCCCGTAATTGTCTTTGGGCCTTTTTTTACGGCCCAGTGATAACAACTGAAAGTGTCACTATCGACAAAATGAAAAGCCATTAAAGAAAATTACCCGACTTGACATTGAGTTTGCCAGGCATTAAATGGCACAGTTGAAAACGCCTATGAAGTCCTCAATGTCCTGCTAATCACATGCCCTGTGTGTCGCCCTCAAATTGAATTGCTTTCTGGGGCTCACCCCACAGAGCCAACAACAACAGCAACAGCATCAACAACAACAACAATTGTTGCCTGAGATTTTCCAGTCATTTGCTGTGAGTCGTGCCCCATGAAAATGAATCACGTATGGCTGTTCTACAAGATCCTGGAGATGCTAGCGGGCAGCGCTTGCACATACATACACACAGTTGCCGCGATGTACAAAACGGAGCCATTCGGCCACAACTTGCTCTTCTGTGGCACCTATGTCAGCTTTGTGCTGCTGGCAGCGATCCGTGGCATAAGTATTACGATGGGACTGCGCACGCTATTGCGACCTTTGCTAATTGCCAGCCTCCTCGGCACATGCATGCACTTCCTGTGCGCCCTGGTGGCCATGAACTCTGCCGAGAATGATTTTCACCTACAGTTCATGAGCGAAATGGGCGAGAAAAACCATGTGTATTTCAGGTATTGCCGCTGGCAGAGCATCACTTCCTTGGTGGCTGGCGGCATCTATCTGATTGAGTCCACACTGCTGCTGGATATAATTGTGAAGATACCACAAGCGGATCAGAGGCCGATGAACGTTGTTACCGAGCCGCCGCCTCACGACGACACCTGGGAGAACTTGACCAACGAGGAGCGCGACATCTGGGCCAGAATATCGGCTGACATTTACCTGCTGGGCAAAGATTTCGACTACTGGCTGCGTGTCAAGTCCAAGTGGGTTCGTCAACTGGCTGGCAATCAGGAACTAATTGAGATGCCCGCGGTGCATTCGGAATCCGAATCTTCTGAAGCTTACGAGAATACAGTTGAGTTCGTCGCCTGATCCCTATGGTGACAGCAAGTCGGTAAGTTCTGATAGGGATTACACTGACGATGGGGATGAAGAAGCAGTAGCTGAGGATGAAAATCAGGAAAACATCTGATGATAACATGGCAGGCACGACTTAACCCAATCCAAGCACAATCAACACGATTCAGCACGACTTAACACGAACCAAGAGACTCAGCACGAGTTTTCGTGCAAACAAATCAAGCTGACACGACTCGGCACGACTCGGCACGACTCGGCACGACTTGGCACGACTACAAGCAGTTCAACACGAGTTTTCATATAAACCAGTGAAAACAGACTCAACGAGAGCTGAACAAGTTAGCTCGACCTATGCTACTCAACACGAGACATCGTCTACACGACTTGGCATGGCTGAGCACGACACAGCACGTGTCTCGATATGATTTGGCACCACTCAATACGTAGAGCAACACGTCTGCACACGAACCACTTGAGCCGTACGATCCAATCGAACGAATATGTTTTCTTTCTCTGTGTCGCATAAAATTTGTAGTTCGTGTCTTTGGTTGAGCTCATCGCTAGCTCATAAATACAATGTCTGCAGTTTTCATTTGAATTTATGCCTTAAGTTTCAACTCGAGCACTCATATATTGCAATAAGTTAGGCACACGCACACATAGACACGCATACGACATTTATATTTATGGTATGTCTGGCCGTGCCCCTCAGACCCGCCCCCTAAAATTGCTGTCACATATCCATTTCATGCATTTGACTGCCCAAATTGTCAACTTGACATGAAATTAGAAAAGCGCAAAGCATTTAAACATGCTCCAATATGCAAATGAAAATGCTCAAAGAAATATTTGTATACCAAATACACACGCACACACACATATATACATATATACATACATACATACATTTATATGTATATATATATATAATAATACATATTTATACCAGATATACAAATATATATAAATTTTTGCATGAATTTTATATTGTGAATGTCTGCGTTTTAAGGCCACAAACTGCTGTGATGACTGCATAAAATATTAAAAAATCTAATTTCCAAGTTTTCTTGCTTTTCCCAAGCTGACACGCCCCCTAAAAAAAAAAATGGAAAAAAGAAAAACAAAATGCCAAGCAGCTCGTCAGCCCGTCCAACCGTCCGCCCACCCGTCCGCCCGCCCGCCCGTCCACCCGCCCGTCCGCTTTCCTTGTAATTTGTATAAGCTTTTTAAGACCGCCAAATGCAAAAATCGCTGGCTGAATGTCGGCTCTGTCCCATCTGTCCCACTGTACCTCTGTCCCAGCTCACCCATCGCACCCATCTCCCATCTGCCCATCTGTCCCTCTGTCCGTCCCTCTGTTTGCCTGTCGGACTGTCTCAAATCTCTTGCAGAGCGCTGACAGTCGCTCTGGCAAAATGAAATAAAAATATGCATGTTAAATAAAATGTCAACGAGAACGCCATTTAGGGGCGTGGCAAAGTGGGCGGGGTATGAGGGCGCTTTGAGCGTGTTGTAAAGTGAGCAAGATTCATGTCAACTGAGCCAAATACGGCAACAAAAGGCATTTAAAATGATTCATTCCTCCACTGAAACACATAATGCGCATAATAATCAAGCCAAAAGCCATTGCAAAGAACTTCACAGTTCCCAAGGCTACCTCGAGGCTAGTGTACTTACCTAACTAGTTAAAGGCCATTGAAATTGTAAAGGCCATTGCCTTGAAAGACTCTTGTTGGCAGTAGCCTATAAAGCAAGTGGAAGTCTGTCACTGAAGTGCAGAGTAAAAGTTAAACTTTGTATTTTCACATAAGTAGCAGCTTCCATCATATTAAAAGAATTCCAAAACGAACCAGTAACAATTGTGAATAGTCGTATTTTATGGATTTTCTGGTCTTTGATCAATGTTTGTCTTGCTGACCGTAGAAATTGAAGTCTTGCAAATAGTTTTAAAAATTGATTTTTCCTGCAATTTTCAAACGGCTCACTGAGGTTGTAGTTAAGCAGAAAGTTTAACTATAAACTGTATCGTCTACAGCCATCGAACTGCATTGGTGACTTATTGTTGACGTCTTCCATTGATTAACCAAGAATTTTATATAAATAAGCCAATTCTGTCCAGCTGTTCAGATTCGAGTTGAAGCTTGTTAAGCGTGTGCAAGTTCGTCAAACTAAAAAATTGATAAACTATCAAAAATTTGAATTCAAGCAAGCGTTGAATCTAATGTTACTTAAAGACTAAAGATACAGAGTTATGAACTGAAGACTAGAAACCCAGAAAGAGACAGCGGCAACTTCATTGTTGATCATGCAAACGCTCAACTTGCACCTTGTACAGAATATTAGATTACTAGTCGTAGCAGACTGCTAACGCTAAAGGATTCTGTTCATTGCTCAATCTGATGATCAGCACTTGGCTAAAAAGTCTTTTCTTATCAGCCTTTAACTTGTGTGCATATCTGCAAACTAGATCTGGCCTACAATTTATTATTTAAGTTATTGTTGTCCTCCTCCAATAACTGAGGGTATGGCATATAGGCAAATTTGTATATATTACACTGTTTAAAAGCAAGTATTACTAAGCCTGGCAGTTAGATCACTTCTGATGTGCACTATAGATGGATTTATAAGCTACATGCTTCGCTTAGTTCAATCGTGACAATTCCAATAATATATTTATATTACTTGCATACCTTGCTAGTTTTGATCAGCTTTGCTGTTTTAATACTATTATTAATATTAAAACATAAACACATTTTGCTACACTTTAGCTTCTCTAGCATCTATAAGCAGCTTGCAAAGCATATAAAAGCTGAAGCCAGGATCTCTGGCAACTAAGCCATGAACAATTTAAGCTTTAAGCTAATGTATTTTGCGTTCAACTCTTTTGGCAGATTATACGCATATTTAAGTGTCATTTAGCCAAAAGCATGCGTAAGCTCATTAGCCACGTTTTAGTCGAGGTGCACCTGGCTGCTGGCACAAGGTGCAGCTTTAAGCAATCCATTGATTATCAGTTTCCGACTGACGGCATTGCCAGATATGCCGCAGTAGTCAAAGACTTGAGTGCTTGCCCCTTCACCTTTCCTTTCCCTTCTCTCTCTCTCTCTCTCTCTTTCTCTGTCTCTCTCTTATCGCTCTTCACTCTCTGTCTGTCTCATTCGGCGTCATCCATCTTTTGTGTGCCAAATGGCACTCGGCAAAAGTTGCTGCAACCACTTCCGGCCAGGCAATGGACTATTGGCCAACCCTTCACCAACTCAATTGCATCTTTTGTCTGCTCTTCCTCATTCGCTGCATGTGTGTCTCTGTGTGTGTGTGTGTTGCTTTAATTGAATTGCTGTAAAAACGCGGCACAAATTATTGACTTCAAGTGGCAGCCAGCCAGCCAGCATATTTTCCTCTTCCTGCTTTCATTCCTTCTTTCATTTTGTTGTGTGTGTGTGTTTTTTTTACGTCTTTTCTTTTCTCTTTTTTATTTTGTTGTTGTTGGCAGCCACAAAATTTTTCCATAATTTGAGTGGCCTGTAGCTTCAAGGAGTTTGGCGAGCCAAAAAGCTCCCCAAAGTTTTCCATCAAAAACGTTTAGAATGTTTTTTCCTGTTGCCTGTTGGCGCACACACACACACACACACACACACACACACACATCTCTTTTTTATATAGTCCCCCACATGCGGCTGTCCCCTGTGTGTCTGTTCTGCCATTGCCCGCCACGCATTTTGCTATTGTTCAACTTTGCTGCCCGCTTCGCTCCGCTCCGCTCCGCTTTGCTGCTCTTCTCTACTCTACTCTACTCTCGCCTCGTCAACTCTCATGCTCATGCCCTAACCTACTTTTGACTTGCTCAATGTTGGCTTCTTTTCAGTGTTTCACCGTTTTGTTGTTGCTGGCGCACTCTTGTTCTTCTGCTTCTTCTTCTACTGCTGCTGCTGCTGCTGCTGCTGCTGCAGCTTTATATTCTCCTATTTCTGTTGTTGTTGCCTTTTTTTTGACATAAATTTGAAACTTTTCAGTTTTATTGTTGCGGACTCGTTGGCAGTAATGGATTTCAAATAGAGTTACTCATGGGTAAAATGTTTCATACTTTGGGGTATTAGCAAATCTGCAAGTTGACGACGACGACGCGACTTTTCATATTAATATGTGACTCCACTATGCGACGCAACTGTACTTTTGTTGTTGTTGTTGTTGTTGTTGTTGTGGTTTGGCTGCGTTTCGATTCCGTTTCGTTTCAGCTTCGCTTTGCTTCGTTTCGTTTCGCTTCGTTTTGTTTTGCTTTGCATTTGGCCGCTGCATACTTTTGTGCGCACTAAAAGCCTTAAGTTATTTGTAGCTGCTTGCTGGTCTGCTAATGCACATTTTATTGAAATAAATTCCGTGCCCACTTGAAGATGTTGCTCGCACTGGGTCGTGGCTTTGGTTGCGGTTTCTTTGGCTGCCACTGCTGCTGCTGTTGCTGTTTTGTGGCTGCTTTTAGCTGATTTTATGGCCTTAAGAGGCGTCCACTGCGGTGCTAGCGTTGATTTGCTGCGGTCTATACAGCCCAGGGGCCAGTTTATGGCCTCAACTTGGCATTCTCCAACAGCTTAAAGACGCTACAGCACTAAAGTCAGCTAACAGCGAAGCTGCGAACTGCCAACTGCCAACTGCGAACAGCTAACAGCTAACAGCAGCCCAATTCCAAACACACTTAAAAATGCAAATGATATTTACGTTTTCAGCTTGAGCGTCTTCTTCTTCTACGTCTTCTTCTTCTGCTTAAGTGCAAAGTTAAGCGACGCCCCAAAGTATGCAATGCTCGGCGTGCTTGGCCTGCATTTTTAATTACGCACTGCAAATCGGTGCAGATAACAGCTGCTTGTTCTTTAGCTTTAGCTTTATCTTTACCTACTTCTTCTTCTGTTTTTTTTTTTAACTTCTGCTTTCCTTTTCTGCTTCTTGAGCATACTCTCAAAAACCAATTCTCAAAAAAAAAAAATAAAAAAAATTAATGCATTTCTATGGCAGACAGGGAGAGATAAGAGGAGAGATTCAAGTCTGAAATCGTTAGATTATTCAAATGCTTGGGCAAAAACTCTTAACATTGGTGATTTGATGGCGAAAGTGTTTAATGAAGCAGATTATTAGAATCAGAATCAGAAACAAGTTTCTAATTTGCATAAATGGAATCAGTTTTAAGATAAATATTAATGAATCCGATTACAATTCAGCTGGAGAGAATGAATGAACCTGCTAACGGTTTCTAATTGCATTAAAATTCAAGCCATTTCACGAGTTTCTGGCTGGCGAATCATATTTTAGAGCAGATACTTAGATAACGTTTGCCGCGCGTATATGGGCCACATTTCCGACAGCCAAAACGCGACGTTGGCGCATTTTAATGGCTTTTGTCTTGGCTGCCAGGCAGCCTGCGAGCCTACACACCTGCCATACAATGTGGGCGTGGCTTGGCTGAGTTGTGGCATGTGGTGCACGTTGCTTTGGGTGGTTTGTTGCATTTCAGTGTCATGCCGGCATTTAATTTCACTCACTGCGAAAATGTTTTATGTCTTGGGTAAACACTTGCCTCGCCGCGTTCGCGCTCAAGTGAATTTTATGCGCTGCACGACATTTTTGCAGCTGCTGCCGCTGCTGCTGCTGCTGCTGCTGCTGCTGCTGCTTTGCATTCCTTTTTCTCTCTACTTTACTTTTTGTTGCCAACTTGGGCGAAAGTGAAAGCGCACCAAAAAAGAAAGAAAGCAGAAGAAATGCAACACGAAATACAACAACAAAGCAGCACACAGGTGCAAATTTTATGTGCGCATTTCACACCTGCAGCATCACGTGGCACACACACACACACACACACACACACACACACCACTGGAGTGTAGCGTGTAAAAATTTGCTACTTTAAATGTTGGCCGAGGGACGGGGCGGGCACCAAAGTGCTACAAAATCACAACACAAAAGAATTCAATCAGCAGTGCTTAGCAGGTAGCCTGGCTCACACACACACACACACACGCATACACACACACACATACACATTTAACAGCTATTGCAGTTGCGGTTAACAGGCCAAGCGTAATATAAACTTGAGCTCAAGAGCGAGCAGCATGAAAAGGGGCAGAGTGGGCGAGGCAGCTTCAACTGGTGCAGAAGTGTGCTTTATGTGTTAACCTGTATGTGTCCATGCATGTGTGTGTGTGTGTGTGTGTGTGTGTGTGTGTTTGTGTGTTTGCGTGTGGGTGTTGTGATGTGTGCGTTTGGTCCATGCGTGGCATTTATTTTTGCATTTTAACTTGGCAGCGAATTCCCCTGTTGATGGCGACGTCGTCGCCGGCAAAAGCGCACAACCGGAAAGGCGCACACATCTACACCTACGTACATAAATACTCACACTTGCATACACACACTCACACAGGTGGTGAGTGTGCTGCTTAAGCTGTTCGCAAAAGGGCAGCTTTTAAACTTGCAAACAAGGTGGCAACGTGGAAAAGCCGCCAACGCCAACAGTTTGGATTTGTGTTTGCACGCTGCTCATTGGTTTTTCCACTTTTCCATTTTGGCCATTTCGGGTTTTTTTCTTCTTCTTCTCCTTCTTCTCTCTTTCTTTTTTTTTATTGCAATTCAACAAAATGGGTATAAATAAGAAAGCCACTTATAAAGCGACCTGAAGTGACTTTTAAACAAATACCCAACACTGGCAATGCCTTTTCGAACTGCACTCGAAATGCAATGAACAAAAAAATACAAATAATAATAATAACAAAAATATCGAGAGTGGGTATTACGAGTGTGAAACATGCCCCAATAACCTTCAAATTGTGTGTGGCTTGAAGAGTTTAACAACACTGAAATGGGGTATAAAGTAGACTGAGGTGATTGTTAAACAATAGTTCAATACACACACACACACAGAGAGAGGGAGAGAGAGAGAGAGTATAAAATTGTTAATAACCCTGAGTTAGTACTTAGCCATAATTGTTTAACAATGCTAACATAGATTAAAGAGCTGCCTTAAATGTCTTTTAATTAACTGCAGTACAGAATGTTGCTGGAATTCTAGAACAATAATTGTAGCAGAGAAAGTGAGTATTACAATCGTGAAACATTTGCAAGGTCATTAGACTGTAGATTTTGACGTTTACCAACACTAGAAGGAGAAAGGAAGTGAACTGAGATCATTTTATACGAATATTCAGCACTGATAGTAGAACTTTGATACTGAAGTCTAAAGTATCAGGTACTAAGCTTCAAATTACTGGTCAAAAAACTGGTTGAGATTTTAAAATGGTTTGAGCTAATTTATAAATGAATATCTAATACTGAATTTAATTGCTAATTACCTATATATAAATGATCTATATCTGATTATGTAAGCTATCTTTAGCTCTAATCGTTTACCAACACTGGCAGCCACTTAAATTTTGTCACTTGCAAAAAGAAATTATTAAGCGATTGTTAAATTGGCAAATTTAACTCTGACCGATTGCGGATAATTAAATTTATTGATGCTCAACACTGAACCCGACCTCGACTGAGCTCGCATTATAAATTGTATTCAGCTGTCAATTTGAATTAAGGTTTTGATTATTTACAGCCTTAAACGCATGTGTAAACACACATTAAATAATTTCCATATACATAAAACAATATTTAATTAGGCTGCCGCTGCCGCTGCTGCTGCTGCTGCTGCTGCTACTGATGCTTGCTCGTATGCTTTTATCTGTAAACCACTTGGCCGTGGTATTTACTTTGCCTTAATGAAGCGCGTTTCATTTCTGAAACTGATAAACAAATATGAGAGCGTTAACAGCTGCGCAACTTTTCCAACCAATTATGCCAATTTTCTGTGACAATCTCCTGGGCCAAGATTGAAGCAATTCCAATGAAATTCACATGGAAGCAAATGTTGTTGCTGTTGTTTTGGCACAGCCTTCAGGTCATTTGCAGCTAAGCTTAAAATTATATTGTTGTCGTTGTTGTCGTTGTTGTTCTTGTTGTTGCTGTTGTTGCTGTCGTTGTTGTGTTAAGAAATTTTTCCATTTTTTATGCTTTACGCTGGCAGCTACCTACTAATTTTCTGATACAAACGAAATGTATGTAATTTCCCTGGAGCCAAATTGACATAAGCAAAACGTAAAAACCGCCAACAGACATAAATGACAATCAACTCGATGCGGCAACGCTTCAAGTACTGAGATACAGAGCGAGTGCAAGAGCGAGAGAGAGAGAAAGAGGAAAGGGAGTGTAGGGTTTGAGCTGTTTTGGAGTTAAGGGCAAGCTGGCTGCCAGGGCTGGCAAGATGGCTTCAATCATTACTCATCATCCATCAACGTTGCAAAATTTTCTGTTTTTTTTCTTCTTTTTTTTGGCACGCAAATATATGCAAGTAAAAAAATGTGAAACAAAAAAAAAGCTGAAAAGAAATAAAAATAAATGAAAATGAAAATGGCAGCCGTTGGCAATTTTACAGCCTTTCTGGCCAAATTGCTGGGGCCAGCCAGGGGGCCACAGGGCCAGCGGACCAGCGGGGCAAAGGGCCAGAGGGCCAAATGGGAAACTGCTGGGTGGGCGCGGCCAGGCGACTAATTCGTGCGATGCGTTGCAAACGGAGTATAAATTATCATCATGGAAAACAAGTGCAAAATGTCATTTATCATATTTTTCGGTACAACGACAGCAGCAGCAATCACAGCAGACACACACATACAGCTCGCACGCGAGCACACACACACGCACACACACACACGCACAGACACAGACACATTTATTTACACATATGTGAGCATTTGTAACCTGTGCCACATTTTTGCCTAATTCGCAAATACATTTTCAAAAGCGAGGCAGCCGGAAAAAAAAACATTTCTTAGCAATTACGCGATTTGTTTTCTTCTTTTCTTTCTTTTTTTTCTTTTTGTAGCACAGTTTTTTGGGGTCGCGCCCCAAATATGTAAGCTCGGCATGTATGATAGTTATCTGGCACACATTAAGCTAATGAAAGCATAAATTTAAAATAAAAATTAAACATATTTCCTTGGCATGTTTTCGGCCAACGAAATGCGACAAGTTGGAGAAAGCCAACAAAATAAAATAAAATCAAATGAAATAAAACAAAAATGAAATACGAAATTAATTTTATTACTATGCCAATTTCATTTAACATTCAGCTAAAGTGAGCATATTTGCTTTGCATTAAATTGATAATAAATTCAAAATCAAATTTATAGATTTTCCAGTTTACTATATATATATATATATATATATATATATATTCAAAATATGAATAGTTCACACCTCAGCTACATTTTTAGGCGCATTAGTTCGATTTCTGCTACTTTTTGTTTATTTTGAAACAGTGTATTTGGCAGCTGAGCAACTTTTACATTTTCCTGCTTCCTTTTTGGCTTTTTTTTGTTCTTATTCATTTTTTTTTTTTAGGTTGGCCTTTGCGATGACAAATTTACAAATGTTTTTGGCCGTTTTCTAGGTCACACTTAATTTTTATTTTATTTTCAGCAAATATTTCTTGCTATTGGTTTGCCTTTTTTTGTTTAGCTGCTGCTGCCCCGTGGCACAAAAGGCACACTGTGTGTGGGTCTTGGCTCGCTGCCTGTCAACTTCATTAACATTTTTATGATGCGCCTTGGCGACCGCACTGCGAGATCTGGGCTAGGAAATCCTTCGTTCTGCTTAGGTCTAGGCAGCTATTCAGCTTTTTCATGCCAAATGTTATTCTTGTTGTTGTTGTTGTTGTTGTTGCTGCTGCTGTTGTTGTCGCTGTTGCTATTTGTTGTTGTCACACGCAGCCTTGACGCTGCTTCTATTTTTTTTTTGTTCATTTCTTTTTTGTTTTTATTTTGTTGCTCACGCTATTATAAAGAATTTTTTATCTAACTGCTTTTTTTTTTATTTGTAGCAAGGTCCAGGCTCCAGCAATGCGGGGGAGTTGACCAGTTGGGGCAGGCATGGCAGGCGGGGCAGGCGGGCAGGCGGGGGTTTGGGGTAGGTTAGGGGGCATAACAATGTCAACGCCGTGCTATGTCCTTTGCTTTGTGCCTTGGCACCTGAGCCATGACCAAAACAAAGCCATTACAGTTATTTGTGCGCTATGCTGCGCTCTCTTGTAATTTACACAATAAATATATACAAAAGGCGACCCTCAGATCTCAAGTGGAACGCGCATTGAATGGCAAAAACAGGGCATAGAATAGCTCGGGTGCGCTATTTGTGGCGTGGGCTGCAATATTAAGCTGCCTGCTGCCTGCTGCCTGCTGAATGCTGCCTGGTGCCGGCTGCCACGTAAATCTGCAGCTAAATCTTGTGTCATCCAGCCGGCTGGAAAGCGTCAGTGATCCATGACTCTCCAGGCAGCTCCTACACATGACACTATTATTTGCGCAGCCTATGCAGGCAGGCCGCAATGCCAGCCTCGCCGCCTGGCACAAGGACTCGCCGAGCCTGTCAAGTTGACTTCACTTTGAGCGCGTGTGTTTTTCTTTGCGTTGTCATTTTAGTTTATTTTCTTATGGCTCGCTTTTAGTTCGTGCGCTTCCTTTCAGTGTTTGATATTCTTCCTTTATTTTTTTTTTTGTCTTTTTAGCCTTTTATTGTTTGCCTCTTTTTTTTGCGTGTCCTTTTGCTAAGCGTTTTGGCTGCAATCACGACTTTTCCGCAGATTTCGAGTGCAATTTTGATACCCTCACAACGTGAAAGCTATGTAAATAGGGCACTTTGACTGTAGCTTAGTAGATTTAACTGGTAAAAGATAGCGTCTTGCTTGGAGTATATACATAAATAAGAGTCTTATAATAACTGAAGGCTAATTGTATGATCTATGTATCTATCTGTCTATTTAAGTCTATATATCTATTTAGATCTATATATTATAATATATTGAATATCAAATATTAACATGATATTTTATTAAAATAAATAAAAAATTGAAGTAATCGGTAAATTTCTGATGAAGTTAAGCAAGTTTGTGGTCAGTGTATTGGAACTTTGAGAGTTGAGAGTTAAGAGTTAAGAGTTAAGAAGTAGGTCTTCCAGCAATGGGTATCAACTAGTCTATCAGTTGCAACTTTTTTCTTACTGCTGCTGCTCACTTTTTTGCTCAACTGTTTGCTCAAAGACAGCGTCAAATGCGGACCATGACAGCGCTGCCACAGCAAGACTGGGCGTCGCGACGCGGGGCTGGGTGGGGCGTGGCAAGGGGATACGCTCATAAGAATGGCAATGACTTTGGTAATGTTGATGCTGCTGCAGATTGTTCGCAAGTGTCAATTGTTTTTGGGGGAGGCAGCAAACTTCGTTGGGGGATTGCAACTTTGTGCCGAGCTCAAGAGTCCTTAAAATGAAAAAGAATGCAGCTTATACTTGTTTGAGGATTGCATCGCATCGTGGCATTGTGGCATACAGCGCGTATGTGGCGCGTTGCATTTAGAAGCCTCCAAAACTCAATTCAACTTGTTAGCCAAAACCAATTAGGCAACATTTGGCTTTTAACCAGCTAATTAGGTTTTCATGTACTGGCATCATGGGTTATTTTTCCACTTCGCTTTTTGGCCTTTGCCACCGCCTCAACTTCTACAAATTTCACTCAATATTTCACTTTGTGCAGCAATCAATGCGACCCCTAAAAAACCAAACAGCCGCAGTCAGCGCTGCATATGTGAGGGCGCTTCTAAGCTACAGTCCGTCTGCCCCTGTCCGTCCCTGCTTGGCTTTGCATGCCGTACATGCCACTGAACAGTTCAAAATAAAAAATAGAAAAATGCTACAAAAAAAAAAAAAGAAAAAATAGAAAATTTCCAATAGTTTTTTGCTGGCTGCCGCTGCTGCTGCTGGCACTGCCGCTGGGCAAAGCATTTTTTAGCGCCAAACCCCAAACATCAAAAAGCGAATACGCCAACACACACACAGACACACACGCACACTTAAACACACACACACACACAGCAACACACTATATATGCATGTAAAGGAAACCACGTTCACATCCTGGCCATCACATGCTGGCCAGCATATTGGCCAACCCGACAGGCTCCAAGCACCAGGCAGCAGGCAGCAGGCAGCAGGCACCAGCCACCAGGCAGCAGGCATTTGGGTGAAGGTTGCCTCGTGAATGCCAGTGATAAATTTGTGCATAGCGCGCATAGATTTCCACGCATCGGGAGATAAGCAGCGACGTAGACGTAGACGCAGACATCGGGTGACCGCATCCAGCTCGACCACAAATATGAACGCTCTGTGGGCGTGCCCTTTGTGTAGTTGTGGTCGCGCGCAAGCTCAGTTAAATAGAGAAGAAGCAGAACGGATTAAGGCCAGGAACCTGCACTCTGATTAACTTTATGAGCTACGTGCGGCATTTTAATAGTAAACGGGGCCGAGTTTGTGCTTATCACTCATACGGCCGATTGCGCTAGGTCCCCCTTCACCGGCGCCTCCTCTCTCTCGCTCTCTGGCCAACAAAGTGCAGCCTCGTCTCAAGTGTAACATTTTGTGGGGGGCTGTGTGCAGTTAAAATTTATGCAGCTGCCAGGATGCAAGAGTCCTGGACGCTAGCTGGCATTTTATTTTATTTTATTTGCATTAATCACGTCGCTGGCGACGCTATTGAAAAATATATTTGCCTGCTGGGAAATTTCGCGAGCTCTCTCATCGCCACGCGGCATCGCACACTCTCTCTCTGTGTGTGTGTGTGTGTGTGTGTGTGTGTGTGCAAGGACACGCCGCGCAGCAGGACGTTCAGGAGCAACCGTCTTGGCAAGTGCATACGTTTCGCTTTGGCTGTTAATGTGAAAACGATGGCTCAGGTTTTTGGCTGCCAGCTACGAAAAGAAGCTGGCGAAAGAAAGAAAAAAAGAAAAAAAGAAAAAAAAAGAAATAAAAATAATATCGCAAAGAAATGCACTGAAAAAATTGCATAAAGCGCAGAGAAATATAATAAAATACGACCAGCCACATGCATACATATACAAGTGAGTGCATGAATAACTATATATATATATGTATATATATACATACAAATATATATATATGGATGTCAGCATATATATATCTTTAGATGTACTTTTGCATTGTACAAGCTTTTCTCAGCGCCAGCTGCAAATATTGTAGCAACATTTTTATTGAGGTTTTGTCTGTTTGCTCAACAAAAGCAAAGGACGTCCAGCGGGGGAGCTATTACTCTTCATCTCCTCTTCGTTTTTTTTCCTTTTTTGTATTTCACGCTTTATTTTTTTATTTTTTTTTTGGCTTCTACGACTTCGTCGCCTTGCATAATTTCAATGTAAAATTGCAGCAATGAAACTTGCACTGGAATGCATTGAGGCGCAGACACACAAAAGCCAACGCGGCGTATGCGCAATTATTTAAAAATGACGTCGGCCATTCTGATGATGTGAGCGTAATCGACGCGATGAATACGCTGCAAATAGTAGGGGTACATAATTAACACAGTAAAGACATTGTAGATAAGTAGAAGATTTAGTTGCGCAAGCGTTAAATACGAGTTGGAAGCTAGCTTCCAACTAGAGTGAACAGAACAAATTGTAAGAGTTAAGTCATAGAGATACCTGAGTTTTAGCTCTTTAGCTGTTACACATTTAATTGTAGCGAAAAGCTCTAAAGCGTGTGCGGCAGAGAGAGCTCAGCGGCAACAGCTACTCCTAAAGCTGTTCATTCAATTACTCACTTATCGCATGGTTGACTTCAACTGCTGTCTGGTTTATTTCTGGTCTCTCATTGTTGTCAATAAATCGCGCTCAAAGCTTTAATGCGCTTTCGAAGCTCCTCGCTTAAATATTTAGCCTTCACAAACTGTTGCAGTCAGCTGATAAGCTTGGCTTGATGATAGCCATTGCAATTGGGGCCATAAAGAGAATTGTTTGCCATGTGCAAATCTTTTGTGTTGGCATTAAATCTTTGCGTATGCGCCAGCTCGCTTACTCTCTCTCTCTCTCTCTCTCTCTCTCTCTCTCGCTGTCTCTCGCTGTCTCTCTCTCGCTGTCTCCCTCTTACTCTTCTCCATTTACAGCAGTTGCACAGGCAAACGTTGGCTTTTAATTCGTTTCATATTGCAGCGTTTTGTTTAAATGAAGCGCTTTGTTCAACTACGACTGCTACTACTGTTGCTGTTGCTGTTGTAGTTGTAGTTGTTTTTGTTATTGTTATTGTTGATACCCGCGCTGGCTGTTGCATTTATGAAAATTCAATTGGTTTCGTTGTCGTCAACAAAACAAAACAATGTGAAACAAAACAAAACAATGCAACGCACAACAAGCACAAAACTGATACGAAAACGAAACAAAATTCGGCCTCGCGTTAGCGTTCGCGTTCGCGTGCTCGTTCTGTTTCGCGTTCTGTGCGTCTGCATATTTGGTTAAAATCGCTGCGTTTCACTGTTTGCCATTTCAATTATGTGCAACGCGGCGTATGAACAATGTTGTAATGAAATGGGCACACAGGCAGTACCCAAAAGCAACAGCAATAACAAGAAACAGAGCAGGGCACACGCATAAATATTGCGAGAAATGGTCATTGGAATTGCCATTGCCATTGCCATTGCTGCTGCTGCTGTTGCAGTTGGCAAAGTTGTTGGAGTTGGCTCAGTTTTTCAGTTTCACGAATTGGATTCTGTTTCGGTTATTTAAAGGGGCAGTTTTCCGTTTAGCGACGAGGACGTGAACAACGAACGTGGCGGGTAGAGACGCGGCTGGCCAGTTGGCTGCAGCTGTTTCTGCATAGTGTTAAAACTTCATGCATATTTATGGAGTCATTCATATTAAAAACGTTGAACATAAAACGCATTTAAACGCTCACAGCCGACCGGCCCAAAAGCTGTTAAAACGCACAAAAGTAATCGCTCGCACGCCAATTGCAGCTCGGCAATTTAATATTTCGCTTGGCCAGGCCGTGGCCTATCAATCACTAAAGCATTGTCTGATCCACAAACAACAAACTAATCAAAATTTATCTTCATTTATCAATTTGGTCTGGTATTTTGCTGATAACTTTTCGTTCTTTTCGTTGCGGCATTCAAATCCAATCCGACAGTTGCTCACATGTCGGATTCTAACTGGCAACTAATTCATTTTATTTTACCCTCGGCTCGCCCGCTGGCCCCCACTGGTCAGCTGCATAATAGGGCTTATTTTGTAAAAGTTGCCTTTGGCAATTTACAAAGTTTAGTACAACTTGGGCGTAGTTCTAGTCGCCCCGTCCCCATTCTCACTTGGCCAGTGCCAACTTTTCAATCCGCATTCACCATTAGCAGCTACTTTTCAATGCGGTTAGCTAGCAAACAAAGCGTTGCACATTTGCGCAGATAAAGTTCTCACTCAATACCAGAGCGACGAGGGGTGCCCGTCCGTACGAACCTGCAAATTGTTAAAAATATGTAAAAGTATTTTACTTTGCTATTCCTTTGGCTTTCTGTATGCTATGCCCTTTCGGTGCAATGGTGTACTCTGCTTTTTACGACGATATGTGTGAAGATCTAATCGGTCTATTGATGAATCATTGAATTGAAGCTTTATATTAAGTTGAACTGATCTTGATAACTGCTTATAGCTATAATATATTTATCATAAGTTCTTGTAGAGCTTATCTAAGTTCTTGAGAGTCGCGACAATTAGGTTAGGCTCTCAACAATCCCAATCCAATGCTTCAGCATATATATTATATTTAAATATATGCTTATAGTTGATCAGTTATTCAACAGAATTCATTTACGCTCTCATATAAAGCCCTATGAAGTATTTAAATCAAAATTTCCGTTAGAGTATAGAAACTTTTGCTAGGCGAAGCCAAACGTTGCTTCCTGATTTTTTATACTATTTTATTTCCGAAAAAGTTCAGGCGAAATGCACAACAAAAGTTGACCATAGAAAACTGCACACATAGTAAAAGTTAATTGCGTATGTGCCTGGGTTTGCGAGTGTGCGTGTGTGAAAACTAAACTTTTTATTTAGGTAAGTTTCTGGGTAGAAAACATTAAACACGACCCCAAAGCGACGCCGTCTGACTCGTAATAATTAAACACACATTTTATGCTGCTAATGAAACATTAGATGTTTACATTTAATTTGCTATTTACTTAGCACCCCTTCAGCACGTCTCTCACTCGCTCTGTGTATTTAAAATTAAGGAGCATCTGAGTGGCATGCTCAAAATGTTCATAAATCCATCATTAAAGTGCACTTTAATGGGCGAGCTTTTAAGTCATTTACAAAATGGCAATTGTTCTTCTATTTCTTGGCAATCAACTTTGCTGCATGGCCCCGAGCGAAATTTTGGTTTTGATTTGTTGATTTTTCACAAAGAGCTATATATGTGTATATACATATATATGTACATACATACATTGTTTGTTATATTCGATGTAGGCCAAGTAAAAGCGGCTTATGTATGCAAAAGTCTGCAGATTACATAAAATGTTGCACTTGCCTCGACCTCGCCCGCTGCGTTGTCTAAACTTATTTGTAATTTATTGGCTAGATAAAATAGAAATAAAGAAATTGCCAAAAATGCATGGCAATAAAGTCAAACCAAGGCAAGGCAAATTTGACTATGTGAATATCAGAAAATCATTGGAAAATTGGAAAATTGAAATACCTTTCCTATATGGGGAAAAGGGAAAAGTTCAAACGAACTCTATTGACATACGCACAATGGGGAGCTGTGACATTTATCATTTGCATCCATTGAAATGCGTATACTGAGATGCTGCTACTACTGCTGCTTGTAATTTATGAAGCCATTGCCTTGAAAAACATACTATACATATACATATATGCATATATATATATATATATATATACATGATATATGCTATATATAGATACAGCTAGCATATAAGCCAGGTAATGGCAGTTCGTAGCAAGTTTTCGGTAACATTTATGGCGAATTGTATGCAACGATGCATGAATTTCATTCTGTATGGGGTGCCCAAAATGTGGAGCACTTCCTCGCCTCTTCCCAACCAAAAAAAAAGAAGAAGAAAAAAAGTATTAAAAATGGCTCTTCAAAGTGCTGCCTACATGTGGGCAAATGTTTGCGGTTACAGTGGGTGAGTGGGACTTTGGCATGGTCGGGATTGCCAGCCTTTGGGTTTGGGGTCGGGTTCGCTGACTGTGGATTACATTTATGTGGTTGCAATTGGCAAATACACAGTTATGCACACACGCCCACACTCACACGTTCGCTTACAAATGGAAAGTATTCACAAATTGTTACACATTGCCAGCTGCTGCGCTTGGAGGCATTCAATTTGTGCCCCTTTGGTAAAATATTGCATAAATATTAAATTTTTTTTTTTTTTTTGGGCAGTGGATTTATTATTTGTTTTTTTTTTTTTTTTGGCTTTTTCTGTTTTAATTAATGTGGCAATTTGACAAGTTGGCAAATAGAAAATGCCGAAAAATGAAAAAATGAGCTGGACAAACTAATTGAAACTGTCAAAATCATGGACGACTAATTAATGAAATTTAGCAAATGCAAAAGTAAGAGCATAACATTAAAATCAATACAAATTAATTATGATCATAACGAGCATGCGAAAGAAAAGCATTCAAAACAATTATTGCGCATACGCCCCATGTGCCCGAAAAGCATTCCCAACTGAATATCCCAATGCTTAATTACTTTTAGTTGCATGTTTTGTCATATTTCATAACACAGAAACGATTAAAAAAGTTCATATATTTATATAGAAATAAATATATATATATATATATATATATTTATGTGTGTGTGTGTGTGTGTATAATATATGTGTGCATTGTTGTGACTGCAGAGTTGGGCAAAACAAATCCAGGCGTTACGTATAAATCTCTTGCAGTAGCATTTTCTCTACCTCCCTCTCTCTCTATCTCTCTCTCTCTCTCTCTCTCTCTCTCTCTCTCTCTCTCTGTCTGTCTGCCTATATATATGCATATTATTCCATGACTTTTTGTACCTGTTCAGCATTTTTAAGCTGCAGCTCATAAATTTCGAGCGCTTTTCGAATAATGAAATTATAGTTTTGTTTATTTTTGTCTTTGGGTCTGGGTGCGCTTTATTTGTTTTGATGCCTGCCTTTTGATAACAACTGTATGACAAAAGTTCTTGCTAAAATTGTAGTCTCGACTTATCAAAAACTTTCACGTTCGTCATTTGCAAATATTATGAGATTTCGTGCGACCCAAACTCTAGAATTTGTTAGAGTGTTGAGCATGCATATGGGTAGCATCATATTTTTTATTGCAAATGCGTGGCCCACACGCTGACACGCTTCAAGCCCCCTAACCACGCCCAGCACTGAATCGCGTGCCCTCCCGTTGCGCCACTTGATCTGTGTGTCATTTTGCACAAGTTACACAAAAAAAAAAAATAAATAGAAAAAAAAAAAACGGAGAATGAAATGAAAAAAAAGAGAATCCGCTGTGATTTTTGGCCATTACCAGGCAGCCACGCTTATCTGCGGCAACAAAGCATGGAATACATGGAATTCTCATGGAACACACATGGTACATATGAAGCTATATCTATGCACATATCGCACGACAGAGATCTGCGACACACATTCATTTCTCAAACGCATTCCTCATGCTCTCACTCGTACTAGCTGCCGGCGCCCGCCTAGCTCCCAGTTCTGGCTCCGGCTTTCGCTGTGTCGTCGTCGTCGTCGTCGTCGTCGTTTTTTTTCTTTTTTTTTTTTTTGATGCTGCGAAAGTTTCAACCACATACGCCATATTACGCAAAATGCAAAGCATGCTGGATTGACAAAATAAATAAATATGAAAATTTACGGCAAAAGTTTTTTGTATTTTGGCAGTTCACTTAAAACTGTTTTGAGTGGGGAGTTGTCCTGGGCAACAACGGCTTTGAACTTTTGCCACAGTGCCTGCTTTTGCTTTTGCTTCTGCTTCTGTTTTGCAATTTATTGAAAAATCGATTTTTAAGCATTAAATGCGCCACGGCAAAAAGTCAGCCTGCTTACAGTTCCACAAATCCTGCGGCTTTTCAGCAAATCAACACGGCTAGAGGCGCCCGTTGCCTTAAGCAGCAAGCAGCATCTTCTTCAACCTCCAACCCAATTTTTAGCAGTAGCAGCGGCAGCTCACAACTCAGCGCGTGACTCTGTCGAACTTTGCTGCCCTAAAGAACCAACGAAAAATACGTATGAAAAAAAAGCCAGACTAAACCCCAAGAAAAATGTAAAAATTTATGCAAAGCGTTGCGAGTTACTTTAAGTAAAGCCAAAGCTGCCTCTGCTACTGCTGCCGCCACTGCTGCTGCTGCTGCTGCTTCTGCTGCTGCGGCTGCTGCTGCTGCTAGTTTTTCTCAACGCTCTAGAATGGGCCAAAAATTGAGACTCGTAAGCTGAGGTTGCTACTTGTTAAGGGTTAAAGGTGAAACTTTGAGTTTGTCTTGGGTTACCAAAGTGCCAGAGCGTGATGTATAAGTATTGTAGAACGAGCCAGTGCGAATGAGATAAGTTTTTTCTGCCATGCTGCTGCCCCACTCTCCTCCACACCCCCGCTGTTTTCCTACTTTACAAAATGGTTTGGGTTGGATGGCGATTTGTCGTCTATTCGCAAAAACTGTCAGCGAATTTGGGGATTAGTTCGAAGGATGTTCTTTGCTCCTTTAAGTAACTCAAAACTGTTGAAAGCACGATTAGTGCAGCTAGAAACTTTTGATACGCTCAACGCTCTAATCGGGATGATGGATACGCTAGCCGCATGACATAGCTCCACTTAGCTCGCATTTTAATTGAAATTTGTTTCATATGGCATCATTGTCATTATGACCGCATTTAAAAACAATGTCAATTATTTGGCATTTTAGGATTATGTCCACTTACTGACAACTCGCCATTTAACTGAACTGTGGCAAGTGTTTCACATTATTGACTAATTCATAATTTAGTTTCATTATTTTCCGCATGTAACAGTCATATTATTAAATCTACCCTAAAAATGCTGTTTGACAGCAGCAGCAGCAGCAGCAGCAGCAGAAAAAAACTAGAAATAAAATAATTAAATTTTCCGATTTAAATATCAGAAATAAAATCTGGACGATTCTTGCAAGCGCTGATTTGCCACAATCACAATCATATAATATGCATATTGCGTATGTAATTGCAAGGCAGTTGTAAAAATAATTTGCTGTGCATTAATGTGAATGAAATTCAATTCGAATTCCAATTGAATTGATAGCCAGTATCTAATTAAATGTACTCAACCGCAAACACACATACGACTGGCTGGCCATTATTTTTTGTTATTTGTATTAATTTGGATCAATTACAAAATTGAAACTAGGCTCAGCTAGCAAAGAGAAAGAAAAAATGAATAAAAAATGTTATAAATACAATGAACAAATTCTTTTGGCTGAATGTAGTTTTAGCAGCGCTGAGCTGCGTGAGCTTTGTTGACGTGTTTGTGTTAACTTGGCGCGCATGCATAATTTAGTGCTATGCTTTGCCATGCCACGCCCGCGCCCGCGCCCCCGCCCATACCCACCACCCCACCATACCCAGTTGCCGTCGACTGTCGACTGCCGACTGTCGCGCTAAACGCAAAGTTTACATTGAAAGCCGCTTAGGTTGTGCAGTCGAGGTGGTTGCTTTGTTAAAACTTTAAGTCAGCTAAGCGGCTTACCCCATACACACACACACACACACACACACACACACACACGCACGCACATACAAAAAGACCCACACACACATACACATGCCCGCGTACATACAGGTGCGTTGGTTATATAACTCATACGCCGCATGAGCCAAAGCCAAGTGAATCCTTCCGACCGCATGTAAATGATGCTCGACACGCTCTCACTGCTTAAAATGTACGTTTTATTATTTTGAATAATTTTTGACTTAAGCGCTAATTACAGCTACTTTCATTTATTTATTATGCAATCCCAATGTAAACATTTATCAAAAATACAAATAAATATGCTGTACAGTTTTAGAACGCCGCCGCCACCGTCGCCTGCCGAATGCCAACTTCAACTGCTCCGTCTCTAACTTTGCCATTGATTGCCAGCGTCGTTTAGTTAATGCGTTTCAAATGCTATATACAAGTTTACTTGGAGTCCAATTGCATTTACATGCTGTACTGATAGCGCACATTGGACGCCAACTGAAAGACAAATAACGATATGTGAATATAGCCCTTGGATATTTATTCGAAATGAAGTTAGAGCTCACCTCAACGCCCACTAGACGCTCATCGTAGTCGCTGCCCGCTTGCATGGCGAGCTTGGCTTGAGACTGCATGATGGCATCCGAGAGAGAGTCTCGCTGATATGTAGAGGAGCCCAACATGCCTCCGCCAGTCGAGCCATTGGCTGGCACCTTTCGACGTGACGTCTTGCTGCGGCAAATAAACTCGAGTATGGCCACCAGGACGGCGAGCAGCAGACCACCAATTAATATGTAATAGATGCCGGCCACATTGCTCAGTGAGAGCTCGTTGGGTGTGCTGGTCTCCTGGCTGTCCAAATTGGGATTACATTCGGTTTTGTCAAACCACCATTTGTTGCGCAACTTGAGCAGCTCGCCGTTCTCCTTGAGCGACAGCACAGCCAAATTGAGACGGTTTCTAGTGCAATGTTCGAAGAGGGGGCGAAAAATGTAGCTAATCCCACAAGCTGAAGTGTTTAATCAATCACTTACCGCAGTGGCGAGCCAATGGGCGTGGCTATGCCAAAGCCCTTGGTGTCTATGTTGCGACCCACTTTTATGGTGTCACAGGGCGCTCGCGCGTTAACATATTCATTCTTTGGCGATTCCACAAGCAGGGCGTACTTGCCCTTGGAGGTGCGCACACGTCGGATGCCCTCGTCGTAGGTGCGCACAGACAGATGCGGATTGGCGTTCATGTACTCCCACATTTTGCTATGCAAACCAATCTTCGAGCGCTGTATTAAAAGCTCCTTTTAGAAAAACGAGACTGAAAAGCAAAATCAAGCAAAAACTTACATGAAAGAAATCCCAGGTGGAGCCGTGGAGCAGTGTGCCGTACTGTACATCGGTTTGCATGGCCAGATCCTCGGGCGATTTGATGGGCGCCACCATGCGCTCCACGGTGAGGAATGCAGCCAAATTGGCTGTGTAGGACGAGATCAAAATGATGGTAAAGAACCACCAAACGGCGGCAGCAATACGTCCAGCTATCGAGGGTGGTGTCAGGTCGCAGCCCTGCTGCATAAATGCAGCCAGCGAATACCAAAAGGAGTTGAGCAAACTAAACTCATTCAGTGGCACGGCTGCTGGCTGATGTGGCTCCGGTGGTTCGGTCAATTGGACACCACCAATGATGCCCGGTGGCTGTTGCTGTGAATTCGTTTCACTTGCCGAACGGCGTACAATGCGCCACTCGTGGGGCGGCAACCGCGTGACAAAGTAAAGCACAAGGCTTACGCCCACGTAACTCAAGATGACACTTATCTGAAAGAGAAAGGAGAGAGAGAGAGAGAGAGAGAGAGAGGGAGAGAGAGTGGGTAAGAAAGAGTGGAGTCAAGTAAGTGGTAGAGAAACCTTAAGCTCTGACAATGTGCTAGACCTACCCATATCTCCTGCGAGAGGGGATTCAGAAAACTGAAGACACCCGGAGTTTGTTTCACTGGCTTCTTGATCATTATGGAGATGCCCAGAGACATAAAGGGCTTGGTAAAGTCTATGACGCGTTCCCGTTCCGCCGTAATCGTCATCGCTGCAATCGCCATGTCCGCCTCCTATAAGCCCAGCGACAATAAAGCAGTTACAAAGTGTCGACAACTTTTGTCAGCCGTGTCTGTGACTGTGAATGTCTCTGTGACTCTGTGTCTGTGTCTGTTTCTCACCTTGCGCACCAGCTCACCCACCATGCCATCCCAGCCGCCCGCTGCAAACTGATTCTCGGCACCGTAGCTGCCATCCTGCACCAAGCGCAGCTCAACTGACAATGTGGAAGAAAAGCAGTGAGAACGACAATTTCTGTTGAACAGATTCACAAGTGGAAATCGGAACTCACATTTAATGCCCAGCCTGGTGGCAATCAGCTCAGCCATATCCTTGCAATATCCCTCAAAGCGTTCGTTGCCAACCAGCTGCTGGCCATAGCTAGCCTTATGCATTAGATATGGCTCCTCCAGCACACTGGTCACAATGTACGTGTGATTGCGTGTATAATCCCCATTGCTGGCGGCCGTTGAGCTGCGCGAGCTGCTGCCATGATTGCGATGGCCATGGAACGGCAGGAAGCCCACATCGTCCCGCCACTCAGCCACCTGTTGCAGCGTGCTGTTCACCGACATCTCCACCACCTGCAAGGTGTAGTTGATGCGCCGGCCGTCATCATCAAAGCGCACAGCACCAGTTAATCCATCGATTTCCACCTACAAAACAAGCATAAACAATGAGATTAGCTTGGGGAATTGGGAATCGCTTTAAAGAAAGCAAAACAATGTTACAGAGAAGGCAAAGATTGTGCTTCAAGTTGTTGTCGCTGTTGTTCTTCATTTTTACAGACAAATATTTGCAATCAGAAAGTTTTATAATTTCTATCTATCAGAAACACGCGCTCAAAGCACAAGCTTCATAAATATACTTATACAATTATAAGAGTTCGCCGACTTTAGTCTTTACTTTTTCTTTTCTGTATGCACTTTAATCAGGCACTGTTGGCTATATTAAAGTTAAATAAGAGCAGCATCCCAAATTCTTTGTAATTCATATAAAGCTTATGTATCTATCTTTAAGATTTATGAATCTTGCATCTGATTAAGTCTGCTGTTTTTTTATGTCTTCCTAATTATCTGAATCTTCATTCAACAAATCCGTTTCACGGGGTATCTTTCAGTTATGTATTGCTGTGGCAGCAACTCGTAGGAAATTAAAGACTTTAAATAACTTTCGGCAAAATACTTCCAACTCTTCTGTCGAAAAAATGCTCATCAAAATTGTTGCGCCCGCATGGGCGATGGATGCAAAATGTAAAATGCAAAATGTTGACTTTTACCTTGCGCAGCACCCGTGAGATTTTCTCTCCTTGCTCCCAGGGCGTGACCCAGCCCTTGGATGTGCTGCAGTCCAGCAGGGCGCTCGATTCGTTCAGCGAGTTGGCGCCGCCCGGGCCGCCCGCATGACTTCGTCGTTGTAGATGATTGGCACGAAACTGATCCGGCTTCTTGCGCAGAATGCGATTGAAGGCCTCGACAAGCACAAAGACCGCATCGTACATGAGCGCTGCCTGGGCCTGTGCATCGTGGAGGGGTTTGCAAATGGGTCGTAAACAAAGAGAGATGCCTTCAATCTACAAGCAACTACAACTCGGCTCTATGTAAGAATTTACCGAAATAGCTGGTTGACTGCCGCCGCCTGCTGTGCCGGCACCACTTGCCGGCTCTAAGCGCTTCCGGCTGTCATGGAAATCACGCAAGGCGCGCCGATTAGTGTCCACAATGCGAAAGCCGGTGATGTTGATGGCTCCAAACTCCACAACGTCGCTGGGCCAGTGGTTATCCATGACCTACGCACATGACGAGAAAATAACAAAAAGTAAACCAGAAAGAGCAACAAAGAGGGATAGGGAGAGAGCGAGAGTAAAAAACGCAGTTGAGTCAGAAAGGATAACAAAGCCTAACGGATGCCGGTAATAATTGCTTATTAAAGGCGCCCAGCGGGGGCCACGTAAAGGTAGCTCGGCAAAGCTGGTAAGTTGCCACGGAATTTGTTTTCTGGTATTTTGCACTCACCAGGCCGCTGAGCAGGTAATGATAGGTGCGCCTGCCAAGCTTTACGTCCCGCACATGCTGTATGATGATCTCTTTGGCCATTTCCGCCGGGCAGTCGAGCACGATGCGCTTTTTGCTGAAGCGCCCCAAATCCTCCATCGTGTGCAAAAATTCAATGGCCATCGTTACGTTGGCGATGCGTTTGACCATTTGCACACGAAATGTTTCATTTCCGGGCTTCAGTTCTTGATAGATTTGCTGCAGGCGCAGTAAGCCTACGGACGGCCGAGTGGCAGCAGGACGAGGATGCGGACAAAAAAACAACAAACAAACAAGCAAACATCAGCGCACGGTAACGTATGAGTAATATTGAGTGCTATATAAGCCATATATGTGTGGTGAAGCACGCGTGTATGAGTGTATATGTATATGTGCTCTTTGGCAATCAAAAGTAAAGCGGCATATGAACGCGATTTAAGAGATGAAGTGCCCGAAAAAAGGAACATCAGAAACTTTATTAAGGATATACGAAATATTTACATGATGAAGAGGTATATTAAGATATACATATATTTTTAATAGCTTAAACATAAATGTATAAAAATAAATATGATATAAGAAAGTAAGTGACCAGTGAAAAATATTTATATATTTTTATTTAGTAACTGGAATGTAAATTCATAAAAATAAATAAAGTTTGGAGTAAGTAACAGGTACAAAATATTTGCATTTATATATTTTATTAAGCAACTAATATTTTAATTTATCTAATAGCTTAAGCACAAATATATATAAAAATAAATATAACATAATAGAATAAGGCAAAAGTGCAAATTTAATAAATATTTCATGCCAAACATTAGATCAAAAATGTATTTTATTATCAATTCTGTTTTGTATTTTCGGCAGTCGACTGTTTGTTGTTTCTAGTATGCCAAATAAGCATAAAAATTTGATTCAACACTTGGTTAACTATTGCATATGAATATCATTTCAAAGCGTTTGAATATGATTTTTGTGATTTTGGCAAAGTTTTATGGGAAAAAGTCAATAAACTATAAAATGTTTATTTATCTCTTACAGCTATTTGCTATTTCCCATATTGTCACGCATATTTACTTTTTTCGGCTGGATATATATAGGGGGAGCTGTGCTGTCTGCTTATGAATACTTTATATACACACTCAGTCACTCAGTCACACTCAATCACTACCTCAATCTCTCATTGCCAGGCCGCAAAAAACATTTTCACACGCCATTTGTTGCACGGCGTTGTTGTCACAGATGTTTTTGTTGCTGCTGCCGCTGCTGTTGCTGCTGTTGCTGCTGTTGTGCTGTTGCCGTAGCTGTGCTGTTGTTATTGCCTTTGATTTCTGGCTGCATGATTTGTTGGCATTGGCCACAAAACAAAAATAGCAACAACAAACCAGAGAACAACACTCACTCAAACCGAAGAGGAAACGGAAGTGCACAGACAATTGAAGTACTTTTTTGTGGCACGTTGGTAACATTTCAATAAATAGCGAAAACTCCCCTTGCCGTCGACAAAAAGTACAACAAAAAGAGAGAAGAAAATAATAATAAAATTGGGTGCGTGCTGTTTGTTCAGCCATTTAGTTGCTGTTGTTGTTGCCAGCTGTGTGTATGTCTGTGTGTGTGTGTGTGTGTGCGATGATGTTTTATTGAATGCTTCCTATGTAGTCGCGTATTGCTTTTTCTGCAACTTTTGTATTCATGAATGCGCCAAAAAATATGCTACCAATTTGTCGCCGTGTGCGATGTTCGTTTGCCGAACAACGGTAACAGCAAAAAAAGGCAAAAAAAACCGGGTCTAGAGCGAAGAACAAAGCAATAACAACAAACTGCTGACAGCGGCATTAAAATATAAAGTCTCGCTGCGGTGCCTTTCGTTAACAATGTAAACGATGCCTGGCAACGTGTATTGAGCTGAAGTCGGCCAAAATGCCAAAGCCCAACAATAACAACAATAGCAGCAGGCAGTAGTAGTGGCAGTGCCCTAGCTGCTGCTGTTGCCGCTGTTGCCGTTGCTGCTGCTGCGGCATTTCCTTTTCCTGCGCCGTATGCCAGCGGCAACAATGTCGGCCTACTTTTCGGCAAACGGCGCAAATATTAAAAAAACACCCAAAAAAAAAAAGATATTCAAGCAGGCAGCAAGCTGCTAGCAGCTAGCAGCAGGCAGCAAAAAGGCCCAAGCGCTGCCAGCAGTTGCATAAAGTCATAAATTTTATTTCACACAGAGTCATTAACACATGACACACACACACAGAGAGTCTCAGACACTCACACTCACACTCGCACAGATACACAATGGCAGCAGTGCCATAACGACAGCCTGTGAACTCATTACAAAAGGCGCAAAAAGGCGTCGGCATAAAAATGTTCAAATAACACACGCAAAAATCACTGCGGCGTATACGTAATATCATATGAAATTTTTACACAACTCGAAGTCGTTCGTTCGGCTCGCTGCCATTGTGTTTGCCACACAGTACACACATGTGTATTACGTGTGAATGTGTGTATGTGTGAGTGACACACACACAGTGAGTGTATGTGATGTCTTTAGTCCTTGCCTTGATGTCTTCATCTTTGGCCGTAATTGCTGTCGTCGACGCGCCGCACGTAGACTGCAGGAAATTGCTTTGAAATAAATTTCAATACAACAACAACAACAACAACAACAAAAACACCAATAGCAGCAACAACAAAAGAAGAAGCCTAAGACAACAACAAATACATTATGTGGCATAGTATGTAGCCAAGATTCAACCATATGTGTACAGCTCGTCTGTCTGCCCATCTCCATCCACTTGTTCTCTTGCTCAAGCAGCCGAAGCACTCCTAAGCGCTCAAGAGCACTCAAGCCTCTGCCTGGTTGGCTGGTTGGCTCGTTGGCTCGTTGGCTCGTTGGCTGGCTGTCTGTCTGCCTGTCAGGCAGTCTGGCTAGCTAGCTAGCTAGCTGGCTGGCGTCCTCTTGCTTTTACTTTTAGCAAAAGGCGCTGCTGCCTCTTTGTGCCGCTCATTTAATTACATATTAGCAAAAAGAAGAGAGAGAAAAAATAGACGATGCTGCTACCGATGGGGCAGCTGTGGCGGGTCTGTTAAGTGGCACAAGCACAAGATATTATAGACATGTGTTTGATGTTTGATTTCTATTTACATTTGCGCGGGTTAAGACGTAGTCCATAGACGAAGAGAAAGTGTCAGAGTAGGACAGTCAACCCAGAGTGGGCTTGGGCTTGGGCTTGGGCTTGGACTTGGGCTTGGGCTTGGCAGTAACTGATGCAATTTGCTTCTTCGAGGAATTACTTGAAGTAAGCGCTTTCAAATTCCCTATACACAATTTGCTGCCTTGTTGTCTGTGTCTGTGTCTGTGCCTGTGCCTGTGCCTGAGTTGATGTAGAGCTTAATCTGAAATTCGTTGAATGCTTAATATTAAGTAAATTGTATAAGCAGACCTCTTTTGGGCCAGCATACTTAATGTACGCAATTTGGCTGAAAATTCATTGAAAATATCCCTACAACGGCTGCTATTTACATAAATGAATAAATAAACTGCATAAATACAACTTAATCTACGCTTACTTTTCATGCCCGCACAACCAATTCCATTATGATATATTATACTTTACTTGATACTTGCTATATTATGTTTACCTTAGCATCTACTGCTGCAACTAAAAGTTTCAATTTAAAAAAAAAACAATGTTCAAATATTTTTGATTTAATGAAAACTTTTAGTTGCCAAGGCCAAGAAGTTATACGTAATAAATTTAATTGAAGAGCTGTCAACTTTTGCCGTCAGAAACTTGGCTAAATATGCGAATTAATCTTAATTAATTGGCATTGTTTTGCAGTCCTCCGCATGCCGCATGCCACACGCACACAAATACAACTAAAATGTCAAACACTCAGACAATAACAGAAAAAAGAAGAAGAAGAAAAACAATAACCGCAACGAGCTGGAGCCTCTCGCCCCCATTGGCGCCCCATTTGTTTAGCGCTAACGAAAGCGAAAATGAAATGAAATCAAAATACATGCAGTAAACAATGGGATAATGTGGCGCACAGTTATCCCGGCTGGCCGAGGGGGGAGGGGCTGACTGTCTGCCTGCCACGCCCCCCGCTTGCTCTCTGCTTATCTCGTACTCACCATCATGCGAATCGTATAGATAAATAATGCTTTGCCAGCCGTAGTATTGTATGGTATCAATAATTGCCTGATGATAATCCGGACGCATGCTGATTGCGAAATCCAACAGGCCTGATGACGGGGTGAGCACCTAAAAGTATGCAAAACAAAGCGATCCATGAGTGGAACAACACAGCTCACAGTTGGGTAAGCTCCAAGGGGGGGCAGAAAGGGGGAGTTTGCATCCAACATTGCTTCATGCCACTCCCCCAACCCTACCCCCCTAGAGTCTAACAATGTAATGTGTACGCTACATGAAGCAATAATAAAATGAAACGCGTTTCCGCTTTGACGCTACCAGCGACAGGCAGAACTGAGCGGGTGAGGAGCGTGGCTGAGAGCTAAGGGTGAGGGCGAAGGACATGTAAGTCCTGTCTTTTGCCTGGCAGCCAAGTAAGTTAGTACGAGTACGAGTATATACACGATATGTATATGCTACAACAAGAGATATGTACACAGAGACCCGTTTCCGTTTAGCTGTACACATACGCATATACAACTGCCTGAAGGCGCACGCAAATGCGCAGTCTGCTGTGTGTGTGTGTGTGTGTGTGTGTGTTTGTGTGTGGCACAAAGAGAGAGAGACAGAGATAGAAAGAGAGAGTTGCCGCTGCTACTGCTGCTGCTGCTTGCCGACGCCATATCTTGATTTATAGTGATTGAAATAAAAGAGGCCAAGAGCGCATCATAAATTTTTTTGCGCTCACTGTGAAGCTGCGGAGCTACGGTGGCTGTATGGAACGCGCATTGGGGGCGCTCGTTTGGCATTGTCTTCCGGCTGCGGCACTTTGGGCTCTTTGGCTTTTTGTATTGTGAAGTGCCAGGCACAGTGACAACAACAGTGACAACAACAGCGGCAGCAACCAGTCGCCTCTGTTGTTGGTAGTAAATTTTCTTCAAATTACAATTATTATGATTTGTGCTTTGCTTTTGATTTAGTGCAGCGTCTGCCAGCCACAACAACAGCTGCGTGAATGTGTGACTGTGACTGTGCATGTGTGTGTGTGTGTGTGTGTCTGTGTTCGTATAGCCACTTTGTGTTATGGCTTCATTTTTATAAACTCTAGTTCAGTGTGTGTGTGTGGTGTGTGTGTGTGTGTGCGTCCCATCGACTGCCCCAAAGTGCCCGAACTGCAGCTTGATGTTTAAATTAGAAATGTGGCAAGAGCTCCATTCTGTCCAGGCTGCCCCTGACCATGCCACGCTCCTCCCAGTGGTGCTACCCCATTCAATACACACCATAAAGTGCAGCTTAAGCTGTTTAGTGAGCTGGATGAAAAGTTATGGCCAGCAGCTAAGGAAAAAAATAGTCGTCAAGCAGCAAATGCACTTCAAGCTTTATGGAACCTTTCACAATTGGTCTATTGAAGTGTTTCATGTTTTTGGGTTTGTCAGCCATAATTGCTATGCTACCATAAACCAGCAACCTATTGACCCAAATTAAATGGTTTGAAATTTCACAGTCTCTTGCCACAAAAACGCAAAAAACACACACTCACACACACGCGCACACAGTGATAGAGAAAAGAGTGTTGACGGAAATGTTGTTCAATCTGTTGTTGGTTGAAATGAAACTCGTTTTATTTGCATTTGGCATTTAGCTACAATGCCAGAGCGTTGCCAGAATACTCGTTTTGTGAGGCTGCCTCTATGAATGCTCTCAGTCTCAGTTTGTATATTTGTTAATTTTTCCACATTTTTGCATTTTAGCTTATGTTTTGTTATATTTCATATATGTGAAATATGCAAACGTCAATTTGTTTGTGGCAAAAATTTATATCAATTTCCTTTTTAGTATTTATCAAATTTAAGCCAGGTCAGTTCACACATGCTGGCTCAAACTGGCTGAACTTGTTCAACGACTTTCGAACAAAACAATGATTTCAATTTCATATTCTGTTGACAGTTGCGCAAATATTTCTTAATTGACTTTTATGCTACACACATGACGAGATCTTTTGAAAATCTCTCGAACAATTATTTTCGGGACATTTCTCTAGAGGCTGCAGTGTTTTATCTATTATTTCTATGAATTGTCTACCGATTTTGCTCTTGGCCAAAATTCAATTCTTGGCATTTTCAATATACATATATATTTATATATATATATATATATATATATATATATATATATATATATATATATATATATATATATATATATATATATATATATATATATATATATATATATATATATATATATATATATATATATATATATTTGTATCATTTAAGTTCTTAGCTAGTTTCCTTGCTGAATTTATTAATTAAACTTTTCGAAGACATTCCTGACTCTCATATATTAATTGAAATATTTGTTAATAGACTTTTAGACCAAATAAATAACTCTTCGCATTCCTGAGCCATAGTGTTAATATGGCTTTTATTTATTTTTTTTTTGGTTTTTTTTTTTTCATTAGTTCTCTAGGGGTTCACAAAACTGATGAAGAGCTTTAATTATAATTTCTCCCATACAACAACATTCCACACAGAAGCATTCCACATATTCTCTTTGTTTCATTACAAGCGTTTGCCCTTTTTCCAAGCCCTCAGGCAACTTCATTACTCATCGACGCACACACACACACACACGCGTTTAGAAATGTATGTGTGTGTGTTACTTAGTTTATTGACTCTCTGCTTTGTGCAGGCTCATATCACGAGTCGTTTTCTCTTTCTGGGTGGCTGGCGACAAACCACATCAAATGTAAATAACTGCACACAAAATCAATTACGTATGACATTCCTTTTTTTTTATTGGCGTGCGGTCGGTGGCGTTGGGAACTTACCTTTTCCGGAAACCAGGGCGTCACGAATGGCATTTGGAACGTATTCGAATAGGAGTGCAATGTGTCAAACGAGTCCGGCGATACGGCGCCCAGCATTGAGTAGACTCCGCGCGAGAATTGATTGCAAACTGCAGGTTAAAGCAATAAATTTTTGTGTGTTCTTCTTCTCTTCTCTTCTCTTCTCCTCTCTTCCTTCTTTTTTTTCGGGAAAAGTGAGAAAATAAGAAGAGCAGCGCGACAGGACAAAAGGTTGAGGTGGGTGTTGTGCTTGTATTGGGGTAGGTCACAAAGTGTTTGTCTGTGTGTGTGTGTGTGTGTATGTGTGTGTGTGTGTGCGGGAGCAGTGTCTAGGTCGTGATGTAAATGAATGTGCGCAATTAAACTGCTACAAGGGGCAGCGTGTGCCAGGTGTAGGAAGGTGTTGGGGTTGGGGTTGCAATTTTCAATAAAAATGCGCATAATTAATGCAGACGAACGCCGTGGGATGGGGCAAAGCATTGAGTGAGAGTGCTCGCATTTTATTGTATTTGTTTTGCTTTGTTGTGTGCGTGCATGGGAGTGTGTGTGTGTGTGTGACTGGGAGGGTTGTGGGAGTGGCTGCGTTGAGGCGTGGCAACACCTACTCAAGCGCGATAATTTGAATGCATCCGCCGTATTGATGACATCAACATACGCCTGCAGCTCAAAGCGACGCGCACTGACATTCAGATTGTGATTGAGCATTGCATATTTAAAGGCTGATTGCACATCGTCCGTGCCCTGCTCGAAGATGGCGCCTGTGGGAGAGACAGAGACAGAGAGAGTGACAGAAAAAAAAGAGAGTGACATAGTTAGAGAATATAGAATATTTTTGCTTCGTTAAATATTTAGGCGGCTTTTGACACAGTCCTCTTAATATTAAACGAAAGCGCACTGAATAAATATTTACACAAATGATAGTATAACACACACACATGTACACACACACACACACATACATACACAATGGCAAGCAGGCAGGCAGGCACTCTAATGCCAAACGAAGTGTTGATGCTGCAATTTTGCACATTGCGCTTTTGCCTGGTTGGCAGCAAGCAGCTAGGACCTCAGCCACAGAAATGGCAACCGGAGCTAACGTTCTTGTTGCTTTTGCTGTTGCTGTTGTTGGAGTCCTGCAACCGGAGCAGGTGAACAGCTTCGTGTGCCAAAGCCAAAGCCAGTCAGCATGACTGTCACATTAGCACAGCGAGCAGCATAGCCAAACACACTCACACACACACACACACACACACAAACTGGCAGGCAAAATGACTGCAGGCGCTGTGACTGAGGTGCCACAGCGTAATAAAAAATAAAGCAGCGCAACGCGCAAATAAAATGCACAAAACATTTATTTGAAAAAAATGCGGAAAATATCGTTAAATTGTATTGCTGCTCGTGTTCCTGCCAGCTATCACGCCACAGTTCCAATTATTTTTATGTATACCACTACATACATACATATATATATATATATGTATGTATATATGTGTATGTAAATTATGTAAATTGCGAAATTGATTGCAATTCATCTATAAAACTGATGAATGGCTAAAGCCTGGCCCTAAAATGTAAGTCAAATTAAAATAAAGAGCATATTGGTCAATTGAATTAATGCACGAACGGAAAGTGTAATAAAAATACCATCAATTATAATTATTTATAAAACAGTAACTTAAATAAAATACATGATAATATATGTGTGGAAATTTTAATAACTTAAACTATATAAATTTGTATAGAAATATACATAATTATGTAAAAATAAATATAATGGGCTGAAACATGTATATTATTTAAATATTTTTTTTTAATTATATGTAAAATATTTATTACATTTTGTTAAGGTCAAATAAATTATTTACTTTATTTAAAAAGAAATCAACACATTTTATGTATATTTCAATATTTTTATATATATTTTTTTATTACATTGACATTAATTTTTAAATATATTTTTTAAAACAAAAAATTATATTTTATTTATATACATATATTTATACATATTTTTTAAGGGAAATCATTTTAATACTCGTATTTATTTTATTTACATTTATTTTTTAATATATTTTTTAAAGGCACACACACAGGTTATGTTATTTGAGAAGAAAATTGTGGATATTCTTTTACTACTTAAATTTAATATATTTATATTTATAAATTTTGAAAGGCAAAAAATATATATTGTGAAAAAAGTAAGTCATTAAAATTCTGTTTTATACTTGACAAGATATTATAGTTAATGATTGGGGCACAATTTAAAGCTGGATAAAAGTTATTTAAAAAAATAATAATTTTAAACATACATTTTAAAGAAAAGTAAATATTTTGCATAAAAAAATGTATATTATTAAATTTATGCATTATTTATTACGTTTTTGGAAATAATAATTTATATAAACATATATATTTTAAATTAAAAGTAAACAAATAATTTATTCATTAAATTACAGCCCTAATTATGTGATTGAATTTGATTCAAACTAAAATCAAAAAACTGATAAGAAGCCTATTAAATAGAGTAAACAGAAAATTAATTTATATAAGAATGTAAAAAATCTAATAAAGGTAGAAAAAAGCAAAAGTATTGCCAGGAATTTCAATATATTTTGTTCTGCTTTTTTAAAACCAATCAACTTAGCTTTGCCAAAAAGTTGACTAAGTTAAGCGTGATATCCCAGCTCTATTACTCGTATATCTTCAACGGGGAGGTAAAATAAAAAGTCTAATTGGATACCGAAACGAATTGTGGGAACACATTCCATATACTGCATGCAGGCATGCATGCTGGCAAGCGTGCAGCATGCCTGGCTGGAGTCACAGAAATACAATCACACCCATAACCATTGCCATTACACATTGTAGCAAAATTCTAGCGACAACTGCAGCGAGTCCTTTTTGGTCCTGCTGCATGCTGCATGCTATGTGCTGTGTGCTGTGTGCTGTGTGCTGCCTGTTGGCTCTGCCTCGGGCGTTGCTTTTGATACTCACCTAATGGTATTTTCTCGGTTAACGATGCAGATTGTTGTTGCAACTGTTGTTGCTGCTGCTGAGCTGCGCTAAATTCCAGCCAACAAATGCTGCCAGCGCACATTAAATGTAAATATGCCAAGAATTTTAGCCTCGAATGCATTTTGTATTGCTATTTGCTTTTGCTACAAATTCGGTGAGAATTTTCCACTTGTAAGTTCTTCTTGTTGTTTTCTTCTTCTTCTTCTTCTTCTTCTCTATTTTTTGTCGAATCCGCGTTTTTTGGGCGACTTTCGGGTATGTTGTTACCTTAATTTGTTGCAACAACCGGAGGCAGCTGTTGTCCCTTATTGAGCGCGCGTGGCAGCTTTCAAAGACTTCGTTGCTTGCTCAACTGCACTTTTGGTACTTTGCCAAGTGTTTGATTGTTTTCTTTTTTATTTCGATTAAGCGTGAGTTTTTATTGCGTTAATTAACTTAGCTTATAATGTTGATTAGCTAATATATTTATATATATATATATTTATATATTTATGTGTATTTTTATGATGTGTAATTTATGTATTGATTAACTTTTAACTAACAGCTTAGCTTAATAAAGTTGAGTTAATTTTAATTGAATTGAATTAAGTCTAGCTATAGGAGCTGCGAGGAGTCCTTTGAGCCAGTTGCTGCTGGCGCACTTTAAAACTTGAGCACGCTTGACTTTAACTGAAAGCACGCGCTGCCCTCAACCCTCGAGCGAGTCATTCGTTGCCCTCACGCACACACACACACACGGACACACGGAGACACACACGCGCACACCCTCACAGGGAACACACACACATACACACAGACAGAAGCTGCTTCGGCTGAAGTCTGCTCTGCAGTCACTTCTGTTGTCCGTGCACATGAACCAATCGTCAACGCGTTGTAATCAGCACTAAAAACGCCTAAGCTGCCAAGTAACACGAGACCCAGCATCAGCCGAAGACCACAAAGCGACAAAGTTGCCTTGTCGCCCTGTTACAACGTTTGCTCTCTCGCTCGCTGGCTCGTGCACCCGAATGCTGGATGCTGGCTGCCGTTGTTCTCTTTGTACTAAAAGGCGAGTCCCGTAATCGCGCGCTCTCCGCGTGTCTCTCTCGCTCTCTGTCAGTAACTCGCGCTCTCTTTCGTCTGCAAAGTGCTTCGGCATCTCCAATTACTGACCTACTACGTTTAGGACTGCACAAGTGACGAAATGTTGTTGTTGCTGTTGCTGTTGTTGTTGTTGTTGCTTTTGCTGCTGTTGCCGCTGATGATGTTGTTGGTAAAATGTTTGTTTACGTTGTGCCTTGCATTTTTGGCTGCATAATTGATAGGGACAACAGCCAGAAGAAAAGGCAACAACTGCAGGCGGCTCTGCTGCTCGATGGCGCTCAAATCGTTTTTATCCAAAAACTCAGCCTAACGGGCACAGCTTTGGCAGCAAATGTTTTTGCCTTTTCCCTTTTCGATTCTCCACCAATTTTCAGCTTTCAGTTTTTATTTGTTGTTTTTTTTTTTGGCAATTACTAGCGCTGCCGTGACAATCCCTTTAACAAATCTCATTAGGCTGTCAATTACGTGCGATTGCCGTTAGTTTGCAGTGTAATGAAATCTCATTAATCGACTTTAATATCGCAGGCAAAAGTGAAGTGCGAATGAAACGCCGCGCCACGCCGTACCACGCCTCACCACGCCGGGTCACGCCAAGCCACACCACGCCCATTGCCGCCTCTGCATATTGTCGGGACGCGGCGCGTACGATTTCATCATAATCTGTAATTAGTTTATAATGCGCACAGGAAACGCTCGCAAAAAGCAGGAAGAGAGCAAAGTGCCAGCCAGCGCGGACAATGCAATGCCTAACCTACAGCAAACGGCTCTTAACAACAACAAGAACAACAACAACAACAAAAAACAATAAGAAATATAATGGGGAGAAGTGTGGGTGGGCGTGGCATCTCGGCAACAACAAACGGCCAAAGTCAAGCCAATAAACATAAAAGTTGATGGCAAAATTTTTTAATTAAGAAAATCAATGAATATTTTTTCATGATTTCATTTCAACACGAGGCGATGGCCATTGGCTTTGCCTTAGCTTCAGCTCCATGCGCTGCCCTTCTTTATGGTCAGCTCTGCTCTGCTTTATTTTAATGCTCGTTAATAGGTTTTAACAACTTTCATATGCAGTTTGTAATGCATAGACAGAGAGAGAGAGAGAGAGATATATAGAGAGAGAGAGAAAAGCTAACTCTTGGTTACTTTGATGATTATTGTCTTTTATAATCTGTGCTTTTTCGCAGTAAGAAGTATTATTTTTTTTTTAGTGTGCGCTTAAGTCAAGCTGATCAGAAAGTAACTTTTTACACTTTTTATGCAGTTGGCTTAATTTGACTTGCTTATTATAAAGTTACTTAAATATCTATGCACAAAATCGGAGCGGCTCTTTAACTTGCTGGCGTTAACAAAGAACAAATAAACAAGCAAACTAACTATCAACAACAAGGCAAATAAATAAATAAATAAATGAGCAAACAAATACGTTTTCATATCATAATTAAATTTGTCTACCCAACCAGCTGGGACTATGCGAATTACAACAATAAGGAATACAAAAAAAAAAAACATAAAACAAAAAACAAAAGTTATTTTTTATTTTTTTTTTGGTATTTTTTTGTTGTTTTTTGTGCTATTATTTAATGCAAACTCCAATGAAATTTTAATTGCTCTTTTTCATAAATATGTAAATTGAAAAGTGCGTTTGTTTTTGGCATGCTTCGAGTGGAGGATGTTTGTGGGGGCTGCCTTTGTGTGGAGGGGGGAGGTGGCTTTTGCTAATTATTTACAATTAAAATTTATGCGGCTGCCTAAATCAACAAACTAAATCGTTTAATTAAAAAGCCGCGAGCACACAGATGAAACAACAAAATCAACAATAGTAACAGCAACAGCAACAGCAACAGCAACAGCAACAGCAGCAGCAACAGCAACACTAACAACAGCTGGCAGGAACAACAACCTGATATAGCTTGAAGCCGAAACAAAATCAGAGCCGCAAGTACAAAGATAAATAAGTGGCATTGTCGGTTTCATTTCCGGTTGTTGCATTTGCATTCAAATAGCTGTGTGTTTGTCTCTCATTCTCTCGGGTGTGTGTGTGTGTGTGTGTGTGTGTGTGTGTGTGTGTGCGTGTGCTTGTAAGCGGTATATAAGCACATTTCCAACTGCTTTTTAGATTTAAGCGGCGCGCAGCTAAAAGCACAAAAATAAAGCAATAAAAAGCAGCACGCCACAAGAAATGTGAAAGCAGATGAAGCTGCCTCAACGAGGGTCGCTCCTGTTTGGGGCGGTACTTCGCACAGTTACTAGCAGCTGTCGTTTCCGTCCAACTCAGAGCAGCTCGGCCTTCGCACCCGCCCCTCGCTCCGTCACAGCGAGCGTACATTTTGTATTGCCTGTGACTTAGCCTCGACTGTCTTTCAGTTTCTCACTTCATCAGTTACGCCAAAAAGGAGACTCTGCAATAAATTTCGCTGATTGCTTCCGCCCTCGACTAGGAGCCTAACCTCGACTCCGATTCGGCCGACTGCCTCATTTTTTATGCCGCTTGATAAAGTAATATCCGTTTTAGGTATACTTTGCCTTTATTTTTTTCTTTGCGCTCTCTCTCTCTTTTCACTTTGTGGCCCGCTACCCATGCCGCTGCCTATTTGATACCCTGTAGTGCGTGCGTTTATTAACAAGTGCAGCGCGCTTACATCGAATTAAGTTTCTTGTTCTTTTTTTTGCTTTTAATGCGGTTCGTGTGGCCCATGAATGCAAAGTGAGCGCTTAAATTATAGGGTATTAAATTCATGTAGGGTGCTGCAAGTAATGTGCCAAACTTTATGCTATAATTTGGTCACAACGAGCGCCAGTCGCTTTTTGTGTTGTTGGTCTAACACAGATTTGTGGCCTTGCGACAGGACCAGGCGGCGCATGGGGCGTATGCGTCATATCAGAGCACGCATACGCAGTGTAGGTCAATGCTGATGGGCAGCTCCCCGGCTTCCCGGCTCCCCGGCTCGCCTGCCCTACCCCTCCCCCTACACACACGCACACACACAGCAAAAAAATGCAGCTTCTCCCTTTGCATGACCCTAACACAGACTAAAATTGAGTGCGTGTGTGTGTGTGTGCCTCTATGTGTGTGTGTAATTGAAACTTCCGCTTTGGTCAGTTAGCGCAATTTAGCAAGCTGCAAAAAAGTTAGACACGGCTGAAGTAACAGGCAAAGTGCAAAGTCCATTGCAGCTACTTGGCTTTCATTTCAATTTAAACTTTAAAAAGCCAACACGCACACATACAGCCGTATGTGTGTGTGTGTGTGTGTGTGTGTGTGAGCGTGTGCGTATGTGTGAAGCCACATATAGAAATGAAAATTATTTAAAATGATTTATTTCACAACAATTTTCATTAGGCGACCAACTGCATTGCAGGTTTCTGCTCTCTCCCTTTCTTCCTCCTCGCATGCTGCGCACTAATTCACTTTTGCTGATTTTTGTTCAAAATATGCGAATGCTGCCTTGAGTTGAGTTGCCTTGGTCAACGAGTCGCAGCAGAGCGAAGGGGCGTGGCGTACCTCTGCCTCTGTGTGTGTGTGTGTGTGGCACTGGCGGGCTTTCATACATGTTTCATATGAAATAATTATATATGCGGTCAGCTAGCCGCCTGCCTGCAGGCAGTGCACCATCAGCCTGACCTGCCAGCTCCTACTCAGCTGCCACCAGCCGCTCCTCCGCTGCGCCCCTTTTGGGGCCCACCATCGCTGTTGACCCCCTCAGCCCTGCTCAATTTGCTTTTCGCTTAGCCAATGGCACACACACTCAAAAAAAAAAAAATAAATAAAAAAAATAAAAATTAAATAAAAATGTTGCAACAGGAAAAAAAAAACAAGAAATGGCTACAAAATGTGCTGTTGCTACATGTTCCCTGTTCCGTGGCGACTGCTGCATAACTTTTGCGGAAATTTGACTCTAGGGCGCAGCGGACACGCCTTCATAGCCCACTCCGCGGCTGGTGCCTGTGCGCAAAAATTAGTAGAAAAGAAGCAAGCGTGGGGAGAGAGCGAAAAAAAATGTTTGGCAAAAGCAACTAGAAAAAGGTTAACAAGCGTCAGCAGAGTAGCGCAGCACAGGGAAAAGCCCAACAACAAAAAGAAGTTATAATTTTTGGCAGGCAACTACAATAACAACAGCAACGACAGCAACGACAGCAACAACAAAAGGCAACGTTAATGAAAAGCAAGCGTGAAATAAAATCATAAATTTTGCAGCGCTTGCACGACAACCAGTGGAAAATGGCAGTTTGCAACTGTGTGTGTGCGTGTGTGTGTGGGTGTGTGGGTGTGAGTATGTGCTGGCTCTTATTTTTGTTTTTCATTTGTATGCGTGTGAGTTAAAAAGCTTGGACAGACTTGTGCTTGGACAAGTGCATTTGCGGTGTGCCCCCAAATGTATGCCACATTAATGCTGAGAGTGGAAAGATCTCTATATGTGTGTGTGTGTGTGTATTTGTGTGTGTGTGTGTGTATCGCTGTCTGTGTGTAGCTCGACATTAACTGGCAACACAGTCCAGCATCTGGACTATACTTGGCCAGCAGCGGTCAGCTTAGTGTATAACTAAGTGTGCCTCTGTGTTTGTGTGCATATCTCTCTCTCTGTGTGTGTGTGCGTGTGTGTGTGCGTGTGTGGGTGTAGGTGTTGGATTTTTTGCAACTAAGGAGGTGTAGAGGAAATAAAAGCGTTTCCAAACATCTGCTCTGCGCAATGGACAGAACAAGTGAGGAGCCATGTAGCTGCTGCTTAGCTTGTTCGGCATTAGGAGCATGAAAATTGGCCAAGCTTCTTTGTATAAAGGCCAGGCCAGGCCAGGCCAGGCAGAGCCAAGCCAGACCAGGCTCGCAAAGTATAACTGACGAAATATATCCTCAAACATTTACGGATTTTAAACTCAAGCCAGATTAATATTTTATTCATAAACTGGACAACAAATATAAAAAAGTAAGTGAGTAACAATAGAACGAGCTGCAAACTGAAGTTTTTTAGATTTAGTTAAACCATTTTATAGATTTTTATAAAAAAAAAAATCATTTCCAAAAAATAAATATAATAAAATATACAAATAATATATAAAAATGCAAAATATAAAAGCAAAATAACGTTTGAAAATAAAATGCTACAAAATAAACTATTAATATAATATATAAAAGTATATTTTTAAATTTTTATTATATTTTTTAAGTTAAAAACTAGATAAAAAGTGCAGATAAATTTCTATAAAAAGAAAATCAAAAATAAAAACTGAATAGAAAGGCTTTAAGAAAGAAAAACATATGTAAATATATATTATTAAAATCTCTTTTCCTGGCTGTGCAAAATAAAGCTAAATATTTGCGGCCTCATAAGCTGCCGATAAAAGCTTTGTCAAAAGCTGCTTTTTCCTTATAAATGGTTCGCAACTTGGCTAACTTTAACATTGCTGCAAACTGCTAAACTCAGCTTTTCTAAGCATTCACTGTTAAGCTGAAAAGCGTAAGAAAGAAAACATTCAGAATATATATTTTTTTAGAAAACGGTGTACATACTTTATTGAACTACTTCTGTAGCATGTCAGGGCGCTAAAATATGCCAAACATATGCGCGATAGAGGCGTAAATAATTCTGTGGAATTAACAGATCTTAAGATAAAGCGCGCTTTGTATGCCGGGCCGCAAAGCGGTTTAAAACCAGATCAACTCGAGCCTGAAGTCCCAATTAACATTAACTAAATTTGATTACCTTGCAAGGGATAACCAGGTACTCGTTTCTTTGCGTTGCAGCCCTCTTGTTGTGTGCAATTTACATATTTAACTAATAAAATGCATAATTCTGTTAACAATTTGCGTGGCTGTGTGTGTGTGTGAGTGTGAGTGTGTTAATATTGACATAAGTTTTTGACTATGATTAATGCTAATCTGATTGTTATTGTTATCTATGCAATTCGTAACAGGACTTAAAGCAACAGCAACAAAGTTCGTAATATCATTTATACAAATGTGCACAACAATTAAAATACCATTCACACACACAAACACACACACACACACACACACACACACACACACACTCACTCACACAAACATATGTAATAAACAATTTTAGCTATGGCCGGGCCCCAATGAACGGCTCAGAAACTTGAATTTTGCACTATTTTTGTGATTTATCAATTGATGATTGATTAATTTTATGTATATATATATATATATATAAGTATATAATTTGTGTGGTTTCCTTTTCTGTTTATAGATCAGTGATAAATGCTTATCAGTATATTATTTTTATACCTATAGTTAAGTAATTTGTTTGTATTTGTTTTTTTTCTTTTGGTTTTTTTTTTCTTTGAGTCCAGCTACAAAACGTTGCATAAAGTTTGTATAAAAGTTGTTTTTGTTTTCCTGTTTAGTTAGTTTTTTTGCTTTTGTGTTATTTTCTTGACTAGTAAATACATTCGCTATATATATGTATATATAACACAATATAATATGTATATACTGTATATATTACATATTCTATATGGTATATAGTATGTTAGAAACAGCAGCTATAAAATCACCCGCCAGCCTCGGCCAGCATTTCGGTAACTGTGTAAACGTATTGCCCATAAGACTAACAATCATATTCAATAACTATATCGACATATATATATATATATATATATATATATATATGTATATATATGTAACTCATAAGCGCTAATGTTCGTTAATGAAAAAAGTCTATTGAGGATCATCTGCGCCGTCGGATCAATCGAAAATGCAGACGAACACGCGCAGGCAGTTGATGCCCACCTTCTCCCAGCAGCCCTCCTCGGTGGATCGACCCTCATGGGCACGTCGCATCTTTTTGGGATAGTTCTTTGGGCAGCTGCGATCGCTCAGATGGACCGGCATACGGGCATATTCAGCGCGTGGTGTGCGAAACTTTTCCAACAGCTCCGACTGCTGGTCTGTGAGGTTCTTTAGTTTTTGGCCTGCGAACCGAAGAGTGATGTTGATTAAGCTTATGAATTTCTATTAATGGCATTTGCTATACTCACCCTCGAGTGCATCGCGGATAAGGGACGTCTCCAGAGGCGGCAGCAGCTCGATGCGGTCGCAGCAACTGCGAAACTCGGCTGGAGTCATGCGCAGATAGCGCGGCGCCAGGCAGAGCGGGCCGAGCACCATGCGGCGATTGTCGAGGGTGGCATCGAGCTTCCGGCGCTGGCATTCCGCCAGACTCCAATTGGCCAGGCACTCAAACAGCGTCACCTCGGAGCGCAACTGCAGTGTATTGCGCTTGGCCAGCGTCTCCAGCTCCTCGAAACGCAGCTCCAGAATGCCCGGCATCGAGAGCAGCAGCTCGGCGTGCATATCGATCAGCTGCACCGTGTTGTGCAGCAACGCCACGCCATAATCCTCGGTGGTAAACGGATTCGGATTGGGTATGAGATTCAATTGTGCCCCATCCCCCTCGGCGCCATTCACGTTGGCCTGGGCCTGCGCCTGGGCGTGTGCGGCGGCCTGAGCCTGCTTGGCCGCCGCCTTTGCCTTCGACGCCTGCTTGTGTGTGGTGACCACCGTCTGGTGTTGGTTGGTCAGCGCAATGCCCTGATAGAACCAAAGCGACTTGTATATATCCAAGGCAGTTGCACTCGAAATGCTGAGATCAAGTTCGCGAATGCAGTAAATTATCTGTGTGGGCCATAAAAGATATTTATGGAGTGAATAACAGCTCGGCCTTTCACGCTTTTTCACTACTCACCAGATCGGGCACATTGAAACGATCCGCCAGTTCGAGTATCTTTAGCAGATGCTTGTGATCGCGATAGGGTATGCAATGCTTTTCCATGTAGCGCACAATCAGCTCGAAGTCGGTCTTATCAACATTAGAGATCTGAAAATGATTATCGCTTTTGCGTCCGCTATTCGGGCCAGCGTGAATTAACTTGGCCAGCTCTACGCTACGCTCCAGCACCGACTTCCGCTCGCAGCGTATCATGTAGCGATCCTCGCCATTGACCACAATAAAGTCGATGTAGGGATTCACAATGATGGGCACACCTGTGTAAATATTTGTCTGCCCAATTGCGTACTGCGGCGCGCCCATCAAGTGGGCCGGCGGTGCACTTGGCGCCGGGGCAGTCTGGATGGCGTCTGCGTTATGGCCGTCAGCGCCAAGGCCAAAAGGCAACACCATGCTACAGCTTGAATTTGCTTCGGCCTCGTTATTGCACTCGTTGTTACTGTTGTTGTTGTTGTTGTTGTTGTTATTGCTGTTGTTGTTATTGCTGTTGTTGTTGTTGCTTGTATTGGAGAGTTGTTCGTTTTGCTGCTGCACTAACTGCTCTGTCTGCTCTGGCTGTTTCGGCTGCTCGACCTGCTCTGTTCGTAGCGGCTGCTGCTCTTCCAGTTGTAGTTGCTCAGCTGCTTCATACGGCGCGGCGTCCCGCACTAGCAGCGCCTTGTGCACCAACGCACCCACTAATGGCAACTTGGTGGTGCGCTCCCTTTTCGTCAACTGCTGCTCCAAGCAGCTGGGTGTGCTACGCTGGCGATTCTTATTGCCAGGCCGCCTCTTGGCCAACTAGAAAGAAGAGGACAGAAGTTAATACATCTATATATTATCAAAGAGCTCGAGTATTATGAAACGAACATTCAGATAGTCAAATGGAATCTATATAACAAAGAATATATATATTGGTGTTTCCGAGAAGTTCTTAACATCTCCAATTCAAAACCCATCGACTAGAGCAATCCAAATTATTTCACGTCACACTAAGTCTCTAATACCAAAGAGTAAATACGAATCTAGTTTATAAGTATACAACTATTTATCTAAAATACACAAGAGTAATGTGCTACGCCTGGAACTCATATTATTTTTCCTTATCTATGCAAAGTAGCTTTGCCTGACACTTCGAAAGCCAGCCACGCTTATCGACGACCAATACTGTTCAACTGAATTGGTTGCAGCTACCAGTTGAACAGTTATTTACGTAACAGATAAGCCAAAGTTGAGTATATTCAACTCCTACAATTATAGGAAATAAATAAAAATCAGTGTTTTAGGGGAAATACATATATATGCCATATCTTTATCTGTTATTCGTCATCTTCGGCTATCCATATTTCGCCATATTAGGCAATCAGCAATAGACTCGATATTATTGGGCAAATAAGCAGTTTATAACAAGTGGCCTGTCCACTCTTACTTTATCTCTCAATTGCTGTACTTGAGCACATAAATCGTTTAATGTCTAGTTATAACTACTAATCGCTGATTTGTTCACGCGACTGTAAATTAAGTAATTTAGGCACTCAACTTAAGAAACCAAGCACCAAAAATATTTTTGACCAGAGGTCAATCGTTTGATTGTCGCCAATCTGGCTGCAATACATCATTTACCGGCCATAAATCATGTGGCCGACAATCGCGGCCATATCAAAACGCTACAAGTCAGCTACACTACCGGTGACAGCCTATAAATTGTAAATGGCACCCAAAAAAGTCAATGATAGTGTCCGAACAGTAGGGCCGCATTGTCAGATACCCGCGAAGTTTCAAATGTCAACAGTTCTCAAGCTCAGCCGATTGAACACGTCACATCACACTACACATATAGATTTATTAGTAGACATCATAACCAACTTTTGGTTGATGAGAGTAAAACGAAAAGTGGCTTAAAAACTGCTTACCACTCCAACAGAACACAAAGCCAATCACAAATGCACTTAACAGACTTACATCAATCTGAAACTTATTTATCTTGAATTAATGCTTAGCACGTGTAAGCCTTCTGAAGTAATAGAAATTCCTCGGAGCACTAGATTTGTCGTCCTCAGAATATTGAGATATATTTTATCAACTTGACTAAGATTAACATTCCTTAATATCACGCGATTTCTTACAAGAGTTCTGAATACTTCACCTCTACCCCACCCATGTCTAGGCATTGTCGGTTCAATAAAAAGAGTCCACTGTTTTCCCTATAGCGCGGCGTAATCTCACCTAAACGTGTGTTCGTTCGCAGACTATAATTTTTATCACAGTTTGATTCGCCATTTGCTGCTGCTGTTGTTATTGTTGTTGTTGTTATTATTGCCTTAAGTTCAATGCAAACAAAATTAATTATGACACGCCATGATTGCCAAGAAGTTCGCAAAATGAAAATACAGTTCAAATATTATTAAATAAAATACAAAATAAAAAAGCACACACAATGTGTTTGAACAGTTGTAAGGAAGACAACAGCGGCCACAGCTGAAGCCGGCTGTCGACATAGTCATCGACATCGCCATCAACAACGAGTTGAACATGGATCGCCTCTGCTGCTTCCCTTTGCTCTGGTGACTTAGTCGAGCGCCCATTTGCCCCGAAGACTGTAATGCTCTATATGTTTTAAATATTTGCTCTACAGCAAATATGTATATATATATATATATATATATATATATATATATACGAAGGCGACAATAAAGTAATTATCGTATGCAAATAAATTTATGATGTTGAACGTTTTACACGACGCATCGTTATCTGCACAGCAGCTGCCTGGCCTGAAGCCGACCACAGACTGTATACATTTTATTTATTTTTTTTTTATGTGAATCACAATGGATGAATTAACACCAAGTTCGTAATCATAATCTAAACCCTTTGCTTTTGTTTCTCGAAAACTCTCCCCTGGACATGTGGAGTGGGCGGTTTATGATGCCCGGTTGCTGGGCGGGAAGTCTATGCAAAGGCAAAGCTATCCAAAGGCTATCCAAAAAAAAAAAAAAAGATTGAAGCCAAAATGCTTTCAAGGTGCGCACTTGAACTCTATACACATATCAGCGCGACTAGATGTTTATATAAGACTGAAAGTTGCTATCATGGGTCTGGCCATGCATTTCTTACATTTTATAGTTGTATTTCTTTGGTCGGCCTTATCGGTGAAGGCTCTTTCCATCAATCAATCAAATGCGATTTATTTTCGCCTTGCGTTGACTTCTCTCTCTCTCTCTCTCTGCGAGTGTGTTTGTGTTTGTGTCTGTGTGTGCGTGCGTATGTGTGTGTGTGTATGTGTATCTGTATGACACATTTTATTATTGAATTTATTATATTGTAATTTTGTAGTTCTGTAATGAAGTTAGTCGATTAATTCCGCACTGTTTCGAAGGGTGCGAACCAAACGCCGCGAGCTTAGAATTTCGACTGCCTTGTTCTGTGGCAAACGCACACGACGTAGGCGTTGGCGTTGCCGTCGACAGAGGCAGAGGCAGAAGCAGGGCGTTGCGTTTACTTTAGCGAATGTGAATGAGAATGCGAATGCATGCGCAAATCTTGAGATTTGTGTGTGAAATACGTTGATAATAACAAAACTTTATGCTCTACATAAAATGTATAATATAATACATAAATAATTTATATAATATCAATAAGAATTACTATTTACATCTTACTATGAGTAACTATGCTAAATCATCTGTTTTTCTTAGAATAAATCCATATTTCTTAAACGTGCCTTCGCTCCCATTTAAACGAATTAAGGAGTCATTTTTTACATTATGCATTATTCCTTTATTGAATATATATAAATATCCTTATCTGCATTAAATTGTGTAACTAATTATTCCCGGTATTAGCAGTTCAGCGGAAATTTGTTCAGAAAAATAAGCTTCTACTTCAACCATAACAAATTTCTTTTAGTCTGCTTCACCTATGTAATTGCCGCAACTTGCAGAATATGCAAAGAAGCAAGGAAAACAATTCCCAGATAAAGTGCATGCAACGGAACTGGAGAGACGTATTTCGATGGACGACTCAATTATCAATTTTATTTGTTTGGCAAACAGCAAACAGCAAACGGCAAACGGCAAATAAATAAATAATTTGGTGCCAAATAAAAACGAAATACAGCCACAGCCACAGCCACACTCAATGTTTGATTTTCAAATTATCAATGCGATTGCAGAGCACAGATCTGGGCGTGAGCGTGGGCGTTGGGTGTGGCAGTGCGTCCGATTCTGGGCTTTGGGCTGTATGGCGTGGGTGTTGTAGCCTCTGCCTTACCCCAAACTAAGCGTGATATTTGACAACTGTAATTGTTGTCGACGCGTTTTGTTTGCGCACGAATTACGAGCAAAAAAAAAATAAAAATATTTTATAGATAACAAAAAATGAAAAGTTTAGCCAAAGCCGGCAATGGCAAGGCAACAACAGCAACATTTATCAGTAGTCAAGGCCGTAGAAAATCTTGAACGCTGCAAGTGCCTAAGTCGAAATGCATACACACGAGGGTGGTTTGATAGGTTCGCGAGCTAATTGCGTTTGCTTAGGCAGATGATTCAATAGATCATTCATCATGATTAACTTCAGATATTGATATAACTGATTGAAAAGTGAGCGAATTGGCTCTATATACATATAAATGTATCTATGTGTATCTGTATCTGTATCTGTATCTATATCTGTATCTCTTTATGTATCTGTATCTGTACTGCATCTGTATCTGTATCTCCATCCATTATCCAAATTTGTATCTATATCGGCGTCCAGCGGTATCTGAACATTGCATTCTAATCTATATCTCTCGCTGAATCTGTATCTATACCTGCTATCTGTATTTACATAAGAAAGCGATGTTTGCATCGATTCGTAGAGGTTCAACATGTTCTATCAAATTGTTGTTCATCTAATATTTAGGCGGTATCACAAAGTGACTCACAACATGCGCTTTACGAACAGCCCTCTGTAGGTAGCTAAACGCGGCTCTAGTTATAGACATGTTTACATATGACGATAATGTTGGGGCTGAGAGGTTGGGGTCTCAGTTGAAACTGTTAATGAGTCGTCGTCGTAGAGGCGGAAGCTGCTGCAGATGCTGCCGCTGCTGCGTTACAGTTAACAGTTAAATGTCGCGCATGCTTTACCTTGACATTGAGTGCGTTCGACTACGTCTCAACTGAGTGGCAGGCTTTGTGGGCACAGCATCGTCTACCCGACGAGTTGACGCCTCGGCTTCCTCCATGTAAAATTCGAGCAGATGCTGAGCATTAAAACCCGTTTACGATTGCCATTATCGTGAACACGTAGTCACAGATCAAATATTTGTATTCATTGGGAAAATTAATTAGCGGAGCGCAAAAAGCAAAAGGCGAAAAGCAACAACCAGAAGCAAAGTAGAAAAGCCTTTTAATTAGTTCAATTAAACATAATTATGCACAAGGCGGCAAAACGTAAACAAATTCTCAACTATTTCCAAGTGCCAGCCGGCAACAAAGCAAAGCAAACAAACAAACACAAACAAAATATTGAGAAAAAACAACTGGGAAATGCGTAGCAAATTTCGAAAACGAAAATGTACCTAATGATCAATGGGAGTGTTTATGTACCTGTGGCCGCATAGGGAGCCAAGAATTTGCCGTCCAAATCTGGGCCCAAAAATAAAACACTTGGCCGGCCACAGAAAAGTTCAGCGTGTTTGTGGCCGAGTGCGATAACCCACAGCGCTATAAATAAAACGATGCATTCAAATTTTGCCAAAAAAAAAAAAAAAAACAAAATGTGAAGAAAAATAAAGGGAAAGTGAAAATGAGAACTAGAACTAATGAATGTGTCATGCACAGGTCTTTAAACTGTTATTTTAGCTAATTCGCAGAAATCTAAATAGCTAAAGAAATATACAATAATAGAAAAGCATTTGAAATCGGCTAAGGAAAACGAAAACTGTGAAGGCAGCCTGCTCTCAGTACTGGTCTATATATTAAAGCTGCCCTAATGAGCATTTAGATACTTCATAGCTAATTGCGTGGAAAATGCGATTGAACTCTGTTTGGCCCCAACTGCATGACGAATTGTTTTGAAGCCTGCCAAATGTTGGTGCACAGTGCGGTAATTTGATTTGCAACACAGCTCGCGACTTTTCATGAGTCATAGCAGATAGGTGTAGGTGGTCGCTGGCCAGACATAGGCCCTGACAGGATTTCCATGTGCTAAAATGACATCATAGACTGCGACGTATCAACGTATCAAGTGTTAGCTTCACTAATACTAGGCCTCATAACAGCAATGATAATAACAATATTTTGCTGCACTTTATAGCTGAGTAATCGATTTGAGAACAACAAATGACGAGTTCAGGCTGGCAAGATATGTTTTTCTTTTTGTTTTTTTTTGTCTATTTACTTTTTGGCTGCGTGCCAAGTGTAATAGCAGACAAAAATGCTGAAATTAAAAAGTCAGCCATAGACCCGGCCGGGTCCAAGCAAAAGGCAGAACACAAAAGATGCCAGAGCAATGTGTCTGAGTAATCAGTCAAGAGTCCAAACACTCCGGGAGGCCGACAATTGAGTCATTAGCCAAATTAGCCCAATTGTAGCGGCCGTAGCCTAACTAAAAATCAATAAGAACTATGTGTACATATATAAATAAATAATTTATATGATTCCAACTAAAGTTAACAAAGAGTCAATCAAATTTTTGGCCAAAAAACTTTCACGTGCAAGCCAAAGTCAGCAGCAAAGACAAACAAAACATGGCAGAGTAAACTGGAAAAAAGCACACACATAAACACACACACACACACACACACACACACCCTTAGCCAAGCCCGCCCTACGCAACATGTTCCATGTTCAGCTGGGGAGGTGGGCGGCTGGCGGGGTCTGAAAGTGGAGCACGCTCTCGCTCTCATCACGGCAGCGACAAACAATAAGGGAAATAAAGCAAACGAACAAATTTTCATTTGCAGCGGCGCGAAAGTCAGCGGCAGCTGTGAACAAGTAGCAGGGTATGAAGGTGGTGTAGATAGAATGTGTATGTGTGTGTGAGTGTGTATGATGCGGGTGTTGGCTAGGCCAATAGCCAATATCAAGTGCGCAACGATGGCCGTTAGGATTTGCGGGGATTGAGGTCGTCAACAACTGGCAGTCGCTGTTGTTGATGTGAGTGCGGGCAACTGGTGCCAAGGGCGCGAAGCAGCCAAATGGACGCGACTCACAATGGGCAGAAAAGTAACAATTGACAACGAGGCGTATGCGCGATGCGCCAGCCGAGACGAAAGGCAGCCTCAGCTGATGTTGCTGTTGCCGTTGCTGTTGCCGTTGCTGTTGCTGTTCTTGTCGTTGCCTGAAACACTGACACACTGAACGAGTTTTTACACACACACACACACATGCACATATTATGAATACAAACACACACACATGAAGGAAACTCTCGTTTGCTTCCTTTTTGCAGGGGCGCGTGTGTGTGTGTGTGTGTGTGTGTGTATGTGTGTGTGTGTATGTGTGCCTGTTTGTGTCTGTGCCTGTGCCTGTGTCTCTTATGGATACACAATTTATGCTTGCCAATTGTTCGCTTATGTTTATATTAAACGCTTTTATTATGATTGCGAATGCCAATTGAAACTTACCCCAGTTTATGGCTGCAAATCGTGCAATATATTAAGACAATGCCGCCGATGCCTTTTGAAATCGTTTTAACTTATTTAGTTGAACCGCCAAGCGAATCGATTTGCAATATGCCCGATTAATGTTTAAACAAAACACAAACCGCATTTGTTTATAACACAGACGATCTTATAGACATATATATATATATATATATATATATATATATATATATGTATAGCATGAATATTGAATATATATATAAAGCCTCTTCGCGTATTTATCGAGCAGGTTTTTTTTTCGCGCGCCGTGCCAGAGCAATTTAAAAAGGCAGCTACGACAACGTCGCTGCTCGAGAGCCGAAAAGCGTATATACAACAAAATATTTGGTGTGCCTTTATGAGGATTACACACACTCATACAGAGACACACTCATGCACACTCACAGACACACAGGTACACATACTCACGCACACACAGACTCTCAGACATTTCAAGAGTTGAGCAATCCGCGGCCAAAAACAATCAAAAGAAAAACATACCAAATTTCCCAAACTGGCGTTGCCACTGTTTTCCTCCATGCCAAACACTAGAAATGTTTTCTGTTCCCAAATCGAGACGAATTAATAAATTTGTTAACTGAATGTTCGTATAAACTTATTTATCTATATATAAATATTAGTATTTGGTAAGAAATATATTTGTATTTATTGAAAAAAAAATGAGTTTATTTGACATATTTTACATGAGCATCTGGCAGCACTGAGCTAGGGGGAAATCTCTCGCAGCTTTTCCACAACGGGCATGCGCAGTGCGTCCGCACACTCTGCGCCTACCCACAGGTCGTATGAGTAATCGTCTGTTGTTCAGTGCAAGGCGCAACATATTCGAGCGTGTGATAAGACACAGTTACGATGACGACAACGAGCCTACGCACAACTATTCCACACTTTCGCTTTTCCCCCGTTCAGACTGACAGAGAGAGAGAGAGAGAGAAAGAGAGAGAGTGAGTAAGGGAAATGTAGAGAAGGAGATACAGAGCGTGTGTGCGAGAGAAAGAGTGCGAGGGCGCCGAGGCAATCTTTTCGGTAGGAGATAGGTCTTGTGGGCCCTAGACAACTGAGCGCTGCGTTGAGTGAGGTAGGAAATTTATAGCTGTTATCAGCCACGCACACACACAGAGAGAGAGAGAGAGAGAGAGAGCAAAGCAGCCCGCGGGAAAGCACAAAAACAAACAAAAATTCGGGCAACTAACGCAAACTGGGTCAAATCCCAGCGCCCGTGGCTACCCAAACTGCTGGAGAATAATTTCGTAATGAATTTTCCTAAAAATTACAAAGCTGTAAAAAATTATAGAATAGCGAGCATTACTTAACGGGCCAATTTGGAAATGAATTTTCAGGAAATTCACAAGATGAAGTGCTAAGAAAACAAACTATGTAAAGGAATGGCATACATTATAAATAAATAATTGTTTATCTATAATTTAGAAGCTGTTGAAGCGCACAGCTACTAAATGTGTATGGATCCTAAACGAGGGGGGGGTCTGAAAAGTATTTTAATGCTATAAAAATTTAAATGTATATATTATAAAATATATATTCAACGAAATATTTATAGAAAAATATATATTAATTTAAATAAACATACAAAAATATTTACATATATATTCACTTAAACAAATTTACAAAAATATATGTTAAATTAAATAAACATACAAAAATATATATTAATTTAAATAAATATATAAAAATATATATTGAATTAAATAAATATAGTTTTGTATATATTATATATATATATTAATTTATATATATATATATATAAATTTAAATCAATATACAAAAAAATATATATATATATTAATTTAAGTCAATATACAGATATATATAAATTTAAATAAACATGCAAAAGTATATATATTTTTTTAAATAATATACAAAAATATATGTTAAATTAAATAAACTCAAAAATATATATTAATTTAAATAAATATATAAAAATATATATTGAATTAAATAAGTATACAAAACTATATATTAATTTAAATCAATATACAAAAATATATATATATATATATATATATATATTAATTTAAGTCAATATACAGATATATATAAATTTAAATAAACATGCAAAAGTATATATATTTTTTTAAATAATATACAAAAATATATGTTAAATTAAATAAACACAAAAATATATATTAATTTAAATAAATATATAAAAATATATATTGAATTAAATAAGTATACAAAACTATATATTAATTTAAATCAATATACAAAAATATATATATATTAATTTAAGTCAATATACAGATATATATAAATTTAAATAAACACAAAAATATAATAATTTTATTAAATAATATACAAAAATATATGTTAAATTAAATAAACATACAAAAATATATATATTAATTTAAATAAATATGGAAAAATATATATTAATTTAAATAAACATATAAAAATATGTATTCATTTAAAAAAATACACAAAAATATATATTCGTTTAAATCAATATATAAAAATATAAATTTAAAAAAATATAAATTCATAGAAAAGAAAACACGCTTTAGATAACAATTATTTTTCTTTATTTGGGGATTTCATTAGAAAACGTGTCACTGTTCTGGTTACCGGAACCAACTATAGATTCTTAATTTGATTTACAAACAATGTGGATTTATTGGCTTGCATCGAAAAAAAGTAAAAATTGAAATTTTTTTATCTTTGAGTTTTTCGTATTTTTTACATCTTTTTTTGTTTGTGGAAAATTTAGTCCTACGTTGATACTGTCTTCACGCTGATTGAAAATGTACAAATGCTAAAAGTATTTTTTTTTATCTTTTCTAGGGGTTTTTCCTTTTTTTTTGTTGTTGTTGCTTGCATTACATCAGATGGAAGTTACAGCCAATTTGCGTTTAGCATAATGCTCACTCTGATGCGCTGCGACATGTACCAAAGGCTTTTGCGAAAACTGGACGCGAATTTATAAATTCTTGGATCGTTTGATTGTTTCATTGGGCATTGGGTTTGTGGCTACATTTCTTGATTTCCCTATTCTATACTATTCGTCTATGTGTTTGTGTATCTTTGCATGGTTTTATGTACATAGCGTACACGACGTGTGTGCATATGTACGTGTATGTATGTGTGTGTGTGTGTGTGTGTAGCTAATGATCGCCTGTTTAAGAGTCTGCAGTTGCAACAGAGGTAATGAGAGCGCTCTTTGCGATGCCATTGCGGCGTTTGATGGCAAATTTGGCCACGCCTTTTTGGCACTCAGTAGAGCCGCCCATGAGCACCATGAGTAGCCCATTGTGGGCCATTGCGTTCCAGACTCGTTCAATAAAACTATCCAATTTGGCAGCAGTGCGCTCAGCACTCTCTAGCACAAAGTCCTGCTCGGGCACCAGAAGATTGGCAATGGTCAGAGCATTCTCGAGCGCGATTTCGTTCACCTTGCGCATGGCCTCCTTGGTGGTGGAGACCTCGTGCACATAAACCGACTTGCAGCTGTCCTTTGATGCAGCCAGCTCCGCCTTTCTAATGACCTCCTTAAGACGCGGCTGCAGATCACCAACGGTCACAATAGCCGTGCGCTTGTCCCGTTTGGCAGCATGAGCAAAGAGATTGTTTCGCAGGCCATCGCCACTGGTGGCACGAATGACATCATAGATGCGCTTGCGCTGTGTGAGAATCTCGTCGCCGAACTCAATGCTGTTGGCCAGCTTCATCTTGACCAGCTTCAGTGTGGCGCGTGAATCTTCAATGGAGTCGTGGCCATCCTCGTTCTCCTGTATGCTCTCCTGCAGGAACCGTTTGGCCAGATGCTTCAATTTGCTCTTGCGTTTGCGCACGCCGCTTATGTTGAAACATACACTGGTGTCTATCACATACGGATGCATCATACGCATTGCATTCAAATCGGAATTGAGCGATTGGCCAACCAAAATTGCATCCGGTGGCAGCAGCTCGGATACCTCCTGCTGCACGTCCGCCAGCGTCTTCGTCACAGTCTCCATAATGTCAGCCGTTATGCCCGAATATTGTGTTAGATAGTCAGTGATTTTGTTGACTGGACGCACCAATGTCTCGTAAACGGTCCTATATTTTTCATCCACTATGGAAATACGCGTCAATTCGTTCTCGCCGCTTATTGTGCGACACATCTCGCAGTCCACACCGTACATGGGACTGCGATCAGTAACTGGAGCATACGACTTTTTTGTAAAAATAAACGACTTGAATCGGGCATGCAGTTCGCCTTGCAGCGGTATGGGATAGCCCTCGTCGACCAGTTGCAATGCTGAGAGCAAAAGTTTTGTGCGAGGAAACTTGTCGTCTGGATGCAAATCAGTTGGTTCTGCTTGTGTGGACGGCGACTGTTTCTCAATGGGGAAAATTGCCTTTACGAAAAGTGTGGGATCCTTGTTCAGCTCTACAGCTGATTCCAATGAGCCGTGCTCGTTAATCAACTTCTGGGCCTGGACATTGGTAAGGGGAATCTAAAAGTAGAGATGGGAGATAAGCTGTTAAGCTGTTTTTTTAAACAAGAGATGTAGCCAACTGACCTGTGCAATTGTATCAATGATCCTGCCCTCCTCGTGCGGTGGCAGCACCACCTCAAGCTTTGTATCGAATATCCTATTGGTGGCCGTGAAGCGGCTTTCATTCGACATATAGTGATAGAGCGATAGGCCATCCAATATGAGCACCACACTGTGCGATAAGCTTTGGAACTTGTCCGCACAGCACCAGCGATCGGGAGCACATGGACTCTTCTTGCCAATGAGCGCTGACATCAACAGATGCTGTATGTCCGTCAGAAAGATGGGCGTACGCTCCTGCTGGGGAATTTCGAGAAGTGCACGTCTGCCCATGTCACGTAGATGCACGCCCGGCACGCTCTCCAGTTCGCGTTTGCGGCGACGCAGATCTGTGGACAGAGATCTGTATTGCTCCTGGGTGAGTGTGGCCGGCAAGCTATCAAGCGCATTGTCACCGCCCGCTGAATTGTTGCGGCTACGTTTGATTTCGGGCTCACCGTGGTCCGCCTCACCAGCGTTGGCGGTAGCAGCTTCAGCAGTGTTGACTGTATCTCCGCTGCTCTCTGCTATAATTGTTAGACGATTTCGTGTTTTTCGCTTGCTACACACTGTGACAAATCCGTCATCCACTTCGTCTTCGTTCTCGGTATCGCGATGTTTTTGCTCTGCTTCAAGTATTCGATCCCTGTCATTCATTTTTATTAGATTTGCCAGTGCTGCCATTTTTTTCTTCTTCTTCTCATTGCGCTCCTGCTGCTTGGACGACTGTTGCTCTTTCATCTTCATTCGCCTGGTGGATAAACTGCACGGTGCAAGAAATATGAAAACACATGTGAGTTTAATAGTTGTTCTGATTCGTTGCTAGAACAAGTTCGAATGAACCAGCCAAACGTTCGTTGTTGAACTGTTAACATTTTGCGCAGCAGCTGTTAACAACATACTATTTGTCAATAGCCTATTATTAAATAATTCATATGTTAAATATATTGTATTATTGAATAACATAAATACTTTTTTTTTAAAAAAATACTTTTTAAGTCATCTGTTTTGCATTAAAATTAATATAGAGCTAAGCTCGAATTTACAGCTGTTTACTGCGTTAACAGAGTCATTAACAGAAAAATACCAACTCCGCTCCTCCCTTAACAGAATTGCTCCTCGATAAGCATTCACCTAAACGCTCATCTCTCTAAGCAACAGTTTCTCAACCCTAACCACTTTAACCGTTATAGTCCCGCGTGTTTTTAAGACATTTTTGCGAATGAATTCAGAGAAAACGTATAAATAAGTTATTTAGCTGTGCACACTGTAAAAAAGTTGTGTGAAATATGTATACGGCAGTTAAGCCACTTTCGAAGTACTTGCAACTAAAATCGGTTCGCATTTACGATGGCATTTTCACATTCCACGCAAAAGTTACATGCGCCCTTCTATTGGCTTTTACAGTTTTGCTGTCGGCAAAACAATATTTCGGTGATCCATTAATATGCATATCGAATATGCACGACAAGGACTTTGTGAACTCCCATTGCTGGACACTGGGAATGTATATAATGAGCTACGATGATGACGATTTGGCGGATAAGGGAGAGAACAAAATTAAAAAAGCATACAAAGACTACTTTCTCCGAAGCGAATATAAGCCGAAAATCGATAGTAATCTATTATATAATGCGGCTCCCTTGATCGCGGATTCATCTAATCGACAAGAGCGCGTCTTTCTACGCTATTATCAATGGGTGGTGCCTGTCCTGTTGCTGCAATCGATTTTCTTCTATCTGCCTGCATTTCTATGGAAGATTTGGGAGGGCGGACGCATGAAGAATCTCTGCTCCAATCTGGATAATGTGCTGGAATCGAAAGAGAAGACTATGGCGCATCTGAGCAAACTGGCCAAATACTTTAACAACGACTACAAGGACACACATCTCCGCTATTTCATATCCTATATATTCTGTGAAGTTTGCAACTTTGTGATTAGCGTAAGGTCGAGCAGCTCCTCCACTAGAAGCCCAACTCAATTAGTGTTTCATTGCAGATTGTCAACATGCTGTTGCTGAATGTATTTTTAGATGACTTCTGGTCGCGCTATGTGAAGGCTGTGGCTGCAGTGCCTGCCTATAACTGGGATGAATGGAACCGCATCACAACGCACATATTTCCCAAAATCGCCAAATGTGAGATATTGAAATTTGGGTCTAGTGGCACCCTGGAATCTATTGATAATCTCTGCCTGCTGCCGCTCAACAATTTGAATGAGAAGATCTTTGTTTTCATGTGGATCTGGTTTATACTGATGGCCTTTTTGGCTGGCTTAAAGATCATCTATCGTCTGTTCATCATTTTTAATCGCGGTCTGCGTTTTCAGCTGCTGCGCGTGCAAACACGCTTCATGCCTCAATCGGCACTGAAGAACGTCTTGCGTAACTTTAGCTGCGCCGATTGGTTTATGCTAATGCGTGTCAGCAACAATATGAGTCGCGAGCTGTTTGGCCAGCTGATGGAACAGATCTATGATGAACAATTTCCACCGACTAGCAAGAACATTTCGAGCGTGGACAGCAGTTAAATTGAAGCACTTTATAAAAACTATTCATATATTATTTACTAAGTACTGCCAGCAATGCGGCCTATATAGTTACGAAGAATGACTATGATTTAATTACTTTTTGATATTGATTTACAAATGCTCGATATGGATGAATTATCGAAATCTAACTCTACGTTAAGAGAGAAGAAAACTGAACGAATAATCGATTTTTTTGTTGTATATTTCTTAACTTAATGAATACTTGTTTCAAAGCTAAACTAACTTACCATTCGTTGTGGCTTGGCTGAGAATATAGAATTGTACCGCACATCTTGCTCAACCGTTGTGCAAGGTGAGCCAATCGCAGTAGTTGATAAAGCAGACACTTTACTGAATTTTGCATCAATTTTTTGTGAGTGATTTCTGCGTTATAAATCTAAAAAATTAATGAAAAATGATTAATTCGTAAATGAATATGTATGAATATTATTAATGTTTAATTACATTATATCTGATAATAAAATTTTGATTTGGACTATTTCCTTCGAAGTTTTCATGGAGGTTTTTTTATTAACGGGTATATTTATTTACGTGTCTGTTTTTCTAGGTCTTTAACTAAAAAAATATTTTTGTTGTACGTTTTTAGTGTACAAAATTTGTAAAATGACGATTGAAACCAAAAAATTCAAGGCTTGCTCGACCCCAACAAGGGGCATTGCCATCTAAAAGCCCAATTGATACTGAAATCGATGCGTTGCTGGCCGCCTCTGGTGGGTGGTTCGTTGCTCCGTTGCCATCGCCATTCCCTTCAACTTGCACTCTAGACGCATTTTTGTGCATCGCTCGCAATTTCAATTGCCATTTTCATTAACCAAAAAATTGTAAAGTTCAAAACATTTTGTACACAGCACAGCAAAATGCACCATCACCACCATCACAAAGTGGGTCGCACACAAGCTGATCCACTTTCCGAAAGCTTGAAAAGCGCGCCCGGCTCCGGCGATGTCTTCAGTTGCCGCTTGGAGCGCGCGGAAGTCGCTCGCATTCGAAATCGTCGTTATATCGTGTGTTACCCTCTACCACTTATAGCCGGTCGGTCGGTCAGCCCAATTTGGATTATTCGTTTCCGATTTTTGTTTAAGTGAATTGCTGTAATTGGATCCTTCTTCTTTTTTTTTTTTGCTTCTTGTGCTGTTTAACAAACAAGTGTAACAAAAGAAATATAATTTCAAAAAAAAGAAGATCGTTTAAGATTTCAAATAGAAGTCGATTGTGTAGCGTATTAAAAAATATGTCTATAATATTTTAATATATTATATTGTTAACGAATATATATCTGACTAAAATGAATCAAACTTTGGATGGTATGACATCAGTTGCATAACATTCGCTTAACATACAACTAAATCTTAATTTTAATTATTATATATAATATATATATATATTCTTTTCTAAATGGCCACACAAAAAGCATAAATACTTGGCAGCTATTTAAGCTTATGTTTTCATTTCAGTTTCAGTTTTGACAATTTAGTGCATCAGCATTTCTGCAAGTTGCGAAACTTCTCCGCAGAGAACTCGCTGACCAAAATATAAAAATATTTTTGATAAAAAAAGTGTTGAGTTGTTGTTGTCAAAGTTAATAAGTTGTTAAACATAAGTTAATGCACAGCAATACTAAAATGAGTTCAGCTTAACTCCTACAATACTTGAGTATGCAACTGGAAGGGGGTCGACTGGATTATACCCTGTCTGAGGGGCAACAACTGTGATAAGAGGAATAGAAAGGAAATTGAGAGTAAAGCTAAAAGAGAAAAGGAAGACTAATTGAGTAAATGAGCGAGAGACACAGGGAATGAATTAGACACAAAATACACAAATACAAGGTGAGGTAGAAAGAGCGAGACAGCAATATATAGAATAACAAGAGATCGATAAGAAACAGAAACAGAGAGAAAAGCAATAGCAATAGAGAGAAAGTAAGAATGAGAGAGACAGTGAGGCAGCACAATAAGAAAGAAGTGAGTTAAAGAAATATTGAACAGACATAGAACAGATCTTCGGCAGCCTTTTGAATAAACTAAATTAACAGAACAAGAATCTTCACTACTATGCACAATATATATAGTATCTTTAATTATTGTCAATAGATCGATGTTTTTTATAGATTAAAATTAAATGTTGTTTAGTAACTTCAAAGATTGCCATCTTTATCGCTTTCCCAGAACTAGAAGCGAAGCGTTCGCCGCGTCTTTCACGCCGGGGCTGCCCATCTCGCCTGTCCTATACACGTATTCTGATCATATCCCTGTTGGTAATAGCTACATTACTCATCTCACTCATCTATTATGGCATTGTGCTGGAGCGCATGGGTAAATAGAGCAGCAACAGTTTTATCAAAATAATATCCATTTCATAATTCCTCAAATACAGATCGCCTGCGTCAAATAATGTCGCTCAATCAGAAACATGCGCGTCATGTGCAGCCCATTGATGAGACGGCCTTCGTAATAGGTCCGCAATTGGAACATGTTCGTATGCCGCTCAACAAATCTGATTTCGAGCCCATTGCAACCAAGAGCGAGGAGCAGTCGTTGCGCTTAAAACATATGCGCTTCAAGTTTCGCATGAAGCGCTTGAAGCTACGATCGCGACGTAGTCTGCAGTCTTTAGATTTGCTCGATCCTGTCCAGCTAGAGGCCAACATGCAGCATCTGTACACAAGGATGCGCAACAAACGGGCCAAGGCAGTGTTAAGTCAGCTGGAAAACGAGTATGTGCGGTGTAAGAAGCAGACACCACAGGACTGTATGTCAGCTTTTATGCGCATGTACCAGATGGCCAAGGAGGTAACCGAAAAAGTTGACAAGATGAAGGAAATCATTAGAGATCACCTGGGCTCCCACAGCGTCGAGTCACATGAGTTCGAGCCATATGCACCAGCCAAGACGACGAGCACAACAGTCGATCAACTACAAGAGGTGACGACTCCACTCACAAATGGCAGCTTAGCTGGCGACGGCGACAACGAGGAGACGACGCTGAAGCCCAATAGAGTCAAGATAAAGCCAGCACAGATTAGTTGGATTATCGATGGACCGGGTCACGATGAGCAGGAGGCGTATGTGGAGAATACACCGAGAGCCATGATGGAGCTAAGCAATGCAACAACAACAACTTTTCCTACAACAACAATGGAAAACACATTACCTACGACAATAATGGATGCGGAAACTACAACAACAAGCAGCAGCATTAGTTTCTCTTCTTCGCCAATTTCGACAACAGCATTAGATAAAACCACATCAAGTAGCAGCAGCTCCTTTATCAGCACCACCAGCCACCCAGCGTCAATTCTGACCACAGAGGGGCCAGAATCGGACAACATAACAGATCGTATCACTTGGATCTTGGATCGTTTCGACAAGCCCAAAGAGATTGTGCATACCACAGAGCGAACAGATGACAAAACCGCCATAGAAGCCACTATGACAACGACGCCACCAAGCATCGAACATGAGTCAGTTCCATTGCACTCCGATAACCAAATGATGCAGCCCAGTGTTCAAACAGATGCACCTGCACCACTCGCAACCACAACCAGCAGGCTTCATGAGACGACAACGCACAAGAACATAGAAGTCCATGAGGTGGAGCCTATAGCACAGACGAGCACAACTACGACTACATTTAGTCCAACCACAATGCCCACTACCACTCTCCATACAACCACAATAATCACAACTACGCCCAGCCCAACCACAACAACCGAGGCTATTGATGGCGCCAACTTCACCGCCTTTCCGACAAAACCCAAGCCAATCAAAATCAGTTGGATAATTGACGGTTATGTAAACAGCAATGAGGAGAGTAGCACAACTCAAGCTTCAACGACTGAAACCACCACTCGAATGACCACGCCAAACACCACTGAAAGTGTGACTGAAGTGGTCTCGTTAGCTAATTTTACAACTATAGAAAACATGGCGAATGACACCACCCACACCCCACCCACTGAATTCACTACTGAAAGCACCAATCGCACCATCACCACAATCACCACTGAAGCTGCAGGCGCATTAGATAATACCACCAGCATGGAAAATATACTGAATGGAACAACGCAAACAGCTGCCACTGAAGCTACCTTTGAGAGCACCACTCGTATAACCTTTGTAAACACCACTGAGGGCGTAGCTGACGAACATCCATTAGATAATCCATCCAGCATAGAAAATATGGTCATCATTACAACCCAAGCCCCAGCTGCCACTGAAGCCAACGCTGGCAACACCACTGAGAGCACCACTCTAATAACTACTGTAAATACCACAGAAAACCCGCCTCAAATACATCCTCTCGATAATCCCAGGAGCATAGAAAACATGGTGGTTGCAACAACCGAAGCAGTAGCCACTGAAACCACCACTGAGAGCACCACTGAAGGTGCACGTGGGGTGCATCCATTGGATGATCCAAGCAGCATTGAAAATATGTTGGAAAGCTTCGAGCGCCACGAAGAGGAGAAGCCGCTGATCAAAGTGCTGCCCGGTAATGAGACTTCAAAGTATGAAGAGTCGGAGAGCTTGAACATCTATGATCGCAAGCATTGGCTGAAACAGTTCGAAAAGGATGCAGAATTGAAGCAGAATGAGCTCATCGAGTCATTTGGCACAGAGCTGGATGCTGAGAGTCTAAAGCAGCTAGGACCCAAAATAAATCCCGTCAGTGGCAAGGTGACAAATGGTAAATGAAATTTCAGCTAACACGATATTCTCTATGTCAATATGTCAATATAGCTAAACCTATTTCTTACAGCTGCCGATGCTCAGCTGATGACCATATGTGAGCACTTGTCCCGTAAGCTGCAGCTAAAGGCAGCTGCCGAGGCCAAAGAATCGGATAATAATGAGCCCTTCACTGCCTCGCCCAGCGTGCAGTTTACGAGCCGTGCGCCTGGCGGCTTTCCCGTCTCTGGCGAAACTATGAAAGCCTCGGCACAGTTCATGTTCAATCCGAACTTTGGCATGCCCAGCATACCTGTCTGCTTCTACATGACTCCAGCCAACTTCCGTATGCCCATGTGGTCGCCAACGCCCTCGTTTATGGGCATGCAGGGTGGCCAGTTTGGCGGCTCATCGAATGCAGGTGGCATTTTCTTTGTGCCGCAGCAATTTGGGCCGTCGGGCAACTTCTTTGGTGGCAGCGCCGGTACGGCGGGCGGTGCACAGAATCAGCTGCCCAACATCTTCTCGAAGAACGCCTCGCCACAGAAGCAGCTCAATGGGCAGCAGCAGGTCTACTGCACCTACATGCAGAACCAGCAGGGACAGGCGGCACAGACGACCAACTTGACACCCAACAGCCAGGCGGGCTTCTCCAATGCTAACTTCAAGATGCGACATGCCAATCAGACGGGCGTGGCACAGCGTAGCCAAATCATCTATGCCTCCTATCTGGGTGTGCCGCAGCAGCCGCAGGATCGATTCAAGTGCCCCGATGCGGACCAGGTAGCCTGCTTTGCTCAGAAGCAATGCATAGCCGCCTCGAGCTGGTGTGACAATGTTGTCGATTGTTCGGATGGCAGCGATGAGTCGGCCTGCACCTGCGCTGATCGCTTGGATGAGGATCGCCTATGCGACGGCTATGCGGACTGTCCCATGGGCGAGGATGAGCTGGGCTGCTTTGGCTGCGAGCCACTGGCGCATTCCTGCTATGAGAATGCTGAGGAATATGCGCGTCACAATCGGTCCACCTTGTCCATGTGTTACAGTCGCCATGAGCGTTGCGATGGCTTCTTCAACTGCCTCAACAAACGCGATGAGCAGCAGTGCAGCCTGTTGGTTAGAGATGTGCCAAATCCTATGGTAAGCATACGCCGAGAGATTAAAGAGTATTCACTTTACATTGCCCATTTGCTTTCAGTCGCATGCAGCCACCGCCTCGGAGGGCTTTTTGTATCGCAATCATCGTGGCGATTGGTATCCAGTTTGTAATAATGGCGACAGATGGGCTGCCGATGCCTGTGAAACTTCGGATCTCAAGCAAGGCACAAATCTTAGCTTCAAGCAGCTGAAGCTGCCGGGTCCATTCATTGAGCCTTCGTTGCATGCGGGCATTCATTTTGCCCAGGGCTGCCATGGACGCAATGACCAGGACACGCTGCTCGATCACGTTGCCTATGTCAAGTGCCCGCCCAGGCAGTGTGGCCTGCCCAGCAAGCCAAGCGAGAGCGCGATCTCCAAGCGCACCAAGCGAGCACCCATTCAGGATGACATGGAATCGGACAAGAGTCGAATTGTTGGCGGTAGCTATGCAACTCCCTTGGAGTGGCCCTTCGTAGTGGCCATTTACCGGGATGGCAAGTTCCATTGTGGCGGCACCATCTACACGGAGCATTGGGTAAGTTGTGCCAGTTGGACTAAGCGAGTCTCGACTAAGCAACTACTACTCACAGATCATCAGCGCTGCTCACTGTGTTATCAACTTTGCCAAGTACTACTATGAGGTGCGCGCTGGACTCTTGCGCCGCAGCAGCTACTCACCTGCCACGCAAATTCAAACCGTTTCGCATGTTGTGGTGCATCAGGGCTACGAGCGGCGCAGCATGCGCAACGATCTCTCCCTGCTGCGCGTTGCAGCACCGCTGCAATTCAATCGCTGGGTGAAGCCCATCTGTTTGCCAGATATGGGACGCACGACCTTTGGCGAGGACTGGATCTGGGGCCCCGAGGAGCATACGCTCTGCACAGTCGTTGGCTGGGGTGCTATACGCGAGAAGGGGCCAAGCAGTGAGTAGCTGTTCACTTACGTTTATGAATGCCATTCAATTTCTAAATGTCTGCTGCAGGTGATGCCATGCGTCAGGTAATTGTGCCCATACGCAAAGGCTGCACAGATCCGGAGGATCAGGCGTCGGAGGATGTGTGTGCCGGCGAACCGGGTGGTGGGCGCGATGCCTGCCAGGGCGATTCGGGTGGCCCGCTCTTCTGTCGCAGCGTCACTCAGCCGGAGCAATGGTATTTGGCAGGTGTTGTTAGCCACGGCAATGGTTGTGCTCGGCCCAAAGAGTTTGGCGTCTATACGCGCGTCGCCCTCTATCTGGACTGGCTGGAGCTGGCTGTGACACCGCGTCTGCTGCCAGCACGTCAGCCACTCCAGCGCTGTCCTGGCTTCACGTGCGTCTGGGGTGGCAAACGTTGCATTTCGCAGCGACACCGCTGCGACCGCAATGTGGATTGCTTGGGCGGCGAGGATGAGGTGGGGTGCTCCTACAACTTCATACCTGACATGGTGGGCGGCACAAGGCAAAATGTCAGCAGCACCACCGAGAGCGACTATTATCCACAAAAACAAAAGGGCCCACTTGACCAGGAAGTGCAGCAGACTGAGAACAAACTACGCCAGGATGTGCCTATAGACGAAAATGACTTGTTTGCTGATTTAACAACTGAAAATGAAGAGAGTGACGCAGGAACTTTAACTGAGGAGCAGAGCACTACGCCAGCAGCAGAGACCGATGCAGACATTGACATGGGCTCAACAACAGATACTTCAGTAACTACAACAACAACCAGGACAGCAACAGTGCCGCCTGCGCCAACAACAACAACTTGGCCAACACCCACAGAGGATTTGATGAAGTTGACAGACTTGATAAGCCAACTACTTGAGGAGTCAACAACGTCAAGCCCCAGTTTGACCACAACTACAGCAACTGCAACAAGTGCAACAAATGTAACAAGCGAAACAATAGCAACAGTTGCAACAACAGCAGCAACAACAATTGAAGTTACAAACAGAACTTTGTGGACGACTTTTATAGGCATTGACAGCACCACTAGGCCAAGTGTGCCACAGCCTACAGCAACAACAGTAGCAACATTTTCTACCACACTGAAAACCACAACTGTGGCAACAGCAACCACAAAGAATAACAGCCAAGTCAAAACTGAGAAGCCGTTGCCCGATAAGTTTATTTGCCAAAAGTAAGTTATGGAAAAAATTTGTTTCTGTCAATGGCTTAAGCATTTATGAACCCTTTTCAGACTGCCGCAAATTATTGATCAGCTGCATCGCTGTGATCGCAAAGTGGACTGCGAGGATGGCACCGATGAGCTGGACTGCAGCTGCCGCGACTATCTCAAAGGCAGCCTCAGCACGCTCATCTGCGATGGCAAGGCGGACTGTGAGGATTTGACTGATGAGCAGAACTGTGGTAAGCTCTTGTGAGCTCTTAAGAACTAAGCAGTTCATAAAAATTTATTATCTAACTACAGGTGACTGTGGGGAACATGAATATCACTGCGCGCTTTCTAAGAGCTGCCTGCCGCTGGCCAAGCGCTGTGACAATGTCGTCGATTGCAAGTTCAATGAGGATGAAAAGGATTGTTGTGCGTAGACAAATCTGAAATGAGGCTCTTATCAGGCTAACAATTTTTCTATTTACAGTTGCCCTCACCAATGGCCACGATGTGCACTTCGATGCTCATCAACAGCCCAAGTTCAGCAACGTCGGCATTTTCTCGAAGAATGCGCATGGACTGTGGCGAGTGGTTTGCGCCCATGAGACGGGCTTCCATGAGCACCAGGCCAAGACAGCGGATACGGTCTGTGCTCTGTTGGGCTTTAGGGGCGCACAGTACTACAACAGCACAGAGTTTGTTAGCCAACAGCAAATGCGTCCCATTACGCCAGAGCTAGCCAAATCGCATGCTGACAGTGATCTGAGAGCGCTAATGCGGGACAATGCACAGCTGTCCAGCATGGAGATGGGGCCTTCTAAGCACCATTCTCACCATTCGCTGCCCGGACCGCAGAGAGCACGCGTGCTGCCCAACAAGTGTCTGGGCATATATGTGGAATGCAATGCACGCTCCAATGCGACGCTGCCACTGAAAACCTTCAGCGCTGGACTGCCTGTCACACCTCCGCCAGCTGAGCAACTGCCTAAGCTGTTGCCTTCCATTCAGACAAACAAGCGGCCATATGTGCACTTTAAGCCGCTGTTGCCGCTGCAGGTGGTTAACAAAAAGGATGAAATCCTGGATCATTTGGAAACGTTGATCAAGAGCAAGAATAATAAGACGCTGCTGGTACAGGAGCAGCTGTACGAAGCCATTGAAGAGCTGCATTGGCCCTGGCTAGCAGATGTCTACGTGGATGGTGAGCTATGGTGCTTGGGCGTTCTGCTGGATAAACACTGGCTGCTGGTGCATGAGACTTGCCTAGCCGGCTTAAGGTTTGTTGCGAATTGATCTTTGTCAAGCTATGATTAACTCTCCCATTCTGCACAGCTTTGATACACACTACATTAGCGCCTTGCTGGGCGGAGGTAAGACGAAGCGCTCTTTGCACCGTAGCAACCATGAGCAAATACGTCGTGTGGACTGCTTTGAGGCAGTGCCTCGTTCCAATGTGCTGCTTTATCATCTGGAGCAGCCGGCCAGATTTACGCACTATGTGCTGCCCACTTTTTTGCCAGAGATGTGAGTAGCTCCAATTTATGCCCAGATCAATAATAAAGTCAAATTTCTTTTACAGTTCAGCTGAAGAAGATGTCGCTCCACATGAATGCATCAGCGTGCTGCATGATGATCTCACGGGGCGCATCAAAACAGTGGCCATTGCATCCATCAATAATGACAGCAGCTGCAGCTCCTGCTACCAGCTGCAAGAGCGTAAGCCGTCGAGTAACTTGCTGCGCATGTTGAATCTGAGTGCCGAAGACTTGGCATCCATATCGGACGAGGTGGAGCTGGTTAGCGGCGTGACAGGTGCCAAGTCGATGCCCTCACTCACCACATTCACCAGCTGCACGCAGTTTGGCCAAAGGAATCAAACTGATCTGCAGGCTCAGCCCACAGATCAGGGCGTGCTGGTGTGCAGGGATACGCATACAGGCTGGTATCCGGCGGCAATCTTCAACTATAACAACACCAACTGCCGCAGCTTCAAATCACCTTTTGCCATTAGAAAACTCAATGAGGCCTACAAAGTGCTGCAGCATGTTATAGGTATTGCCAAAGTAGTAGTTTTCTTTGAGTAGATAACTGATTTTTCTATATATAAATTTCCCACAGATCATCCGCATTGCAGCAATGCGCAGGCAACGCCAAGTTGTGCCACACACCGCTGTCCTCTGGGCGCCTGTTTGCCACAGTCGGCGCTGTGCGATGGCCGCAATGACTGCCATGATGGCAGCGACGAGGAGGAGGCCAAGTGCCGCGAGTTCAAGCAGCGCTGCGGACCTGGTGAAATGAAATGCCGCTCGAGTGCCAAGTGCGTGCCAAAGAGCAAGTTCTGTGACCATATGGCCGACTGTGAGGACATGACGGATGAGCCCACCATATGCAGCTGCTTTACCTATCTACAGTGAGCTACAGATATATTTAGATAGTTAAAGCAAATACCATCTCCATCTCTCCCTCTAGAGCCACGGATCCCTCTAAAATATGCGATGGCAAGCGCAACTGCTGGGACAAGAGCGATGAGAGCTCGGTGCTGTGCAACTGCACTGCGGATCACTTTCAATGCACCTCGTAGGGCAACTGGTAAGCAAGTCTTTAATCTCATATCTAATTATTTTGTTCTACAGCTCAGATGATTGCATTCCACGAGACTTTGTCTGCGACAAGCAGCCCGATTGTCCTGATGGCGAGGATGAGCGCTTTTGCTTTGGCCTTGAGCATCCGCTACTAGACCAGCATGAGGATTACTGGGCACAAACTGGACAGAGCCACCAGAAGCAGGGCATGCAATATGGCCAAGTAATTGAGCAATCCTACGGCATTTGGCACACCAAATGTTTTCCCAAGAGCAAGCCGCCGGGCATAAACGAAGTTCGTGAGATATGCAAGAAGCTGGGCTACAATCCTGATCGACTGCCCAGCTATCGGCTCCTAGACGATGTTAGCAATGAGCCCAAGCACACTTTCGAGGTGGCTGATCGGCGCGGACGCATTTTCTCCAACGAGACGGTGGTGGGCAAATATCGCGACTCCACCAAGGCGCTGATCATCAGCAAATTCTCGCCGCTGCAGCTGAACGAACAGCTGACGCTCTTCCTCAAGCCCAGTCGAGCCATTGCGGAGCTGGTCAGATGGAATGCAACCGACTCGAATAGCTGTTATAGACTGGAAATACGTTGTGTCTGAATATTGAATAGCCCAATCCAAATCCAACTCTCTCGTTGCGCTTTGTACGTTTTAGTAGCAAATAAAAACGAGATTATAGCTAAATATTTAAATTTGTTTATTTTCTTCTTTTATTTTTATTTTAATTTCAATTTCTTTTAAATTTATTTATTAATCAGTTTTCTATTTGTTGCATATTTTTTTATGTACTTCGCTTTTTTATTTATTTATTTTTTAGTATTTTAAATATTTTTGAAGCTGGGTTCCTGGAATTTTTCGTATTATGTTTAACAAACGAATTTATTATGTTTATATAAATGTAAAAAATCGCATTTTTTGTTTTACTTTTAGTTTTAGTTTTGCTTGTTTAGTCAAAATTTAAACAATTGAATACTTAAAGCACTTATCATAATTTTTTTAGGTTTCGTTTTTAGTTTTGTTAATTATAAATTCGTTAAAAAGATTTAAGATTGGTTTGCTTGTGATTTTGTTTTTTTTTTTCGAAAGAAAGGTACTTGAGAATCATGAATATAATTGTCTTAAGAGCAATTAAACACCATTTGGGGATTAGTCCAGTTTCTGGTGATGCCTTTATAAGTAAATTTAACAATAGTTTGGGTTTTAGTATATATATATTTTAGATTTGTAACGAGCATCTTAGGGTTAAAGAAACTGCTAAAAAAGGCTGGGTATAATTGGTTTACACAACTTGTTTTAAATATTATATTTTTTATAAGTCTTTGGCGCTGATTATAACAATATAAACATGGGAATACTCTAATAGGTTTAGCTAAATAGATGAACATAATTTAATTTTGTTTGGGAATTTTTAGGCAAATACTTTAAAAGTTTTTTTTAGGAAATTTAAATTTTTAGGTTAATTTTAGTTTTTTTATTTTTATACAAAAAAAAAACAAAGTTTTTTTTTTATAATTTCAAATTGAATCACAAATGTTTTCGAAAATATTTGTATTATGTATGAACAATACTTAGGCTAGTGTTAGTGTGTGTTAGTTTTTCGTCTTGATTAGTTGTGTATCTAAAATGTGCGTACTTTGTTTGCTTGTGTTTTTCTTTAAGTGTAGTTAGCGCATTGAGAAGCTAGACTAGAGTGTGGCCTTTAAGCTTTCGAGTGTGCGTGTCAGGGATTTGAGTTAATATATTTATATGTATGTATAGTACAGTAGTATAGTAGATAGAGGCATAAAGTTTTCAACACAACCTTTTTCGCGATTCTAAGTTCAGAGTTGTAGAGAAAAGCGTATAACGGTAAAAATGAATGGCCAATTATCAAAGCCTAGTTGCTTAGACTAAAACTAAATTTAAGCTGCCCTTGCAGACATTTTCATCAAATTTATGATCCTAAATATCGTTTACGTTGTCATGAAACACAGCAGTTTATATATTTACATATACATTTTGTCCTTTTTTTATTTTTAATTTATAAGTACCTACCCCAATATTAGTTGCTGTCACTAAATTAATGGCATCATTATCATATATCATATTGTTTTAAGAATTTCGTAAACATTACTAGCTACAAAATGTTATGTGTTAATGTTTTTCTTGTTGTTGCTAAAACTCTTAATGAAATAGTTGGTGCGTTTTTATTTACAATTTGTACATATATATTTATATATAAATATGTATATATATGTATCTAGTAGTTGTTAACGTAAGTAGTTTAGTTTAGTTTAGTTAGTATTTGCTAAGTAGGTATATTAAAGCTTAGGAAGTTAGTAGATTTCACTGCAAGTTTTCACGTTTCCCCTCACACTGATGAGCGTCGTTTGTTCAAATCAAAATATATTTATCATAGGTGGTTAAGTATATGTATGTCGTTCATTTAGTTATGTCTAAAGTTTCATTAAATTTATATATTTTCCTAATTGTGGCATATCGCGACAGCTTCATGTCATAGAGAATTCAATTCTTATAATACATTTACTCTACAGCCGTAAAATATGCCAGGGATTCCATTGAAATTTGCTGCAGCCCAAACTCTTGCTATATTTTGGCTTAGGCGTAGTCTACACTGATGTAGTCTGTCCAAGGTCGATCGTCATGTGTTCAGAACAAGCATTTTCTATGCATAGATCATAGGAGAGAGTTCTATCCAAGTCAGCAATAATAAAATAAAAATATTCAATAAATAATTCATTTATATTTCACTAAAAACTTTCACAACACACACAAAGTAGTTGAGGCTTAAAAACAAAATTTCTTTTTACTAAATAAATAACTAAACAAAAATTAAAGCAAACACCTTAAGCAGATGACGTCATTTGTGAAATAGTTTTGTGCGCTTTTGTTGGCCCGTTCAAACTTTGGCTTAGACTACAAATTAAACATAACTAACTAAACATTCAGTTAACAGAAAAGTATTTTACGTTCAACAGAAGCATACACAAGCAGAACAAATCAAATTTTAGTTGCATAGGTATAAATATTTGCATATAGAGTTGACTATAATTTCGATCACTAAACAAAAACATTGACTAAATGACTGAGCTGATTGGCTAAAGGCTTGCGCATGTTTTTAAATGTAAATTTGAGTTTCATTTTGTGTAGGTGGCTACGTCATTCTCCATTTCCATTCTCTCCCCAGGCTATCGCGTTCAATCCTTTCACTTGTTCTCGCAACTCTTTTGTTGCAGACGTCTGTGGGTAGCACGAGGGTGGTGGAACCACAAGGTTCTTAAGTACTCTTTTCTTTACTCTTTTCCAATTCATTGCTCTCTTCGATTGGCGGGGCATCCAGCTGGGCGCGCACCAAATGAGCTGGCAGCTTCATATTGATGGGATCGTTAATGCGACTCAGATTGTACTCCAATTCCGCACTCTTGCGCTTCAGGCGATTATAATGCTCGACATCAAACTGCGCTTTCTTGGCATTCCTGTAGATGTTTAGCGAGTACTCGCGGTTGTACACATTCTCCATGATATATTCCTGTTGGGGAAATCAATCAGTGCCATTAATCACTATTGGAAAGTACTTTCATTACATTCAACTTACGCGCTTCGTTACACAATAGTAGGCGTACATGGCCATTGTCGTGCCATAGGTAACAAAATAGGTGACCGGCTCCATAATATCCCAAGAGTATTCCCACCAAGTCAGTCGCGCGAGTATGCCAAATTGCACAGACATCAGACCGAGACCCACCCAGGTCATCATATTGGTGCGCCGCTCAGCCTTTTTGGCCAACTGCATTTTTTTCTGCCAAGTGATAATGATGTTAGTCTATGTCAATTCTTTAAGCGCTAAGTCAACTAACCTCTTCGAGTGGCTCCAGTTCGTAGCGCAGGCTTTCCAATTCCTTGGCCAGTTGATTGCTCTTCTCCAGCTGATACTCGCCCACGTTGAAGGCCTCATAAAGCTGTTGGACATACCATTAAGCAAAAAAACCTTTACGTAAGCTCAGTATGTCAAATACCTGTGCTATAATCTTGCGCACATCGTCCATTTTGTCTATCTTCTCCATCGTGATCTTTTCACGTTCCGGCGGCTTGACATCCAAATTGCGATTATTGATTTGTATGCTGCAAGTAAAGATAAATTTGAATTAGAATTGTTTTATCTTCATTGGATTATCTTGTGCCACCTACCTAAATTCATCGTCCAGCAAGCGCTCGATGGTGCAGGAGGAGGCAATGCGTACGCCATACTTATTGATAATGGCAGCACGATCTATGCCCCGATCCTCCTCCCTCAGCATTGCCAGCAGATGCCCAACCGTATGCGAGATGGGCTTCAAGGCGAACTGGCACAGCTCATTGCGACTGGGCAGGCGAACTGTCAATTGTGGCATGCCATTCACATACTCCAATGAAACATCTTCTAAAGGTAGTTAGTGTGTAGAGTAAAAGAGAATAAAAGAGAGAGAGAGAGAGAGAGAGAGAGTTGAATATATAAATATATTTATTAAATAAATATTAAAGTAATCTCTTCAACTACAGCTTGTTTGGTATTTCAACTTTTCTTTGTTACTTTTCAGCGAGGAAGAGAGTAAGAGACTGAGAGAGCAGAGGATGATATTCAAATGTTTTCAGCCACAGAATGTTAACAAAATTACATTTTCTTTAAGCCTGATTTTAAGAAAAGTTAACAATTGCTTATGAAAAGAGAGAGAGCGAGAGACTGAGATGGAGAGAGTATATTAGAATATATTCTTTCCCCAAAAATATGGTTGCTATATAATACAACATAAACATATTTTCCTTCTTTTAATCAAGAAGAGATTGATAAAACTATATAAAAGAAATATTATTAATCTTCATCACAGAAAACTGCAGCAAAATGACTTTTAGCTCAGTTAATAGCTACCGAATTGTTTGCAAAGTGTCGAGTCACAAAGTGTGGCAACTATTCTAAGCTAAAACAAACAGTACTTATAAGAAGTTATAGTTGCAGTAACTGTGCCAGATTGCGTTGCAGTTTTATTTTATATACACACATTTTTCTTTGCCTTTACATTAATTGCACGCTGAGCTACTCAAGGTTGTTGAATGCAGTTAGTCGTACGAATTGATCGCTGAGGCATGAAACACACATGACGCCTGCCCCCAGGCGCTGTGGCAAAGATTGCCAATGAGCTACAAATGAGCAGATGAGACACAAATGACAGCGCCAACAATTCAATTAGTTTTATACACAGCCCCATGTGGGTGTGTGGGTTTGTGTGTGCTCAAGTTTTCACTTTGTCGCATGTGTGGGCGCTGCGCTTTTTGTGCAATAACTCTGAAGTGGCACAAAACACAGCCACATATAGGCTTTATATACATATGTATATATATATATATAATTTCTGTATATATATGTATGCTGTGGCACATGCAACACGCCAAGTAGCCAGCGAAGCAAGCAACAGTGGCAGCAGCAGCAGCCCAATAGCTTCTAATAAGAGATTTGCCTCAGTTTAAGCGCATTTACTGGGTCTCACTTGGAGTTGGTGTCTGTTAGCTGTTGTTGTTGATGTTGTTGTTGCTGTTATTGTTGGCGCCACTGAAATGTGGGTAACTCATCATGGTTGTTGTTGGTTGGCTAAGTCCATCGCTCATTGCTAGCTGTTGTTGTGATTATTATTTTCATGCACTTTGATTTTTTGGGATTTTAAACACATTTTATATGTGTGTTTTATGTTTTCTTTTTCTCTTTATCTCTCCTCCTACTTCTATTTATTTTCTTTTATTTTATGTACATGCTTTTTTGCGGCTTCTGCTTGATTATTGATAGTTTGAGAGTTTTGTGTTAATTTTCAGTTAACTTTCAGATTTTCGCGCTTGCAGACGTGTGTCTCGGTTTGTTGCTCGCCGACTCCAATCGCATAGAGTCTTACGCACACACACAGACACACACACACATACATAGTCTGTAATTGTGCTTTGGTGTCTATAAGTGTACGTGGCAAGAAGCTATAAAAAGAAGTAAACCTGAATGCTATAAACCATATGTGATATAAGAATATAATACCCATCTAGCCAACTAACTAACTAACGACACCATTAGATGACTATACGGCCAAAACAAAAGTTCTATGAACTTGTTTGTGTTCAGCTGTCGTGTCAAAGTGCTGCCACAATTACCATGAAAGCTGCCTGCCTGCTAGCCACAATACACACACACACACACAGACACACACATACGCACGCCTACACATTGCCTACAACGCAAAAAGTTCAATTTTGCGTACTGTGAGCAGCGGCGATAACCAAGCCACAGGAAACATGAGGCAAACACAAACACACACTCTTCCTCTATGCATGATATCAACGACTAAGTTGCGCGTCCTGTGCCGTCACTGATTTTGTTGTTGTTGCCAGTTAAATTGTTTGTTGGCCAAGCAAACACTAACTATAGAGGTATTCAACATGCCCTCGAATAACCGCAAAGAGAAACATTGATTAAATTCTTGTTACCCTGTGGTGTGTCTTTGCCACAACTTTTGGTGCTTTTGCTCTCATCAAAACTTAATAGGCAGTTTCCGCAGGCCAAGCACACGGTTAACAAGTGTCGCACACGCACACACACACGCACGCACACACACACACACACCCACACACACACACACACTCGCATACACTTGCAAAGGAATTGAGGTCAAAGTGTAGCAAGCGGAAATGCAATGCGGCAATCAGCCTAGAAATTTGTAACAGTCAGCTTTTGTCTGTGTGCCAATGTGTGTCTGCCTCTGTGTGTGTGTGTGTGTGTGTGTGTGTGTGTGTGTGTGTGTGTGTGTGTGTGTTTTGTGTGTGTATTTGTGTTTTGCAATTAACTCCCTTTAAGTTGACTGCGCGCTATGCAAATATGGTGCATATTGCAGAGTTTTTGCTGGTTTCAGTTGACTCTAATTTAAATGAACTTTGCACAGCTAATTGGATTCGCAAAGGTCACTAGTAAGGACATTTTTAGAGACACATATTGGACGGGGTTTGTTTTATATAGCAGCTGAATAATTTATCTTTCATATTCTCAAATTATCTGTTGAAATTTGCATAGACTTTTGAATATTTTCATAAAGTTATTTAAGAAAAAAAAATTCAAATTTAAAATTTAACATAAAAAGTTGATCAAAGACAAAAGTTTTTCAATTTCTACCTTTTATAATAATTTTTAAACAAACACTTTCAAAACTTTAAAGAGTTATTAAATTCCTTTCGCTTGTATACACGAGTTCACAGTCTCCTCTCTCGTGGCTGAACTCTTTACACACAAATTGTTGCCAGTCTCGTTCGGCTCTGTCAAATTGTCAACTGTTGGCGGGCAATCAAAATAGCTTGGCAACTGCGTTGCATACTTAAAGGCAACGGGGCGTATGCGTGTTGCATGATTGCATGAGCTGGGTATTTGTGCATGTCCTGGCCCCCTCATACGACGTGTATGCTGAATTGCTGTTGCCGCTGTTGGCGCTGCTGCTGCCGCTGCTGCTGCTGCATTATTATAAATACCTCACTCTACAATTTGGCTGTGATTTCATGTTAATGCAACAACGTTCAACAGCGCAGCAGGCTGTGCGTGTGTGCGTGAGTGCGGCGAGTTGGCGTTTAAATGAAATTATAACAACTCAGTTGAACCGTTCAAAAACTGCATGCATAAGACATTTAAAAGTACGTTTTCAATTAGGCAAGCAAACGAAAGCGCAAAGTGAAAAGCGCGCAGCAAATACGCGGCTAAAGCTATTAGCGGGTAAGTTCTGTTAGCAGCGGGCGGAGCGCGGCGGCATGTGGAGAATTGCTTTGTGCTGCGATTACGCGAGTCGACGACAAAGGCCGTGGCTGTGGCTGCGGCTGCGGGTCCTTTGTGCGGCACAGGATTGAGGACTGCGACACCCATTTGTACCTGACCGACAGCTACCTACCATTGTGTGGCGCCACAGTCGAAATGCTGCCACCAGGCGTAGGCGAAGATGTAGAAGACGAGGCAGTAGGCGTGTTGGTAGCAGTATAATTTACGAGCAACTGTGGCTCCGAGTGTTGCTCCCTGCAGCCAAACGGCGACAAATTGGAGTTTGTTGCTATTGTTGTCAATGTTGTTGTTGTTGTTGTTGTTGTTGTAGCATCTTCCGGTGTTGGCGTTGGCGTTGTCGTCGTTGTTGTATTCACTAAGCGTTCAATTAGGGCTTGCTTTTTGCCCGTAACGCTCTCGCCGTGCGCCCGAAGCAGCGCCTTCAAATCTCTTACATTGAGGCGACCAAAATCTTCGACTGCCAACGGAGCGCACGCAAAAAACAAAAAAGTAAAACGTAAACACAATGAAAAACATAAAACGAAAAGAAAAATAGGCGTGCCAGAAAATAAGTAGAAAGAAATTAAAATTCACCAAGGAAGGATGTTAGCCAAGGCAAAGAAAAAAAAAAGAAAAAAAAGAAAGGAAAAGCAAATTTAGAAAATATATATATGTATATATAGAATGTATGACAAGCGTTAGACGAGTAGAGCTGCAGGGAGCGCAGCTGCTGCTCTCTTGAAGCCGCGTCGACACCTTTGCCAGTGCATAATGAATCAAGAAGCAAATAGGGCCCATAAGAAAAAGGGCAGCGCATAAAAAAGAAGAGGAGAAAACAGAAAAGGCAGCAGCAGGACAGAAGAGACAGAAAAAAGCGCAGTTAAAATTGATGGCACGTGCAGTTAACGCCACGCAAAATGCACATAAAAAACATCAACAAACTCAGCGTAAGTGTGCTAAAAAAAAAAAATAAAAAAAAAGCAAAGGCAGCTAGCAAAAAATACAAAAATACAAAACAAAAAACAAAACCAACTGAGAATGGGCCCGAAATGTTGATGAAGACACGCGCCATGAGCGCAGGACGTAGGCCTGTGACATCTTCTTCTTCCCCTTTTTTTTATTTTGATCAAAAGCAGGAAATGACACGCACAGCGCGAGACATTAATGCAGAGAGTGATGATGGCATGTGGGTGTGACAGCCAGCCAAAGGGGCGTATGGATGATGCAGTGAGACCTTGCGGCACGCCACATTATGAGCCGCATGCATGACAAAGTGCCAAGTGGTCCGATTGTGTATAAGGCACGTAAATTATCAGAGTTATAAATGCGAGCAAATTTAGTAAATTAAACATTTTATTATTCAATTGTTTGTTAATGATTCATTTGACCGTCATAAATAATGCCCGAGCATTAGGGAAATTGTATTTTCTATTTGGTTTTCACCCACAATTCCCAGCATCCGCTGCTCTATCTGTTTTATAATAAAGCTTTGACTGTCTTTTGGTTTTGAATCGCAAAAATCTATTTGCTTTGCCCTTTGCCATTCTGACCACTCTGGCCTGCTTAAGACCATTTATTTATACGACTGCCCAACGTTATCCCGTTTCACGGCTTAAAAGCCTCTCGAAATGCTTTTAATTTAAAAGCAGCAGCGGCATACACAAAACTTTATAGAGCAAAATATGCAGTAGGACACAAAAAGTGAATAAATGAAACCGGAAATCAGAGCAACAACAAAACACAGCTTTAAAAATACCTTCAAGCTAATCAAATATTTATGAAAATTGCAAAACGCTATAAACAACACACTCTCACTTTTACTCTCTCTCTCTCTCGCTCTCTCTCTCTTCTGCACCTTTATATATATTTCCCCCTTTTTGTTTATTTATGAGATGCGTGGCAATAAATTTGTTGCCAGATTTTGAACACCGTGGGCATTGAATAAATCGCGCTTTATGACGCTTTCAAGTTCAAATCACTTTGCGGCCATATAAATCAAGGCGAAATCCAGCAATATATTAGCAAATTTAAAAGTGTAATTCAAACGAAAACAATTCAAAGACTTTACTTAATTAATAAAAAGTACCACAAAACAGAGACCAAAAAACAGGGCAAAAGGCTGCATGCACTTTGCCAGTTGTTGGAAAATTCAACAAGAGCGACGATTTTTCTCCTTTATTTGTGTGTTTTGTGTGTGTTTGTATGTGTATGTGTGTGTGTGTGTGTGTGTGTGTGTGTGTGTGTGTGTGTGTGTGTGTGTGTGTGTGTGTGTGTGTGTGTGTGTGTGTGTGTGTGTGTGTGTGTGTGTGTGTGTGTGTGTGTGTAAGTGCTTGTGTGAATTGTAGAGCCGCAGCAACCGCAGCGCCCATTGTGTTATCCGTTGTGCTTAGGCTTTTAATATTTTAGTTGCGTTGGCTTTTCATGTTCATGCTCATGCCCTGGTATGCGGCTGGCGCGTGCTAAGGAGCTTTACCTTGGGCTGCCGATGCTACAGCTACAGCTACAGCTTCGCGTGTGCTTGCGCAAACAGTCAAAGCAACTGCGCAGTTTGCACAATATACTTAACAGCCGCCGCATGCGAGGCTAACAAATCTAAACAAAGCCAAGAACTTCAATGCGCACAAAAGTAGGCAATGCCTTTTTCTTCATTTTTCTTTTCTTTTTTTTTTTTTTTTTTTTTTTGGGCGCAGCATATGTGCAATATAGAGTAGTGTGCAGTGGGTCAACGTTTAGTTGCATGTGTGCTCAGTACACAATTTATACTTCAGATTTTGTAAACAGATGAGTGCAATTGGGCGAGACTTCAATTGTACACTCATTAGGTGCAGAGCCCATGGAGAATAAATAAAAAGGAGAATTTTTGTGGCAGACAGAAGAAAATGTCTGCAAATAAATAAACTATATATTTTTTGTTCTGTATAAGGCTAGCAAGCTGAGTCGATGGCCACACAAACAAAAACTTATATAAAATAGAAGGAAATACTTAAATTTAAATTTAATTGAATTACAGAATTTATCAAATTTTTGTTGGTATTAAAAAATCAATTTTGTTTGAAGTATGCAAAATTCAATAAATATTTTAAAATTTAATAACAAAAAACCATTCAACCAGAAGAGCTCGTTATGCAGAGTACCCATAGCGTCTATGCTTCTTTATCAACAACATGCTGAATTGAAATTGTTCTCTAAAAATTCCTCTCAACAGTCAAAGGGATCTAAGTGTTTGACAACTTTTTCTTGTCTTTGCTTAACTGATTTTTGTGAATTTCCTTTTGAGCGTTGTTCATTTGTTTCACAAAATTGGTACAGCAGCCGCCCATAATCGATATCTGTAGGGTGCGAGCTCTTAAATTGGCCTTCAGCCGTGCACACAGCGGAAATTGCACAGTATGTAATCCCATTTGGTTGGCTCGTTTTGTGTTGTCCCAGTTGAAAAACATGGCAACGAGGTGTCAACTCGACAAAACTTGAACAGCACCTGCACAGCTGTCGTGGACACTTTTGAGCTGACGATTGGCTCAAGTGTTGTGCCACATCTTCGTGTTGAAGTGCCCTCACTTGAGCGCTCATTATACGAGCCACGGCTCTTGGCTAATGTGTGTTGCTAAGTTGCCTCAAGTTAAATTAATTGCGCAAAGTTTGACGAGAATATTTTCTAGCATATTATTTGCCACTTGCAGGCGCTGCCGCTGAACAACGTTCAACACGAAAAAGAGGCGGAGTCTCTAGCTGCGGCGTGGAGGGCACGCGGCTTTAACTGCTTCGACGCTGAATCCGGCACATTTTGCGCGTCAAAATAGGCTCCGGACAGAGTCACAGCCTCTGCTATGGCGGCACGATGGGCAACGGATATTTTCGAACGTCACAAACATCAACCTCATCTCGCCAGCGGGACAAGCGGTAAGTCCAAACTTTTTGCTACTGTAGCAGTGGGTCAACTCGCAAGTTATAGCCAAAGGGCAGGCAGGCGCTAATAAACCATGTACATATGTCTGCAGGGGGCGTCTCTCTATCTCTCTCTCTCTCTGTTTGTGTCTGTGTGTTTGTGAGTAAAGTGCCTGGTTTGCCACTTCAGGGGACTTTATGCCATCCGACAGTTGTGAGTCATAAAAGCCAATGACGTATGCCGGAAGTCATGTAAAAGGCAGCAGCAGCAGCAGCAGCAGCATATAATAAGCTTCCACTGGGCATCAATATTTATGGTAGGGTTGCCATTTCAACAACCAATTTATGAGCTCTTGCTCTTTTCTCAAAGGAGCGGCACAAGACGAGAAAGTCATGTAAGAGCTGATTTCATGCCATAAGGTCAGCCAATAGGTACTTCAATTATGTGAGAAGCGCAGAGAAGGGCACTCACAGTCAGTTGAGCGAGGAAATGCCAGGGTTAAGTAATTTTAAATCTTTGACTTATAAAGTCCAATATTTATTCGATGTTTCTTCCTGACTGAGTCTAAAAATAATCGAAATTTTTGCCATCTAAAAATAATTTGATTCAGTTTTACTGCGCAAACTTTTCGGCTTTTCTTTTGTTTTCGCTTTAAATCTTTTTGCCAATGAAAAAAAAAAGAGAGAGAAAAGCGAGCTTGTACGTGTGTAACGAGGCCAAGACAAAGGAAAAATCAGAATGTCGAACAAAGTTTAAGGTCCAACGTTTCAAGGGAAAGTCCTAGCCATGTCCATATTAGGTTCAGCTTTTGGTCAGTCAAAAGGGCCCGAAATGGAAACTTTACGGTTTTCTTTTGGGACCATGTTCGGCCTTAATAATTAAATTGCCTTTAGCATGCCACAAGCATGAAATTAACACAAACGCAAAGGAAATTTGACGCTTTGCGATGGTCAATTTTTTCCTTATTTTCCCAGCTACAATTAGCGGCTGTCAATTTTCTTTAGCACACTTCAGCCCACAAAATCAATACTGATTTGCGGCCCAAAGATGCCATAGAAGAGTCTGTGGACTTCAAACCATTTTTCCAATTAGCGAAATTGCAGCGAAGCGTCTCATCAATATGGAACACAATCGCAAGGAGAGCAGCAATTAAAACAAAAACAAAAAAAAAAAAAAAAAAAAAGAAGCGGCTAACGGCGCCCACATGTAAAGAGTAAGCTCGCCTGACACAGATGGCTAGGGCGGGACTGTAACCAGAACTCGAACCAGCTGGGTAGAAAGTATTAGATAGAAACGATTTACCAACTGCCATTCACTGCCACAGCTCAAATACCAATATGCCAGATGCCAACGTCGCGTCAGGGGAATTAAAGAGTTGTGTCAGATAGCTGACAGAGCAGAGGCTGCTGAGCGTTGGGATTCAGCGTTAAATGTTGAGCAGTTGGCTAAACTAGGTTTTAAGAGCGTCATTCAACTTTCTGTTTGATGGATTTAACTCAGTTTATAGTATTTAGATGAGAAATATTCAGCATATTTTTCTAAAATTTCATTTGCCGTGTTGGCTTTGTTCCACGCCGAACTCTAACTGATAAACATTCATTCATAAACCTACTTGAGTTACGCTGCAAAGACTAGAATGTTGTACAAGCTTTGCTGAAATCAACATTCCTATCGTTCTGCCTTCAATCAGAGATGTTTATCTAAAATAAAATATGTTGCATACTTTTAGGCTTGCAGTGAAATTCTGTTCTAAACGGAGAGTTCAACAGAATTTCACATGAAGAGATAATTGGTAAATGAGCGCAATTAGTTAATTGAATTTATTATTTATTATTATTTGAGTGTTTTTTTCAGGCCTCTAATTAGAAATATCATACTGCCATTAAATGGATATTTGAAAACATTTATTAAAACGTTGCAACGCAATAAAGTTGTTAGCACTGTGCGTCAGCAGCCGTTCAAACAAGCAACCAGCTAAATTTTTTTGTTTGTTTTGTTTTCTTTTTTATTTTCCATTGCGGCGAGCGCTTGCAAATTGAATTGTGCTTGGCTGGCCAAGTTTTTGGCAGTTTTATGCGCTGCATTTCATACGCACAGGCGTTGCCTCATTTGCATATACAAAGAGTGGAGTGAGGAGGGAAGTGAGGGCGGTGCGGGTGGTGCTTGTGGTTGTGTGGTGGCCATTGCATGTATTGAGTAATAAATTTGTTTTATTGACAGACGGTTAACGATACCAGAAATGAGAGAATGTAGCGTGTGAGGCTGTGTGTGTGGTGCAGATAGAGATGTTAGACACAAGAAATTTTTCGACTACTTTCGATGTAAGCAAATCGATTTATGCATATCTCACACATACCAACATCTAAAACTAGAGATGGGCACAGGCTCAGCTGTGTGTTTGTGTGTGTGTGTGTGTATGGGGGCTACGAGGCATTGCCCGGGAGCAGATCTTTGACATTTTGTCACGTTCCACAAGTTTCATTGAAATTGACATAAAAATTTCCCGAAATGCCTTTAAACGTGCGCGTGCAAGTGAGACAAGTGTTTGTGTACGTGTGTGCGAGGGAGACAGATAGAAACAGAGCGTGTGTGTGTGTTTGTGTGAGTGGAAGATAGAGAATGTGCATACTTATCGTCTACGGTTCGACCCTTCCCAGCTTTATTTAACGGTTGTGTTAACTTACCTGCAAAGAGTAAAAGAAAATTGTTGTTTTTAGAATTGTTTGAAGGAATTTATTGACTTAAGCACTAAATAAATGCGATCGAATGTGTGAGCAAATTTGCATGAAATACTCCAGTAAATGTTTCAAACTTCGACTTTCGATGTTCATTAAAAAGTTTGCATTTGACCGGAAACCGAAGCAACAACAACAACAACAACAACAACAACAGCAGCAACCTGAACCACAGCAATCGGTTGCTGGAAAACTTTGTAAATTTAATTATGAAGCTTCAGAAATAGTAAATGTTGACAGAGAGTGAGTGAGATGCGAGGTAGACCGTAGCGTAACGAAACGGAACGGAATCGTGGTAGCTGTGAAGAGCCTCGGAAAAGTTTACCAATTAGTTGAGGATAAAAACTTTTACTATTACATATACAGTTAGATATGCATGTCTGCCTGCCACAAAAATAGAAAATAATTGCGTTCGCCTGTATTTTATGGTGATGCGCACATTTCTGCTGCAATCATACACATATATATTTCATAGTTAATTGCGCAAAAGGAGCAACCAGAAACGACAACAAGGAAACGCTTTAACAGAGAAAGGAAAGGACAGGAAGGAAAGCAACAAAGCCGAAAGAATGAAAAGGACGAAAACAATTTTCACAACGCCTGCAGCCAGACAACACAAATTGGCAGCAGAGCCTACGTGCATGCCACAAATGGCAGTGCAAGGGAGGCCCAACTGGCTGCCTTCAAGCACTATCTGTAATTAGCTTACGATACTGGGCACGACATTGAATTGCCAGCCTGCCTGCCAGACTGTATGTCCGCCCGTCTGTATCATTATTTTCATTTGCCAGATATTTTCCTATTCACTGCCTGATTATTTTGATTATCTGCTGCGATTGCATTCGAATCTACTATGCAAATTGATAGCAAAACAAGAAAAGTGCATTAAATCAATTTCTTTCCAAACTTTATGCACTTGACGTAATTTTTAAGGCCATAATCCAGCAGAGACATGCCTGTAACACACGTGTTCGCTCTTACATTATTATTATTTTATATTTGCATTCAGTTTTTTTTTTTGGTTCTGGCATAACCTTCGTCTTCTTCTGCTTCTGCTTCTGCTTCTGCTGACGCCCCATTGGACTTGTCTGTCTTGTTTACATTCATAAGCTGCTGCCGGGCAGCAGACAGCTTCGAATAAAATATAAATATAATATATACACACACGGACATATGCAGGAAACATGTTTGTCGCAGGAACAACTTCACTTAGCCAAGCTGACAGTTGTTGCAAATATTTCAATGTGAAATAAGTTTATATATGTATAGTTGAACTTTATGGGCAAGTGTTATGAGCGTGCACTCTAAAGGGAATTATGGAGAATTGCAGACTCTTTCGAAACATTTATAAACGAATTGTTCACACATTTTCGACTTTTGTATGTAACTAAGTGTTAGTGCCGTTTGCTCCATTTCTATGCTAAACTGCCAACACAAATACATTTCAAAAAGCTGGCTTTAAGCCATTTTATTTAAGCCACATGCATGCAGGGTCTCTCCCATCTTATCAACATGGCAAATAAACCAAACAAATATGGCGAAAACCCGGTAAACAAGTTGCTTTTCCCTTTGATTCACTCCACTGGGGGAAAAAAAAGGGAAAAACAAAAAGCTCAGCGTAAAAAGTTTTGCTTCTTCTGCATATGCAGAGGGCAAAGGCCACGGCTGGGCTAACAAGGCGAGAGGCTGGCTTATTGTTGATGATGTTATTCTAGCTAAAAGTAAAATGGAGGCTGTGTATCTCATTATTGTTGTTGCTGCTGCTGCTGCTGCTGCTGTGTAGTTGTGTGCTCAAGTTTCCGTTATATTGGATTTTTTCACTTCGGCTTTTGTTGTTGGAAGTTTAAAGGCGCGCCGCCGTCAGAGCTGAGTAGCCTGTCGTAACTGAAAAATTCAAGAGTTGCCCAAGGAGCTGCCACGTAGACTTAAGCCGCTATTACACACAGGCTACGCCCTCGCGCCCTCGCGCTCTCACGCCCTAACGTGCCGACGCTCTCGCAGCAAAACAATCCGACTAGGGAATAATATCAAATGCAGTCGAGGCAAGAGAGTTGCGGCATGCGGCGAGATATCCTTAGCATTCAAGCCTTAAAAGCCGACGAGCGTGAAAAGCAGAGAGTGTAAGAGGAGGACTAACAGATTGCTGCAGTGGAAGATGCAAATTGGTGCAACATTCGTGTCGTTAGAGCTTTTCAAGTAGTTTCCGCCACTTGAAGGCAGTTTTTTTTGTTTTTTTTTGTTTTTTTTTTTTTAATAAAAATTCCTGCACTGCAAATGGAATGGACACATAAACAACTCTCGTCTTATATGAAAACAAATCACAGAGCTGACCCTTAGCGAGGCGCACACGAAAGTATGCAGCAACTATTCTCGCATTACTGTTGCAAGGAGTCGTGCAGCTGTTGCCAGACAGTCTCAACCGGACTGCGTCGAGATGCTGACACACGAGCACACATTAAACGGCACCGGGGACAAATTTCCTTTGATAGCCAGAGATACAAAAATATACAAAACGCAGCTCGGGTCTACAGTTAAAATGTTGAAATGTTCGTCTGGGGGGTCTTGCCCGTGCAAACTTAAATAAATTTTGAATGGGAGCTTATGGCATTTAGTTTGACTTGTTAACGAAACCAAATTTCCATTAACTCGATAACAATTTCCGGAACTTGCCTGGCATAAACATTCAATACGCTTTCAGAATTATGTAATATCATAAAATATTTATAGCTGCACAGTTATGTATATAAATATATTATATATATATATATATATATATATATATATATATATATATATATATATATATATATATTTGTATTAAATTTTATCCATAGTTTTTGCCCTACTTCCTGCTCGGACACAGCCTTGAGCTTGTCTCTTGTCCCTTCGTTTTTGTTGCAGTCTTTCGGGCGCGCCATTTGGCGCATCCTGCAGGCTATCAAACAGCACTTGACAGTCTCTTTATGTGCGCAGGCAGCAGCCACATGAAAACAAATGCTCGGCCGCGGCCAAACACAGAAGAAACACAAAAACAAAATGTTAGCTTTGGTCGTCGCAGTTGACTTAATTTATGACACAAAAATCGCTTTTTGCCACATGGAATGGCAAGCATGTTTTTTTTATAAATAAAAATTCGTGTATGAGCGTACATTCCATCGGTTACGGCCACTGAGCAGAGAGAATGAGAGCAAGCTGTAAACAAAAGGCAACAGCGGCGCTCTGAGGCAACAGCAGCCCCTCGCACTCGCAGGAAAGCCCCAATGTGTAATGCGAAACGAGACCCGTGTCCAAAGGCTTGCATGCCATTTGCATGCGTCGTCACACGTCAAAACATTTTAAACTCATTTCGCTGACCAAAATGCTGTTCGTGGCCCATCTGGGGGGCAATTGTGGAGGGGAGTTTGTCTTTTGGGGCGCTCTTTTGTTTGGCCCGCTTCGCAGCTGCTTTTGGTAATTTAGTTTTACGTCATTTCAATGAATTCGCGCTTCACTGCATGCAGAAACTCTTTTCAGCGACACATACGAGTGACACACACGCCCAAGCGTTGCCAGCTGCTTTGCTCTATGCGAGTATATGTATTTTTATGAGCAACTCGCTCACTTCCGGCACTGAATGCGAGTGTGACTGTGAGTGTGAGTGTGCTTCATATGACTGCCGCTGCATTAGTGTGAGTAACGCATTTCCGCTGCCATTGTTGCTGTGCATCAGGCCAGGCATAAAGCACTCGCACTCGCACTCGCACTCTCACTCGCACTCACACTCATTCACTCTGGCCAACTCACGCTCACTTATAACAGTTAACTAGGTGACGCTGTGGCTGATGACGAAATAGCCAGCAAGAGCAAGAGCCCGCCGGCACGTCAAGAGTTCAATTAACGTGTTTACTTGGCGCTGTTGCTGTTGTTGCTGTTGTTTGTTGTTGTTTGTTGTGCTTACAGTTCAGCTGAGTTCATTGCTTGCCACCCAGCCGCGCGACCCATTGGCATTGCCAACATCACTTGAGTTTACTTTAAATTTATTTCATTTTTAAGTATTTGTCGACATTGCGACATTAAAATTGTGGCTCAAGACCTAATAGATTTATGTGATTAAATTTAAATATAAATTTTAGTTGCGAAAGAGAGATCAGCATTACAAAGGTCTGTCATGCAGCAGATCTACTTTACTTAACACTGATATCACACTAGCTTACAAACGATTTATAATTAAGTCTTGCCTAACAACAACTCATCTCCCAGTGCACTGCAATTTGCTGACATCTCCACTCAAAAAGTGATTTGAACATTGAGTTTGCAATTGCAGAACCAAAGACCTGCCTCATTGCAGCCTAAATCCGATTTGGCCGAGTTTCTATACACTCAGTTGCCAGTCAACTGGCCTTTGAGCAACCTTTCACTGGCTCGGACGAGTCAGTCAGACTCAAATCGTATTCTGAGCGCACGAAAATAGCAAGTTTCAGGCAACAGATGCGAATTGCCGGCAATTCACAAAGCGTTAAAAGCAGTTTAATGTCCAACAGTTAGCAGTCGAGTTTGGTTTAATTGAGCTATATAAATTACTTTTACCTTTCAATTGTGCCCAGCAGCGAAACTCAATTAATGCAAGCAAATGTGTTTAACAAACTTGAGAGAAGCAAATTATAACAAAAGTTCGAAAATGTCACGCTAAAGTTCAAAAATTGCATTAAAAGTACGCGCGATGGCAAAATTAAATAAATCAACGTAAAACTTGAGAAATTTTTTTACAGGCCCACAAAATTACTTCATTGTTTTTATTGTTGTTGTTCGTTTTTGTTGCTGCTGTTGCTGCTGCTGTTGCCGTGGCAACTGTGGCATGTAATTTTATTAACCTTAAACAAAGGCGGCAAGGCGGGCGGGCTAAAACGGGAAACGTGAAAAATGTTTGGCAGTGAAAAAACAAAGCGGTGGCAGCAGCAGCAGCAGCAGCAGCAACAGCAATAGCAAACGGCAGCGGCAACGCTGCGCAGTCGCAGCGTTACAATTGGCCGCAGAGCCAGCGCGCAGCAGTCGCAGTGTCAGTCTTTCGCGAGGCGCAAACGCGCACACAACACAACACAACACAACACAAACAAACTAGCCGCGCGGTGAGAGTCGCAGCGAAAAGTGCGGCGAAAAAAACAAGTGCACAAAGTGCGAGCGAGCGAAAGAGTAGAAGAAGAACGGAATACAAAGCGAGCGTTGTTTGTGCTTTAAGTATGTAGTGCGGGCTTGGCGTGTTTTTGTTACTGTGTTTTTTGGGCAATTTCATGCACAATAAGAGCATTTGTGGCCTTAACCACAAAAATCAACAAAGTGTGCAAAAGGCGGCGTCGCGTCGGCCGTAGAAAGCTGCAGCATCTACCCAAACGCCGTTCGCCCGGTCTATTCGCCGAGCGAATCTGCGGCTTGGGCGAAAACTGTGCAAATAGCGAAGCTTAAGTGTGTTTATTTGCACTGGGCCACGGCGCCGGCGTCAATGTGGGCCAACCGCAAGATACACAACACAAGAAGCAAACACACGCAAACACACACGCACACACACGCACACACACTCATACACACACGCATAATTTGTCAATATTTGCGTTTATGGCCAACGGAGCCGCAGCATCGTTAAGAATATATACAGCAACGCCGCATCGTCGCTGCCAATGAGTAAATTAATGTGGGCATTACTATTTGCGTTAGGCCAACTCTAAGGATTGCTGCATAGATAAAGGTAATTACGGGCACGCATTAGCGCGCCATCTTGTCGGCCATTAATTATTATGCCTGGAATAATGGAAAATTGATTGATGCTCCCCTAATTTGATGCCGCGCAACGGCAAGGCAAGTCTGAAAAGTTTTCCGAATCTTGGCTCGAATAGGCATACCTAATATCGAAAAGATATACTAAGAAATACACTCGTAGACATTGTGCCGTGACTGTAGAAAGCCATAAAAATTTTAGCACTTGTCTGCTCGTAAATAGTCAGCTTTTATTACGCGAACACTTTTGGCAAAACGCTTCGTTGCCTTGGCTAACATATATTATGAACGTTTGTTGTGGTCAAGTGTGCTGTAGGTTTCACTGTCGCAAACTAATCATTCTTCATAGTTGGCAGCCGTTGCAATTTCCATATGATGCATGGCTCCAATTGAAATTGTTTGGCATCATGTTCCTGTCATGGCTCGGCAAAGGCAAAGTAAATTGATTTAGCATTTATTAGAGACTGTGTAGCTGTCCGGGTCTAAATTGAGAACTCTCCATAGTATGTCTCTCTCAGCACTCTCGCCAATCTCCCTCGCACTGTCATTTACGCCGCAGTCGCATTTCGTTGCCTGCGGCGCCATTAGCGCTTCGTTATTCTTGTTGTTGTTGGCTTGTCGATGGAATCATCGTGGAAATTGGCAAATTTTCGAAAATGTCATTGCAAATGTCGCGTGTTGTTGCCGTCGCTCTGTCGTTGCCTGCGGCCCTGTCATCAGGTTTTTGGCAGCTGCCTTTTAGGCAATTCATTGCGACCAAGCGCCCCCGGCCCCCAGCTCGCCCTGTGCCTACCCGTCGACTGCGGCTCTTCAGCTCATCGGCTCTTGAATGTCTATGCTCTGATTGTTTAAGTGTGTTTGCCTGGCTTCATATTTATTATTTCTCTATCTCTCTGAGTTCTTTAATATTTTTCCTATTTATTCTAGTTGGGCAACTATAAAATATGCTGTGTGAAAAGCGCAATTGCAACAATTTTTTATTTTAACTGTTCATTTTTTCTAGTTTATATTTTTATTTTTCTTTCGCGTTTATGCTTCGCTTATTGTTACTGCTTTTCATGTAAATTGTTAGCCATGGCTTATTGTTTTTACCATTTTTTTTTCCATTTTTTCATTCGCCCAATAGTTTTCTGTGTTAATTAATTTGAAGCTGTCATGCGAGTTGGCCATTTCCATTTTGGCACGAATATTTCTTTATAGTTTTTTATTTTTTCGTGTTTTTTTTTTCGTTTTTAGTGCTCTTTGCATATATAATTAAATTAGCAGCTTCGCTCTTTAATGATGAGCTGTAAATTAATTCGCGTGCTCGCACTAATGCGAGTCTTCACTGGCATTAAACTGTTTCAAATTTCTTTTATTAAATTAATTTATTGATTTTCATGTTGAACTTTTTTCTGAAATTGATTAATTTTAAAACTGAATTTTGCGTGCATAAATTATGACATTTTAAGTAGCTGCTGCTGACACTTTAAGCATATATGTACATATATATATTAATAAGTATATTCATTCTGTGGCATGCAGTATTTCGTTGGATTTATTGAAAACATTTCCATTTGCTCTAATAAAAAAGGCGGCAAAAGAAAAACTTTTTTATATTTTGGTATTTTATGCATCTCACGTATTAAATAAGCTAAATTGCAAATAAAATGCCAATAAAAAAACAAAAACACGTGACTTGAGACCGAATTAAATTTGCGATTACTTCAAATGCTGACTGTCATAAAATTGCAAACAAACTGAGAAAAACAACTGTAATTAACGTACTTCTTTGCATAGTAGAAGTGTAAGTAAATACGACTCATACATGTTTAAAAAATATATATGTATATGTAAGCGTTGTTGTTTTTGCATTCGAAAGCAATTAAAGCTGAAAGCACATCGCAAACAGCACAACGAACACAACTCTATAGGCAAAAATAAGATATTAAGTTGTAAAAATGCAATTAAAGCGACAACAGATTGGCGTGCTCGAGTACGAGATACCCTGTGATGTGTCTAATCTGAACTATTACTGATATATATTGAAAAGGGCCAATGACACTATACTATTTTCTTTTCTTTCTTTATCGCTTTGTCTTTTAGCTAAGGCAATAGGGCGGACCCCATTCTACATTTGCATACGCATAAATATCTATAATCTATAGCTCTACTCTCTCCCGATCACTCATTTTCTATTTATGTATGTATCAATCTCTCTTTCTCTCTCTCTCTCTCTCTCTCTCTCTCTCTCTCATTCTCACACTCATTCACACACCCCTCTTTCTCTCTTTTATTGCATAGACATAGCTCTTTCATGCCTTTTGCCCTTTTAGTCTACATATCTTAAAACATATAAATCATTCCTTCTATTCATATTGTTCATGCTTCATCTATCCTAATAACCCACTTTACAGGGTATCAAACTTCAAAGGTAAAAAAGCAATAAAGAAATTAACAGAATTTTCTCGAAGGTAAAAGTTTCACAAGATCACAAGATATATCCACTTAAAAATAATCGCTCGACAAACACGCAAAGAACAAAAATAAAAAACACAAAATACTTTGCGAAATTTTGCAGACATTGCCAAAGACTTAAAAAGGGCGGGGCACTGTGTGTGTGGGCTGGCAACGCTAATGACAGTCACCTAATTAACTTTTAATTGAATTACAAAATAAAAGCGCAACACGAAATTCTTACAAGAGCAAAGACAATATGTACATTAGCCCATGCCACAAGCTCTGACCTCTGACCCCCCACACGTGCTGGCTATGTAAAACCAAGACAATTGAGGTTAGTTGTAAAAGCCAAGTAAATCCACGGAAGATATGCCAACAGCTGAATATCTTTATATATAGAGATTCATGCATAAAAGTTAAATATTCGTATTTTGGGCTTACTTTCTCGTGCTATATGCATGTAATTTTGGCAGCACATGTCCACATATGGGGACATATGGTCGATTCCCATATAGGTCATCGCTGAGTCGCACTCAATGCAGCTGCAGCTTGGCCTATTTGTGGGGCCGCTTCATAAACTTTGGCCAGACGTCGAATGCGATAGTCGGCAAAAGCTGCTGTTAGTGCTGCCGCAGTAGCAACCAAAGCAGCAGCAGTAGCAGCAGCAGCTGCCGCCCAGACACTCAAACAGCAGTAGACGCCAGCTTGGCGCCCCACAATCCTGACGTTGGCATTCGCAAGGTTCGCATTTCGCATAGTTAAGCATTAGATGGCAACATTTGCAATTGTAATGGGCGCCACCAAAGTTGGCAGCATCCCCAAATGGCTCCCTTTGACCCCGCCCGTTCTGTCTATCGCATCCTGCTGGGCGCTCTCGGTTAGTTGCCAGCAGTCGAGCCACTAAAGTCAGAGGAGCGAGCTAAACTACTGTGGGCTTCAGCAATTAACATACTCGCACTCTCGCTCTAACGGAAAGCTTACTGTTTTTCGAAAGTATTTATTTTAAATATTCAGGTAAAAGTAAACCAAATAAAGGAGATTAAATTGATGTAAGCACCTGAGCGCTTGGATGGCAATTTCATTTGTTTCTATTGCAAATTACAAATAGTTTGCTTCTCTACGGGAAATGATGCATAAAAACGGTCGGGTAAACAGTAAAACAAGAGAAAAATCAATTTAGAAGAGGAATTGTTGTAGAGCTAAGTCATGCTTGCATAAGTGTCTTATATTTAAAGACCTAATTGGATTGGGTAAGAAATGTTATTCAAAGACGTAAGCTTAACTCAGCAGAAACAATGACTTGTTAAGACAAAATACTATAGAAGTACTGAACTAATGCAAAGCTAGCTTATATCACTCTTGCAATAAGAGGCTAACACCTAATTAGAGCTATAAGAGGAGAGCCTCTAGTGTTGGCTATCACTGAGTTAAAAGTTATACACTTTTAATTGAAAATGTATCCTTTTCCTCTTATTTTTTGTAAAAAATAGTTTTTCTTGTATGTCTCCCTTAACTAAGACAGCTAAAGCTATATTTTCGTTAGACATTTTTCGCTTGTGGCATTCCATTTCGTAGTTCATGGTTAAGCAAATGCGCAATCAAGCCATCCAATCAATCATGCAATTCACAGCAGACTTCGAACATTTACAAAATGCCAAAAAGCTTTGGCTTTTACCTGGCACACAGCTCAAGTTACCCGCGCTCTACCCCACCTCTCGCCTAGCCTCCCTTTCCCTGCGCAATTGTCGCAATGGGTGCCCCGAAAGCTGTGGCATATCCCACGCTTCATTTAACAAGCGACTGCATATCAAGCAACAGCCAAGCAGCAGTCAAGGTGGCGCAACCTTTTAAGTCGATATAAAGCTGCAGGAAAAAGCGAAAAGGAAAATCTAGGCAAAAGCTGAGACCCGGCACAAGCAAGCAAAAGGCAATAAGCAATTGGTTGGCTTAAATGGTTCGATGAGCAAAGTGTTTCTCTACTTTTGCTGCCGCAGAGTGTGCATGCAGCCAGCGTTTCTGCTGATTCGTAAAACACTTTGACTCTTACATATATGCTTAACTTATTTGTGTGTGTGCACGTGTGTGAGTGGAAGTGTGTGCCAGTGTACAAATGAATGAGTTCAATTTACGTTTATTGGCCTAGACATTTAGGCTTAATTCACTTAGTGGTCAGCTGGCAATACCTGTTAAACAGAAAGCTTAGCTATGCCTTTTGATGGCCAAACGTGTCATAGAAGTTTGCTAAGCCTTAACTAATCAAAGAGAATTAAGTTAGCTAATAGAAATCTTGCTTTAACTGTAGATACCATGAAAGTCAAGTTAAACAAAGTTAAGAATATATTAAATATTTAGTTTGTTTATAACTCTCTATTAACACTCTTCTCTTCTTTTCTCTGAACAGCGGCAAGGACAGCTACAGCTATCAGCATAATTACGTGGATCGCGTGCGCCTGGAGGATACGAACGGCAATCATTACCAGCAGCAGCACCACCATCAGCACTACGCACACCACCATCAGAAGACCACACACGATCCACGCTGTCCACAGCTGCGCGCCGCTGGCTGGCGACACACGCACAAATCTGTCTCGCATCTCGATTTGGCCACCAGCTGCCATGGCGCAGCTGGCGCTGGCATAGATCACAGACAGAGGCAACTGTTGCACCATCAGCCGCACCACCCGCACCATCCACAGCCGCCGCTGACGCCGCACGCACAGCCACACTGGACGCAGTGCCGAGTGGGCATTGCCACCGCCGTTGGCCAGGGTCAGCTGAGGAACGCTCGCTCTTTGGACTACACGCAGCTGGAGCGTGAGGAGAACGCCTTGGACATAGCCGAGTTCTATTGGCGTTTCGATGCGGAAGCGCCGCTTGAGCAGGTCGACAACTACGCGGGTGAGTTGGCTGGCCACCACCAGCCAGCCTTCAGTTGAATGCACTCGAGCATAACACGAAATTGAATTGCTTTTTAGTTAATGATAACTACGAGCCAGCTGCTCCCGCACCCGCTGCCACAACACCAGTAGCCGCTGCTGCCTCACCAGCGGGCACAGCAGCAACAGCAACAGCAGCAGCAGCAGCAGTAGCAGCAACAGCAGCAACAACAACAACACCAACATCGGCAGCAGCAACAGCAGGGGCAGGTGCAACAGCGACAGTTACTGCCACATTCCTTGACTTTGGCAGCGAATCGTGCAGCTTGCGAAGATCGCGCAGCTTAGCCGTGATACGTGAGGAGACATTTAGCGATCTGCAAATTGGCTCCGCAAATAGCAGTCGCCGGCGATCGCAGCTCATACCGCGTGCGCGGCTAGTTAATCGTGGTTTTTTCCGCGAATCGCCAAGGTGAGTCATTACAGCCAAAATAAAACAAAAATTAGAAATACACTAAGCTACAAGCTTGTTATTAGATGTATTTCGGTGCATGACTATTGAGAAGTTAAAGAGAGGAGGTCCGATGATAGACATAAAGCCAGCATAATAAATGAATAGAAGTAGGCATTAGGAAAACATTTATAGAATGAATAGATATCAAATTTATTATGAGCTATACACATACAAATCAGTGAGCTATCTTCTAGATAGCCATGTCCACCTTAAGCTATATTCTTCTCCAAGTCTCGGCTGCTCAGCTCTCAAATAGTTTTATTTAACATTTTTCCCAGTTAACTGGCACGTGTGAACTGTCAGCCTAATTAGTTATGCCAAAATCTATAATAGAAGCAGCTCATAATTACAATTTCATAATGATGTTTAATTATTGTGCTGTCTAGTGTATGACTGGCAGCTAAGCACGCATACGCCACGTATAACGTAAAGCGTTCAACGTAGCCAAAACAGTTTTTGCGCCGAGCATCTTTTCAGTTGTTACGCGACGTTTGCGGCCTGCTCAACAGGTTAGCGCAATTGTTTTTATTCACCTGTCTGCTGATTGGCAATTGTTACTGTTTGCATAGTTGTTTTGGTATTGTTTATATTGTGAATGTAGTTTGACATTGCATGCGTTCATTCTCTGTGCGTGTTTTTAATTACGGCAAATCGCATCGATTGCATAACCGATTTTGTTAATTGAGCTCAAAATGGAGTTTGAAACAAGCTGAAATCACTTCGAGCAATTGCTGTGTGTGCATGTGGCTTGTTTGACAGTTCTACAAACGCATCCTTGTCTGATTTATGTCGCTGTCAAATGCTCTTAGCCAGGACACCATTAAAGCCAATGACAAGCTGCTGTCTCCGTTAGCTTCCTATGCAGTTGCAGTTGTGCTGTCAGAGCTTTGCCCTCGGCTTTCATTTAATTTGCCGCAAATCGTCGCGTCAAGTGGCTTGGCTCAACAAGCGACTAAGTGCAACGTGAGCTGTAAACTGAGACGGGGCGGGGCTCAACTAAGATCGAAGGTTGAGCACGTAAAGTACAAAGAAAATTACGCTAAATGTGCGATAATAAAAGCTTAGTTGGGTTCATGACATGCGTCAACCGAGCTGAATGTGAGCTTAGCTCCAGCCGTGATAAACATCTAGAAAAACATTTAGTCTTGCTTACACAGAAATTTGTCAAGTTGTCAGTCGAATGGCAATCAGCTAGCCATTTATTCTAGTCGAATTTAGGCAAATTCCAGATTATCCTGCGGCTGTTGCTTTCACTGTTTGCTATTTGTTTATTTGATAAACTGAGTATTAAATCGAATTGATTGTGTGCCAATGTCAAAGCAATTGTTTAGCTGGCAACTGAATTTCAATGCCCAAACAAGGCCAGATTGTGAGACAATCGCCGAGCATGGCTATAAATTAGTTTTGATAACAGCCAACAACCAACAATCAACAAATGCAAACGCAAAACAATAGCATCATTATAATCTCAATTCCCATTTTGATTCGACGTCCCCAACAGACTGCACAGCAAACAGCAGCAGCAAAGCGCAGCGAGCGAGCACACAGAGGCAGAGGCGGAGGACACTCAGAGCAATACAAGCGGTGCAACTACTTGCGATTCGCATCAGCAACATCACCAACAGTTGCTACAGCTACAGCTACAGCTACAACAACAGCAACAGCAACACCAACACCAACACCAGCAGCAGCAGCAACAACAACAACATAAGCATCATCATTGTCCACAGAGGCAGCGGCATCAGTGCGACGCTCGTGATTTTGACGTCTATTACGATAATCTTAAACGCTTGGACGCCTTGGCATTGGGCCTAAGCGAGCAACTGCACCCGTGGCACAACGACAAAAGTGATTTGGAGAGCTTGAATTCGGATTACTTTAAGAATTCGCTGCACCAGAGCCACTCGGAGCAGCAGCAGCAACAGCAGCCGTCCTCTCTAGAGTTTGAGGCACTTGAACAGGCCGTCACCCTGCTTAGTGAGAGGCCACGCATCTATCAATCCCGTAGGCAGCAGCAGCAGCAGCAGCAGCACAGAGCACATCATCACTGCCAACAGCTGCAGCGGCACATTGATCTGGGCGGCGAATCGTGCCCGGAACTTAGTCAGAGCAGCGTCTTCCCAGAGACAACCACCAGCAATTCAGACGATCAAACCGACAGTCCCTCGCTCTCCGAACAGGAATACGATCTGACGCACATTGAGCAAATCTTTGAGCAAACTGATTCTGGTGAGGTGGAGGAGAGCTACGAGCTGATCAGCCTAACAACAACGACACGCACACGTTTCGAGAGCAGCGAAGAGGAACACGGCGAGGAGGGTGACTTGACTGAAGCAGAGCAGAGCCTAACCACACCCACTGATACAGCAGCCAGCGACAGCGATGGTACACTGAAGCGAGCACATAGCGATCAGTTGGATAAGCTTATTGCCTATGATTCGGTCTATTTGTCGTCCGAGGACAGCTCCGAGTGCACTCTGATAGGCGAGAGCAGTGAGAGCTTTGAGAAGCGTACATTTACGAACGGCCTGGAGAGCGGAGAGCTAGAAACGCACAGTCTGCTGCATATATCAATAGAGGATACTGTATACGAGCCCCAGCCCAAGCAGCATAAAAAGGAAGAGGAGCGGGAGAGGGAACGACAGAGAGAGGGAGAGCGAGAACAAGAGCAGGAGCAACCACTGCTGACCACTGCCAAGGTAGAGGCACAGATATATACACAGGTGCTCAAGATTGAGCAGGCGCCAAGCAGCAGCAGCATCAATGTGGGCGTCACTTCCAGTGCAGCGAGCAAGCCGAGAATTCTGAGTGTGGTCGAGAAACGGAAATTAAAGCAGGAAGAGCTCAAGCAACCAACTCCGCCCGAACTGAAGCGCCAGGCAACTGACACCTTTGTGGTGACAACGACGCACAAATCGAATCTCACTGAGAACCAGTATCACAGTCTTCCGGATGTTAATATTGGTGTTAGTCTAAAAGTTTGCGAAAACATTGACAAGGAGCTCCGGACATCCTACAATCTGCAACGTCAGCAGCAGCGCAAGGAGTCCAAGCGACAGAAAGGCAGCGAGAGCGCAGAGGTGACACGGGCAGAGACCTACGATTCCATAAGACGCTTTGGCCGTGCTCATCAGAAGGCCAGGCAAAAGGAATACGAGGAACGTGAAAGGCAGCGCGAAAGGGCAGAGTCCACTCACGCAGCGATAAAGGAAACTAAGCAGGAGGTAGCAACAGAGAAAAGTCAAGAGGATAAAAGGGAAGCTGTGCAACAGGAATTGCCCGCACCAATTGAGGTGGAAGTAGATGTTGAGCAGAGCATTGAAGCGGAAGAGGAGCCACTGCCACCACCGCCGCCGCCCATAGCTGACGACGAGCTCAACGAACACTATTTAAGTAACGAGAGCGAAAACGATAACGATAACAATAACAATAACGATAACGATAACCAATCAGTGTCCCTAGCGCAGTTGGAACTACCGAAGGAGGCGCCCGTCATTGAGGTGGCCAATTTCAGCAAGCTAATTGAGCGACGCGCCCAGGAGATCAGACAGCGAGCCAAGGAACAGCCTGAGGAGACATCCCAGCCACCATCCTTTCGCATTATTGTCACCGACGCCCACAACAACATAATTCAAACGGAAGCGATTCAGGAAGAGCAAAGCAAATCAAGCACAGCGCTCACATCTACTGCATCCACAAATTCAGTGCACTCCAATTCGCAGCGTTCGTTGCGTCGCGCCAGTAGTTCAGCGGGTGGCAAGCCGCCAGAACGACGAGTGCTCAGCGCCGGAGCGGCCATTTATAAGGCTAGACCCATTAAGGTGCTGTCAACGGCCAGCAGCGATTCATTCGGACGACAGAAAATGTCGCGACCGCAAATTCTGCATGTTGTGGACAGCAGCGGCAGCAGCTGTGCCAATGGAGCCGGCAACCTGCGGCGACGCAGCAGCGCCCGGAGCATTGCCAGCAATGTCAGCAATGAAGGAGGCGAGGTAGCCACGGAATATCTGCAAAAAGTAGATGCAGTGAAATGTTATTGGAACCGGCTAGCGGGCAATGAGACGGCCAATGAAGAAACCAATACGGAACAGAGCTCACGGCTCGATTTCCAGCTGGGCACTAAAGTGACGCCTGAGACCGAAAAGCCTCCAGGCGGCAACAGTGGCGACTACTGCAGCATCATGCCGCCCTCGATTGAGATTGTGGAGCTGGGCGATGGTGCACAGAAGGCAACGATTGTGAGCGCTGCGCAGCAGGAGCGGCAGGAGGGCGATGATGACGATGACGATGCGGCACAGTTTGATCATATACGCTACAAGGTGCTCAAATCCCAGCAGCTAATTCGCAGCAACATTCTGACCACACGCAACAAGAAGGAGGCGCAGTTCGATGGACTCATTCAATACCTGCAGGACTACAGCTTCCAGGAGCTGTTGAGTAATAATAATGTGGTTATTGTGGAGCCGGTGCGTACTAAAATCGAACGACCCCTACAAGTGGGCGTCACAGCAGTACCACCACCAAAGCCTCCCAGGCAAAACGCACAGCTGGCCACTGCGGCACCCAAAAAGATAAGACAGCGCCAGGTGGGCGGCACAGGTGCGAAAAGACACTTTTTCTACCAGCCCGTCAGAGTGAACAGAGAGCTGTACGAGGATGAACTGCCCGATCCGGATACGGTGCGTAATGTGCGTCGCTTCTTCGAGCAAAACGTGTTGCCCACACCTGGTCAAGGTATACTCGTACAGTCGCAGCAAAAGTTTGGTGGTTCCGCCTGCCAGCTGAGTCCAAAGAGCCGACGGGCACATGGCTATCGATATTTGACCATAGACACAAGCTATGGTGCAGCATCGGGCGGCACTACCTTGGCCGAAGAGCAGCCCAAGGGCATGGAGCTGCTGGAGGAGCACAAAGTCAAGCACTGGGACAATGCCAGCCTATCGAGCGGCATATCCAGCGGAGACCTGTCGTCGCCCTGCGGCGAATGTCACAATCAGACCGAGACGTTGGCTAAAGAGTCGCCCGTGCTGGCATGCAAGGGCGTGCACGTCCTGGATGTGGTGAGGCGACACAACAGCAATGCGGCGAATGCCAAGGCCAGAGCTAAGCTGGCCAGTCGGCGCACCTGGTGTGTGGGTGGGGCGGCAGGTGATTCTCGCTACCGACAAATTTATGAGCACAATTTGGGACAGGCACAGCTGGAAGCGGACATGCAAGATGACCACGAGGGGCAGGAGAATGATAATCATGAGGAAGACGACGACAATGAGGATGATGATGTGGAGACGGACATGTGCGAGTCATATTATGTGAGCAATGTAAGTAGCAGCAAATGTCCAAATGTCCAGCAACGGGCTGCGTGCGCCTTTATGGACCATTACGCTTTGATGACAGCGCATTAAGCTGACGGGCCAAGCCCAATTCCACTTTCTTACTCCCTCCCTCTCTATCTCTTTGTATTACAGGACGTGCTGGCTAAAATACGAGAATGCGGCTCCACAGTTACCTACTATGGCGGCAGAGTGCTGGAGAGACAAGCGCCCACAACAACGGCGACAGCAGCAACAACAGCAATGCATATAAATCCACAGTTGATTAATGGAAATTCGAGCAGTGCTACACGGTTGCGAGTGCGCCAAATCGAGTCGTGCAATGTCTGTCCGCCGCGTGACAGCTGTACGCACGACCAGGAACAGCAACAGGATTCGTATCAGGGTAAGCGTACGGATCAGTAGTAATCACGTCTTGACAATGCATTTCATCATGCTCTCATTCTCTCTGTCTCTACTTCGGTTGCAGGCATTAAATTCAAGCTGGTCAAGTCAAACAGCTGCAGCAGCCGGCTTGAACTGGCGGGCACCGATGAAGGTGACTCCTTGCTGGCAGATAGCGAAGTGGTCCGCAAAATGGTTCATCACTTTGAGTGCAGCCAGCAGCCAGCGGCAGGCGATGGCAATCTGACCATTAACAGTCAAAGCACCGCCGCTAAGAAAGCACAGCTCCAGGAGGCGACAGCGCGTCGACAAGTGACAGTAAATAATCACATCAATGTGCTGCGAGAGGCATCGCAGGCGGAGCTCAGTGAGTCCCAAGATGCGCATGATAAGCAGAATGGAGGCGCAACGACTTATCAGAGCCAGGCCATGAACATACGCCTTGATTTAAGTGCGGGGCGTGGCAACAGCAGCGCCGATAAGCCAGGCACTAACAGCAAAGTGTGCCGCAATAAAAATGTGGATTTGGCCTATACGCTGGCCAAACAGCCGGAAGCTAAGCCTGGGCACGTTGTCAACCCGAGCACGCCCACTGCCAATCAGCAAACGTTAATGAAACTGACCAAGAAGCCGGAAATCACAGCTCGTGAACAAATCATAGTGCCTGTGGAAATACACCAAACGCAGCCACAACAAGCGGCAACGAATCAAGAGCGCCGACTGAGCAATGCGAGCAGCAGTGCATCCATTGTGGACAAAACTGTGGTGCGTCACTATGTGGCCAATGACAAGAGCATCTACGAGCGACGCAAATACGATGAAATCGAGTTTGAGGAATTCGAGGTTTACGATCCGGCCAAAGAGCTCGAGCGTCAACAACAGGAGCAGCAGGCACAGCAAGCCGAGCAGGCCGAACAGGCTGAACAGTCGGATCAGGCAGACCTCTCCAAAGACTCCATAGACAAGAGGCACACGGATGGCGACCTCTATGACAGCCTCGATGATAGAATGTAACAGAATGCTCAATCGGAAAACAAGCAACGACTTTTTGGGCTTTGGGTAAACACGTTAAGATTTATCTTATAAGCTAAACATATATGAATTATAAATTATATAGCCTAGCATTATATAAGCACGCAGCTTTACAGGTAAAGCCAAAAACAAAAACAGAATGAAAGAGAAAACAAAAATATCCAAAAAATATATTAAAGATATATATATTATAATCTATATAAGCTGAACTTTCATTTAGCCATTTAAGCCTGTCAATTTATTTATTTATAAATTATTGAGCTTGTGGAAGGGATTTTGTAATTATGGCTGACATTGCGGCTGCATTTGGTGGGGTGGATCAAAGTGGGGCTGGCAGTAGAGATAATTGCAGCCATTAATTCAGTATGAGTTCAACTAATCTGTAACTAAATGACAATTTATGACAATTTATCCTTGTCTGACCGATTCAATTATGAGCATTTAATTGGCAGCTCAATATGCAGAACGAAAAAGGCGTCTGAATATAATACTTAAATAATATATTCGATTTATACATAATTATAATCCATAAATTTGTTGATTTAATGCTTAGCTGAAGTAATATTTTATTGTAGGCTTCGAATTAGGTCCTCAATTGATAGTGCAATATAAATAGTTTAAATACATTTGGATTTTAGTTGAAAGTTCTATTTGCTCTGACTTATTTACGCTACGGTTTCTGGCCTGTCTGTCATCTTAGAACTGATAGATAATTTTGGAAACTTTTGATTCTTCGTATTGCTTTGCTTCTGTTCTTTACTATTTCCAGCTCCATTTGCCTTTTGGCGGCTTCACAGGTGTTTTATTCCTGCCGTAACTTTTCAGCATCTGTTCTTTTTTAAACTGCCCTGTTTTGGTTATTTGTCAGTCAGCAATTTTTGATTGTTAATTAGTTAACTACAGTTACTTACTGTACTCAATTACACTCATGTATTTCTGTTTTTTAGGCAAGACCTTTTTTGTCACTTTTTTATTGCTGTCGACACTCATTTGCATATTATTGGATTGCGGTAAGCTTGACTTTGTAACGTCCAGGCGCTTTCTCAATTCGTTGAATCGTTTCTGCTCCTGGTAAAGCTGCCACCTTATGCGTGCTATATTCATATTCTTACTCTGGGCCTTTCGCCTGGCCATAAATGAGTTCATTTTATCCGCTAAGTCGCGTGGTTGATAGTCATATGTACTCCTCAATGCTGTAAATGAAGCTGAATAGAATCAGCTCGAATAACATGACCCCCAACTATGCCAACAGGCCGAGCCAACCACTCGACTCCAATCAATTTTCATATTAAAGTCAAATATTTACGAATATATTGACAGTGGGTAAACATTCAAAGGATTCTCTTACCGGTGGCCAGGGATTGCTTTTTGTGCTTGTCGTTCTTTTTCCGCCAGTTCTCATCGTCGTCATCCGAAGTCGTTGACGAGGCGAAATTTCTGTGCTGTTGTTGTTCAACGCCGGGCCAAAAACGCTGCGCGTCCACAAGACGGAGGCATGGAAAGAAAAATGTTGTTAAATTAACATTAATGAATACATTACGGCTTATTGATTGTGGCTGAAATTGGCCATAGATCTTGCAACTGCCAAAAGGCATTAATGCACATATCTATATAAATATATATATATTTGTATATTTATATAATATACATACATATATTGATTAAAGGAAGAGACAAGTGTGAATCACCTGCCCAAGCTGCCTATCGCATATGTGCCGTGCATGTCTCAGCCATTCCTAATTAAGTTAAAATGCTCCCCAGCGAAATCACGTGCCTTCCATAACCAAACAACAAGGGATGAGAGAGAGAAAGAGAGAGTAAAAGCCACAAAATAAAGGAGCATCATGCCCTGCCTCCAGCTCCAGGAGCGACAGGTACATCTAGCGCAAGTAAATTGCTGATGGGAGTTGATGGCTGGATGGATAATAACAAGGCACATTTTATACTCTTCCTCTCCCACTCTCTCTCTCACTCTCTCTCTCTCTCTCTCTCTCTCTCTCTCTCTGTCTCTCTCACTCTGATACTGATTGGACGCAACGTTGCGTATGAACAATCTCACGCACACAGCACGCAATAGCAACTGAAAAGTTATTTTATTTTATTTTATTTTTATTTTTTATTTTTTATTTTTTACCAACTCAACTGGGAAAAATGCAAAGGAAAATCGACACTGAAACTGTTTACCTTGTCATTTTACCACATACACAGAAAAATGAAGACAAGACAGAAGCCGAGTCGAGAGTCACCTTCAGTTGCATGATATGTAGTCAGGCATTTGAAGCGGCAATGATTAAAATGATAACCATCAAAAGTAAAGGCATCAAAATAATGGCTTTTATCAGACTTTTCTTTAAAATATACTTTAAATTGGAATTTTCATCCCATTTTTCAGCTTGAAGTCAACTTCTCAAGTATATATATATATATATATATATATATATATATATATATGTAAGCATTCAATGTGTGTTTGGGTCTTCTAGCTATCTATGTGTGCCGATTGGATTGGATTTTGCCCTCGACTTCAATCAAGCGCTTCAATAATTCAACAACTCGAATTGCGCTGGGAGCTGAGTAATTGAAATCTAAATAGTGTATAAATGAGGGGAAAAGTCGAGTGCGTATTGCATATGTATATAAATATATATATTTATATATATTTTCTTTTATATATATAGAACGTATTAGAGCTGCTGTTGCTGCTGAGCATAAATGAAACCCTCATATATATATTTCTCTAGTTTTTTCCATGCTCTGTCTGGCATTTATGATTTGTGATTTGTGTTAGCTCTGTCGCTCGAGCTGCGCATTATTGATGAAGAGCCCGCACTCCGGGACCAGCTGCATGTCGATGGTGCCATAACAATTTGACAGCACGTTTCAAACAACAACTGGGCGAGGCATATTCAATAAATGATAGATTGAGCGTTGAGTCCGAGTTCCAAATTGCAAATAAAATGCAAAACTTGGCAAATTGAGTTGCCAAGTGTGGCCAAAACTGTCAGCCAACATTAGAAGTTAACAAATGAAGCGTTTTTTGAGGCGCATAAATTTAACAAGCTCTGACAGCCACCCAAGCCATGTCGAGCCACCAAACAACCCAAAAGTATGCCACACGCTGCTATTGTTGTTGCTATTGTCGTAGCTTACTATTGTTGTTGTTGTTGTTGTTTTTTGGGCAATGCTGAAGGCAAAAGTTTTTATGATCATCCAAGTAAATTGAAATCACAGGCGCTCGAAATGCGGAAACGTCGCCGTCTGCTGAGCTTATGGCTTTAAATGAAAATGAGAATGAAAATGTTATTTCATAAAGTACACCTGCCGGAGCCCAGGAGAAGTTGATGCCACCATCTGCAGCTTAAATTTAATTTGTGCTTAGGGGACAACTTTAAAGGGTAGCCAAGTCAAAGCGCAAATATGTGCGTGGGCGTTGCCTATGCTGCGACATTGCGACATATTGCAGGAATGAGTTTCATATTGTGCAGAACAATGCGGCCACGTGCGCCGCATCTACCACTGAGATGAACTAATTCGGGTCTAAGCAAGCGAGAACAAACAAAACAACAGCCAACAGACAACGGACAACAAACAAAACATACGCGCAACACACAAACAAGCAGCGTCGAGGCAAGCCAGCATTAACGACTCAACTGAGCCGAGCTGACAAAAGAGCTTTCAGCCAGGGCACAGTGAAAGCAGCGAAGGGGATGAGCAGACATAAAAGCAGCTGAGCACACACGACAGCCTACCTAGGCTACGATAATAAACAGCACAAGTGCAGTCAGCATACACAGCAAAACAGATGTTCCTTAAAACTCTTTCGCGACTTTGTAGGTAACTCAAAGCAGCGTCTAGCAACAACGCAGACCAAACCAAACCAAACCAAACCAAACCAAACCAGTGACTTGTTCATAATCATAAAAACATGCATAAACAAACAAATTTTCATTGCATACTTTTAGGCGCCAGCTAAAAGCACGCTTAAACGTTGAGTTTTTGTTCAACTCGCATTATTTATTCCTCGTTAAGCTATATGCACTCACATATTATGCCAATTTAAATACTTTTCATTAATATAAATATTAGCTTAGCTAATTTATAAATTCTGACAGCTGCAAGAAAACTGCTTTAATAAACATAAACTCTAAGAGCTAAAAAGTCATCAGCTTAAGTTGATATTTGGTTTAAAAAATTAAAACACCATCAAAAGGCACACAATGAAAAGTTGGCCAAGCTACAAGCGACTTTCTTTCATGGAACACAGCAACAAAATCAGCATGGTATTCAAAGTAGAGGGCTGTATGGCTGCAGAATATGAAGAGCCTTTCTAAGCCCTTCCAACCGGCTCCTATCCCTTCTACGTTTGGCTCGTGAAAAGTTGGCTTTGTGCCAATTGCCTGGCAACGCTTAACAAAGTCGCGTGTCAAGTGTCGTATGCGGCCCGAACCCGGCCCGGCTCGAATGCTAGCCAGGTATACCCTTTCAAGCAGCTGTTAGGGCTGTTAACGCTTTTGATTGCCATTGAGAGCGTAATTAAAGTCAACAAATGGAAAACATAATTCAACACTTACACAACATAATTGAAGCTTGCCAAGCATATTTACGACCCATCAAAACAGACACCGCACAATAGAAAAATACGAGCAATAAAAACAGCGTAAAAATGAACTGAAATTAAAATTGACGTTGACTTTTGTTATGTGTAACAACCGCTCGCACCCACGTCTCGGCATCATAACCGAGTTAAGCGAATCAGACTCAGAGATCAAATAAATAAATGAATATATAATATATAGGCATATATAATATATATAAATAATAGCTGTGTCGATCAAATTCTATAAATATTTAAACCCAAAGGCCCGCAGCTAAAAAAATAATAAATTAGACGCATGAGTTTCAGTTATACAAAATAAATATATATATAAAAACTCGGCATGTCTATAGCTAGTTGGCTATTTTTTTCGTTTTTTTTTTTTTTGCAATGAGTAAATAGAAATAAATTTTCAACGCGTAAATATTTAGGTAGTTGAAATGCGAGAAAGAGACCAGAGCAGGTAGGCGAATTGAGTAAACAAGCAATGGAAAAGCCAGCCGAAGCAGAAGCTGAAGCTGAAAGCAGCAGAAGTCTGGCAGAGGCTATCAAAAATATCAACGAGAATGTCAGAAAAATGTTTTTTCGCTCTGGCACAACAGAAAAGCAGATAAAAGCAATGAAAAAAGTAAGACAGGCAAACTAAAATTAGTAACAGATACAGTCAAACATCCATGTGGATGTATTAGAGAACGAAATGAATTTCGGCGAGCAAATCAAAAGAAAGAAAGAGATGAAAATGAAATGTGCAAAACGTTTATGCTATTTGTCGCCGCAGTCATAATTTGCAAATGGGAAAAAATGGGAAAAAGGCAGCTGCTCGATGGCTGCGATAGATAAAATGGCCATTTGGACGTTTGTGCTGCGACTTATAAACATGGCCAACACATGCGCAACACAGACACAAACAGCAAGGTCCCGTTAAAAGCGAACTAAGCTACTTAGTGCACACAGCTCGCCCTTTCGCTCGCAAGCGGCTCTGTCTGCCAGTTTCTGTCTGCTATTTAGGCAGAGAGAATATGTTTTATGGCCCATTTTGGAATGGCAAAATGCACCTTATGGGAATTGGGCGACGCATTTAGCTAAACACATTTGAATTATTGTCTTTGGCAGAGTGGTGGCCCACGGGCCACTTGGCCAACGGGGCGTAGGCAAAACAGTAGACCTTGCACGTTGCGCATACGTCACGAAGTCCTTATGATTTTTACGGCAATCATCGCAACACTTTACACTTTACACTTTAATAGTTAAAAGCCAGTAAATTGTGTGAGTGCGTTAGAATTAAAGGGAAAATGGCAGAGACTTGTGTGTAAAGCGTGAGCGACGGCAAATGAAGCTAGTTTAATAAATGAATTCAGCTTATTGAAAATGCAAGTCAATTAGACTGTTATTTAACGACAAAACGTGTAGGCACACATTATCGACATTGACTACGGTTCCAAGCTGGTGAAACACTAAAATTTGCCCTGCGGCCAACGTCAAAGCCACTAATATTTACATGAGGCTGGCCCAGTGCCAACGGGCAACAAAAAGTGGCATGTGAAACAGCAAAGTGGATAAACCTCACGTATATAGAGAGGCAGAGAGAAGGAGTAGCTAACAAAGAAGTGGAGCTGGCGTCAACAAATTGAGGCATTAAAACAGTCGTGCAATTTTAAGGACGTAAACGGATGCCCGTTAGCTGAGCCAAGCATAAACTCCGGATACGCTAGGAGCGTGCCCAGTTATACAGGCTGTAATAACAGAAATGGCAAAAATATTCCACTTCATCCTAGCGGCAATTAAAGCAGCATCATTGAGCCAGCTGAGTAATTGCATTAATCATTTAAGGAAATTACACAATACATCACGATTCATTAAATTTCTGTTAAAACAGTTACATACTTCAGCACTAAAAATAGTAGAAATTGAATTTTATGCGGTGAATAATTTCTCGCCATAAATAAATTCATAAAGAACGCACACTCAAGAGCTTGATTGTGTAAATACACTTTTAATAATTTACATGACATGGCAAACTAGGGAAAAGAAATAAGAAAGAGAAGGAAGCATAAGGCCAGCTGCCAGCAGCCAGCAGCCAGCAGCCAGCTGTCAGCGCCTTGAAAATCTGCACGAAAAAGTATGTTTAGCTTAATGCCACACACAAAAAAAAAGTAGGAATGAAAAATGTAGGTCTTACATCAAGACATATCCTTTGACTTTTGAGCATGTCCATGTGTGTGAGTGTGTGTGTGTAGGTGTGTGAGTGCTTTTTTGCATGCGCTTTTGGGAAACTGCGCACCAGAGTCAAGGCGTCAACTATAAAGGCACGAACCAGTTTAATTTGCTTACAATTAGATAGGAGCATAGCATTAGGCAAATTCGGAACCTTGAATAGAGCGCAGCAAGACACGCCTTGCTTCAGAGGGCGACCAACGGCGCGTGATTAAAAAGAGAATAAAAAACAAGAAACAAAAAAAGGCAAGGCGTGTCAGCCAAAAATGCCAACACAACTGAAACGTGGCTGCGTTAAGTGGCTCACAAGCTGTGCTCACAGCTCCTACGAACAGGACATGCAAACGACATAATTCAGGCAGTTTATAGTAATAAGCAGGCGGGCAGGCAGCAGCAAATTTTGTGAGCAAACAAAAGAGTGCAACACACCTCAAATGCTCTAACAAAATACATATAATAATTGAAAATATAAAACTGGATTTGTTTTTATTTATTTAAACGGTGATTGTCAGAGGACTGAATTTAACTATTTTTTATGATTTATTTCCAAATTTAAATAAATATTTTGAGTAAATTTCAATTTATTTTATCTATAAATTACTAAAAACATTCATAATTGATAAACTTCTAGACAATGTATATTAAATTTAAATTTAATAAAACGAAAAACTGAGCTTTAATTCTGGAGATATTTGTTTTTAATTTTTAAACATATTTTTAGTACAATAAAATTGGTGCTTTATTTATAAAAGACATTTATATATGTCTACTGAAATTATCTATTTTCCATGATTTTATTTGAAACGAATTTTAGTATATATTTCTAGATAATTTTATCATATATTTCTAGATAAATTGCTCAAACTAATGCCACATTACTTAGAGTTAAATTTTAAATTAACTTTAATTATATTATATTTTATTACCGTAATAAAATCAATTTTTATTTGTAATAAAAAATAATCTGAAGTTAACTTAAATTTCCTAAGTACTACAAAGTTTATTCTGCATTTTCCAATTACCTAAATCATCTTAGTACACACAGCACACACACAAACAAATTCATTTAGTTAGCACCCAATTAAGACTGTCGACCTAGGCGACTACCTTTTCCTATGTACTCAACCACAACTCACCAAAAAATATATAATCCAAAGCAATTTATGTAGCTCATTTTGTGCCGAGTTGCTTTAGGAGTGAAACATTTGCATATAATAGGAAAATTTGCACTCGTGGCACAGGGAAGCTGAGCAGCTGACAAGGCAGGCAACTGGGACAGGGTCTGGGTCTTGGACTGGGAGTTGGCAGCTGAGATGAAGCAGCTTCTTAGGCAGCTGGGCTGTGGCCAGGCACTCAGCAACACATAGCATAGACAAGCAAGTGGGCGTGGTCTTAGACACGCCCTGAATTATTAACAGGCTTTTTATGCAGTTAACTTGGGGTTCTTCTTTGTGGCTTTTGTTGTTGCAGAACCTTTTAAATGCTTGGAAATTTATGCAAAGATTTTGGGTGAGCGACTCTCACTCACTCTCTCTCTCTCTCTCTCACTTGCTCTCTCTCTCTCTCTCTTTGATTAGGGTCCCTCGCGTAGCGCTTACAATCTAAATATTTGCTATATAAATTAGAGAACCAGCTTCAAGTGCCACTCAACAGGGTATATGCTGCTGTTGTTGTTGTTTGCTGTTTGTTGTTTGGCCAAGGCATTATCAACAAGCAGAACCAATAAATTTAGTTTAAATCTGTGCCCAAGTTCAGCAAATATTCTTGAATAGTCAAGCGGGAGCGCCCCTTAATGGACGACCCATTTGCGGGGCAGCAGCCGCAGCAGCAGCAGCATAATTTATGCATAGCATTCAAAGGTTTTATGTTCGCTGGCCAATAAGAGCTGCAAGTTCAAATACGATGAATTCATGAGCGAAAATATTTGCATTAGCTAAACACACACAACAATCAATTGCTGATAGGAGTTATCAAACGTAGCTGATAAGGCCAAGCTAAAAAAACGCAAAGTATGTGACAATCTTTTTACAGTTTAGCATGAAGCGACAGTTTAGCAGGTACTGCATGCTATTGCTGCGTATCTATCAGTTGCTCGTAACATTGCAGTTAGTTCAACATGTGTTTTTATGGCTGCATGTGGCAAGAATAACAAGAAGGCAAGGGGCGGCAAGTAACAACAAAGCAAGTGGCTAAGCCAATATAGTCGTTGGGGTGAGAATCGAGCAATAAAATCGCCATATCATGCTGGCGCTTAAACACCCACGCAGCACTTGTGGCTGAGATGTAGAGTGAGCTCTGTGGCTAGTTTGTTGGTGCAGTAAAAGTCAAGAGTAGAACAATAGCACGCAAGGCTAAACTAAGCCAAACCAATTGGCCAAAAGGTAAATTGAAATGGCAAACACACACACACACAGAGGTGTGTGTGTGTGTGTGTGTGTATGTATGTATGCAGGTGTGTGTATGCAAACACACAGTGACAGTGACAGTTATATAGTTTTATATATATCCTGTTAGACATTTGCTGATGAAGCACGACAAGCTCTAATGATCATTTAAATACTAGAGAAGTGGATTAGAAGCGTCTCTCGTAGGCCGTACAGCAGCCGTCGACAAATTGTGTTTGGCTTAATTAGGAGAGCATATGCCAAAGACTACAGCGATAACAAAATCCTGCCTCCTGGATACACAAAACTATGCCACACATATGCAAATAACTTGCAGCTGCTTTCACAGTATTTGCCCTTGGTTTGCGCTGTTTGTATTTTTAGCTGGCTGGAAAGATTTTGGCGTTCTGATAAATGTGGGAAAACGTGCACAAGCTTTTGCGTTAACTGTTTGAGGCAGGCTGGCTGACTACTGGCTGGCTGCCTGAATGCCCAGGAGAAATCCCGAGATGGGGGATAAGTCGTATAAAATGCAGATTTGCTGCGCTGGCTGTTTGTGAATGGGTTAAGCCAAATGGCATTACGGTCGCTGGCAGGTAACATAGAGGAAGACTATTTTCGCTCAACCCTCAGCTCCGCTTTAAGTTTGTCCATTAAAACAGAAAAGTTGCTGATCCAAACAATGGCCATAATCTCGCTGAGCTGCAGATTATGAAGCGTTGCACTCAAACTGCTGACCAGAATTTGTTAATTGTCCAACTCGCAGCAATTGACTGCAATGTTTGAGTTACTAGCAAACTTTAAGTGCTCCGCAAATATCTATGCCTCATTTGTGCAGACAAATGGCTAACCGAAACTTCAAAGTGGTTTTTAGCGAACAGATAAAGAGTTTCTTAAACAGAGCTGCATAAGTTAAGTAATTGTGAACGACAATAGTCAAACATTTACTAAGAAATAGAAAAAGAGAGAGAGAGAGAGAGAGAGAGTTAAGCTGAAACTTTTATCTAGCATAGTTGAAAGCACAAGAGATACCATATACACTGTTCACTGACTTAAAAAGGTATATGGAATTGGTGTGAAGGTCATTAAAATAAGGAAATATTTGAAGTGTTTATCTAAATTCGGTATGTAAACAGTGTATTGTGCTGTTGATGATACCCGACAGCAATTATTTGACTTGCTTTGATTCCCTAACCCAATTAAAAGCAAACTGTAAATATCATATAATGATAATGAACCTTATCGCGCCACTCGAAAGGGCAGCCAGCGATAGCTGAGCCGTTAAGAGACGTGGGATTATAGCTAATATACGAAACACTTGAGATATTAGCGATATCTAAAGTCTAAATAAATAAATATATAAAAATATTAACATAACAAATATACTATATATAACTTTTGCTAAAGCTTTCATCTCAAGTATAGCACGCAAACCGCTACACAGCAATAAGGCTGAGTACATATATTAACTGATAATTACAACAATATTGACTATACTCCATAGTATATAAGTGTATAGCCGATTGTTTGGCATCTTTTAATAGATCTAAATAGCTTTCGAGTGTTTTAAGTGCAATTGGAAATTAATCAATACATGCGGTTCCTTTGTTTCAGGCATGCTATGCGCATAAATATGTTGCCTTAGCTGACTTTTGTGTATTTATGCAACGGGAAAGCTGGCAGGATACTCTGCCACGCTGCGGCGGCATAAATCGGTGCCTTACTCAAATATCAATTGGAATTGTTTTTGTTTGGGACAGTTTATTTACAGCATTGGCCCGAAAATAATTGTTGTTGGCCGAAACGCATCGGCCACGCCCCAACACCCAGTGTCGGCAGCAAGCAAAAACAAATGGAGAAATCGCAACCAATGCAATGTCTACAACAAAATACAACAAAATCCATGCTGGGCAAACGGAATTGCCCGGTGCGGAAATGCGAGAGCATTGGGGAGGGCTGTTTGGGTCCACTCTAACGCACATTTTGTGTTGTGCGGCAGACCGAATGGCGCCAATAAAACTTTTTCAAACATAAACATGGCGAGTGTTGGCAGCAGGGTTAGGGTTGGGTGAGGTGTCAGCAAAAGAAAAAAACGAACAAGAAAACAAGCTTTAGTTACAATTTGAAACAAAGCCCCAAGTGTAAGCGAATAGCAGATGAAAAGTAGAGCAAGAACGTGCCGAACTTAAAATTATGACAGCCAGCAGACAGACGGCATGAGGATGTGGGCGAGATATTTGGCGACACTCTGTGCACCCTGTGTCTCCTCTGCGTATGTATGTTTGTTCAGTGCAATCAATGCTGTTGTCGTTGTTGTTGTTGTTATTGCTGCTGCTGTTGCTGCTGTTTCTGTTGTTGTTGAGTTCGTTTTGTTGACTTTAATCAGCTTCTCTCAGATGCAAATTAAGTGCCAAAAACAACAGCAACCAGCAAGCAGCAACAACATGTGTCGGCGCACAAGAAAAACACGATATAATGCAAATAATGTGCCGTTATATCTCTCGCGAGTATCAAATAATGTTGACAGGGTAGCCGACAGACCACCCCCCTGTATAGCTCGACCCACCCAGCTGCTCTGCTGATAAAACTTTTTTCTCTTTTGACATTTTTTGTCAACATTTTTGTATTGTTTGGGTTGTATTTGCCGTCGCGCGACTCCCGCTCGCATTTACATAGGCAAGGCAAATAAAAGTTCTGCTCTCCCTCTCTCTCTCTCTTTTTCTCTCTTGTGTTTTCTCGCTCTGCCTCTCTTCTGACTTGAACGAACAAATAACGATGAATTTTATCATTTCGTATGCAAATCGCGTTTGCCATAAAAGACCATGTTATGGACACTGTGCGTAAATAATTTCGCTTTTCCTGTGCCTTTCGCTGCGTGGGCCGTTAAATGTATCACCTGAGACGGGCTGCTGATAAAGTTGTCAGTTCTTCGAAAAAGCCGGCGACCCTTAAAATGATGATTCACAAAACAAAAAGTTCAAATGAGTAACACGTGCGAAAGACAGAGACAGATAGAGAGGGAGTGATTAAGAACACAATCTGAGCACATTCACACAGTTTGAGCTGCACTGAACAGAGACGCTTACAATTCGAAGAAAAAAACTGATCGCTCTCAATGTCAAATAAATGCAAAAACAAACACAGCTTCAATTTTACAGCTGTTAGCTCACTCACATACACACATACACACACACACACTCATACAGAAATGTTGTTTAACATTATCTGCCTGCGCCATGTGACTCAATGTGAGCGAACTTCAATTGAAGTTTCAGACAAAAACAACAAAAAAGAAGACAAAGAGAGGAAGAGAGAGATAGAGAGCAGTAGTGATGGGAGAGCATGGAAGTTGGCGTTACGGCTTCCAAGTGTGCAAAAGCAAACAACAAAAACAAAAGAAAGCATGCTAAAGACGGGCTATAAAGAGCAAAGAATATAACATAATCGAATGTATATACAAATATATATGTAGTATAAGTTATATATGAGTGTATTGTTATTGTGTTAGCATGTTTCTACTTTCGCATAAATTTTAATAATTTAAATGTGCACACGAACGTTCACAAACTCACGCATGTTGTATAATGTAAATATGTGTACGTACATATGTATATATGTATGTACAAACAAACACACACATATATGTAAATATGTATGTGTAATATCTTATACTTTTTTGTCGCTGCCGGCAGCAAAGTCGAAGAACAAGTGTGTGTATTTTTATAATTTCGAATAGTCGCCGGCAGACAACAGCTGCTCTCCCGGAGCGCGTCACGAGGCACACACATGCGTGGGTGTCTGTATGTATGCATGTATGTACGTAGGTATGTGTGTGTATATGTATTTATAGGACATTTCACTTACCAGCGTTGCGAAAGTCGCAGTCACCGGCCTCAAACGCCAGCCGCAGCGTTCGAACGGTTGCACCTTGGATCGACTCAACAGGAGCTGACTAATGTAGCTCAGTGATATGAGGCCGTGCCTGGACATGCTGTGACGGCTGGAGCTGGAACTTGAGCTGATGCTGGAACTGGTGCTAGTGCCAAACTTGGAACTTGCTACGCGAGATCACAGCAACAACAACAACAAAACAATTCACTGACTATAATTCACGAGAGCAGGAAACGAAGCGCTGCAATGGCGAGGGCTGGTTTGATGTGTAGAAGAGAGAGAGAGAGAGGCAGAAGCAATGAGTAGACAATCTTGCCACTGTCTCCGTTCCTATTGTTATTGTTGTTGTGGCTATTATTATTATTATTGTTGTTGCTGTCTTTTCACTTAGCTGTCAGTCAAAGTTGGCACGGCTTTAAACTTCATTTGAAATTGCTTTAAGAACTGAAAACGTATTTGCAGTTTGAATTGGAATTTCAATAATTTAGATCCGCGATTGACTAATGTTGAATTGTGAGTAACTGTAGCTGTATTTACAACTATTGCTGCTGATTGATTTAAGCAAACGAAGCAAAATGAAAAACAATAATTTTAAAATTTTCCAAAGAGAAGCCTATAGAAAAATACGAAAAAAAACAGATGCGTTTGCTTTGCCTTTTTAAACCCGACTGATAGAAATTTTCTGATTATGCTTAATGTTGAACAAAATGCAACAGTGCCACAACAACAGTAACAGTAACAGCAACAACAACAACATAGGCGGCGCGCAAAAAGTTGGAAAGACGAGAATCAGACAATGAGCAAAGGGTAAGAATTTACCGGTTTTAACTTTTTCGGTTTTTTTTTTCTATTTTCACTAAGAGACTAAAACTAGACGCGGCACATGTTTTGCACAGAATAGAGAGAGAGAGAGTGAGAGATGCTTTGGCTATTGATATTAACCGCGTTACATATATATAAATATATATATATATATATATGTTTTTTGTATTATAAATATTGAATTAAGCTCGAGCTGCGGCTTTGCCGATTATTTTGCTTCGCACTTTGCACTTGACTCGACTGGCATTGACTTTGGCAGCGACGTCACTCTGCGGCACTCGTAATGTGTGGCGGCGGCTTTTTAGCTTTTGTGCTGCAACGGTGTCTATAATTTAATTGAAATTCTAAATTTATAAAGCTTAGGCTCTAACGCAAGCAGCCGCAATCCGCCAACGAAGTAGCCGAACCGCGCGCGTGAAAGTTTGATAACAGACTGCTGTTAAAATCCAATCAGACTGTTCGAACCCCCTTTGGCGCAATCGCATGCAGTGTGAGTTCGAAAGTTCGACAACAGCTGTGCTGCCTGGGCTGTTAATCGGCGCCGGCTGGTATGCAGCCACAAATTTTCGATAAAAACTAGTCGAGAAAAAATCAATTAAACTAATGTTAAATTTTAATTTTTTTAATGTTTAATAAAATACGCAACAATATGGCTTGATTTTTATTCATGTTTTATTTATATAAAACTTACATCTACATTTAACAGAAAGTTGCATGTAACAGTGCGCTAGGTGGCTGGCTGTTAACTAACATTTTCGTTAAGTGAGTACTTACGTTAAATGTTAACTTCTTAAATTGCCGATGTGGCAACGCCAAATTGAGTGACTACACAGTTACGGTTTGTGCAGTGGCTGAACAAGGTGTTTATGGAAAAGCAGCTGGCGCGCCAAAAGTTTTATTTCAATAAAGTGATAGTTCAAAATTCATTTAAATTTTCGCTTTTATTATTGTCGCATTACGAATCTAAACTTTTAACTATATATATATATATATATATATATATATATATATATATATATATACATATATATATATATATATATATATATATATATATATATATATATATATATATATATCCAACTATACAATATATATAGAGCTTTGCTTAGTGCTTTAAACATAAAACTAGAAAGGTTTCATTTAAGCATTTTCCTTGTCGTTCGCTGCCTACGCCTAAAAACATTTATAATACACACTTAAAACAAATAGCAGCCTTATTTAAATATACTATATATATATATATATATATATCTATATATGTAACATATGTATAGCACTCGTAACTGTAAAGACGCGCTTCACAGTTTTGGCATGGACTTAAATTGTTTATCAATTACTAATTTAGTATACAAATTGTTGAAAACATAAATATTTTATATTTCTGCAATTCTTGCTGTTGTTGTTGTTGTGTGTGTGTGTGTGTTTTTGGAGTCTTTGATAGGTGAGTTGACAACAAAATTGTTCTGAGGTATTAACGAAATGAATCAAGTCGCAGTTTAATTGGGCGCAAAATTACCGTTACAAGCGCTCGCTTAATTGGCTCTGATTTTTATGGGTTTTACACACATTTTCCCCTCTCTCTCTCTCTCTCTGTCTCTCATGTTTTAATATTTAATGTTCTTTTTTTTGTTGTCATTTTTTCTTTTTTGTTTCTGGCATAACATTTTTGAACAACTAACAAAGCGCATGAAATGCATTTATGCATTTATTCATGATGCTTTTCTGCTATAGATTACAATGCGCTGGCAGCAGAGACACGCACACACACACACACACACACACACACACACACACACACACACACACACACACACACACACACACATACACACACATACATACACAAATTCCATTATACTATTTACACAATTACGCACACCTATACATGCACACACACACACACACTCGCACACAGACGTACGCGCGCGCTAGTTAACTGTTTTTGTTTTCAACTGCCAACTGCAGCGACATCATTAAATTGCAACAACAACCTACAACTACAACAAGCAGTAAGATTTATGCATATTCAAAGCAGCTAATTATGTTTTTTTTTCCTTTGTTGCTGCTGTGTGCTGTCGCTGCTGCTGCTGCCTCTGCCTCTGCCTTCGCCTCTGCCGCTGTCGCTGGCGCTGCTTCTCTCGCTGCTAGCACGCATAGTTCCAGGCGCCGCCGCCGCTGCTGCTGCCGTCAGCTGTAGCCAGTGCAACTGTTTCCTGAGTTTCGCACGCATTTTGCGATATTTGTTGCCACCAATTCCAATGCCTAGACCAATTCCAAGTTCGACTGCACCAATGGCCACGCCTCCAAATAGCTGCTATCACGTGCCCGTCGACAAATCATCCTTGAGCCATTGCGGTATGGGACGCGAACCGAGCTTCTTCAGCAGCTTTACCAGCGCCGTATTATGGTTCAGATAGTAGCTAAAAGTGGGAGTGAGAACGAGATAGGTAGAGTGTTAGCGAGTGTGTGTAAGCAAAGACAAATTTCGAAGTCGAATTCAAATTCGAATTTAAAATTTAACGGTTGAAGCGCTGTCGTTCACTGGAACTAGTTGATTTTGCATGCTGATTCACATGCAAATTTAATAAGAACGTATTTTTCTTTAATAGTTGCTTCAGTTTTGGCCAAAGTTATGTAAGTTTTAAGAAAGAAGGCCATCTCTTGGCACATTTGGGTAATAGTTCGAAATAGCAGCTTCATCATGTATTACTGCCACATCATCTGTCAGTCTAATGAACTCTCTAAGCTGCTGCTGCTTCGGCTTCGGCTTCTGTTGCATCAAGTGCTTCAGGTTTCCTTTTCATATTTGATACGCCCCCCTATACCGTTCATTGTGATGTCTAATAAAAGTGGCTCGTTTAGCTGCTGCTGGAATCACTGAATACAAAAAGGGCTCACACCAAACTGACAGCTGGCATCCGGAATTGCAGTAGTACAGCAAAGTGCACTTTCCACGGCCGCAAAAATGCCGCACACACAAAAACCTGCCGACTCACAGCCTCTTGCCTCTTAGTTCCTCCCACAACTATTCTATCTACCGTTGGCACACACACACACACACACTCATATAGAGTCATGTGTGGGTGTGTTCATTAATCCTTCACTCAAAGCAGCGTTGCCAGCGCCAACGTCGTCATCTGTCTGTCGCCCCAAAACCAACCCAAATCACTCGTACGACCCGTTTTTTATTCCGTTTGCATTCGTTTTGTGTGTTTTTTTCTTCTTTGTTTCCTTTTTTTCAGTTTTTTTCTGTTTTTTTTTTTTTTTTGGTTTTACTTACCGCTGCAAGAGCTTGGCACTGCGCTCATCCATTTGGGGATATTGGCGCCCCTTGGACTTGCCGAGGCATTTATTGCGCTTCTCGCTGACAGCCTGGCAGTAGAAGCCCTTTTTCACATCGTAGCGCAGGTGATTGGAATAGTCGAGGAGCGGTTGGATTTTCAAAAAGCGCTGCAGCTCGTTCATCACATCGATGGGATTGAGACGCAATTGCTCGCCATCGATGATGTGCAGCTGCTGGGCCGGATAGTAGGCCAGCCAGTGCTCCAGATGCTGTGCGTATTTGCCCGGATTTAAGCAGCGATTGCGCAAATCCTTGAGTGCACGCGGCGCCGAATCGCTAGCCGTTATGACCTGCCCAAAGCAAATGTCAAAAAGTTAAAGAGACGACATATACATATATAACTCAAGTTCATGTGCTGTGACCAATTTAATGGTCTGCTTCAGACATTTGGAGACATCGGGTCGAACACATGTCAAAAATGTAGAGCAAGGCAAGCAAATGGCGGGGAGGGGCAAACATGTGTTAAGCTGGCCAATGGCTGGCAGGTGCAACTAAATATGCTGCAATTGGCATTGCATGCAGCTGTTGGCCAACAGAGGAATCTGCATGCAAATCGAAAAATGATGCCGACAAGTTGCTCTATCCAAGGCGATGACAGCCTGAGTTAGGGGCGTGCGACGCTTGGGTAAATAAAATCGAAAAGCGATTTTGTGGAGCGCCAAATGAATTTTCATTTTGAAGAGCTGCTCTTCAAAACAGCAATAGAAATGGCAGCAATAGCAATGGCAGTGGCAATGGCAGTGGCAGTGGCAATAGCATTGGCAATAAATGCCACATCCAACCAGTTGCAACTGCAGCTTGTGGTTGCGTCGCATGTTCTGCTTGGCTTAGCTTATGCTGCATTGATGGATAGTTCATTAGATTTCAATGCATTTGCAGCTGACAGCTGTTGACTAATGAACCAAAAACAATCTTGCCAAAAACAGAGCTGCCCAACGAGCTATGTGTGCCATTCACTTGTCGAGAGCAGCAGCAGTCTCTGTCTTCTCAGTATATATCTATATGTATATTTATGCATTGGAGGGGAGCAGTAGAAATTATCTGCTTGTTAGGCTCAAAGCTTAATTGCTGACAAATTCTTGGCATTGGAGTCTCAACTTTATTTGAATACTTTTGGAGAAAGGAAAATGAAACTCTTACATAAACTTTGTTTGTCTGACAAAAAGGCATAATTGGGAATATACAAGTTATTTGTTGTAAGCAGAGCATAGAGTACTTCAATGTTGTTCAGACTTGGTTTATGCCAAGTTTGCTGAGATATCATGAAGCAGATGGAAATCGCATATAAAAAAGAACTTTATATGGCGTCTATATGCATGATACTGACTCTAAGATACTCTGTGTATGTTATCAAGACTGAAACTGTTTATGAAATGCTATTCATAGACCCATAGAGAAGTCTCTCGTCGCACTCACCTGATAGAAACTATAGTTGTTCGCTATGACATCGCCGTGAGCGCGCTGATGCTGATACCAGGAGTAGGCGCGTTTCGCTGGCGATATTAGAATGGTCACGATCTTGGCATGGGGCAGCAGCGCGTGAGCCCGCTTGGGCACCGCCTCGCCATCGAAGTAGGTGGCACTTTTCTCGAACATGTAGCGCGGTGTGCCCACGGCGGTGGGCATGGGGGAGCTGGTGTTGGGCAACGTTTCCGAGGGAAAGAAATCCATGTACCAGTCGAGGCCTCTGTAGTAGTTGTTGCCATTGAAGAACTGCACCTCCTCGAAGGTGTCCGGGCTGGGTATGTTGCTGGCCACGCTGCCGTGCATCGAGAGGAATGTGTAGAGGGCGGTGGTGCCCGTCTTCTGCGGTCCAATAACCAGGAATTTGGGCAATGAGTCACAGCTCTTGGTCTTCGACCAGATCTTCTTGTGGCGGGCATCGTCACAGGGATTACCCCACACGGGATCCACCTCCTCGGGATGCAGGCGGAAGTACATCTCAGCCAGTTGTATGGGCGGTGCAGAGGCCAGTTTCAGATTGGTCCAGCACTGCAGGAACTTGATGACCGATTGGAATGTGTAGAGCGCCAGGCGATCGGAGCCATAGTTGGACATATGTGTCATGAATATGTTGATGGGATTGTAGACGATGGTCTGGAACAGCTCGCCGCCCTGTATGGACTCGTCCAGCTTATCTCGTCCGCCTGGATACCTATCTATGTACATGGTGTGGGTGAACAGTCCGCACGTCTGCCTCGGCAGCACCATTATGTTCCGATGGATGAAGCCACGACGCAGTCGAGCGGGTCGCAAATGCGGATACTCCTCTGTGGAGGTGACCTTTACATTCCACACCTGTTTCCAGGCCATGTAGAGCAGTTCGTGAGCCGGATAGACACCTGAATGATGCGGCGATATGGAGTAGCCGGAATTTGTGGGTATATTGTGCTCCTTGGCGAATGCATAGTTCAGCTGCATCTCGGCCATGAGCAGGGTGAGATTGTCATAGAGATGCGGCTGCTGGTGCTTCCACATGTGCGAGAACCAGTTGAACTCCTGCACATTCTGCAGCAGGAAGTCGTCGCCCAGATTCTCCTCCCTGGTGCCGTGATGATAGTACTTGCCGGAGAAGCCCAAATTGAAACGAAACCCGGGCACCATTCCGCCAATGATCTTTTGCGTGGCAATAAGAGCGCGCACATCGTCCGGTCGCAGGCGTGTGCTCTTCTCGCCCACAAAGATGTCATCGATGTCCACCAGGATCATGCGCTCCAGGCTGAGACTCAGCTGGCCGTGACTGAGGTAGCTAAGTGCGTCCAGGAAAACTAAGCGATGCAGCCAGAAGCGCAGACTGCTGCCAAAGAGCACGCGCTGTATGCCATCCAGTTGGCCGCGATCCTGCAGCACCGTGGTCAGTGGCAGCTGCACCTGACCCACACTGTCCGCCGGATACTCCTGGGTGTTGCGCTGTGCCCACTCCACAGGCTCGTAGGTGCTGTGATTGTGCTGGAACACGGCCCAATCGTCGCCCGGCAGGGCACCCCAGGCCGTTTCGCCGGCACGCGTCAGACGCAGCACCGAGGAGCCGGGATTCAGGCTGGCGTCTCGCAGACGCAGATTCGTGTGCACAAAGAGCGGAAAGTCGCGCAGCTGGGCACCGACAAGCGTCTCCTCGCTGGGACTGACAAAGCCAACAATGCCCACAGAATACTCGCGGCAATACTTGTCCAGCAGCTCACGATTCCACTTGTCCATGTTGAGATATTTGTCCAGATTCTCGAAGACAATGACGCCATAGCGACCTTTGTCCAGATTCGTCAGCACCGGCAGGCTCTTGCCAGCCACCTCGATTTTATATCTACAAAAGAGAATAGAGGCAAGGAAACAATAAGATAACGCAAGAAGACAGTTAAATATTTGAGATGCTCGCTGCACGTACAGACTACATCCCAGACTAACATGACAATTGGAGAAAAGAAATGGAAACTGAAACTGCTGGAATTTTCAGTAGAATCCTGTCAGAAGCTGTCAAAAGCAGAGACGCAAAAGGAGGGTGCCAAACTTCATGTCAAGCTCGACAAACACATAGAGACACGATGGGGCACCCAACACACAAGGCGAGAGCGAGCGAGAAAGGGCTATGGCTATAGTTTGCTTGGCCTCACACAGCGTTGCATTTGACACCAGCTGTCACAAGCTATTTGCTACGACACTCAGCTGGGTAGGGCAATCAAACGCTTCACACTCCATCAACTATTAAAAACATATACAGAAAAGTATGAAAATGAAATTGATGCTGTCTGGGTATGTTGTAAATTTTCATAAATATTTTAAACTTAATATTTGATTAAACACTTTAGTCATATTTGCATTGCTTGCTGGGATTCCTTTATTAATATTCATAAATATTTTACTCGCACACAAAACATGCGTATACCCTGTTGTCGTGGCGTGGGCATATTGCCTTTGAGCTAGAGTAGGATATTTTGAAGTGTGTAAAGTAGTGAAAAGGCCTAGTAAGCATTATATGCTCTGATGGTCTTCAATCATGTATCTGCTCTTATATCATATATCTTTTATCTTTTATTTTATATCTTACACATTATATCTTGTATCTTATATCCTTTATCTCCTACTGTCTATCATCCATCGTCTATTATGTCTATCTATACCATAGGAATGTCTTTAGTTTAGTGACTATTACAGCTCAACTTAACTAGAGCCTCTCATATAGCATCTCATAGAGTTTAAGCCTTTCACTTAACGAGCTAGCATAACTAATACCGCCGTAAATTCCGATTGAGCCAGGCCAACTGCACGTCTATCACTATCGTTTACACTATGCACACTTGTTTTAATTCATTTGCATATTTGCATTGAATGGAAAAAACCTCAACAATAATTGCATTGCACATTTTGGGCAAATACTTTGCAAAAACATATAAATAAAATGAATTTGCAATATTATTATTTATCCACCTGACGTTGAACTGCGTGTCTGCCTGTCCGCCTCTCGGTCTGTCTGCCTCGCTGTTTTGTCTGTCACTTGCAAACAGGACTAAAACCACCAGGTCTGGTTCATGTGCTGATCCGCAAACACCCCTAAAACTGAAAGCCACAATTTAAAACCAATCCCAAAACTCAATTCAAACCCTCGATGCGAGCCGCAGGCAACCCCGCTTGGATTGTGCGTAAATATTCAAATATTTTCAGTGAAATGGAAATTCCAATTGATTGAATAGCTGTGTGCACGCGTCTACGTACGCTGGCCATGATATCTGCTTACCTGAGCTGCAGCAGCCATAAAGCACATTTGCACATATGCCACAGGCTTCATTTCGGCCATTTAGTTGAGGCTTTAAAGCTAAACAATAATAACACCAACCGAAAACCGCCAAAACTGAACAGCTTACTGAACTTGGCTACTTTGTGCGCAATGCGAGCGAAGCCACGTAAAATCCCAGTGAAACGGAAAAACATCAAATGTCGGTTGCCAGCCAGTCAGGCAGCAGGCGGAGGCACCCACATGGTAAACTTCTCTGTTTTTATTTATTTGTTTTTATTTTTTGGCAAAAAACCCCTTACGAATATAAAAAAAGTATTCGGTTTTTGCGTTGGCCAGCGAGCATTCGGCGAAGCATATTAAAATATTTGCAGGTGGCACGAGCTGCATAAAAAGTCATAAGGCAAAACATTTTATGCTCATCTATATGTATATGCCACTGTGGGCACTGTGGGCGCTGTGGGCGTGCCACATTATTGATAGTTTTTTCATGCAATGGGCTTGACAACACAAAAAACGGGGGTAGACCAGGCGAAAAATACAACAAAAAAAAAATAACATACATAAGAAAGGGCATGACTTTTGGCCCACACACACACTCAAACACCCCCCAAAAAAATAAGAAAAAAAATGGATCCTGCGCAGGGGTTTGCGGGTTATGGCTGAATGAAAAATGCGAGCCGCGCTGACATACTGCATGCATTGCATATTTTATGTCGCGTCAACACGAGACCATATGTGTCACATGGCAGAAGGGTAAGCCTCGAACCACGACCCCTCCCCCCCCCCCCCCAATGCCCTAGCGTACACACAGCCCGTCGGACACCATTCCAAATGGGCGTTTGTCCAACGGGATATTGAAAAATCGCACGCTGAGCAGTCGCCGGGGCTCAAAGAAAAATAATGAAATGTTAACTGAGGCGAGTCAAGGTTCAGATAGACCCAACGGGCAATACACTAGAGCTGACTCGATTTATATTGCAATCAAAATTTTCAGTCTATTTTTCATTTCAGAGTGGAATGTATAAAAAAGTTTATTATAATAGTGTGGCGGCAGCAAGAGCTTCATTTGGAGCATTGTAGATTAGTGAATGCGGAGCACAGAATTGAAAACTTGATTACTTTAAAGCTAGAGTTTGCTTTTATTATTTAAAATTTGATATGCAGTTAAATTGAATACTTAAAATGAACTATAAATATATATATAAGAGGAATGAGCTAAATAAAGGAAATAAAAATGAATAGGTAGAAATATTGAATAATTAAAGTAAATTGTTTTCAAGTTAGAGCTGCAATTGCCTTAAGATAAATGAAGACAGTCTACAGGAAACAATCCTGTAAAGTGTAGTCTTGTATTAAAACTTAAAAATTTGCCAAAAATAAATACCTAAAGCTCAAATATAATACTCAAAATTTGAGAGCAAGCTAACAATTAGATGCTGTGTCGACTTTGGCAAACATTGAAGATTAATTGCTTTCAAAGAAAAAGCTTGTTTCAAATTTGTGCTGTTTGTAAAGCTAACACGAAGAAGCTGTCTAGGCAGCGCCTAGAAAGATTAATGACTTGCAAATCAAAAGTCTTGCCTTATTATTTGATAAAGTAAACTCAATCAAGCACATACACGCTACCAGCTGCATGACAATGCCAACGTGGCCCAGTGAATGTAAGTGTATTTTGAAACAATTTCATTGCATACTTTTAAGGTGTTGGCACTTTAAACGGCTTCTCGTTCGTTCGCCTCGCACGACTCGCATTAATTAAAACGTTTTATCAGCGCAAAATGTTTGTTTAATTAACTATGTAATGGCACATGCCATTCTATCGCCCACTTACTTTCACTTTCACGCTCTCCCTCTCTCTCTCTCTCTGTCTCTATTTTCGCTCGTTTTTTTTTTTTGCTGAATGTTTTGTTGCCTCTGCACTTATACAAGCTTGTGTTAATATTTGAAATTTAATTGCCAGACGAGATAAACGGAGCTGAGTGCTCGCAGCTGGGGCAGCGTAAGGCTGAGGCTGGGTAGCGACGCGTTTCATTTACAGGCCCGCAGCGGATTTGTTTTAAAAACCCATTAACGGGTATTACTTGCAAGTAAATAAATGTTGTTTTTTTTTTTAAGCTCATATGTGTGTGTGTGTGTGTGTGTGTGCAGCTTACGCTCATTTGTTTGCATTTGTACGAGGCGTTAAATTATCCTCAGGATGCACGTAAAACTGCAAATGCCGTCATGAGCTGCTTGTTTGTTGCGCGCTGTAGTTGCTTGTCGCAGTTGCTGTTGTTGCTGCTGCAGTTATTTCCCGTTGTAGGTGCTTGAATGTCGCTTGCCCTGGCGCGGCGTCTACTCGCTCGTTCGCTCGCTTATGCAGCGCATTAAATGAGCTTAGTTTTACTTGACTTTCCACTGCCACTTTGGCTTACACTTTCTAGTCAGCCGAGTGTCCCGCACACAACCACAACTAAACCAACCAACCATACAACCAACCAACCAACCAACCAACCAACCAGCCAGCCAACCTCTCACTCGCACTCGCACTCGCACTCTCTCACTCCCACTCCCATTCTGCCCTTCCCTCCTACTCTCTACAGCTCTTTTCAGCTTGTAATTTCATTAGAGCGCTTTAGGGCCAGGCTTCAGCTTGTTTGGCATCTTCTTTGGCTTGCCGTCGTGTTGATATTTGCGTCAGGAAATTAAGCTGCAGGGCTTGAGATAGAGAACGTTTCGCGCTAATCGAAAAATCCGCAATATTTAGTTTAGCTGACACAATGTCGTCGAGCGTAGCCTTTCGCTAATATCCTTGATCTTTGCGGCATAAACAGGTGCACGCTTAACCGACAAATGTGGCAGCAGACAAGAAAGAAAGAAAAAAAAAACAAACTTTGTTGTTGGCCAAAAAGTTCAGCATGATTAGCTGCGAGAAATGTCGCAATTAGGTGGCAACATTTTTGCCTCTGCAATGGGAATATTTGAGGCAACTTTTCTAATTGGCAGCACACTGCGGCAGCCAGGCAACACGTGTTGCAAATAATTTGTGGCACCAGTTTAACCTCGATAACTGCTATTTGTGTGTGTGTCTGTGTGTGTGTGTGAGCGACAGTATAGGCCTACATAGCGCTTTGTGAAAGAAATCAATATATTTTATATACATATATAGCAAAGTTATTATAGCTTGAATACTGTTTATAGTCGGCTATTAAATGAAAACCGTATACTGGTTTTTGTATAATCTGCTTCTAGCTGGCCGTAAGACATTGGGAATTTGAAATATTTATTTGTGTCTAAGCAAAATGTCAATTATTTATGTAGCTACGGCCACTGGAGAGTTGGCCAATGGGAATAACTATAACTTTAACAGTTTTAAGACTAGGATTTCTAAGCTTTGCTATTCACAGTGAATGAACGCATATGATGCAGTCGGACACGCCCTCTATAACGATGTTTGCTTATTGTTTATTGAATATGCAAACAGCAGACTAACAAAGTTTAGTCGAAAAGCAGTTGAAATCGACATATTTCATATTTTGTATAACATTGTTCATTGATTCATTCACTCAATAGACTATTTTGTGGAAAAACCTAAAGGCTATCAAATTATAATAAACTAGTACAACAGTTATATATATATATATATCATTTATTATATACCAACTGTCAGGCGGGCTATCTGCACTAAGCCTTGGATTAGCGTAGATAAAGTTATTCAATAAACATTCAGACAGGCAGCTCAACTGCTCAATTCTTTGTTAAATATAACAATTGCTAATAGATAATGTAGAGTAAATAAAAATAATAGATATAAAATAAATAATCAACAATAAATAAGAAACTATAAATACTATATATTAAATTATAAATTATAAATAATAAATAGTTAATAAAAATTAATAAAATAAATAATAATAAAAAATGGTATATAATAAACTCAGTCTGAGCACAGCCTGGCCTCATTTAATTGTTTGTTAATAAATTCGATTATTGCATTTAATGTGCTCAGGCTTTTCTCATTTACCCGCAAACCATTTCCATTAAGCGTGCTTAATCTATTGTAAGCTTGCACTGCCGAAATTCTAATTAGAACATTTCAGCTGTGCATTAAAATACGCGTCAATTGTAATTAGTTGTCGTAATTAGGTAATGTTTACGAAGTGCAGAAGTAGCAGGAGTGTAGACTAACTGAGTAGATTAACATATTTATGCTGCCTGCTACCTGCTACCTGCTGCCTGCTGCCTGCTGCCTGCTGCTGGCATATAAATAACTAAAACAGCATTTCAAGTATCAATGGCTAAAATGTTAGTTATTAGTCGGGTTGGAGGGCATTTTCACCTTTTAGCCCAAATTGGCAGCCTTGGCTCGTAGCACGAATTAAGCCATTTTTGGCTATTAACATGGCAAAGAAGTTGCCACTTATTATTAAGCCAGCTGCTATATGGCTACGTGCTGGGAGTCATTTCGAGCTGAAGTTGCTTAGCCAACTTTACTGCCAATCTATATATCATAAATAAAAGCTATCCCCACGGCTACAAGCTACAGTTACTCTTGGCCAGGACACTAAACAATGTGAAAATTATACAACAAATGGCCATTATAGGGGCAATGCTTGGCTGGGGCGACGCCTCGACGCCTCGACGCCTTCACACGACAATGCCAAAGCGTGGAGGCAAGAGAGCTCAGCTCAACTCAGCCAGTCGTGGGCAATAAATGAGTTTAAACTAGAAAATTTATTATACGCGGCGAAACTACTTAAGTGAACGGCACAAAAAAAAAGGAAGGAAAATAGGAAGAAAAAAAACACCCCCCGCCAGCTAAGCCAGGCAGTCGTGCAGTTGGGCCAGGACACGCAAAGGCAACGTTCTGACATTGTGGCATCCCGAGGTTCGCGACTTCGCGACTTTGCGTCTCCCTCAGCGCCACATGCTTAGGCCAATATAATCACATAGAGCGGCAGCAAGGGCTAAGAGGCACAGTTTCGATGTGACACAGCACAGGCTGCGGGTAAGGCAAGGTGGGCGGCAGGCGTCCTGCTGCTTGAGTAATTCAATAAAATAACCAATTTGTTGAAAAATAACAACAAGCGGCGGCGACGGCGACGGCGATAGCGATGGCAACAACGCACAAAAGTCAGCCAAGCCAACTTGTCACAGGCAACGGCAGAAGCAGAGGCGGAGCCGGAGACGCAGGCAATAAGGATGAGGCTGCAATCTGAGAATAGCTGCGACAGCAGCCACGTACCAAGCACTAGAGCAGAATATTTTTTATTTATACGTAACATACACAACAACAACAACAACAACAACACACACACACACACACTCTTATGGACATGGACTATATTGTATAGCCATATTTACTAGAGGGTCGACCTGCTACATTGTCGCTGCCAGGCACAGTGGGGCACACACTCATGTTCATGCATAGAAAATGTAACAATTGTATTTATGGAAATTTAGCATGTTTATGCATGCATGAGCAGACAGGCGCAAAGGCCAATAATTTGTGTGCACTCGGTTGGCCGATTTGCGCCACTGTGCCATAAAATGTGGCAGGTTAACTCCATTGACTTGTGAAAAATTGAAAATAAAAATTTTCCGCGACATTATTAAAGTAAACATTGGCGCAAAAGGGTGTGATTATGACGAGCCAAGGAGCTGTGGCAGCTGCCAGCCAGATTCGGGCAGTAGTTGAGCGCGGGCGAAGGTGGTTTTAGCTTGGCTTGTTGTTGTTGTTGTTATTATTGTTGTTGTTGCCGCCATGGCAAGCTTCCAATTGTGGTGGCTGTTTATGGCGTTTGCCATGTGTCTGTAAATTGACGTCAGCGAAGCGGCTGCTCTTGTTGCTTTTGTCGTTGTTCTTGCTTGGCTGCTGCTGCCACCGCTGCTGTTGCTGCCTCCGCTGCGCCATTTGGCATTTCGCGTTTTGTAAAGTTCGGGGCTCCCAGTGGCGCAATCAGCGCCAAACGAAGCCAACCATGGGTCTGGGCTGGGCTAGATGGTTGGGGTTGCAGGTTCTTTGGCAGGGCCACAAAGCACGCTATTTTATACAGACCCACTCACAGAGGAGCACATATGAGCGGGTGGGCGAGTGGGTTGGTTCGTTGGTTTGCATGGCAGCCCTATGATAACAAGGCTGCTGATGACTTCCGTGTGCTGACTTGGCTCTGCTGCTGCTGCTGTTACTGCTGCTGCTCTCACTGTCGGCTGACTTGGCTCCAGCTGTTACGCCGGCTCAGTGACTGATTTTATTAGCAGCGTGCACAAAGCCAAATCAAAAATTGAAAATAAGGTTAAGTAGCTATTACCCGGAATAATGCTGAGCCAGCGTGTGGCATGCCAACGTGGGCGTGGCAAATGGCAATTTAATAAACGCACAACGATGCCGCCGCCCTTTTTCTCTATTCACTTCGTTTTTTTTTTAGCTGGTGTAATTACCTTGGAAATTCCATTAGAATTTCACGGCGCATTAGAGGCCAGAAGCACCCAGCCAGCTAGCCAGCTTGGCGTGTTAATTCTGTTGGGCCACTTAAAGGCCGATGCGTAAACCCAATTGGATGGGCCGGCCTTACGGGCGTTAAAACTTTGCAAAAGTTTTGCATACTTTTTGGGGCTGGCAGCCATTTTGCTGCGGGGCCATGCCATTTGTCTGCGCTGCTCAAGCACAAAATTGGGGAGCAGCAATGAGAGAAGAAAACGAGAGGAGTGCGGCAGCAGACAGGCAGGCAGGCCGGCAGGCAGCCAGGCAAAACTTGGCAATCAATCAATTGGGCCAACGTCAGGTTTTTGGCTACAGCTAATTGGAACAGTTGGCAAAGGGCGCGATGAAGAGAGAGAGAGAGAGCCAGACTGAGAAAGAGAGAGAACACAAAGGGCCAGGCAGCCGAGTGTGACATAGGTGAGTGTCTGTGGCATGGGCCAAAACTTGCAACAATTAACCGGACAGGAGGCAGCCAGCTCTTAATATGTGATAGTTGCAACAGACCAAGTGTGTGTGCATGTGTGTGTGTGTGTGTCCGTGCGACAGCATGCGTCACACACACACTAGAAAGTCAGCGAGTGAATTTTTCATGGCTAATTGAGTGGCAACTTGGGCGCAATTTGCTCGCGCGCACATAAATAATTGATAATTAAGTAGATGCATTTCAGAGCGGCACCTGCAACACACACACATACACGCACACACACACACACACACACTCTGTTGCAAGCGCACATAAAATATGGCAATGCAGTTGCCTGGACACGATTGCTCGCGACGCTCTGTCTGTGTATGGCAAGAAATTTATGCCGCCGCATTGTTGCTGGGCTCTGTCATGCATATGATGCTGCTGGCACTTCAGACACACACACACCCACACACACACACACACACACACACATCCTTAGATAGATACACGCCCACATATAGTAGTCATCAACTGTAATGAGATGGTAATGTTAATGAAATTTGTTGCTTGCTTTGGCAAAGTTTTCCAGGCAAGCCCAGGCGAATGCTGGGCGGCTGCCTGAAGTCAAGAGCTCTAATGAAGTCATTGATAAGCGCACAACAAGCCGCACACACACACACACCACATACACATACAGTGCCGCACACTCAAAGAGAAACGAACACATATAAGCACACACTGATTAGCTTTTGAAGCAGCCAGAATCGTTGTTGCATATTCGGCTGCAGCGCGTAGACAATAGCTGACAGACAGTTGTAGGAGGCGGGATGGGGATAGGGCGCGGGGGCACGGTTGAGTGACTGAATGAGCTTTGGCTTGACTCTTGCTATTTGTACTTGAAATCTCATTAGAGTTGAAGCACTTTGCCTGACAGCAGCAGAGGCATCCTTGAAGCTAGTTTGGCATAACGACGAAAATTTAATTATATAACACAAAGCAAGCCAAGGCAAATTATAGCGAGAGAGAGAGAGAGAAACAGAGAGAGAGAGAGAGAGAGAGAGAGAGAGAGAGAGGGCGAGCGAGAGTAACAAGAACATATCAACAAAAGCCAGCAGCAAATTGAAATAATTTTTAGCCTTTTGACTTGTGACTCCCTCCTCTCACTGAGGTCAGAGTTGCAGCTTCAGCTTTTAGCCTCTCTAGTGCCTTGTAACCGCAATTTGCACACGTGCCCTTAATTTCTCATGTTCAAGTGGAAAGTGTGAAAATAAATGGAGGTAAAGAAAGAAAAAAAAGAAAACAAGGAAAACGAAGAAAATAAAATTAAAATGAAATAAAATGTTATTGAAAAGTTGCTATGGCCACGTCATGGCAGCCCACCCATTCCAACACACACTTTCCAGGCAGCCAGTCAGCTATCCAGCTGGTTTTATAATTGCGGTTTCGCAGGAGGTTGCAACCTGCGGTCATTGCGGCCAGCAGGATACACAAAGCATGCCTTGGCTAAAGAATTGCTTTTTCTGCCCATCAGGCAAAAGCAGAAGCAGTGGAGGCACTAGCCCGGCCGTAATTGGAATAATAGCAAAAAGCGAAGCTTACATGCTCTGAACAATGGGATTACAAAATAGTTAAAGCTTTGGGTTGCTCCAACTGTTGCCAAAAACGGATTGCATAATGCAAAAATATTCAAGTAATAGAGTAATATAATGAGAATGGAGCTGAGCTGATCTTGAGACTAGAGAAATGCAAGTGCTACGCTTAGGTTAGAGTATGGCACATCAGTTAAGCATTGCGAACCCAAAGTGCTGACTAAGCACTGCGACATAGAACAGGTGCAGGCAGAGCTTGGATGTAAAGCAAAAAGAGAAGGAAAAAAAGTAGAGGGACAGACTAGACGCTCGTGGCTTCCGCTTGACTGGGAAGCTGCAGGCGTAGCCCACTCGACCACAAAAGCATAAGTTGCCAATTAAACTCGAACGCTTTGCTTGCTACTCCAGTTGCCAGCACTGGAAGGGGCAGGGGCAGGCGCATGGGCGGGGCCAGAGGCAGTCGAGAGGCTGAGGCATTAATTTCATAACCTGCCTTTTTATGGCCAGCTGCCCAAATTGGGTCAACATTGACAATAGCCAACGAACGAAAGATGTGGCAGCAGTAGAGCTGCAGGCAGTTGAGATAGATGGCAGCTTGGGCTGCATCCTGCCCCCCCCCCCCCCTCACTTGCACACTTGCCACTTGGCACTCTGGCTGCACCATTCACAATTCATTTCTGGTGTCGGTTACGCTGGCACTTCCGTTTGCAGTTACTTTGGGCGTAATAATTGCGTCGTTGCCTTTTGCAATTATGCAAATTTGCTAGAGCTAATTGTCTATGGTTCCTCTTTGATGGCACTTACTTGATCCGATTGTACACCAACAGCTCGGCAATGTCACGACCCAGGCCCGAGTATGTTGTCTCCACAAACACCAACACCTTGGGATCGATGCGTAAACGTGCCTCCGAACGATGATCAGGCGCTGGCGAGGCGTCGCGTATGTGCTTGCCCGCCGCGTTAATCATGCGGCAGTTGATAATGGGCGCCGGATGCGTATCGCGCTGAATCAGACTGTAATAGAGAGAAAAGAGTGTTAAAGCTGATAATTGTACTAGTTTTTTTATATATATATATATATATATATATATATATATATATATATATATATATATATATATATATATATATATATATATATATATATATATATATATATATATATATATATATATATATATTATATATATATTTATGCACTTGCTTGCATGCACACACAAAGAAGTTTCTTCAAAGAAAATGGCACAAGCAGCCGCAAAAGAACAAGAAATTGGTTGCACACATAATATGTGGCAAGTTTCCTGTACACAAATTGAAACCGCGACAACGTTACGTATGCGCAATATGCAAGCTGCGACAATGAAACAATGGCAGCTGCTGCCAATACAACAAGGCGAAAGATTCTTCTGCTGTATGCAAATCTTCTTTGTTGTTGCCTTTGGTTGTCTTTGTGTGTGGCATACGTATCTACATTTGCATTGTTCTCGCCGAGCTCCCAATGGAGCTCATTAACCAGCTGAGCTGGCTTCAAAGGAAAGCAAACAGCTTGGTCTGTGTGCCTGTGTCGCCTTTAATCATTCATTTCAACTTTAGCAATTCGGTTAGAGTTGTGTGACAACAAAACTTCGTAGGTATTTGATAATTTTCTAACTAAGTCGGACCCGTAGTCCAACTCTGGCTGCACCTTTGAACTGCTACAACTTTTCTACATTCTCTCTCTCATTTTTAATCCATTTGGCAACGGCAAAGCATTTTGTTATATGGGGGCTCTTATGCAATTTTCACATATCCGGCAAGCTGGTTGCAACAATTTCACAACGGACACCGCTTAGTCAAAGCGGCAACATGTGTTAGGAGTCTTTGAGCCCATTTTCGTGCAAAATCCCCAAAAATTAACAAAAAAGAAAAAACCCTATTAGGCCAAGCCCCAAATGGCATGCAAAGGCTTTTGGCCAAGCATCCTTTTACGCCAGAAGAGGCCGACCTGCCTTCCAGTTGGAGCAATGAAAAATGTAAATACTTTTAGCATGTGGAAGGACAAAACGAACCGGCCAGCAAGCAGCACGGCCCCAATGCAGGACCTCAACTACCAAGCTAGACAAAACTTTGGCGCTGGCAAAACAAAATATTTAGATAGCAAATACACACGCTCACACACACACCCAAATATACATCCATATAAATGTATATATATGCACAGAGCCGCCCCCAAAAATGTCAGAGAGAGAGAGAGAGAGAGAGAGAGAGAAAGTTTTCTTTGCAAATACCCTGTAATCTTACCTAGCGCAATTGAGCTGCAACATTAGAGCTACATTTTCGAAGCAATAAATCAAGGCTAGCATTTGGCAACTGCCCCAGGGAGAACTTGACTTTAGAAAATGTCAGATATAATCAACTTTACCAATTGTCTGCTCGCATTGAGCATGTAAAGTGTCTTTTGTGCTACCCTGAACTTTGTGTACTACATCATATTGGCCAAAATCAAATTTGAGATAAATAGTTGAGCAGTTTAAGCATTACAGATACTAAGTTGTAGCTTTAACTGCATTTAATCTTCAAATTACTTATGCCACAAGCTTTCAGGTGCTTTTAAAGCTTATGTACTTAATGTCTGATGCATATTGCTATATGTTAGAGCTTAGCTTATGCATGAAGCATGCCTGACAGGCTAGCATGTGCATTTAAAGCTCTTTATGAGTGATGGCTTATAGTTAAAGCTCAACTGAATACACCTTAACTTGTGCTTTATTCATTCTTTTGCTGCAGATATGGTATTTCATTTATTCGATTCAATTTAACTATAGCCGTGCATTCCATATGCAACCAGAAAGTCGGAAAGGCAAAAGAATAAACTGAAGCTTTTGCTTTATAAGCGCCTTTTGACTGTGGGTTCTTTGGTGCCGTGCTGCACGACGACGACGACGACGACGACGACGACGACGACGACGACAACGACGATGATGATGATGTTGAAAAAATTCTTGTTGCACTGCCTTGTTTGCATTTCGTGCAACATTTGCGTGGCATGCCAGCAGGCGAGTCGAGCCAAGTAGACAGCCAGCCAGCCAGCCAGCCAGTCAGCCAGCCAAAGCGGCCAAAACAGAGTCAGCTCAACCTCGCCTGTTTTCAGACGCTGTTCGCTGATTTATTTGTGCACAGCACAAAATTTCCGTTTCCGTTTCAATGTTTTGGCCGTGTGCATGCGAAGAGTTTGGTGTGGTTGTTGAATGTGGATGTGGAGCAAGTTTCGTCTTTTGTGTTGCATAAATTAGGCAACAAAAAGTCAGTTTATGCATTTTCGACGTGTTATTTATGCGGGCGTGCAACAAACTTGGCAGCACTGCCAGCAACACGCAAATGTTGCACTGTCAACGTAGTTGAGCCACAGCATTAACACGGCGGTAGCCATCAGCGTGGCCAACGCTTATTAGTCAATTCGAAGACACCAGGCGAGCAGATTTTATTGAATTCCGTGAGCACATAAACCGACACACACGCACACACACGGCGAGCCACAATTCAGAAACATTTTTTATGTGGCCAGCTTTAAGGCCACAGCCACAGCCACAGCCACAGCCACAGCCACAGCCACAGCCATAGCCATTGCCATAGCCACGCCAGGGGCATAATAGAAAACCGCCCACCATCGCCCACCATCGGATTCCTGCGAGAAAGGGCGGCACGCTCAAACAATAAATCGTATGTAAAAATTTGTAATAAATTTGCAAAGTAGCAAATGCAGCAGCCGCAAAGTGCGACGCGGCCAACAGAGCGCATACGTAATGCAGCTGGGATAACGTGGCATAATAAAAAGGGGGAAACTAGCGCAAGGATATGGATGTGTGCGCCATAGCTATCACAGCGTACGCCCCCTCATCTGTAGTAAGAAAAAAAAATTACTAAAATATACAAAGAGCAAAAGGCAGCGTGGTAAATGCAAAAATGTGCGAAAGGGAATCCAAAAGACAAAGCGGACATTTGTATAAATTGAGAAGCCAGAGAGCGGCGACGTTTCAATAAGTGTTACGCTTAAAGCTGGCTAAGACCGGATAACAAATGACGTTAAGGAAGGACATAGCCGCTGCGAAAGCCATCAATAGATTATTTGAAATATGCTTACTAATTTTTTAGCTTTATATATATATATATATATTTATATAGTTGGCTGAGAGAAAGAAAATGGTATTATGTACAGTGTACATTTGCCATTTAAATGTGGAATAAGATGAATGTCAATAATACAGCCAGACACTTGAATTGAGCTCATGAATCGCATAAAATTGAACTGCAATATGGTAAAGTTTTCGCTAGGCAGTTGTGCTCTCACTCTCTTCCACTATATCCCTTTCTCTCTCTCTCTCTATCTCTCTCATTCTGTTGGATAAAAGAAAAACTGCAGCCACTTAAACACAATGGAAATCAGAAAGAAAAGGCGGCACTGTTCGAGCAATTGAAAAAGCACCCAAACGAGCCAATGCTTAAATACAACAGCAACAACGAATGAGGAGAGCTTTTGCGGTGCAGACACTGCCAATTTTATTGGCATTCGCCAGTGAGCGAAAACGAAAAAGAAAAAAAAGCAAAGAAAATAAAAAAGTAACGTGAAAAAAAGTTAATTAAATAAATCAAGCAAGCCAAGTTCAATTCGATTGCAACGGAAATGAGTGGGAAAATGCCAGCAGCGGCCGTTGGCAAGTTGTTGGCAGCGCACAGTTGGCCAAATGAACTGTAAGCGTTCGGCTCTGGACAAAATGGCGGCGGCCAGGCAGCAGGCCGCATCGCACGGATATGCAAAACGGCTAGAGCAAAAGGATACGGCAAACGCCATGGCGACCTGCGTCTGTTTGTTTGTTTGTTTGTTTGTTTGCAATTGCATTTAAGGCAAATAAACGTAATTATTTATTGCATTTCGCCGACAGTTGACACGCGGCTGAACCACTGAACCAGCACTTCGGCTCTGGTTTAATGAAAGTCATCCGCAAGCGATGGCTAATGGGTGCACTTGCTGCTGCTGCTGCTGCTGCTGTTGTTGTTGTTATTGACTGCACCTGGCATATGTAATTACTTTTTCAATACACGAAAACACAAGCACACACACACACACACACACACACATTTGCAAAGTCGAGCGCTTTGCGGCAATTGTCATTTATAATCGCATTTTCAATTCAAATGTTTAGTCAATTAATGCACGCAATGTGATTTCTATGACGTATACGTCATGTTGCACACACACACGCACTGCTGCTGGCCTGCTGCCTGCTGTGTTAAATATTTGCACAATTCACCAAACTGGCTAGTATAATTTATGTGTTTATTATCAAGAGGCAGACGCGCATTTAGTGTTGCAGTTAGTTAATGTTTAAAGCTGTGACACGCCCCCTCGAAGCTTCATTTACACGCTGGCAGGCTCGAACATCAAATTGTATTTATCGCACTTAACACGCAAAGCAAATAATGCATTCAACTTTATATATAACCAAGCCATCTGATTAAATGCCAAGCGCACAGGCGACATAGCAAATGGAAATGTTTTTAAAGAAATATAAATCGAAATTTGAATTGGCAATAAGCGAAAAACGAAAAGCGAAAAGCAGCTGCTCTTGAATTAGCCATAAATTGTTAGAATACTTTCCAATGAGCGAGCCAAGAATAACTTTTTCCATAAACAAATCGTAATAAATAATAAATTCAACAGAATTTATAGTTCAATTTCAATAAATTTTTGCACAATTTCTGTCAAGTTAAAATTTGAAATTTCTGCTAAATGGATTTTCTTGATATATGACACATATCTTTTGCCTTTCGCATGAAAGTAAAATCTGAAAATATTTATCAAATATTGCAGCTTTTCTGAGATTTCATCTATTGCCAGTGGGATAAATCGTAACGTTTTTGACATTTTTGTCGTGTGTTTTGCATGTTTAGCATTACAAATCAATTATTGCAGCCTGTCAGGCGACTCTGTGTGTGTGTGCGTGTGTGTGTGCGAGTTGGTGTTATGACTGCATGCAAATCACGTAGGTTTGCATTTGGGCAAAATGCATTTTGCACCTACAGCGACAGCTGCAACAGCAACAAAAACAATGTACTTGCTGCATATGCAAATACACGAGTGTGTGTGTGTGCTTGTTTGTGTGTGTGTGTGTGCGCAAATAATGACAGACAGCATAAACAAACACGCACATCAGCAACTGGCGGCTGCCTGTCGCCGGGGCCAACCACACAGCGGGACAGGTGGGTGGCAAACGGGGAGCAATGGCAGCGGCTGGCACGTCGCATGTTTCCGCTTTTTGCACGTAACGGACGCATGGACATGGACATGGACATGAACAGGACATACAGGATATACGCACAAGCTACACGCACACGCACACGCACACAGCTCAAACAGGCTCAAAACCATTTGAATTTATTAAAATTTACCAGATTTGACGCACAACTAGCACAAGCCAAGCCAAGCCAAGCAAAGCATTCAGCCTTAAGCCTCTCACTCTAATTGCCATAGTCTTTGTGCAGCTGTTGCTCAGCTCTCGTCTCTCTCACTCTCACTCTCACTCTCACACTCGAATGACTAATGAACTTTGCCACAGTTAAGCTCGTAAATTAAATTTAAAGTGCACTAGCCAAGTAAATATTTAATAATCAACTTTTGGCTTTGGGCGAAATAAATAAGTTTCTGAATCAAGCAACGAAGAGTTAGCATGCAAAAATTTTTAGTAAAAACCAAGTCAAGGACTTGGACGCACCTGCAGTAACTACTACTGCTACTGCTACTGCTACTGCTGCTACTGCTACTGCTGCTGATGAAAGTAATCAAAACTTTGTCCGTTGTTTGTTGTGCAACTGCAGGCGTGTTGCACTTTGCTGTTAGTCAAGAGCTGCGGGGCTGCCTTTTTCCCTCCATAAAATGTTTGTTAACCATAATTGCGCGCTAAAGTAGCTAACGGGCAACTTCCACGCCCACGACCACCCAGTGCGAAAAATTTCAACAAATTAATATACAAAATAAGTGCCAAGCCACAAATAAAAGCGAACAACAGTGCGAGAAAATAAACAAACAAAGCGAAGCCTTTTCACACAGTCTTTTCAGTGTTTTAATTTATTGTGAAATACGAGTATTTTCATCCAATATCCTCAAATAAGTACGTGACTGCAAACAGCTCGAACTTTAAGCAAGTTCGGCGCGTACTGAGTTAACCAAAGGTGTAAACTTATGTCGCACGTCGACTGTGCGGGGGCGGGCGAGGGGTTTGGGTCAAACTTGGAAAACAAGTCACATAAAAATCGTTGATGATTTTCCTAAGAAACAAAATGGGGAAAAAACAACTAGTTAAAAGTTTTAACAGTGCTGAATAAAACACGCTAGGGGAGCTAAACCTTAAGAACTTTTATCTAGCCAAAGCGCAAAATCACACGTGAAACACTTTGAAAGCTCCACCTGACAAATAAGCTGACTGAGTGTGAGAAGGCGTAGAGACAACTGCAGCTTACAATAGCTTATGCAGCCAGATTGTTCGTGATTGACCCAAGCGCAAACTGTCGACAAACGCTGACAAACAAAGACAAAAGGAATAAAACTAAGCTGAATGTAAACAACTTCTGCTGCTTCAAATGGGATGTCTGAGCAAACACTGATAGAAATAAAAAAAATAAATAAATATGAAAAGATTTTCTTCATTCCTATAATAATATAAATATATATACGTAAGTCTGTTGCAATCGAGTTAGTCAAAATTGTTTAGCTTAACACAAATTAGAATCACAGAGATTTCTGCAGCAGCTGCACAGGCAATAGCAACAACAACAAAGAAGAGTTTTTTTGGGTAACTTTAGCAGCTCCAGCTATCTTAATTGACAGACAGCTGTGTTCATAAAAATAGTAGTGCAACAGAAATTTTGGACAGCAAAATTTTGTGATAAACATAATATTTTGAAATCAATTTGAAACGAGTATTAGGATTAACACATATACTATATGTATATTCTGATTCTGTCCAACATTTCAGTTGCACTACTATTTTTATGAACACAGCTGTATATATATATATATATATCTTAGACATGGCAGTCAGCTTATCTTCCGCTACTCCAACTTATTTGCTAACAAGCAAAAGTAGAACAATACAAATGAAATATATATCTTGAAGCAATCTTAAGATGCACCTTTAAGCAGCTTTGTTTCAGCATTTCATTCGCATTTTTGAAAAGCCAAACAATATTTTCATGAGTATTTCTTGGAGTTGGTTTTGTCTTTGTCTTTTCCTTATTGTGCAACTGCCGCACACAATGTGGCAACGAATGGATTGCACTGCAAATAAACAGCAATACAATGAATTTAAAACACACACACACACACACAGACAGAGAGCGCACCTGTTAATCAACTGTGCAGCACATTGAAAAGAATTCCCTCATCAAAAATAAAATACAATCAAATGCGAACATGAAAGTTCATTCCGAGCTACAGCCACAATCACATTCAAACTCACATTCACATTGCCATTTGGAACAGCACAGATAGTTGAATCATAACTGCAGTTCTTTAAACTAGTCGGATTGTTGGCTACTCACCCATCGAACATGTCGGTGCCCACGTAGTGCGTGTAGTAGAAAATGCTAACCATGGTGATGGCAAACAGGGCCAGGATGCAGCGTCGCACGTTGATGCGGCTGCAACGGCGTGCAATTAAATTACAACAATGGCAAAGCGAACTTGAAATGGCGTAGCTGGCACCGCCAACACCACCACCCCCACCATTCACACTGCCAATGCTTGTTGATGAGGTAGAGTTGAAGTCATAGTTGAAGCCATTCGTTTTGGCCTTGTACGTGACAATGCCGCTGTCGGGCAGAAAGCCGTTGGCCGTATGCTCTGGTGGCAGCAGCATGCTTCGATCTGTGATGTGCTCGCTGGTGGTTGGGTGGTGGTGATGGTATAGGTCAGATGGCGTGGCATGGCCATTGCCGAAATGCTTATTAAGATGGCCGCAATCGCCGAATGCATCCGCGTCCGCATCCGTATCCGCGTCCGCATCCGCATCCACATCCGTTTGTGTGCCGGTCACGCTCGTCGTGCCCGACTGCATTTGCGGCTGTTTAATGAGTTTTTCATATTTCAGCGATTTGCCAGGCAGGCGATTTGCAATGTTGTTTGTCGTGTTGCTTGTTGTTGCTTTTGTTGCTGTTGCTGTTCGTGCTGTTGCTGATGCTGATGCTGATGCTGCTGCTGCTGATATTGTCATATTGTTGTTGGACTTCCGCTCGGTGGTGTTGACTACAAGTTGTCTCTCCTCTCTCTCTCTCTCTCTCTCTCTCTGTCTATCTGTCTCTATTATATATATATATCTAAGATATATATGTATAGATTGCTCTTTAATTGGCAGCGTTGCTTTTGGGATATGTGTAATTCGTAAGCTGGATAATACGTTCTATAACTATATATCTATATAAACTCGATTTGTTAACACTCGCGTTTTCTTTTCTTCTTTTTATCTATGGCACTTGGCTAATTTATTTTTCTTTTACTTTTACTTTTACTTTTAAGTAGCTGGCTTTTCGAATTATTTATAATGTTCTGGAAATTTTCTCTGCTTTTGTCTTGAATTTCTCATTCACTTTTCAATTCGCCATTTGATATGTTTCCAAATTTTTAAATATTCATTTTGTTTGGCCATTGTGGCTGCTGAGCTTCCTCTTGTGGTTGATTTTGCTGCTGTTGTTGGTGCTGTTGGTGCTGTTGGTGTTGTTGGTGTTGCTGTTGCTGCTGGCAGCGTTGACTGCCATTATCAGTCATATGTGAGACCCACTTTCAGTTGCTGCACTATCAGGCATTGACTGGGTCGTCTTATCTGTAAAAGTTAAATGGGAAACACATTAAATAAATAATTATTTCTTATAAATAGTAAACAAATAAAGCTAGTTTTAATTTCTATGAGGGCATTGCAACTATTTCAAATTGTTTGTTTTTTTAGAATGGACTTATCGAAAGTTGAAGTGAGCTTAAATTGAGTAAATTTGTATACTAAAGAGGCGGAGCGAAAAAGAGGAGTTGCTGTATAAGTAATTGAGAGAGACAGAGTGGCAAATAAAAAGACAGATTTAGAGAGTGAAAGAAAAGAAAAAAATAGGAGAAAACATTGGAAGAAAGCAACAAAAGAGCGATCGAAAGAAATATATATATATATATATATATATAAAAATATAATGAATTTATTATGGATTATAAATAAGTTACTATAAACTCTCACAAAAAGCCAGCCTTAAGCTACCGAGACTAAGTAAGAGCATTCAATTGTCAACAATCGAGAGCTCTAAATATATAACTTTCCAGTTTAGTTATCTGCCAAAACTAATTGATGACACGCACCGCTAACATGTTATATCTACAAGTCTTAGCCAGCTCAAACGGCAATAAACAGCAGTCTATGCTATCTATTTAGTTGTTGACAGTTGTCAATTCATTTTGTTGTCATCTCGAATGTAAAGTAAACAAAATGCTGATAAACCTGCAAATAAAGCGAAGCCGCAACAGTCTATATAGACACACATTCCGAATTTTGGGGGTGTGTATGTGCGTTCGTGTGTGTGAATATCTATGTTTACATCTGTGTATGTGTATGTGTGTAGACTTAGCCATTAACTGCATATGCGGCTTACTTTAATTGCAAATGGCTGTGGCTGCCAACCAAATAATGACAACATACTTTCCGGCGCTTTCTGGCCCCAACCAAATGAGTCAATAATGAGGTTTTAGAAGAGCAACAGTATTTGCCAAGCGCTCGTTGTTGTCTCTGCAAACAGTGAAAGGAAATTGTGTCGCTCGAAAGAGGAATAAAAACTGAATGTTGACAAAGTATTTTGTTCTTTAGTGAATTGTTGAAGCCCTAACTAAATTTCAGTCAAGCTGCAATTTGTTTACTACTCAAAATATATACTTAAATTTCATTTAGTACTGAGAAAAAGAGAAACAAAACGAAGTTTCTGTCTAGAGTAGAATGTAGATCATTCTTGCCATCCATTTCACTTATGTGGGTGAAAGTTTTGCAAGCAGCTGGCATCAGAAACCACTTCACGAATAGCCATGCAATAATTCACAAAGAGCATTTTTCTTCTTGGCAACTTAGCCGCAACAGAATACAATGTAAGCAGCCTCAGTTAGAAAGAAAACAGGCAAAATTGTAACTGAAAGCTGTTAGACAGGCCAACAGCAACAACAACTGCGATGTCTGGGCGCATTCTTGGCCTTGTTTTTTGCCTCTGTTACAAATTTATCATTAAAATGTCAGAACTTAAATTGATTCAAAAACTTTAGCCTGGTCGCAATAAGACAGAGACAGAGAGACAGAGAGGGAGCGAAAGAGCGAGACAGACGGCACCGCAACGTGCTTCAGCTGTGGGGCATAACAATGCCTTGCCTCCTTGCCACATCAACTGCTACTGCTGCCTGCTTGCAATGTCGCTTAGGCAGAAGTTGTTGTTGGTTTCTTGTTTTTTTTTTTTGTTTTGTGCGCGTCTGCTGTTTGTTTGCTGCATACTTTAAGGCGCGCAAAAACTTCGCTTTCTTCGTTAGGCAAACTTGTTTAATTTCCTTCTCAATTGTGACCACGTGACCCCCACAGCCTCGGCGTACTTTAACTAAACTTTTGCATCAGTCGTTGTTCGTCTGTTTGTCTGTTTGTTTGTTTGTTGTAGCTGATTTGCTTGTCGTACAGAGCTGTCTATTTGTGTCTCTTATCTGTGTTATATATGTATGCATTTATGTTGCTTTATATATTTATTTATACATGCGTCTGCCGCAAGGTTGCCAGCAAAATAATGTATGTGGCATGCACTTTTCAATTTACATCAAATATTTACGGACTGGCAGGCAGCTCCATCTCAATCTCTGCTCTCTCTCTCTCTCTCTCTCTCTCTCTGTCTCCTTCTCACACACACATCATCTACCTCACTCTTTGCTCATCTATTTTCTGGCTAATAACACATGTCTCTTAAGTTTCATGTCGAGTTATTTCTGTTTGCCAGTTTTCAATTAGCTTCCACAGACAACAGCAAAAAAAAAAAAAAAAAGAAACAAATGTAGAATCTGAATTCATTTCTGGCATTTTGTGTTCGTAGCGAGCATCGTGTTTCTAGCTGCCCCCATGGGGGCAGCAGCAAAAAGGGCTGTGCACGGCCATTAAACAATTTGCTGAGCATGTTGAAAACTTAATGCCACAAACTTCGCGCCTGGGTCCAAAGACTAAAGACTCTCATCACAGCTTCACGGCTTCCAAAAATTTCAATTTTTTTTCTTTCTGTTGTTGTTCTTGGCCTGCTTTTGTTCCTGTTCGCTACCCACTTGCCACTCCCCTTTCCCGACCCGTTTCTTTTAATGGTTTTGAAAACTATTTATTTTACGATACATTTTGTTTACATTGTTGAGCTCTGCTGGGGCATCGTTTACGGTAGACTTCACGAGCACCTACTACGCCGCAATGCCTGCTCAACAACGGAACACCCTCAACATTACTCTAAATTGCATTGGGGCGTGCGGCCGACGCTGCAACAGCACAAACAACAACAAACACAAAGCAGCAGCTGGAGCTGGAGCTGGAGCTGAAGCGCTCAAATTAAGTAGAAAACATTAACAACAAGATGCTGCAGCAGAAAATACACTATCCAAACGGAGAGTTGGTTTTAGTTGTTTTTTTTTTTTATAAATTAATCAAGCTGCTCTATGAAAAAGTAGAGTATTTTCTAGTTTGAATCTGTCAAGATTTAACTTAAGCAAATTATGATTTATTTTTATTATTATTTATATCAAAAAACATTTTTGAGCCTTATCTTTAGACTTGCCTCACATCGCAGTCTTAATGGCCCACATTAAATATAAATGTTTATATAACAAAACCTTTGGAGAAATCGATTATGCTCCATGTGGAGAGAAGTGTAAAAACAACAATTGCTGCAATAACAACATCGAAGTGTGCCCCAGAGAGATGCCTAGTAACCTACACGCCCCCGTTGGCCACCCTCAGTTTTTCTTTTTCTTTTTCTATTTTTATTTATTTTATTTATTTTTTTTTTCAACTTTGCTGTTTTTGGCTGCCCATTTATCAGTCAACAATTGTTGTTGTTTTGCTTTGTTTTGTGCTGTTTGTTTGTTTGGCCCTTTTGCGTTTTTGTTTTTTTTTTTTTTTTTTGTTAGCTTTTCGCGCGTTCGCGGCTTCAAGTGCCCAACCCAACACGCACACACACAAATATACACACACGCACACACATACATATGTCTATGTATATATGTCAGTCAGCTGACAGCGCAGACATATTGATAATCGTTTCCAATTTGTGTTGATTTTGTTGCTTGCGGCAACAAAACAAAAAAAAAAATAGAGTAAAAAAAAAACAAAAAGAAAACCAAAATATAAAAAAGGGAAAACAATCAATTGTCTGTAGTAAATTGAATGCAACGCCAGCATTTGAGTGAGTTTCTCGCTACCGCCGCCCCCATCCACGGATGACTTGCACAAAACATCTAACTTAACCCACCGAGGAGGGCCTAGCTACACCCGACTCGCTGCCCGCGACTACTGACTCATTGGCCAGACATTTGTCTGGACTGCTGTCTGCCCATTTGAATGATGAATGCGTCTTGAGCATTTCTGCAGTTTGAGTTCGAGTTCGAGAGGGGATTTCTATGGAATTCGAATGTCTCCCCTGCTGTTGTTGCTGTTGTGCGTAGGCGTTGCAGCAGCTCGCATGTCGAGTCTATAAACAATTTGTGTGCATTTAATGAGTTTTCACACTTTAACGCCAGCAATTGCCTGGCCTGGGCAAGCTTCTAATTCCCCAGCTAATGCTTATTGCGTGTGTTTGTGTCTCACCACTTTTATGTTGTCATAAATCATTGGAACTGACAGCAATTGTCTCGATTTATAGAGTTTTGGCGTAGGCAGCGACCAGGTGATTGGATTTCCAATGCTGAAGAAATATAGTAAACTTTTCGATTTACTGAGAAGTTTATAATTTGTTGAGAATGCCTGACAAGTTGTACTACATGGGATGGCTAGATATAAAATAACATATGTACAGAATGGTTTCTTTTTATAGCCTTAAATCTTATAAAGATGTTGCTTGGTATATTATTATCAAATATTAGTTCATTTTAAGTCATTCGAAATGCTAAATATTATTTTAATAATTCTCTAAACTCAAACTGTATTTCCCTACATAAACTAAATCGAAGCTTTGCAGCATCTCCTATCCTAACACACAAGCCCATCTCATTCTAAATCTCTTAAGCATTTGATAGCCTTATTATATCATACATTTGATGCACTCTGGAACATAAACTACTCCATATAAAAGTTATTTAAAACTCAAATTTGAAACAATTACAAGCACATTAGAAAATTTCTCTGGCAATTACGCATTACATATCGTTGTAAAACATTTTTGGCTTGACAGTTCCCTGAGCGCATGCAGCATGGCATGGAATGTCGGTCTGAAGTGTCGCATAAAGTGTCTTTCAAGTGCTGTTGTTGTTGTCGTTGTCGCTGTCGCTGTCGCTGTTGTTGTTATTACAACTGCCTAAACTTCTCTATAGATGCGCTGAGAGACATGTCTCACTTAGGAGATGTCACACAGTGGTATTTGTATTCCTGTTGTTGCTGTCAATTAGACGGGCTGCGCCTATATAATGGGGTTGGCCTGCGCGTCTCTAATGCGCTCTGCTTTATATCACACTCAATTTTGGCAAAAAAGAAATGGAATGAATTCCCGAATGGATTTAGATATAATACCCACAAAATTTCCATTAAAATGCCAAAGCGAGAATATCGTTTATATATATATATATATATATATATATATATATATATATATATATATATATATATTTGCGCCTGCTTTTGTTTGAATTGGTTAATTAAAACATTAGAATTGTGCATTCAACAAAAAACTTTTATGCACTACAGACAGACAGAGCGACAGACTGAGACAGACAGACAGACAGACAGACAGATCTAGCCCCCCTCTTCAATCGAATTCACTCAGCACATTCCACATTTTGCTCTCGAAGCTCGAAGCTCGAAGCGTGCTTAAAACACAAATCGTGTACGGTTTGCCAATGCTCTGCGACCAGAGCTGTTCAAGGAGACACTTGCAATGTGTTCATTTGTAGATTTTTAGTGTTGATTTCTGAGAGGGAGCGAGGCTGGCAGGGAGCAGGAGGGCATGGTCTGCACGGACAGGTGGCCTGGCTGGGCTGGCCCGTCTGAGTGACCCAGTTTCTAAAAATACTTCGACGAGAGCGAAGCAAAACCAAAGTGTTTGAATGTATTTTACATCATTTTGATCTTATTTCATTTTGCCCTCAAGTGACGAAGGAATTGAAAGGGACGCGGGCGGCAGCGGTGGCGGGGGCGGGAGCGCCGACGGCAGTGCCACTTGAGTTGTAGTCTGCAATTTGCAGTCGCTTGGCTAATACGAACCACGTAAGTGTTGTACTAACAAAGGAAAAACATTTGCCAACTGTACAGTTCTCAGCTCCATAACTAATTCAATTAAGGTCTCTCTCTCCCTCTGTCTCTCTCTCTCTCTCTCTCTTTCTCTCTCTATCTTTCTCTCACTTTTTGTCTATCTCACTGACGTCACAGGTCGAGGGTACAGTGCTCTGAGATGTTGCCACAAAGTCACGATGGCATTGAATTTATTTCTAAGCCGATGAACGCTTATCTCGTTCCAGTTCATTGCGCAGTAAGTATTCAATGTTTATAATTATATAGGAAATATACAAGTTTATTTATATATATATATATATATAAGTTTGAATGACGAGGCAACTGGCAGCATTTGCCAGACAACTCGTCAAGTCTCCAGCGGCGCACAAATTGGGGCAACGTTTTATTTTAATGGACGCCCGCCCACATCGCTCAAGTTTACCTCCAACTGTAGCTCCCGCACCAGCACCAGCTCCAGCTGCTACTCCAGCCTCAGCCATGGTCTGTGTCAATGTCGCAGCTGCAGCTTTGTTTCTGGTTCTGCTGCTGGCTTAGCGTTTCGACCGCATTGGAGATTGCTTGGCGCATTGTGGCTTGCAACTGTGTCCCTGCCACGCCCCGGCAACCGGGCAAGTGCAGTCAACGATTTGGCTAAGACTTTGGCGTGGGCTTTGGCTTTGGGTTTTGGCCCACGCACGCAGTGATCACTGTGGCTGTTGTTGTTTGTCTGGTGAGTGACAGTAAAGCCTCAAATTGCAGACAAGCGTGCAGCCAAGGGTAATTTTAGAGGGAGAGTAAAGCCAGCAGAGGCAGCGGCAGGCAGTCGTGATTCTGCTGCTGCTGCTGCTGCTGCCGTTGCTGCTGGCGTTGCTAACGATGCGTTGGTGTTCGCATTCTGTGTTGGTTCTTTGTGTAATTGACTAGGCGTGTAACTGGTTTTGAATGGTTTTGTTGCTGTTCGGGCTGCTGCCCCAGTGGTGCTCAGAAGTTGCTATTGCATATGTGGCTGGCTACGGGATTATGGGCGAGCAATGCAAATGCAAATGCAACAAATGTTCTCATATCAAATATAAAACTTGCTTTCATATCTGACCCACAAAGAGCGTTTGCCGAGGCAGCGCAACAACTGAGCTGCCAGAAAAAGCAAACCAATGGAAAGTACTTCGTTGAATGAAGTTTACACTTAGTTTACAGTTAAACGATGAACTTATGCTTGGCCAGAAAATGATATTTGCCTGTATTAGACTTATATACATATATTCTTATGAGTATTCAGACAATTCATGCATGCGTTTAGGAACTTAAGCTAAATATGTTATATGAACATGCTTAGGGCATTTAACAAAAGAGAGAGAGAATTTCATTTGAAATGTGGCCCAAATATGTCAGGTTTGTCTGTAGCCATATTGCAGGCATTCGCTTTTGGACAAATACAATTCAGAAGCTTTGCTTGTGCCTTAAATCAATTATGCAGACACAAGCTGAAATTGCTATTCTCTAATGAAATCAGATGTGTAAACTGTGCAGCATTAGCTCATGACAGAACGAAATATCAAACATAACGTAATATTTACAATTTTCAACATATCTGGCTAAATCTCAAAGCATTCCATCATGTTGTCAACTGCCGTCAGCCCGCCGCTTGGACAGCCTGCATTCACGTTGATGCTTATACATCACATAAATTGTAACCAAAAGCTACAGATTTTCATACATTGGCCTTGGCCCACAGCATTGTTCGCATCATTTAGCCCAGGCGGAAGACCACCCACGCACACACGCAGCTAATTCCCAAAGGGGGGCGCTAGGGATTCCCAGTGCTAAGCTGCTCGTGCAATTCCCAGCGTTCGTTTATACACAAATGCATTTGCCTGTATATCATCAATTTAATATGTTGTTTGTATGCGCGCATGTGTGTGTGTGTGAGTGTGTGCGTGTGTGTGTGTGTGGCAAAATTAGTTAATGAACCCAAGCTCAATGGCATAATAAAAGCCCCTACAGCCCTTCACGTTGCACAGTTAACTCTGTACAAGCTGTGATTGAACAGACACGCGTGTGTGTGCGTGTGTATAAGTGTATATATGTGTGTGTGTGTGTGTGTGTGTGTGTCTGCGCAGCGTGTATAAATTAATTCCCCAGGTTAACTGCACAGTAACATTTTATAATTAAGCCAGCTGCATAATTATAATAGGTGCACAGACGCACACCTCTCTTCCTCCCTCCCTCCCTCCCGCTCTCTGTCTCTCTCACTTCATATGCATATGTATTTATATTCATATATCACTCTCTCACACACACACACACACACACACACATACATATGCATTAAGCCAAGAGCTGAGATACACGCAATTGGTGACATTTCAGCACGCAACGTTAAACCAACAATGCCGGACAGCAGCAGGAACAACCTTATTATCATAATGAACATCAACATCAACGCCCGGCAACGACGACGCGACTCTTTAATGTGAAATGTGTGGAATGGCTGATGGATGTTGGGTGTTAAAACCACCCAGTAAACCACCCGCCAGATCATGGGGAGTCCAGTGCCCTCGGCTGGTTAAGTGGTCTGTCTTGCTGCTCACGGTGTAATCGGCGCATGGCCATATTCTGGCCAAGAGCTGAACTACCCGACTCCACTCGCAAGCCCACGCCCACGCCCGCTCTCACGCGCACTCCCACTTATTAATACACAAAGGCCGCTGCCTGTGTTTGGGCCACCCGCAAAGTGTTCGTCATGCGCTGGCAGCGATAGTCATCGTCCTGTTCGGCTCTGTTTCAGCTCACATTTCGGCGCATTTCATGCTTTTTGTGCCGCTCAGTGTCCGTTTTACGCCATACGCCCTTTGGCCTTTTACTCATGTAAAAGCAATAAATAATGGCCCAGTTTATGTCGAGCCTGTCCATGAGACGTCTCCATTAAATACACTAGCCGACGGCCTGACAGCCGCGTTGCCGCGTCGACTCGACTCCAGTCGCAGCTATCATAAAAATATTTTATCCATTAGCCATTGTCTCATTTTAGTTGGCTTGTGGCCTTGTTTAATGGCCATTAATAATCATTAAATTTATGTTAACTGTGCCACGGTTCAAAGTTCTTTTCCTTTGCCACCACCACCACCACCACCACCACCACCACCACCACACGAGGCGTATGCTTAATGCATTAGCATAAAAGCTTAAAACTGAGCGCATTAATTGCATGTTGTTCCCAAGCTGAATTTATATTAATTAAATCTACTTACAGCAAATTACGAATGAAAATATTTGCATATAATTTGTGCGCCTCGCCTCGCCCAGCAATATTTAATTATTTTTACAATTTGCCGTTTGCAATGCAATTTCCACTGGCCACAATCATGGTTCACAAATTTTAAATATCTTAAATGCTGTTAGAGCCAAACAAAGTGAAATAAAAATTGGAAAATTCAATTTAAATTTGAATTTGTGTTTTTTTCTCTGTTATGGATTCTTGCCCTCATTTCGAGTCTTTCAAATCAATTGCATGCAAACAGCAAATCAAGTAAACAAATACATCAAATAAATATTATTCATGAGCATGCCGACATCATCATTCACGAGCTGCCACAGCACACGGCTCCTGCTCTCGCTGCGCTGCATGCTCCATATTTTGTAATTTTTCATTTTGCACCAACAACAATAACAACAGCAATTGGGGCATAGCTGCAGCAGTTCAATGACATAATTTGTCGCAACCCATCAATAGAGTGGACTGAGCTAACAATAGGATACCGGAGCAGCAGCAGCAGCAACAGCAGCAGCAGCAATGACATCCACGTTTGTCCAGGCATCAACGTCAGCGGCGTCATTATTATGCTGCCGCAGCTGCCGCTGCTGCCGCTGCTGATGATGATGATGATGATCAGCCAGAACGTCATTGTTTTCGCTTGAACTTTATTGTTTTGATTTATGCGCGTGCATAACGAGCGGGAACTGCGCGGCACTGGCCCGCTGCACTGCAGGCTAAGCTAAAACTTTGCGGGCTTCAACTGTCGGTCTAACCAACCCCCTGCCCCAACCCAACCAGCACTCTGCCCACTTCCTCTCTATGCGATTTGCCTGCACTGGACACGCCGCGTTGTTTATTCCGCCAACGCCAAACAATAGCGAACCAGTCGCGTTGTTGACACTGCGGCAGCCACAGCGGGGCATGCAGCGGGTGTAAAGTGCAAATGAAAATGATGTTGTAGCATCTACTACTCCGACTACTACTGCTGCTGCTGCTGCTACTGCTGGCAGTGGCATCGCATCAGCTGCCTGCGTCCGATTATGTTAATGTGCCCAGCGCTCTGGCATTATGATGTTGTTCTCTAGACGAGCACTCTGCATATATTTGACGTAGCTGGGCGAGCGAAATTTTGAGGTCTTGACTGCGCGCGTCTCATGTTCCTCCTGATGAAAGCAAAAATGCTAAACAATTTTGTGGTACCGATTGTTGCCACTGGAAGCGTACCCAGTCAGCCGAGCTAGCCAAGCTAGCCAGACAGCCAGACAGCCATTCAGCCATTCAGTCAGTCAGTCAGTCAGTTGAGATGCCAATTGTGCATGTTTCGAGCGACAGTCAAATCGACTTTATGTTGTTTCTGTGGTAACTTGAGCACTCAGGTGCATGCCACAATTTTGAGCTTAGGTAGTCCAGTTAGCCAAACTTGCAAAAAGTTATCATTGAATGGCGTAGAGCAAGGAGTCACACAAAGTTTGCTTACAAAATTTGTATGCACAACAAATATTTTGCTCAGTTCAGTTGCTCAACTAACCTCAGGCATTTGATGAATTTGGCCAGCAAGTTTGTTTCTGTTGATTTAGAACATTTCATATTTTCATATTTTCATATTTCCACATAGTGGCCAGAGCTATGGCTTAATTAAAATACAAATTGAGAGTACGGCATCTCTCGCCCACTCGCTTGAAATTATTCATAGCAACTAAAACAACAATTGCAATATGCAAAAACAAGTGAAGCCAAACTTTTCCCTAAAATTGCAAACAACAAAAATATCAACAATAATTATTTAATTTATCTAATGCCACAAATCGTGCCTTAATTAAACGGCCATATAAAACAACTAGCGACAACAGCAACAAACGAAAGCACATGAAATTTATGAGAGCAGCTGCATTATCTCGCGCATATTTCATAATTACACCCTGACCGGGACACGCCGTGCAATGCCGGGCAGTCCCACGGCCGCTACTCTTCCCCCACCCACCCGCACCAAACAATTTTCAACTGCAATTTTTAGCCCGAGCGCAAAATATTGAAGCGCATTTTTTGTCGCCCAACGTCAAAAGCGTGAAAAATTGTTGCAAACTTTGACAAACTTAAAATATATGTAGATATATATATACATATATATATATATATATGTGTGTGTGTGTGTGTGTGTGTGTGTGTGTGTGTGTGTGTTTGTGTGAGATAGTAGTACGGGGCGTTGCTCGAGTTTGCTAATAATTTTATGACACAAATAAATCGCCAGAGCCGGGACAAGTTGCGCTCAAATTGAATAAAAACCGTGACTTGCGCTGCTGCTCGTCAGATAAGCAAAGGCGGACGGAGAGAAGGAGAAGTGAGGGAGAGAGGGAGAGAGAAAGAGAGAGAGAGAGGGAGATAGACAGTTGATGTGGGTGACACAGTAAAGTATGTTCTACAGAATTAAATACAAAATTCCAAAAAGTCAGTCACATCAAATTAGCAACGACATTAAATATTAACTTGCATCAGCAACACGCATTAAGTAATTTCAACAATTTCTCGTTAAAGCGACAAATTAAAAATGACAGACTTTTTATACGAGAGCTGGTAAAATATTTTACGGCCGTCAACGCGGCGTATGCGTAATATCGGATAACATTTTTTTACAACTTTAAAGCTTAACGAGAAGGTTTAGCCATTAAAGCTAGGCAGATAGATACTCTCTTAGCCTGGCAAGTACTAACCTGGAAGTTGGGTTGCCAAAGATGAGAGATAGATATATGGTAGCAGATTGTAACTTAGTCTTAGCATAATAGAATTTTGTTGCTTGAATTTTAAGGATTACTTATTTTGTTACTCATACGAATAACTCTTCTGCTCTGCCTTCAAATTCCCACACAGATTAAATAAAGTCCAATTTGTCTGCAGACTTCAGAGCATTTCCTAGTCAGCTACATCCATCTAAGTCACTTCAACTTATTTTTTTTTTTATTATATTTTTATGGACTGTTGAGCTGATAAAGCACTTCTGCAGGTTAACAATATACGTGCAGCTGTCACCGACTTTATGTGCGACGCCGACGATGATGACGACAAACTCTAAAACACTTTATTTATACTCATTGTATTGTTTAAAGTTTCTAAACGCAACTGCACAGGCAAAGTTGCAGCTTAGAGCTTAGAGATTTTTGTTAATGGAAGATGCCAGGACCGAAATCGAGACTCCATTGCAGCTACTAGGCCACACCACAGCCCGTTGGCGCCCACACAAAAGCCAAAATTGCAATTTTTTGTTTGCTGCTGCGTTATTTACGAAACGAACTGAAACTTTTGGCTAAAGTTAATCGATGCCAGTTGGCTAACCAAGTTGCGGCAAATTGACCGGAAAATGTTTACCAATTGCTAACGGAACTCTGCTCGGCAAAGCTGAGATTTGGCCAACGACTATCGATTTGGCCAACGACTCCATATAGCAAATTAAACAGCTACCAACTTCAACTGAACAGAAATATAAAAATAAAACAGGAAAAAAAAAGGAAATTGTGTTTTATAGCAAAAGTTTTATTCGCCGACCCCGTTGACATATATTGATAAATTTTTTTTCTATTTTTTTTTTATTTTATTTTATTTTTTTCAAGTGCTAAAAGTTTGCCAGGCACTGGAAAAGTTTTGTGCATTAAGGATTGCCACGGCGCTGGGACTGATAGCGAGCGCAGGACTGCACGAAGTAATGGAATTTATGAAATTGTATTTTGGCAGCCAGTGGCAACAATGGAAATCGTTTGAGTTGTTTGCCCCAATTTGGGTCAATGAAAGTTGCGCTTTGCTTCAGAATCAATTGGATTTTCATAAAGTTTTTCGCACGAACAGTAGCTGACCCCTCTCTCTCTCCCCCCCCCCCCTTTCCCGGCCACTCACTGGCCCGTTGCCCGCCCCAAATATCCAAACATTTCGTACTGTCAATTTAACTTTGTCACTTGACTCAACCCAAACAGAAATATCTTTACAGAAGAATGCGAAGCAGAGACTGGGCCTAAAACCAAATGACAGGCATTGAACTACCAATAAAATTCGCTATAAATAAATTGCAAAATGAGTCAAGGCAGTTGACATTTGTGGCTGTGTTTAGGCTTTGGGGATTGGCTGGCTGTCAAACTGGCTGCAAAAGTTTCATAAGTGCAACAACAACTGACAGCTGCTACAAAAGATGGCGAACAACAAAAGGCCTGCGTCGGCATGGAGTGGGTGACACTGTGCTGTGGCTCGGACTTGTCTGCACCGCTAACATGGTTTGGCAGCACGACAGCCAGCGTGCACCACCCAGCCACCCAACCAGCCAACCAGCCAACCAGCCAACCAGCCAGTCGACCAACACAGCATATTGTTGTGTTCGACATGGCCAAAAAGAACAGAAAATAAAAATAAAACAGTGCAAAATTGTAGCGCAGGAAGAATACGTAACCACAGCAGAAGGCCACCAACTATTTTAGATGCCAAAAGCGAGGGCAACAGCAACAGCGCTTGCAACGTTTGCATGTTGCATGCCGCCACTGAAAACAATGCCAAAGGCCATGTGTAAATATGCTTTGCAATTTTTATGCTTTTTTTATATACCTACATACAGACATATATATGTATATATATATATATATCCATTCAAGGTGCCAGCAATCGCACAGTGTGAAAATATTTGAAAGTAAAAAAAGAAATAAATAAATGAATGACAGTTTTGAGAAATGTTTTGCGGCATGGATTGGCATGGCAGGCAAATGATGGAAAATTTGAGGGCTTTTTCGGATTATTTGTGATAAATTTGCAATCGATTAATAGATTACTCATTAAATGGCATTTTTTTATTTGATAAACAGATAGCACAAAACAAATATCGATTAGCTATGTGACAAAGTAAATAAATTGTACAAGAATAAATATTTCGGACCTTTTTTCGTCATCTAATTTAATAATATATATTTCATTATTTATACTTATATTTGTAAAAAAAACCCAAAAAATAGTCAACTTAATAGTTAACTACCCATAAATCAAGAGCAAAGTATCATTGCATATAAAGTTTAATTTAACTTATATTATTAGCTATATTTTCAACTATATTTTCAACTGTATTTTCATCACTTTCATTTCAGTCCAAAGCAATATATTAACATAATTTTGCTCACAATTAGCACACATCACGCCCATTGTATTTCACTATTTTTAGTACTTTTTAATGGCAGCACCGCAAAACAACAACTAATCGCTGGGCACAACAACTGAGAGGCGAAACTTTTGTTATTGTTGTTTGCTCAACATTTTGCCATGTTAGACAGTTAACGAAAAGAACAAAAAAGAAAAAACTAAATAAAAGCCGATTTTGTTTTTGTTTTGTTGTCAGAGGCAAACGCCGCTGGGCCGCAGCGATGAAAAAAAAAGGGAAACAATATGTAAAAGAAATCAACTTGCAAGTTGCAACGCCGTGGCAGGCAACAAAAGCCGCGTACTTCGCTAAATGTCACTGACCGAGAAATGCACGGCAAGAGAGTTGCAAAAATCTAAAGCAGCAGAGCATAAAAAAAACATACTCTCACACACACACACAGCAGGCGGTTTTATTGCCAGTGGCAGGATGCGAGCTGCAACAACACCAGCAACAATAGCCAGCACAGGACAACAATGAGACGACACACAGCCCAACAGCAACAATAACAAGACAAAGTTCCGAGAAGCCGTTGTCAGTGCTGGCCAAAGGCAGCCTTTGGAAGACAAGCGCCAGTAGCACGCCAAGTTCAGCCAGCACTCAGTCCAGAACGAGTCCACGTGCCCTCCATATCCCGGCTCATACATAACCAATGTCCATGGCACTTCATTTTGTTGTTGTCGCCACTCGACGGGCCAGTCAACGAGGCAACTTGATTGTTGGCTAGGATTTGCTTTGTTTTTCTTTTTCTTTCTTACTAGTGGCCTTCTCTCTTATTTTTTCACTCCCGTTTTGTTTTGTTTTTCTCGTTTTCCTATTGCATTTTGTGATGATTTGGCAAATTGAATTTCAACTCAATTTGCCGGCCAACAACAATGGCTAATTAGTTAGACTTCAACGCTAAAAAGTATGCTGCGAAAAATTGCGAGAGATTTTTCAATGGCCAAAGCATTCTGTTCCTTTTAACAATTGCCAATTGGCAAATCAAGGCAGCAAAGCGTGCAGCTTCTAGTGGTGGAAAATAGCTGAAAACTGTTCGCTGAGCTGTGCATAAAATGAATAACAATTATGCAAACGCAACTGCAGAGCAGTGATGCCAAGAATATCGTTAAGCAGCCCACAAAGGGAATACGCCACAAAACGAGCTAACAAGCTTAAGCGGCTCGACATGGCATGCATAAGTCGGGGCTTAAGGCATCATTTACTCGCTCGTCAAGCTGCCAATGAAAGCCAAAGATCAAGGTAAGAGTAGCCATCTATATATAATTTAATAAACTCTCTAAAAAGCTAACCGACTGAGATAACTTCTGGCTGAGAAATTCCTAAAGTTTATTTCAAATATATTTCCTTTATATTGAATTAGGATGGGAAAATTAAAAAGAAAATCGTTTACTTGAAATTTATATTGGCTTCAAGACCAGAAACATTTCAGATATATTGCCGAACGATAGCAATCAAAGAAAAAACCTTAATTAGCTGCAGAACAGTGGAAAACTTCTAAACTTTTATGCTGCTTCAGCTAACTTTTTTTTTCTATTCAAGACGCTCTTGTTCAGAGAGTTTTACCAAAAAAAAATGAAAAGAAAATAAATAAAATAAGATAAAAGCGGCGGCAGTTTTCTTCTCATATTGGTTGCTGTTTTCAGTTCACATGTACACAAGTATCTGTGGCTGCTGAATGCGTATGTGTGTGTGTCTGATGGCAATGTATCTGTATCTGTATCTGTTTACAGCTGTAGATTCGCCTTTCATGCTTCAATAAATAAAATGAATTGAAAAAGCTGAAGCAGGGAGCGACAGAGTGTGTGAGAGAGAGAGATGGAGCAGGAAAAAGAGGGAGAGAGAGAGATAGTGGGAACAAGACTGAGCAAGAGAGAGAGAGAGGGTAAAAGGCAGCTCAGCAGCCAGGATAACAGATTAGTTGAGCTGGCCAACGGACTAGTCCTGTCTTTCAATGCGAATCAAAACATTTTGTTAAAAGGAAACACACACACTCACACAGCCACACAGAAACACAGTTAGCTAGAGAGCCAAGCTGGCAGTGAAGGCCTATTCACACAGATGCGCGCGTTTATCTGCGGAAACGGAGATACGTCGTACGTGCTGAGGACGTGGCCAGGACATGCCCACGATGCGAGCTCTAAACTGGCAACTTTATCTACCCTTATGTGAGTGTGTGTGTGTGAGTGAGAAAATGTATGTGTGTGTGTGTGTGTGTGTGTGTGTGTGTGTGTGTGTGTGTGTGTGTGTGCGTGTGTACGCATTTGACAGCCAACTTGTGTGTAATAAAATGTAATAAAATAAAACTCACATATTAGAAATGTTTTGCTAGTTTTTTTTCTGCTCTGTATTTTTTTCGCTTCCTTTTTTTTCTCTATAGCGCATAAAGAGCATATAGAACATTCTGTAGTTGTTGTTGTAGTTGTCAGGCCATAAATGAGAAGATGCCGGCTGTGCGTGTGGCTAGTTTCGGCTTAGCATTAGCAAATATTACGCATACGCAGTGTGTGCGAACATCTTAGCCTAATGACAATCACAATCAAGGCTAGTTCTGATTTGGCTTTTGTTCTCGTTTCCTTTTGGCTTTTCTTTTCTTTTTTTTTTTCTTTTTTGGCTCAAAGCCACGCAAACGAGTCTTTTATGACACATTTATAGGCCATCTAATGGCGACCAAATGACAGCCAGCTGTCAATGAAGTCATTTAAATGTGTTTGCCTTTGCGTGTGCGTTTTGCTTTAGACTTTAACATAATCATAGCCACATCAACATCAACATAAACATAAAAATATATGTATTGTGATATATGTATGTTCAATATCTATTGACACTTTAGTTTCGATTGCTTTTTTTAGGCAATATTTCAAAGTCACAAATAAATAGTTGACTGCAATTAGTGCAGGGCCCAAGCTACATATCAAATGGAAATTGAGTTTCATTTTTTGGCTAAAAATAAATTGGGCCGCAATTAATTATTTATATGCATATTGTTGTCGTCATAAAGCCACTTCATTCGCTTTGTCATTTCATTTCATTTTCACAATTTTAATGACACTTTTAAACGCTCTCGAAATATCAAACAAATAATTGACAGCTGGGAGCTGGCATTGGCGCAGCACCTAGTCAGCCCATTAATTACATAAGTTTTTCATTGGTGAATTGAATTAGCTTTTGACAAAGTGCTGCATATTGATTTTCTAATTGGCCCCGTCACAGCGGCCAAAGAGCCATTAAAACAATTTTAATGTGCAAAATTAATGCTATTTAATGCAATTTTTAGCAGTTGACAAAGGCGAGCAGGCAGCAGGCAGCAATCAGTAGGAGAGAGGAAGGGGGGGGGGCAGCGTTGGCTGAGGCAAACAACAAAATGGCGTCCAACACAAACTTGGCTGACCATTAAGTTAATGAGGGTCATTGCGGCAACGTGTTGTTCCTTCGCACCTTGCCACCAGATGAGAATGAAGCGCACACCACTTCGCTCTCTAGTGCCCGCCTGTTGGGGATAATGACGTTAATACTATCGTTTCGCTGCTGAGTGTGGGAGTGGACAGAGTGTGGGGGCCGGCAGCGAGTGCTCTCTTTGTATTGCGCCCGCTTCCGGCAACAGCGAAGCCACATCAGCAGCAACGGAAACGGAAGCCAAACAAATATGGCCGACGCACGCTTGGCCAGACAAAAACGACAATAAAACTTTTTAATGCATTTTTAGGCAGCACGTGGGACGCGCCAATGCACAGTGGTTCGAAGCTGTAACAAAGTATGTTGCTCACTTTTTTCCGTCATTTTTTTTATGGCAACAGTTTGAGAATTATAAGCGCACTTCAGGTGAATAGGGTTTTGGCGGCTGTCAGTTATAAATATTTCAGCAGCTTAACATGGACTTTGGCCATTTTTTTTTATATAATTTTAATGTCAGTTTCATTTTAGGTTTATAGGAAATATATTACAATTGATAGTTCTTTATCGAGGAGAAAATATAAATTCATCAGTTTTCAGCTTTGTCGTCCTAGCTTTATCCATATATCTATGAATCATCTCTCTATGAACCTTCTCTCTTCAGCAGTGCCTCTCTCTCTCTCTCTCTCTCAGCTACATCTGACTTTGGCTTGCCATCAAATATTTCATTTAATTAGTTCACTTCAATCAACATTGACTTTGGGCCTCTTGTTTTAACCACTGTGCCAATTGTGCGTTGTATTTGGTTTTATGTTTCAGTTGATTCATTATTGCGTCAACCTTTGCACTTGCCCTGAAACAAAAAATTTTATTTCGCTCATTGAGTGCTAAAAAATTTGTGCCATTTGTGCGTCAGCTTCTTCTTATACTTTTTTGAATTATTTACGCCAATTTATTTTTGGACGTCTGCTTTTAATGTCATCTCGATGCGAGAAGGTTGAGCTGAGAGCTGTGTAACTTTAGCTGTGATAAGACTGATGTGGATAATGATGATGATGATGATGATGATGATGATGATGATGTGAGTTACAGCGACAAGCAAAACAAAGCAAAGCCAAACTGAATGACAGCTGAAATGTCAGTTGAGAGCGACAAGGACGTGGACCACAGGACAGTAAACAGTACATAATGGCAATTTAAATGGCATTTTTAGTTGGCTTTTATGGTGGAGCATGGCCATGCCACATGCCACATGCCCTACAGTCTATAGCATGGAGTGACATGCGATATTTGATCAATAACTTGAAACGGGGGTAGAAGATATTGACTTTGCTTGGGGTTGGCAACATAATAAAGTGGATATGTAGCAGTTTTCAGCTAGACATAGAGTGTGTGTGTATGTATGTATTAGTGTATCTATATGTGTATGTGTGTGTGTGTGTGTGTGTGTGTGCATCCTGTTTTGCTCGTCTGCTTGGTTGGACTGCTGCTGCTTTAGACGTGGCTTGTTTGTGCCGCCTTTGCTTTGGCAGCAAGCCGCATTCATTATGAAAGGCAAACAGGATGGCTGGCAGCAGGACGCAAGTAGCAGACGCCAGGGCCATCAATCTGTTAGACTCGTGTTGGAACCGGCTTGACTCGCCTGACTTTGCCTCGCACTCGGCTAACCGTTTTCGCACGTACCATGCGCTAGATCAAAGGCAACATCAGCCGTGCAGCCGACGCCGCCTTCAGCCACTCGAGAGTTTGCCTGGGCAAAACAAAAGCTCTTGGCGCTGTCTCAAGCGTTATTTATTGTTAACGAAATAGCCGACGCCCTACGGGCCGTACAGGTCCTTGGCATAAGTCAAAGGCGGCATTGCCAGACTTGCCCAAAAAAAAAAAAAAAAAGGAAAAAAAGAATCCATAGCCAGCCATAATCATTTTAGGACCTAAGGGAAAGCAAGCCATGGGGTTTGCTTACGTCTGGCAATTAATCAAACGCTAAACACCACAACACATTTTGTGGTTTTACAAGCATGTTAAATGTTTTTGTTGTTGCTGTTGCTGCCACTGCTGCAGCTGCTGCTGCTGCTGTTGCTGCTTTTGATAGCAAATTAATGCCGTTAGACGCCTGTAATCTCATCCTGGCATGGCCTAGTCGAGCATGTCCTGCCCGGCCCTCACTTGTCTCGTTATTGTTTCAATTGTTTTGGCAGCCTGCCCGTTGACAACAAAACTAAATTAACACGCACACAGCCAATCGTCCATCTCTCTACTTCTCTCTCTCTCTCTTCTATCTCGCTATCTCTCTCTCTCTCTCTCTCTCTCTCTGAATTTGGCACATTCGCTCCCTAGACAGGCAACAGGATGCTGGCCTACGTGCGTCTGTCTGTGTGAGCCAATTGAAAGCAGTCAAAGAGCAGCAGCCGGATTACAATCTATCAGCTGCAGCCTGTTCGGCGCACAAATTTTAGCCCGTGCAGTGAGTGGACATGGACATCGACATGGACATGGCCTGTTCCAGGCGCTTGCCCATATCCAATGCGGCCTTTGCCTGCAGTCGGCTCAACAGCTCGCCTGTCGCATTGCAGGCTCCAGTTCAAACGGTTTGTGTGTTAAATCGCTTTTTATTGTTGTGTACATTTTTGGTGTGTGCTGTGCTATACAGCGCTGCCTGTGTGTGTGTGTGTGTGTGAGTTTTCCAATGATTGGCATCGGTTTTGTGCTGTTCTCATTTGCATAACAATGCATGAGTGTGTCTGTGTGTGTGTGTGTGTGTGTGTGTGTGTGTGTGTGTTTGGCTGTGCTCCGTGGGCAACTCTATTACACTTAAATTGCGTTTTAAAAAGGGCACGAAACCAATTGGGGTTTGCGGGAGTGAGCCTTACATGTAACTGATAATGGCGGAAGCTGTAGGCGTGGCTGACACGTAAACACTCACACACACACACACATGCACAGAGACAAAGGGCCCTTAGGGGACTTGCGCAATTGAGACGCACACATGTTGAACGATTGCGATCTCCTTGACATTTCAAATATGATTGCAATTAACAACGGGCAAACAAAAAAGGTGCGACAGCCAAATCTGATAGAACAGCCATAAATAACTGTGAATAATGTTGGCACATAAATCAGCAGCAAAGAGACTGCTAATAAATAGAGGAGATATGGTGCGGAAATCATAAAAACTCAGACACCATTTATTTACATTTTTTGTTGGGAAAATTTAAAAAAAAAAAGAAATATGCAAATTTTGCGTATTGAAAAGCAATTGAGCAAAAGCTCTGGCTATAAGAAGTCCGTGCCGCATATTCGGCGCACAGTTTTTTGACATCTATCAAAACTGATATGCAATTAAAAAACATCTATCTCTATGCGCTCTGCACATACAGTCATCCATCACTGCAGTCTGTTGGCTTCATTTCCTAACGATATCCGGAATGTTTGAAGCGTCCAGCAGATAATGCGATATCGTTTTTTTTTCCTTTTTTTTGCGCATATCCCGTTGCTGGCACCGGCAGCTTTCCAGTCCATTGATGGCCAACCAGGCCGGCGCAGCGTTTTACAAATTGACTTTATGGCGTACATAGAGCCGCGGACAGGAGCACAGTGCTACCCCGCTGGCACCCTGCCTCTGTGATTCAAATGGGCGACAGCTTAACGCAAAGTTTGCAACAACTAAAATGGCGACACATAAATGAACAGTAAAATGCTTTGGCTAACGGGTGGGCCAGCCAGCGGGCTGGGAGTCCGGCTGACTGCACGTCACGCACACTTTATCCTTGATGGCGGCAAACGAAACGTTCATTGGATTGCGTTAAAGGCAAAAATCCGGATGCGGACACAAACGACAACTAAATGCGTGAAATGTCAGCGGACTGTGACACGCCCATTGCCGGCACAGTGCGCCCCCTCTCGGTCACTCTCTCTCTCTCTCTCTCTATTTCTGTCTCGTCGCACACTTGGCACACTTTTTGCGTATTGGGTGCATTGGCTTTTGCAGTGGGCCAGGTGCAATTCGAGCGGGCCAGCGCCAAAGCGCACAACAACATTTGCAATTTGCAATTTGATTTCCCTACCGCCGCCCTTTGCTCATTCGTAATGCGTTTTACAGCACTGAAAAATGTTGTAATTAAATGCGCAACAAACAAAAGTTTTGTCAGCGTTTTTCTGGTCATTTTGTTAATTGATTTTTGGCCACAGTTTGCCAGGCGCTGGCTGCAGTGCCGCCAAAACTGTGCACTAATTTATAGCCAAGCCGCATACAGAGAACATAAATAAATAAATGCATAAATAAAATTGCACAGGCAACCAGCGGCAGAACCAGCAACAGCAGCAGCAGCAGCAGCAGCACCAGCACCAGCATCAGCAGCACAAGCACCACAAAAATTCATAAACATAATAACCAAGGGTAGGGAGAGTGTGAGAGCTGCTGCTCTTAATGCTGATGTAGGGTATTTGGGGCGCTTAAGCGCCGGAACAAAGCAATCAGCTGCCCCCATGCGTGGCGTCTCCGCACACAGCATAAAACATAAATAATAAAAAAATAAAAAAAAAACACAAAAATTGTAAAAAAAAAGAGAGAGAGAAGAATAAAGAATATGTGTATGTACATATTTATGCAAAAAGCACGATAGCAAAAGCAGCAGCAGCAACAGCAGCAGCAACAGCAGCTGAGGCAAAACTTTAGCCACGCCTTCACACACGCACACACATAAACAATGCGACGGCTTAGCTGTGAACATTTATTTTATTTTTATGCCATTTCGTTTTGTTGCTTAAGCGCAGTGTACAAATTTTGTAAAAAAATAAAAAAAAAAACAAACAAACAAACAACCACAGCAGAAGCAGCAGCAGCAATACAAAGGCATGCACAGGCCTTAAGAGCAACAACAGGGGGGTCTTAGCAAGGCGACCAAAGGAAAACTAGATGAAAAGACACAAGGACCACAAAGGGGCACAGGGCGGGGGCGGTGGCACAGAGGGGAGGCTGGCCGCAGAGCAGCGCGTAAAAATCCGAGTGAAAAATGTGTGCGAAAAACGGCCAAACTGGCGCATCCTGTGGCCAGCTGCGGTATGTGTAGAAACAACAACAACAACAACAACAAAAGCAGCGGAAATAAAAATATCAACAGCAACAACAACAACAAGAAAAAGAACAACTGCAGCAGCAACGGCAGCTGGCAAAATCGTCAAAAAAACGCTGCTAAAAGACTTGCCAGCATTTTAAATGTAACACAAACTGCACTGAAGCGAACGGGTGAACGGGGCAGAGAGCAGCGTGAATCGGGCAGCTCGTATTCCAAGTGTGGCAGTAATTGAGAATGAAGATTACGAGCTAAACATAAAAGCTCATAATAGTAGCAGCAACAACAACAGAAAACAAGCAAAGCAAAAACGAACAGCGAAACACGCAGAAATGTTAAGAAAAAAAATCGTAAACTGCGGCAATTTACTGTACAGCACGAACCAGTTCGCAATTGAACCAACGTCATTTCTGTGAACCGATTACAATTTGTAATACCTAAAATATGAGTCGTAGCAAAGACACAAAAAAAAGGAACTAAAAAGAATTTACTGTGCAGCGAGAACTAGTTCGCAATTGAACCAATGTCATTTCTGTGAACCGATTACAATTGTAATAACTAAAATATGAGTCGTAGCAAAGAGACATAAAAAGGAACGAAAAAGAATGTACTGTGCAGCGAGAACTAGTTCGCAATTGAACCAGCTTAAACGTGAGCTCTGTGAACGGATTATAAATCAACATAAATCTACAAATACTATAGACAGCGGTTGTTCATAAAAATAGTAGTGCAACTTCTGACAGCTGTTCATGAAAATAGTAGTGCAACTCAGCAATAAATGTCGCACAACAAAATTTTAGTGATAATCAAAATATTTGGAAAACAATTTGAAGCCGAGTTAATTTGGAAAAAGGAATCACTGATTGCTTTATTGTCATCTACTGAACTAGCTCGCTATTGAAAATATTTATAAGTCCTATTACTACTTTATTTCAAAACCCAATGTTAAGTTCGAAAGCTAGCTATATCAATCTAGTTGTTTCTATATCAACTCTCGCAACACATAATAAGAAAATATTATATCCTGATTTCCCATTTTCAATGTGTTCAAAACTGAGTCTTCTGCTTTTTTCGTCTGCTTTAAAATCTCTATTAACACTTGTTCAGCTTGAAAATAATTAGTTTAGAGCACAATTTTCCATTTGCGCCTGCCTGGCTTTCAGTCGGTCGCTTCTTTTTTGACAGCTCCCTGTCAGTAGGTATCAGAAATGAGCGCAACCCATGACAGCTGGGACAACAGCAGCGGCAGCAGCAGCAGCACGGCCACAACAAAGCAATTATTAGCACAGTCATTAGCAACATACCCCATCGAGCACCACCACCACCAGACCAGCGTGCACCACAACCACAGCCCTGAACACAAAATGTGCGGCTCTGCTAATTAGCTGGCCAAAGAACATAAAGCTTTTCGCGATTTGAATCGATGAAGGTACCCAGAACAAACATATTTACAGTACACACAAACATATAGTATATACATATATATAGTAAATATACGCTCATAGATATATGTATGTATGTATGTGTGTATCTAGCTGCTATTCTCATAAGTCCTGCCAAAGCTTGTTGCAAAATGAAAAAACTTTGTATATAAGAATAAAGAGCGAGCTTGGTATGAGTTGCAGCAGCAGCAGCAGCAGCAGCAGCAGCATTAAGCTCGATGGGGGCGTACGTAAATCCAGTTAATCGCTTTGCTTTGGCGCGTTTTGAATTAGACTGCAGAGGCACTCAGTGAGCCCCACAACAGCCCACAACAACACAACATCCTCGTGGTTGCTCAGCCTGTGGCAGGTTCATGTCCTGGCGCTGCTTTTCATGCGGCTTATTTGGCATTTTGCCTTTTGTCTCGCCAGCAGATCATAATAAACAGCGTACAGGGCACAAACTTAAACTCAAACTGATACAACGCTCGGCTCTCTCAGCCGCGCTCAGCTCCTTCAGGCAGCGCATCATTTTGTGTTCTGTTCGCATTAAGAAGTAGACAGCGAACCAGTTTAAATGCCCCCGCCAACCGCTTCCTCTTTAGCTGAATTGTCTGGGCGGGCAAATAGTGACTAAGCCGAATGCATTTTCTACTATGATGCGGCATAAAGGCCGCAGCAGCAGCCGCAGCAGCAGGCAATTTCAGCTACTGTGCAACATAAGCCGCAGTAAAGAAGATTTCTTAGAGCGCAAGCCGGGGCAAGTCGGGCCAAGCGGCCTAAGCGCGGCAGACAAAGGCAACCATAAGCCAGCCATATTAAAGATCATTATGTGAAGTCCAAAGATCGCAATCAATTTCCAGTTGATAATTTACTTTTGAATTGTACTCAGGCATCCGGAAATTGCTTTTAACTGCAGCTCTTCAAATGTACGAGGATTCAGCTCTGAGCAGCGCATGCCTTCGCATTTAATAGAATTTCTAATTAAAAATATTATTTTACGATTATTTAATTACGAAACAAATAAAAAGAAACCAAACTCAAGAATAATTAGACTCTCAGTAAAAAGTAATAAAAATATAAAAACTGAACGATCGTGACTGTCAAAAGTCTGATAAAGCTCGAAGATTAATATTCAGAACCTGTTTAGACAGAGCTACCTACACATAACTCAAGCTCTACTGAAAATAAATTATAATAATAACAATTGGCTTAAAGCAGTAAAGTTAAAGCCAAAACTGTTCGAGTCTAATAATTTAGTAAACAAATGCTAAAGCTTTGCTTACTAAACTGCTCTGGCTCTTAGCAAATCTGACTACTATTAAATTTTCATTTAACAAACACAATTTAAAAATTAACTTGTCTAAAATGTTATGTTATGTGCGAAAAGAAAACGTTGCAAAAATGTTTTATGATTAATTTGCTGCTGATATTTTGAGGGTTCTAATCAGCGTATATAATTAGAAATGTTATCATGTCGCTCAAAGAAGCTGAAGGCCACATTTTGGCCAAGCGACAGAAGCACTAGCGGCATCTGTTGGCGCCTCAACATGAAATTGGGGTTTGGCTATCAAGTGGGCGCTGTCAGGACAATATGTTGCCAGCTGTACAATGGGCCACTTAAGCGACAACAATAAAAAATCATTAGAATGCCAATGGCAGCCTGTGGCACAGGATGCACAGGACGCACAGGAAGTATGTATGCTAACCCTAAGCACAAGCTTGCAGCACGTTAAGCACACAAACACACGCGAGAGAGAGAGAGAGAGAGAGGGAAGAGCGGAGGCACACGCCCACGTAGTCAAGCGGCTCGCCTGGGCACTTCATAAATCTACAAGGCGTATGAAATACGAGTATCCTGTGCTGAGTGCAATAGCCAATCATGCTGCATGCTCCAAGGACCAAGCGGCATGTAGAAGTTGCAAAACAAAAACTTTCTGACATTGTAACGAGCACTCTTTTCGCTCGAGCAGGAGCTGGAGCCACACACAGGATATGCACACAGGACACAAACACACAATGCACGATTGCCTTTGATTTATTAACAAGCCGTCGTTTATCATGTGGCCAACAATGGGTTAAGCTTTGAATTATAAGCACCAACAATTGCAAAAATTTGTTCGACTGCAATCGCTGAATCAAAAACACATCAAGAGTCCCCATCAGACCCCTCTCCCACTCCCGCTCGCCTAGCATAAACAAATCATCTAAAGATAAACAAAACATTAACTTATGAGAATGTGTGTCTGCCTGTGTCTGTGTGTGTGTGTAAAATTTATAGAATGGGGACGCAGCCAAGTTTATTGAAATTAAGATATTTTCCACAGACAACAACAAAAAGAAAAAGAAAAGCGATATAGAAAAGTTTTTGATACTAAAAACTAACGGCATATGCTCATAATTCATGTCGGAAAATTTGTATATTTGTTGTTCATTCACTTTTATGGTCCCTTCTCTATAATATTTATGTGAATGTCGGCCACGTTTTGGGGAAATATTGAAATCGGCATCATGAATCTAGAATCTACTATCTATCTAGCATCTGAACCGGTCGACGGCGCATTCAGGCGTCAAATTTCCATGTGGGCGTGCAACACACGAAAGCCAAGAGAAACCCAAAAAAAAAAAAAAACAAGTTGAAGGAGTTGCCGTTGCCAAAGTTAACGTCGCTGTCGCAGTTGGCGTCGCAGTCGCCGCGTGGGTGCTTGAACACCATAAGATAAAATGTTGACCAATAAATTTAGTGGCCATGAAAGACAGATGAAAAGCAAAGCCATTGCTAAAGGAGCACAAAGCGAAAGCACAATGATCAACGCAGAAAGCCAAACGGCCAAAGTCAATGCAGTGCAACGAATTCCAAATGCACTTTATCAATTTATGATAAATTTATGATAAAGAAAATGTGTAATAAATAAATAACTTAATCAATATGAAATTGTATGGCCTTGCGGTGTTTATTGGAATTATTGAAAAACAGTTTTTAAAATTATTGTTAGCACCAATTTCGACTCCACAAAAGCCTTAAATTGATATGTATTTAGTGATATTATTAAAACAATTTTCTGCAGTTTCTAAAAGAAAATAGGAACACTTATGAAAATTTTCAAATTTCAAAATTTTTAAAGCTAAAATTAGAAAATTTTATATTTTATATATATATTTTATATACATGTTTAATTTTCGGTGAATGTTTTATGAAAAATGATAAAATACAGAAAAACTTGGCCACAAAATAGTACAGACTTTTGTTGAATAACTTAGGAAATTTTAAAAATTTTAATTTTATTTATAACATTTAAATACTTTGCACATTTTTACTTGATTTATAACACTTTAATATTAAATTTTGGGTCAGTTTTAGAGCTTTTAGCTTGATTTATAAGATTTAAATATTTAATCTTAGGAAATTTAAAAAATGTTAACTCTATTTATTAAACTTAAATACTTTACAAATTTTGACTTGATTTATACGATTTATTTATTTAATTTCACAAATTTTACCATGATTCAAAAATATTTTATAAATATAAATATAAATATAATAGTAGCAGAACTCAAATACAATTCCAAATCGGAATAATCATTAATTAAAATATATCTAAATATAATAATAATCAATTTCCAACTCATTTCCATATTCGGAACGAGAAAACCAAGTAACGTTACAAATCAATTCAACAATCGATCATAAGCAACATTTACGTAGGGTACAAAAATGTGGAAAAACTAGCGTATGCGACATATTAAAAAGGAAGATAAAAAGGGGATACAGGGGAGTGGGAAACATGCGTGTGTGCGTGTGTGTGTGTGTGTGTGTGTGTGTAAAAAAATGCTCCACAAATGTCATTAACGTGCTTTGCTTTTGATGTTGCCTTTGTTGTTGCTGCTGTTGTGGCTGTCGTTGTTGTAGTTGTTGTTGTGGCTGCTTATCTTGACAAACGTAAAACGACACTGCAAGAGCGAGCGTCTGCATTTCTGTGTATGTGTGTGTGTGTGTGTCTGTGTGTGTGCCTTTGTACGTTTGGAAAATTACCTGCAAAGGCGCCGCTCTTGGCTCTTACTAATTGATAAGTTTCTATTTATGTGGAAGTCTCTTCCGCTCGCTAGTTAACTGTAATTAACTATGTAAATTTTGACACTCGGGCGGCACAACAAAGCCAACACACACACACACACGCACATACGCATAACATATTTAACAGTTATTTCTGTATTTGCGTGCTAAAGTGTATGAGCATAATTTGAGTTATACGCTTACCTGTCGCATCTATGTTTCAATCAATGCAGGCACACACTCGCACATGCTGTTGCTGCTGCTGCGCTGCTGCTGTGCTGCGGCTGCTCTGCTCGCCTACGCATGCAGCAGAAACCAAACACAAACGTGTTGCGCTCAGCTGGCCTTGCAGCGAATGAGCTGCACAAAGCACACGGCGCAAAAAAAGTTATCGTTTTGTGTTTGTTGTTGTTGCTACTATGTATATTTGGCACGTGAAACGGCATCGGCATCGGTATGCGGCTGTTTTGCTGTTGTTGTTGTTGTTGCTGGCATTTTTGAAATTTTCGCTTACAATTGTGCCTTTTTTATTTGCATTTGTTTACGTCACTGCACCCATACACATTCACAATAAACGACGGACGCGCGTACATTGGGAGAGAGTAGTGCAAGAACACAAACAAACAGCAGCAACAAAGCAGACAACCGAAATAAACAAATTTATTTATACTCGCATTAGCAATTATATTTATCAAGACCGATTAGTTCTATATAGGTTCTGCAATTTAATTTGGCAGCCCCTTTGTTTTCTTTGCGTATGTTATTATTCTTTTGTTTTTTTTTTTACTTTTTTGTTTTTGGCTAAGCGCGACTCATGCAAAAATCGAAATTTCCACGGCCGCTCGCAACGCGCGTTGTTGCTTCATGTTCCGGCTGGCCCTTTACGCAATTCTCACTATTCGTATTGCCCGCGGGCGTCAATTATTATTGTTGCTTCACGCACATTTCTATTGTAAGTTATGCATTTAATTAATTTTAATGTTCAATCACGGGATTCCCGTGCGCGATTGCGGATGCGACTGGCCACGATAAAGGTTAAAATGAAACTGATGAAGGAGAGAGATGAAAGCAAAAAAAAAGACCTGCGACGCTGAACTAGTTCACAGCTGACTGCGAACTACCACTGCCAGAGCTGCAAAGTGAACAGCTATCGATATGTGTCTACCGGCGATACATCTATCAGCTGAAAACAAAGTAGTCGTTCCATCAGTAAGTATCGATAAAATGGTGGGCGTACGGACGTTCATTGATAAAAATTAAGATTAGAATTATAGATTGTTACGATAATATTGACAAATTTACAGTAAAAAGCGAGAACAACTGTGTGCAGCATGGCACAGTTAAAGGCGCCTTCGCTGCAATCGCTGCTAGAATCAGATCGCGGCTCTACAGACAGTTTGCAACTCGATTTTGAGTTCGAAGGCGTAAGTAGAAAATGAAAACAATGCCAATGTCAATTTGATTACGACCTTTGGCATTTAGCTGGACGATGTCGAGTTTGCCATACCACCCACCGATGTGTTGCCCACTCTCGAAACGGTGCTCAGCGAATTCGAGGCAGACTCCGACGTGGCGTCCGAGCTTGGAATGCCGGTGCCAAGGGCAACGCCAACGCCCTCAATTGGAGAGGATTGCGGAGTGCGTGGTGATGGACGTGGTGGCAGTAGCTCCGGCTCCATAATGCGATACACCCTACTCCATGGCATATCCGCCCAACTAACCTCAGCCGCCGAACGCGTCAATGCTGGAGCGGCGAGCGCCTGTGCCGTCGCAGCTTACATAGCCGTAGGAACTTCGCATGGCCACATACTCAACTTTGATGTAACCCAAACGCTACGCTGGGCACACCAAGACAAGCACAGTCAAGGCGCCGTTTCTACTCTCGCTTTCAATGCGGATTCCACACGCTTATTGGCGGGCTTTGCGCGTGGCTTGGTCACCATGCTGGATACCCAAACGGGCGATGTCCTGCGTGAGCTGTTCGATGTGATAACGCCCAACAGTGGAGTGCTGCACGTCAAGTGGACATCGCGTTCCTCACTGGCGCTCTGCGCGGATGCTGGCGGCTCTGTGTGGTCGCTGAGCTTTACGCGTAAACTGGGCATCAGGGGCTGCAGTTCGCGCTGCTTGTTCTCAGGCGCTCGTGGCGAGGTTTGTGCCGTGGAGCCGCTCATCATGGACGCCCAAGGACGGCATGAACTGGACCAGTACTGCATTGTGGCCCTGGCCACGCTCTCTAAATACTTTATAGTCACGGTGCGTCCACGTCTGCGTGTCATCAAGTTTCATGCGCTGCAAGGACCGGCAGATTGCTTGCCTCTGCTGGCTTGGCATCTTGTGCTTATACAGGCGGCAGACACGACTCGCTCTGTGGATCCTGTCATCGTTGTTGGCCGTGGCAATCAGCTCTTCTTTCATCAGCTCTTTGTGGCCAATGGACGTATCACTTTGCTCTATCTACGCCATGTCCAGCTGCATAGCAGCCTCCTCTCCGCCCACTGGCTGGGTCCAAAGTGTGTTGCCTCGTTAGACACCTCGGAGATATTGCATTTGGTGGACGTGCGCTCCAGTCGAGAGCTGGAATGTATGGATATGGCAAATGCTGGTCTGGTCTATGGCTCGGCGCAATTTAAGGGTCTGGCCACTGGCGGCAATGTCTCACCCGCCTTCGCATTGGCCGGCACCAATGCCTGCTACAACTCCGTGGTCTCACGAGGCACGCAGCTCTATGTGCTCGGTGCGCGTTCCCTGCATATCATAGGTGTGCGCACCTGGTCAGAACGCATTAGCTATTTGGTAATTATAGAATCCTCTTTAGATATAGAATTTACTTATTCTACTCTGTTTTTAGGTGAAGAACCATCGCTGGCAGGAGGCCTGTCAGCTAGCCTTGGATGGCTATGTCGCCTCTGCGGAACGTCCTCGCAAACGTGCCCAGGCCAAGGAGCGCATCATTATGCTATTCAAGGAATACATAGCCAATTCAGCACGCGCGCCCGATTATTGCCTGGGCGCCATTGTCAATTGTCTGATAACCATTGGCGAACTGGATCTGTTGTGGACGCAGCTGTGGGAACGGCTGCACAACAACACGGAGCTCTTCTTGCAGCACATCTCTGAGCACATTGACCAGGAGACCATACACAGCGTCAATCCAGTCATATCGCAGGCTCTTGTGGACTATTGGCTGCAACATTCGCCTGCCAAGCTAGAGCAGTTGATCCTAAAGCTAGACTGGATGTGCCTGGACTTGAATCAGGTGCTGAAGGCCGTCAAGAAGCATCAGCTATATCGTGCGCAACTCTATCTTAATGCTTGCGCCTTGAATGATTACACAACGGCCTTAACGGAGCTGTTGCCGCCATTGCAACCGGATCAAACGGATCTAGGCAACTGTCTGCTAGTTTATATATCCAGCTGCTTGGCCGGACGGCGCTTTCCAAGCGGCGATATACCAGAGGACCAGGTGCAGCAAGTCAAGCATGATGTATTGCGCTGCCTCACCTCCCAGCACTCGAGTGCCAGCCCCGTTGATGAGCTGCCCTATCCATATCTGCGCGCGCTACTCAAATTTGATACGCGCGAAACTTTAAATGTCATCTCGTTGGCTTTCCAGGAGCGCGAGTTCAGCAACGAGCTGGGCTTCTCCCATCGCAAGCGTATCATATATCTGCTGCTAGAAATTATGACCCCCGAGAATGCAACGGTGAGTGCTAAATAAGCTATAAATCAGACTGATCTTTAGTCTTTATTTGACCTTCTTTTGCAGTGGGCGGAAATTGGTTGCTTGCTGAACTTTATAGCACAGCAGATATCGACACAGTGCCTGCCGCGCGATAAGCAACTGTTGGAGCGCGTGCTCAGCTACCTGGCACAAGAGAACATCGCCAATGAGAGTGCGCGCCAGCATTCGGAGCGAGAGAGCGCCTGGCACGAGCTGCTCTCGAGCAATTGCCTTGCCGACATCAGCAGCGATGGGGAACAGTTGGAACTGGCACAACGGGCGCACTGCTACTATGTTGTTGAGTATTTGTTGGAGAAGCTGCAGCGGTATAACAACATGCTCGATTGCCTCATACACAATCAGGCACGACACGAAACGATGTTCGCCTATATGGAACGTCATGTAGACAACAGCGAGCGTTTGATCTATGCGCAGCTGCGCGATCATCTCGGCGAACTGCTCGAAATTAATGCTAAGGAGACGACGCGTCTCATTGCATTGCACTATCCGGGCAAGATTAGTGAACTTGTGGAGCTGCTTAATAGAAAGAAGCCACTGCTGTTCCGTCTGCTGCAGTGCCTCAATGACAGACACTGCGAATTGCAGCCAACACAAATGGAGCTGCTACTCGAGCTTTACTGCAATTTAAAACAGCCTGAAGTGGTGATTGAATTTTTACGCAACAGCTCGGGCTATCGCCTAGATAAAGCCGTAGACATTGTGGAACGGCATCAGCTGAAACGGGCCGTCATCTACCTGTACGAACAGCAGGAGTGCTATGTGAAAGCCTTTGATCTGTCCATGGAACTGTTGCGCGCTGCCGATGTCGATGCAGCCGAAAAGGAAGCAACTGAAATTGCAGAACTCCTGGCACGCTCTGCCCAGACACTGCCGGAGAAGCCGCTAGAACGCTGTTGGTTTACCCTGTTGCAGTATATACTTCCGCAGCAGGAGCTGCAGTCGATCACTAAGTCCATGCTGCACGAGGCTTCGCAGCACATTGATCTGCACAATCTGGTGCAGCTCATCATGAACACACACAATGTGTCCAGCAGCTTTGGCGACATAAAGGATCTGTTGATGAGCATGCTGACCAGTTCACGCCAGGAGACAGAGGCATTGCGCCTTGCTGCCGATAAACTCTGCCAGAATCTACACACAGAGTTCGCCAAGCAGCGGCATATAGCACGTCGCGGTCTCTGGGTGACCAGCATGCGTTGCGTCATCTGTCGTCAGCGTTTATACGACCAGACGCCGGTGCTTGTGCTGGGTCCATGTGGACATGCGCTTCACGAACGTTGTTGGAACGAAACCACACCGTTGCAGCAATGTCCACGCTGTGAAGAAGCGCTGCCCTTCGAACAGGATGCTGTGCAACAGTTGTCAATTGTACGCTTGCCATGTCCCAGTCAGCATTTACTAAAAAGCTCCAACACTATGGAGCTGGGCTCGCTACAGCTAAAGGCGCCGCCCCGCCGTTTCTGCTAGGGCCAAGAGTATCAATAATGCATGTATGTAAATTCCTAATATCTTTATGTATATTCCATATTTATATATTGCCATTGAATGTTATTATCGTACCTCTTATTAATTCTGTTTGTGTAAACGTCAAGTATTATGTGTAATCATCCAGAAAGGTTCTTCTGTTCCAGATGTTCTGTGTATAGCCTAGCCACGATAATTCTTAAATGCTAAATGCTTTGTCAACAATTCAGTCTAGAAATATGTCTTATTCATTTGAATAAACAAATGTTATATAGCAAATAAATATTCTGATCAACTTAATAAGAGATGTCACATGTTTGTATTTATGCACATTCGAAAATATATAATATATATATATATATATAAATTGTATTAATGTTATATGTTCATTTGTTTATTATAATATATGTAATGTACAAGCTTAAGCTATTTGTAGACTCAAGTGTGAATACCCCAATTATTAGCTAAATCACAAAATAAACTGAACGAATCCAAATAAACAATGGGCTCAGCTCGTCTGCAATTTATTGGCGCTATCCGACGGAAAGGTATTATTATAATGCTGTATAAACTCCGTGCATTGCTCGGCTGAAATAATTGTAATTATAACCAGAATGAATAATACAAAAATCATATAAATTCTCACTCACCTTTGGGAAATGCCAGAGTTTCATAATTGCGAAAATTGCGCATCTGGAAGAATCTATAGACACTGTGAAAGATCAAGTCATCTTGAGTTTTGTGTGCTGCCTCGAGGAACTTGCGCGCCGGCACCTTGTCCAGGCCCAGCGAGTTTTTGGCCAGACGCAAGGCATCAATGACCTTGCCCTGACCCAGCATCACCTCAATTATTATCTGCAATATTAAATCGTTAGTCAAGGATTCATTTAAAGTGCACATAAACAGGTACCTCATGTGCCTGAATCTTGCCCAGCATATCGATGGCCATTTGTGATATAGCCGAGTTGACATCCGAGTGAGCCAGCAAAAAGCACGCCACCGACTTGGACTCCAGCAGCATTGAGTAGCTGACCAAGCGACGCAGCGTATCAAAACTATGATTACGTATCAACTCGCTGATTATCATCTTGCTCAGCTCCTCCTGGGCGGATATGTTGTATTTGTTAAGCGATTGCAGATACAGCATTAGCACAGTTTCCGTAAAGGGTCGCTCGGCAATGGGCTGAAAGATTTGCACCATATCTGACTGTTCGATGAGCACAATGGGCGGCGCAGTATTCTTAGTAGTTGTGGACTTAACATTCGATGGCAGCGCTGTTTGATTCTGTAGCTCCAAGTGGACCCAGGAGCTAAAAAGGTAAATCGAAAGTTAGTTTACGATTTTCTCTAAAAATTTTTACGTACGCATAAATCTTATTGATCTTGTCAAAGATGGTCTCCAGCACAGGTAGCAGCGTGCCCTTATACTGATCACCCATTAGTTGTTGCACCACCTTCAGCAGCATCTGCTTTCCACAGCTGCGCTGAAGCAGGAACTCGGTGAGACGTATGCGATCCGAAATTAGATTGCACAGTGGTTCAATGGACAGATTTAGATACCACATGCAGCCCAGCTTGGCATCAATGACGATATTCGGCTGGAACAGCACCCAGTTTGTGGAATCTGCAATTGCAAAAGGAATTAATAAGCTATAAATTATAATTATGATTAAACAACATACAAAGCTCGCACTGCAGAATTTGGCCATCGGGCGAAAGCGAAGGTAGCTTGAGTGCGAATGGTTTGATTGAGCGACCCGTCGTAATGGGCGCATGATAGGTCACATTATCAATCACCTCGCCACTCAGCGCAATGTCAAATAGCAGCGACGTCGCCGTCGCCTGGTGATGCACCACTATCAGATTGTCTACTGTATTAATGGCAAAGCGTCCAACGAGACTGAGGCGCAGCACATGGCATTTGCGAGGTGCCAGGCCAGGGCCATTCAGCAGATGCACTTCGACCTCCATCATGCCTGTCGAGCTGTTGGACTGCAGTATAAGGACGGCAAGCACACCATACACTCTGCCCAACGTCACTTTGCTCTCCTGGACCTCACGACCCGGAGTCCCCACTAAAATAGAATGAAAATTAATTGAGTTTAAATTAAACGAACCATTAGGAGCTACTCACAATCCACTTTGGGCAGCTTGGTGATGACCTTCTGTTTGACAAGCACGGGCACCAGGGTGTTGCCCTCAGTGGTGCACAGCAAAGCCACATTAGCATCGCAGCACCAGGCAAACCATTTGATGCTGATGCTTAGCGCCTTGACGGATCGAACTTGTCGCTTCTCTGGCACAACTTGAAGGATTTCCACGCCTGTGTTCGAGATGAGCGCCAGCTCGCGATTGTGCACCCAGACGAAGCCATAGATTAGCGTTTTTACCTGATGTGTTATGATATCTTGAAGCAGCGGTTGCTCGCCCTGAAAGCAAACGAACTCCACAGCATTTTCCTTGCGTTGCACGGCAAGAATTTGATTGTCTGGAGAGAACTTGATGGATCGTATCGCACCGCCGCGATCACTCATACAAAACGATATCACAGTATCCTCCACAGGACCTTTTACCACCACACCAGTGGCACCACCCGAACGTACAGCAAATATCTAAAACAAAAAGAGGCTGCAATCCACCCACTAATTACACATAGTTATTTTTACTCCTACCTGCTTGTTTGAGTCATCGAAGAACACATTTGTTAGCTGGCTGACGGCGTCAAAGCGTATAAAATTGCTGGAGAGTTCAATATAGTGTATTCCATTGGGTTTTTCCATTGTTTTTTAAATATTTTACTAAGCAGTTTACGAACTTCAACTAGTTGTCCACCCACATATTAAAAACGAGTGTTGGAAAACAGCAAAGTTCCATGAACAACTAACAATGTGCGTTGTTGAACACTGCTTCAATCAGCTGATGGTAGCAGCATAAACAAAAATAAATATCGCGCACTCTGTTCACCAGAAGTGATTTAAATTTAAGTTAACAGTATAAATGTCCACTTCGTCCAAGTGCCGTGTGTGCATTTGCTCGCTCGATGCAGCTGCTGTATGCTATGATATGCGCAAGTTGCCCAAGCTAGCGCACAAGTTCGTCACCTGCACCGATTTGTCCGTGTCCGATGAGACGCGGTTGCCAAGCGAACTGTGCCGCAGCTGTCACGACCAACTGGAACGTTTGTATGCATTTCGAGCTAAGTGCATAGCAGCCGACACAAAATGGCGCATGGAAATACTAGCATTTTGCGTAGATGAACAGCAACATGTCGAGACTGCTGAGGCAACAAATCCAGATCAGGAACTTAGTCAGCCGAGAGTTGAGCCAGAGGAGGGCCAAATTCATGAACGAATGCAAAATGCTGAAGCAGCAGTGGAAGCGGAGGAAGCAAAATTAGAACCAGTTCAACAGCAACTAGCAGTCAGAGCAGAACAGGTTCCCGAACAGGTAAACAATTTGATTTTAAATATTTCCCGTTAAGATTTAATCCACTCTTGGTGTTTTTAGCGTCCTTCGGCCAAGCAGCCCAAATCCATATACAAATGCGACATCTGCGCTACACAGTTCTTGGAGGAGCATCGCCTGCAAGCACATAAACGTCAACATGGACTTATGCCCTATCCCTGCCCAGAGCCGGGCTGCGATCGTGGCTACAGCCACAAAAATACGCTCAGCGTGCACATGCGCAAGTGCCACAAGTTGGGCAAGGAGCACAAGTCGCACGTTTGCGAATACTGTGGCAAGACGTTCGACACCCTGTGGCGGCTGAAGAATCATCGGTTCACCCACAAGGACAAATCGGAGCTGCCGTATGTATGCGAAGAGACGGACTGCGGGCAACGCTTCTCCAGCAAGCAGCTACTCAAGGTACATATGATGCGCCATGCGGGCATCAAGAACTATAGCTGCACCTACTGTGGCGTACAGAAGACAACACGCACTGAGCTCAAGATTCACCTGAACTATCATACGCTTGAGCGCACCTATTGCTGTCGCATCTGCTCCAAGGTGTGCAACAGTTCCAGCAATCTTAACCTTCACATGCGCAGCGTTCACGAACGAGATCGTGCTCGCTGCTTCGCCTGCAGCTACTGCGATCGCACCTTCACACAGCCTTTCCTATGCAAGCAACACGAGCTGATTCACACAGGTGAGAAGCCACACGAGTGCCCGGAATGTGGGCGACATTTCAGACAAAAGGGCGCTCTACGCACTCATCGAAAAATACATGAGCGGGAGAACAGTGAATCGAATGAGAACGCAGTAACATCGCCGACTGAGACTGCTCCGGGAATAGGTATTAATAATGTGCCAGAAAATTTGGTGCATGATAATAATAAGTAAACTAAGGTTAATTTAAAATCATAATTTAATGGAAAAAACTACAAATAAAAATAACACAAGCTAACATAAGCCAGGTATACGCACTCTACTAAAATGAATATATATGTCACGGTTTCTAGTGAGCGCCTCCGTTACAGTCACCGTCACGCTCATCTCTATTGCCTTCACAGCTGTTGCTCACATATAAGCAGTTGTGTCATCAGCATAGTCAGAGGTTTAAGTCACTGTTAGGTATTCGGTCACTATTACTATATTACAGTCACTATTACTACCACCGTTACCGATTCGCTCATCTCTATTGGCTGCACAGCTGTTGGAAGCACACATAAACAATAACAAATACAGTTTGCTTGTAAGAATTGCACACTGTGTCATCTGCACGTTGTAAAAGATTAAATTTAGCCTATGACGTCAGCCAATACTTTATCCAAATGCCGTGTTTGCATTTGTGCACTCGAAACTGTTATTAGCTATGACATGCGACAGTTGCCTGAACTGGCGCACAAATTCGTGACCTTCACAGATTTGTCTGTCTACCAGGCGGAGGCTGAGCAACAACTGCCGAGTGAGCTGTGTCAAGTGTGCTTCGAGCAATTGGAGGAGTCGTATGCATTTCGGAGTAAGTGCATAGCAGCCGATGAACAATGGCGTTCGGCAACATTCACATCTGCCGCAACAGATCTAGAGGAGCAGCTTTGCACAGCAGAGACATTGCATCAATTGGCCAATGAAGAGACTGAAATAGAATTACCCCAGATAGAAGCTGCAGTTGAGGAAGCAATAGAAGCCGTAGATATTAATGACACACAGGTAAGCCCAATAATAATATAAGAATCCTTCAATAAACATTTGATTTTTTAGAATTTGCTATCGAAGCCAACTTCGTGCAACTTGTGTGGCATGCGCTTCTCGATGCAACATCGTTTGGTAGCCCACCAGCGTCAACATAAAGGCCTGGTGCCCTATCCATGCACAGAAGAGAGCTGTGATCGAGCATTTAATCGTTTTCATGACCTGTCGGAGCATCTGAAGGAACACTTCGTCACCGGCCGGTTTAGCTGTGAGCAGGAGGGCTGCGATAAGGTCTATCGGCATAAGCCCACTTTAATCATGCACATGCGCAGGTGCCACAAACTGGGCCCGGAGCTGAAGTCACATGTATGCGAGTTCTGTGGCAAAGTGTTCAATTCCAGTTCGGTGCTCAACGATCATCGCTACACGCACAAAGACCAATCCGAACTGCCGCACGCCTGCCAAGAGGCGAACTGTTCGCGGCGTTTCTCCAGCAAAGAGAAACTCAAGGTGCATCTAATGCGCCATGCGGGCATCAAGAACTTCAGCTGCCCCTATTGCGGCATGAGAAAGACTACAAGGAATGAGCTGAAGATACACATGAACTATCACACGCTGGAGCGCACTTGGCCCTGTCGCTTCTGCTCAAAGGTTTGCAACAGCTCCGGCAATTTGAAGATGCATGTGCGTGCAGTGCATGAGCGTGCGAGAGACTATGCCTGCAGCTACTGCGAGCGCCGATTTGCCAAGGCGGACACACGCAAGTACCATGAGATGACCCACACCGGCGAGAAACCGTTCAAATGCGAGGAATGTGGCAAGCGCTTCACACAGCCCGCAGCACTACGCACTCATCGCAAGATACATGAGCGACAACGCAAGGACTCCCACACGACAACCTACACGCTCTTGATGAGCGCGCCAATTGACACAGTTGCCGCTAGCGTAGAGCAGGTGGATGAATGCAGTTAATATTAGAAGTCTTATATATTAGAATCAGATATATCTATCGAGTCACTTGAAGTAATTTAGTTATGATTGTGCAATTTGTGTAGACAGCCAAATCAGTTATTTGCTGCTGCTTAAAATACAATCATGTTCAGCTAATCTCTGTAGAGGGTATCAGTAAACGTAGCTTTTACTATATGATTTAGTCGTGCTAATTATCTATCTATAGACGTTTTAATCAACACCAAATTTCAAAGTTCCTAAGTACAGCAAACCCATTGAAATTGATGCAGGCTAAAAAACAGAAATTAAACTTATAATAATAATAATAATTTATTTAGCTATAAATTTTCTCTAAATATATTGGAACTCACACAGAACTCCCTACTCTATATAGATACTCTATTATATTCGCTATAATATAGAATACCTTTAGCCTTTACTCCATCAATTTGCTAATTGGAACGGCCTTCGCAGCATTGCCAATGATCACTTTATTATAGATTGTATAGCAACGTCATTATATAGTATATATATATTGCGTCAACGACTGAGCTGCAAGTTGAACTTTGCTCAGCTCAGCTCTATCAATGGGTAATACAAAGTCCAAAGTATATTTATTATTTACTTAAAACTTTATTTAGAAATTCATTTAATCAAATATGAGGACAAATAAAATTTGCTAATGATATTGGATTAGACACATGGATTAGCTTGACTCTGATTACGTTTTGTTCGCTCGACATTCAATTCAGATCAATGACGCCAGTTGAGTGAACGCCATCCTGTTCGCAGACTTTTTTCGCTATTGTAGATACCAATTTGTTTTCGCTTTGGAGCTGGGGGGAGCTCGCTTTCTTCAGATGCTGAAGGACTCGTTCGCTAGCCTGGTTGGCCAGCGCTTTGGTTAGGTTAAGTTCGTGTTCCGCTGTGGGCAGATTAAGTTTCGCAGCTCGTGTGGATCGGGAGAGGGTGGCGATCATGGCATAGATGTCGATGGCGGCATTGGCCAAGTGATTCAATATGATCTGTTCGTTGATGATGTTCTTGTTGTACTTCACCAGCGCCTCCTCGGTGGTGCGGCCAAAGAGATCGATGCATGCGGCGGTCTTCTTCGCCGACTCCAGCAGCTCGGGCACAACATGCGCGCTCAGATCGACGCCACCCAAGCCAATCGTTGTTGTTGCACGCCTCGAAGCCTCCTTGAAGATGAAGCCCAGATTCGCGGAGGGATTCTTAAAGGCACGTTGCAGTTCCTTCAAATGATTGCCGGCGTACTGAACACCAGAGAGTGCGACAAACAGGCGAAGCACTTCATTGGTGCCCTCGAATATGCGGAAGATGCGCAGATCTCGCATGATGCGCTCCAAGCCAGTCTCCTTCATGAATCCCATGCCACCCAGAATTTGAATGGCTTCATCGGCAACGTTCCAAGCACATTCGGAGGCATAAACCTTCGATATGGCCGTCTCCAAGTGATAATCCTGGCTGCCGGAGTCCATGTTTTGCGATATCATGAATGCCATCGACTCCGTTGCATATTGCAATATATTCATGTTGACCAACTTCTCCTGAATGGTGCCGAACTCTTTGATCTTTTGGCCGAATTGGGTGCGATTATTGGCATGTGCCGTCGCAATCTCGATGCACTTCTTCATTGTTCCGGACAACGTGGCACCCATGCCAAAGCGTCCACTGTTCAGAATGTTAACAGCCACCTTGAAGCCTTCGCCCTCCTTGCCGAGCACGTTTTCAATGGGAATCTTGACATCCTCGAAGTAGACTTCGGCTGTGTTGGACGCCTTGATGCCCATCTTCTTCTCTGGTGCGCCGTTTGTAACACCGCCGAAGGAACGCTCCACAATGAACGCCGTCACCTTGTCCTTCTTCTCACCAGTCTTTTTATCGATCTGCTCAGTTTGGGCGAACACAGTCATCACATCGGCCAGTCCACCATTGGAAATCCAGATCTTGGAGCCATTTAGTATATAGTATTTGTTGTCTGCAGTCTTCACTGCTCGGCTGCGTATGGAATTGGCATCCGAGCCAGAGCTTGGCTCAGTTAAAGCAAAGGCAGCATAAACCTGCTCTGACGCCACTTTAGGCAAGTATTTTTCCTTCTGCTCTGGTGTGCCGTACAGCAGAATGCCCTTGAATCCAATACTCTGGTGGGCGCCCAGCGTAATGCCCAGACCCAGATCATTTGCTCCAACTATCTGGCAGAGTCGCGCATATTGGGTATTATTCATTCCCAAGCCTCCATACTCGCTGGGCACCTGGATGGCCATTCCGCCGAGCTCCCACAGGGCGTCCAATGTCTTATCATCGATGACGGAATTTTCGTCGTTGCGAGCAGCATTGTTGACGTCGGAGAAGAACCTTTGGAACGGATCCAACATGCTGTCCGTGGTCTCCTTTTGTTCCAATGTCAAGACATCGGGGTAGGGGAACACTTGCTTCGAGACCAAATTGCCACGAAATATGTTGGCCATGAAAGATTCATTTTCACGTTTTGGATCTTTTTTAGTTTCACTTTCGGGTTTTCTTTTTGGCACCGCAGCTGAGTAGAAGCGAGTTTTAGAAATATCTAAAATTAATTTACGCGTTCCGTAGTTATTTAGTTTCAACATTTTTAGCAGAACTCGACTGAACTTTGTACCTAAACGTAAACAATGGATGCGGGGTGACCTGTTACATTCAACAAGTATTTTAAAGTAGTTGCATTATTTTTCAAGTCACTGGTAATGGTAAGCAAATTATCGATAATCGATAAGTGTTGAACAGCTGTTTTTTCGCGTTACCAAACATATTTCTAACAAACTGAACAATAACACAGTTTTTGTTATTTATTTAAATGTTATTAATCAATAAACGTATTCGATGACTACTTTCACCAAATGCCGTGTTTGTGTTTCTGCTCTTGATGCAACTGTTGGCAGCTACGATATGCATAAACTGCCCCTACTGGCGCACAAGTTCGTTACTTGCACCGATCTGTCTGTGGATGTGGATGAGCGAGTGCCCAGTGAGTTGTGCCAGGCGTGCTTTAACCAGCTGGAACTCCTCTATGCATTTCGTGCTAAGTGCATTGCAGCTGACACGAAGTGGCGAATGCATATTTTAGCATTCTGCGATGATGAGGAACCCACATATGACTTGGCGGCCACACCCATGGCAGTTGAAGTCCAGGAATTGAAGCTGGAGCAGAGACACAAAGAACACGATAGAAATGAATCAAAAAGTAAAACAAAACATGTACAGCAGCTAACGAATGTTGTAGAGGCCGATTCGGAGAATAGCCATACAGATGAACAGCCTGATCAGCTCGAGGAGGAAGTGGACGAAGCTACAGTGAGAAATCAGTGAAATCCCAAATAATATTTATACAATTTATCAAAAAAACTGCATTTTTTTTAGAGTACCTCACCACAGCCACCCAAAGATGTCTTTAAATGCAATATCTGCGCCGCACAATTCCGAAATGAGAAGCGGTTGCAATCGCATAGTCGGCGACATGGACAGATGCCTTATCCCTGCACCGAACCAGACTGCGGTCGTGGCTATAGCCACAAGCATACGTTATCCCTGCACATGCGCAAGTGCCATAAGCTTGGGAAGGAGCACAATTCGCATGTGTGCGAGTTCTGTGGCAAGGTCTTTGATACCATGGCGCTGCTCAAGAATCATCGTTTCACCCATAAAGACAAGTTGCAGCAGCCCTTCGCCTGCGAGGAAGCGAACTGTGAGCGACGTTTCGCCACCAAGCAATTGCTAAAGATACACATGATGCGCCATGCGGGAATCAAGAACTACACTTGCTCATTCTGTGGCGTGCAGAAGACGACGCGCACTGAGCTCAAGATTCATCTGAACTATCACACGCTGGAGCGCACCTATTGCTGTCGACTCTGCTCAAAGGTGTGCTACAGCTCCAGCAATCTGAATAAGCATATGCGCACCATACACGAACGTGCGCGCAATTATAGCTGTCGCTACTGTGAACAAGCATTCATTCAGCCGGAGACACGCAATCAGCACGAGCTCATACACACAGGCGAGAAGCCACACGGATGCACTGAATGTGGCAGGCATTTTAGACAAAAGGCAGCGCTGCGTGCTCACCTTAGGATACATACGCGACAGCCCAAGGAGTCAGATTCCCTGATTGAAACAGAAACGTTTATAGAGATTGAAGCTGCTAGCGTAGAGCTGCAAAGTGAAGACTTGGAGTATGATTGAAGGCGGACAAATCAAATGATCATCAAAATGTTCTCATTGCAGAAATATTGCATAGAAAGGCGATATAAGAGACTGATGCAACAGGAGAGATAATGTTCCGCAAACCTGACGAAGACAGAGATTGAGAGAATATAGTAGAGATATTAGAGAATATGTTCTGCATACCTGACGGACACAGAGAAAGAGAGAGAATATAGTAGACTTGCTAAATAAAACACAATTAAATATTTTGGGATTCAGAATGTAAATAGCAATAGTTTTTAATTATATATATATATATATTGTTTGTTTTTTTTTTTCAACTAAAACAAAAATGTACAAAAATTAAATTACTATTAAAATCTAAAATACATATGTCTACTAAGTTTTATATGCTTGGAAAATCATCTGTGTATACATGTATGTAAAATGCTGTTATTTATATTGAGTTAATGCTGTAGTATGTAAATGATATGATCTGCTACGTGGAGTTGTTTTAAGAGATAGCTGAGAGCCCAGTTATTATATATTGTATATATATATATGTATAAGTGTGTGTATGTATCTTTCATGCAGTATAAATAATTCTGTGTGTGTGTGTGGTTCGTAAATAGTCGTAAATATTTGTATTTTCTTATTTCTCTTGCATTAAAATCATTGTAAATATGTTTTTATTTCCTTTGCTTCGTTAATAGATATTGTATATATAGTATATATTTCCTGTAAGCATAAATTCATTTTGCTGTAAATATGTGTGTGCGCGTGTGTGTGTCTGTGTGTGTGAGAGTGTGTATATATGATAATATGATTTTGGGTACATTGTTGGGTTGTTTTCGCTTAGACTTAGACTGAAATGCGTTGCTCTCGCCTATTCTAAACACTTATTCGAAAAAATGTTCATAATTCGTTTTCCTGTTTTCGTTTTCGTTTACGTTTTTTCCTTTCTTCTCCTTTTTTTTGCCATTTCTGTTTTACATTTTTAGAAAATGCTAAAGTACATAGAACATAAGAATATAGCATATTTAGGCTAAATATCACCCACGATTTAATCGCTGTTTAACACTATATATATGTATGTATATATATATAGATATATTAAAACTAGATTTATAATACATGCTTGTATGTAAATCTGTCGCACTATATTACAACTCAGACATAAACAAAAGACACAAATCGAGACTACGCTAACTCTAAGCTAGCATATGCTATAAATATATATTTATATAATATATATATATATATATATATATATATATATATATATATATATATATATATATATATATATATATATATATATATATATATATATATATATATATATATATATATATATATATATATATATATATATATATATATATATATATATATATATATATATATATATATATATATATATATATATATATATATATATATATATATATATATATATATATATATATATATATATATATATATATATATATATATATATATATATATATATATATATATATATATATATATCCATAGAACTATTTGTATACTATTCATATATATAGATTGTGTTTAACGTAATTCATTAACATGTTAAGCTCGCATTTCTTGTTCTCTCTACTTTTTTAAAGTCACATATCTCGTATATAAATTACAAATTAATTGCTCCTCCTCCTCCTCCTCATTCAGCTTCAGCTTCTGTTCCTCAGACATAGTCGGAGGGCACGGTGCTGGTGCTCGTCTCATTGATGGCTGCCAGACGTGGCATGCGACGCTGCGTCATGGCAGCATCATTCGGCGCCAGCCCAGTGGTGGTGGCGACGCCTCCAACGCCGTTGCCACCGCCAGCGCCGCCACCATGATGCTCCCAATTGGGCAAAGGCTGCGACATGACATTTAGGCCAACAATCTCATAGGCGCCCTGATTGCTGCCGCTGGCGCCGCCCGGCATGGCGGTGACGGACAGATCCGAGTAGTAGGCGCTGCTCGGTGCTGACGAGACGACCATGGGAATGTCCTGCTCGTGGGCCTGGAAATTGTATTTCTGTGCACGAAAGGAATAAAAGGAGTTAAGTCAGCGCTTCATATTATTTAGCCTGTTGCACTTACCTCGCCACACTGACTGTACGCCGTATTCTGATACGACGGATTTGCCGAACGCACCGACTCGCGATCGAGCTCCGCATAGAGTGCTTCGCTAACGCCCACCGGACTGTATGCATCATCCATGTGGGTATAATGATTCTCGGCCGGCGATGTCGATGGCGGACCAATCTGATCCGGTCCCGCCGACGAGCGTCGACTGCCGCCCAGCCAAGTCCAGACGCCCGAGTTGCTTGTGGGCCGGCGTATGCTGTCCGCCGAATGCTTAATGGAGATCGGCGAACGATTCTGGCCGCCGCCGTTGCGATTGTTACGACACCACCACGGCTGCGGTCGACCACCTGTAAGAGTAGATGCAGCGGGCAGGCATATGTTAGGTGAGTAAGTTGCTTTGGTATTTCGAACACTTGGTGTTGGCTTAAAGCTAAATTGGAATCGGATTGGGATTCGGATTCGGATTCGCGGCAGCAATCTATGACATTTGGTTCTATAATCGGGCGATAAATCAAACATTCACCTCGCATTGAACGCGACAGAGCAGCAAGCAGCAAGCAGTAAGCAGCAAGCACCAGGCAGCAAACAGCAAACAACAAAACAGAGAAACAAACAGCAAAACAAACAAAGCGTAAATTAAACGGCTGTCAACTGGCAGCGAGGTGGCACAGTTGCAGGCGAGTGTGTGGCAATGAGTAACGGGCGACTGGGCCGAAATGCCAAAAATACAAACAAACATCGTTTTGTGCAGACTGTGAGATCCTTTTCTAATCAGCTAGTGGGATCACAGTCCTTGGCATATATCATAACTGTACAGACAGAGTTCACTGACCTCCATTCACACACATAAGTACATATGTACATAAGTACATATAGGAAGTCTATAAAATGTCTATTCATTAGAGTTGTTTTTTCATTTATGGTGTGCTTATCCGCTAACAGCATCTTTATAGATTCCTTTAGCCTTGTTATAGTAATTTCATTTCATAACCGCCGCAAGACCTGTTCCCAACATCCGCTGTGCCCACTGACCACAGCTCATCCAGCTCATCCACTTTGCTTAGCTGTTAATGAGTGCGCCTCGGGCCTTGCCTTTCACTCTCATTACGCTTAAAGCTTGGACAACTTGGGAGCTTGGGTGATTGGGTGCTTGGGTGCTTGAAGCGATCCAACTAATTAACGGAATGCATACGCAACCACTTGCCACAACCGTTGGCAATTTTCCAAGTTATGCACATGCATAATGCAGCCATTTCGGTTGCAGGTTTCCGCTGCTACCGCTGCTGCTGCTGCTGCTGCTGCTGCCTGCTTTTAATGCTTATGATTTACGTACTGAAAGACTGCGTTTGTCCAGCTGTAGCTAGATATATATACTATATATATATATTTATATACATATATGCACTCTGTGGGTCTGTTTGCTCTGGCGATTATTAACCTAAGCTTATCGTTCGTAGGTGCTCATATACATGCATTTTGTGCATGTCACAAACGCCAAAGACTTTGCAACTCGACTCCCAGCTGCTGCAACTGCTACTGCAACTGCAGCTCGGACTTGGACTTCGATTCGGATGCGGACTTTGCGGCTAGTTGGCTTTAATAGCTGTTTCTTATGTTTTCTCTCTCTCTCTCTCTCTCTCTCTTTCTTTCTACTGTGTTAACGATGTTGCCTGTTTGCTACTGCAGCAATTGCATTGAACTTACGCTTATTGCTGACACAGTGCACAGCTACACAGTGGTGTCAAAGCCTTGATAATGCTATGCAGTTTGTTCATTCCACATCTATGCAAAAATGTACTTTGTTTTCATATTCTATAAGCTATCTCTTCTCTAGCTGCCACAGTCTGCTTAGATCAAGCTCTACTAATAAGTAGTCCTAATATGGCATACTAAATAACTTGTTTTTTATCTCACATGAACTTTAAAGAGTCAACAAAGTCTCACTTAAAGATCTCTTAAGGCTCTCATCTCCTTTGACTGCGAACCATTAAAAGAAACCTTTTGCATAAGCAAGGCTTAGAATTTCTTCTGAGTTATACACCTTTATTATATTTTAATATATTCTATCAGATTCCAGCTCATGCTAGTCGAACTTTGAAGAGGATAGACTTGCCTCAAACGCTAAGATAAAAGCAGATATGAAAAAAAAAAACCAATTTCAAGCTCTAACTAAGACAAGCTGCAAGTTCTTTGAATTGCCAGCCGCATTCCGCACGTAAATTGCCATCACAATTTGTTCGCTCAACATATTTCACTCAGTTCTAAGCCAATTGCTAACCACTGTGCATTGGCTACCAATGCCTGGTTGCAGCAACAGCTACCGCTGCTTTGGCTCTTATCTGCTGCTGCTTATCTGCGCGCAGCGCCAGCGGCAGCAACGGCAAAATTTTGTTAACAAAATATTTCGCAGCAGCATTTGGCTACAGAAAAAAAAGAACTGAGTGTTCGACTAAGGCAGCAACAACAATAAATAATAATAATAATAAACAAACAGAAAAAAAAACGTATTAACGAGCATTTTGGAATTTAATGTGTGTTTTGCGTCGCGTTCGGTTCGGCGAAACAAGTCGCGCATATGACATGTGTAATGAAGTCTTAATAGTCGCACAGATAATGCCAGTGGCTGTCAGCGCATTTGCTGGGGCTTGAGTCGGGCACAAAATGTCGCATAGCTCCATTCTTATCTGCGTATGCATAATTAAAATAATGTTGCTCATACGACGCGTTCGCTGCCAGGCGGCAGTCATGATAATTGCACAGAGTTTGGCTGCAATTGTTTCTTTTTTTTTTTTTTTTTGGGTGTTGCAACAAGCGTCAGGCATTTGTGCCTGTGTGGCAAATGGCATTTGGCCATAGCCACAATTAACTTTTAAAGGTGTCTTTCGCTATTTACCATGCACTTTAATTATTTGCTTTATGTGCAAAAACATAATCAACTGCTAGTGGAATGGCTTTAATGGGCTCAGAGCATTTTTTGTTTTTGTTTTTTTTTTTTTTGTGTTTTTTGGGCAATTGAAAAAGTTTTCACTGCGGCATTTTAAAAACTGTTTTTGGGCAATCGGCAATTGGCAATTGGCAGTTCGCAACTGGCGCCTGTCGACGGCGACGTTGACGTTGACTTCGACATAATCACGCGCTTTAAAAGCTGCTGACAGTTTAACGATTTGTGGGGATTGTTTGTTTTGCTGTTGTTGTTTGTTGTTTTCGCAACATGCAACCGTGCGTAGCAGCAGCAGCAGCGGCATCGGCAGCGGCAGCGGCAGCAGCAACAAAAACAAACAAACACACAAAAGAAAAACTTTGTGCCAAAAAAAACAGCAAACGAAAAAAAAAAACAACAACAAGTGGAGATTTTCATGGGACAGCTAATTGGCTGCTGTGACATTAAATGCCGTCAACAATTTGTCCTGCATGTCGATGTCAGCACAGGGACAGTCAGACAGTGAAATTGGCGCCAATTGGAAAGAGAGAGTTGGCCCAAAGGGAGCACATGGCAGGGAGTGAAAGGGCTGGCGTGTAGGAGTACGTTAGCTCGTTTGTCAATAATTCGCCTACTGTATAAAGAGAAACAGAAACAGAAAGAAAAGAAACGAAAAAAAAAATAAACTGAACCGCGCGCGTCGAGCAACTAAATCAAAAAATAAAAAAAAAAAACAAAACAAAAAAAACTTTTGTTGCACGATTTTTGAACGTGTTTAAGCCAGCCAGGCAGTCAGTCAGGAGGCAGGAAAGGCCAATGCCAATAGCATATAGAGTCTCAAAGAAAATTGTTAGCCTTTGCCTTAATTTGTCGACAAATTTTCTTAAGATGCAAAATGCAGCCAGAGGCTCTTAGGGGGCACGTACACATCATCAGTTTCCATTTCAGCAGCATCTTAGATTTGTGGCACGAACGTGAACTTCATGCATTGTCGTCAAACCAAAAATTTGTAGCAAGACCCCTGAGCCATGAGCCCAGCGAAAACAAATTAAATTGTTGCCACTTGTGTGTCACAACAAAAAAAAAAAAAAAAAAAAAAAAAAACAAAATAAAAAAACAGAAATCAGAAAAAAACGAATTTCCGCGAATCGCATGCAAAGCTAGAATTATGCAATTAAAAATGGAAATGCAAGGCAAAGGCAAAGGCAAAAGCAAAAGAGAAAAAGTACAGAATATGCCAAGAGGAAGACAAAAATAACAAACGCTGCCTGACGTGCTTAATTAATCAAACGAGGCAGCTAAAAGCCAAATGACTAATTGATCAGGTTTTGCCAATGCAGCCAGAACGGCGGCGATTTCTATGAGAATTGCAGGAAAATTTATAAATCTTCTAAGTTGCCAATTTAGCATATTTATCTAAAATGCTTTAATCGACAGCAAATAGTAATTATCTAAGTAGTTATATTTATATATTTATTGTATGACAGTCCCTCCTCTTAGGTCTAGCAACTGGATTTGCACTTACCATTGGCATTCGCTGATTTAATTCTGCAAAGATAAGAAGCGAACAGAATGTTGCAATTAATAAACATAAATTGGCGTTTAAGAATAACAGCAAAAATATAGCTAAACATAAATTAGCGCACAGCAAAATGTCAAATTGTTCAATGCCAAGCCAGCGCACAACGAATGGCAAATGCCAAAACGAAAGACTTAGGACACAAACTGCGCTCTACGCAAATAAAAGTTTGTTTTTTTTTGCGTGTGACACGCAGATAAACTACCGCAAAATATATGTATGAGCCGATAAGAATTCAACACAATTGCAACAGCAACAGCAGCGGCAGCGGCAGCAGCGGCAACAACAGCAACAACCACCATTTGTTGCAACACAAACGCTGCAGATTAGATTAGCGCTGAAAATCTGCGGATAAGCGTAGAGCCGAGAAGAGGCTGAACCGGATTATCTTGGCCGATTTGTGGGCTGTTCTTTTGAATGTGGATGTCGTTTTCTTGTTCGCGTTGTCTTCTGTGCCACAAATTCTGCTTTCAATTTGAGTTCGAGCCATTTTCTACTTCTTCTAACTGTTTCGCTCATTGCCATTAACTTTGGCCCCGCCGCATTTGCACTTGCCCCGTTTTCTGGGTCAAGCTTCAAGCACGAACCTAATGGATATAGATTGTGCGTATCAATTAACCGTCCAATGTCCGTCCGCTTGTATGCGCCGTCCGTTTGATTGAGTGCAGCGCGGCATGCGGCTAAATGTTGCCCCTCGCTTTGCCTTGATCGATTATAATGTTAACTGGAGCTGAGTCGAGTCTAGTTCGATTTTTTGATTCGCATTTGCCTGCTTTTGATCTGTCAGTGTGTGTGTGTGTGTCTCTATATCTGTGTGTGCCTGAGTGTGTGTGTGTGTGTTTTTTTTTCTCTTTTTGCAATTCAATTAAAGTGAACAAGCTCACCGTTCAAGCCAGTCATCGTCGTCTTGGGGGCCGTGCCTTTGCCTCTGCGCTAATTTTCCAACTGTTTTTCTTTTATTTTTCTGCAATTTTTTTTTGTGTGTTTTTCCTTTATGTTCAATTTACTGCGCTTGTTTTTCGTCAGCAGTTCATTTTTTTTCTCCTTTTTTTTTATTCAGCTTTTTTCGCTATCGAGCTTGAAGCATGCTAATTGAACACGCCTTTTTATGTAGCTCGGCGCTGTTGCAGCTGCCTTAAATGTTTTCAACTTGAAATTTTTCGGGTTTTCTATCAAAATAGCAAATGCGAGCACGAAGCGACAATTTAGTGCAATTTAACAATGTTATTGTCAAAACTGAAAGTGGGTTAGGTACAGGCCTTGGCTCTGACTGTGTGGGCAGAAAATCGATCAAGTTGAATGTTAAGCAATTAAAGCTAATGTGAAATCGAAATGTTTAGCAGAAGAGACTGTACGAATGGATGGGATACAGCTAAAACTATACTATTAATTATATATATTTATACTATATGAATATATTTTTTAATTTGAATCAATTGAAGTATCTGAAGCACAGATGAAACTTAGAGTCAAAGTGTAGTAAAGTTTGATGTAGAATAAATATTTTCATATATTTTATCTGTATATTATTGTGATTTTCATTGCTTTTCTTACTGTTTTTAGAGGTGTATTTTATTATATAAATATATAAACATATAGATATATTAATTTGTATGCGGCAGGCAGCACGAGACGTAGCACAACAGTCTGTGTGTCTGTGCATCTAACCGTATGTAAAAAAGTGTCAGGTGTGGAAGGAAGAGTTCGAGTCATAAGGGGAACTTTCCTACAACAAACTGCTCGAAACTGTTATCGAGCTACAGTTCAATGAGCCCACCTCATACGTAGCTCAAAGCTGGATATACACCCAAAGCTGTGCTTTTAACTAATGCAATCCCAGCATTCAATTACAGCTTTTAGTTAAGACTGCACTATTATTCAGCCATACCAAACCAAACACTCATAGTTAAACTGTCCAAAAAAAGAAAACCAAAAACTAGGTCAGCTCAGACAACTCATCTACCAAGAACTACTTGATTTACTCAGTTAAAACCAACTCACTTAATCGTCTACTTGTTTTTCTGTGTAAAAAGAATTGTATATCTGTGTTGTCAGTGGCTATCAACTGGCACAACATCATTTATTTAACGCTCGTCACTTGGCTGAGCTATAAGTAATTCGAGCTGCACAGTCCACATTTCAAATCAATGGGACGACTTTGAGTTTTTCCGACAAGTGGCTCGGCAAAAAGACATTTTAAAGTTAACCGTGTTGCCAGCCATTACAGTGTCTAGACATTGAGCAAACATTGTCAGCCCGAATGGCAGGTGCCATTAAAACTCAACTTCTAAGGTGTCCACTAACAAATCATGAGTCGTACACAAAAAAAAAAAAAAAAACAAACACTAACTGCCAGCTGCGGCTGCTGCAACAGCAACAGCAACAGCGACAACTGCGCTGCAACATGTGCCGAGCAAATTTATAGCGCCATTAGCCGATCGAGAATTGCATCAATATGCAAATAAGTGTAACCGATATTACATGTAATTGCCGCTAATTTGGCAGCCAACACGTCCGAGCACGACGCCCGAACCCAGCTAACATGAAACAGTTGCAATAACAACAACTCTGCCTAACTGACTGACTAAAGCTGACGGCAAGGTGAACAGCGTGACAATCCGATTGCTGCTGCTTAAGTGTGTGCTGTGAGGGGCTGTGTGGCTAACCACATGCTGCCCAGAGTCCAGCTTAAATAATGACAAATCTAAGCTAGACAAGCAGCGTGTGAATGCGTAGCCAAACATGCATCGAGTAACAGTTATGAGAACACACTTCACAAAACCCAACACACAAACGCAAACACAAACCCATAGCCAGCCCAATCGAACACCCAACTGATTTGAACTGTCTGTGATATATTAGTTGTTGACTGTGCCTCTATGCTTTGCTGTGTGGCTGTTTGACTGTTTGACTGCAGGGTATATTAGCACAGTGAGCATAGTTTGAGTTGTAACTGGTTGACATTGGTAGTCATTGATGTTGCAAAGATCTTTGCTTTAAGGCATAAAGCTCAAGTATTGCCCGCCATTTACCAGGTTGCAAATGAATGGTGACCAGACAAGAGTGATACTATTTGCAATAGCTATATTTCTGAAGCTGTTTAAGTTATTGATAATATTTAGCTGTTAAAATATTTAATAACAGTTGCCATTTAAATGAATAATGAATTGAAAAGTTAACTGCTTATTCAATATATACATATGCATGCATATGTATATTCTCTGTATAAACTAAAAGTTTTATTTACTTTTAAGCTGTCTGTGATAGTCAATTCATAGCCTAAACTTCCTGCTCAGTTACCCTGCTCTCATTTACTGATAATCTCGATAGGGTATTCCCCCAGTCGTCGATTGCTTGCGACAATTGTTTCCCACTTGTCTTGGCATTGTGTTTGTTTGTTCATTTGTTTGTTTTGCTTTGGCAAATTATTTGCGAAATTAATTTTATGCAAACATGCCGCCAAAATACAACAACATGACAATTTAATTGGACGCGACATGTGGCTAGCGTTCGATTGAAAGGCAACGACTGTGACTGTGACGCCAGCAGCGACAGCGACGGCGACAGCGGCGCCTGCGCAAACGAAAATTTTGGTTAATTTTGGAGCTCGCGTGTTGCCAACGCCCCCGCACACTTGCCTCCTCAGTGCCCCTGCACTTGACACAACGTATTTGCCTATGGAATCAACAAATGAATGTCCATTTAAATGTATCTTGTCGCGATTATGGAGTGTATACTGTACGCGTATGTGTGTGTGTGAGTGACCCACTCTATGACTACAAAAGTATGGCCTGTGGCAAGTATGCTGCCTCCCATAATTGTTGCTGCTCTCTGTATGTGTGTGTGTGTGTGTGTTTATTTTAAAGAGCAATTAAGTAATAAAGCAATTTCATGTTCTTTTGTTTTGCGCCACGATTATTGGTGCCGCTATTCTGTCCGCTAGGGGGCGCTTCAAAAGGTTTCTTTCGGTGGGCGTTTAATTGAATTGCCGTTCGCTGTTGTGTGGGCAAATACATTGTAAATCTAGCTATATATACATACATATATACATACGTATGTATATATACATTACATATTCGCACTGTTTGTACATATATTCAATTTGTCTTGGCTGTGTAAATGTCGCTGCATGACGGATCGCTGGGGTCGTCTTGAGGTCTGAGTTGAATGTCCGTGCTCGGTATGGTGGGAGACTGGGCACTCAGACACTCATATCGAACACGTTTTCCATATGGGCATACATGTATGTGGCAAGATATATGTTTATGATGACTAATTGCGGTATTTTTCTAGCTAAATGCCAAAATGTGTCTATTTATTAGCATTTTTATTTATTGCCCGCTGTTTGTCTTAACCAATTAATTTGAATTGTAAATTTATGCGCTTGCTAGCTGGCTTTTATTGCTGAAATTGTGCTAACAAAGTTATCACAAGCCGACAAAATAATCCATACATACCTTCTACATCTTAGAAATATGACCATTACAATAGCACCTATCAGACCCGATATGATTGAGACTACAATTAGGGTGAATACCCATCCAAGTTCACCAGCGGTATCTGCAAAAGAACCATAAAAAATTCAATTAAAACACAAATGAAATGAGCTTTTATTAAAAAGAAGTACGGAAACCAGATGATCCGGCCGCGAAACCAGGTGTAATGCTTTTATGATTATGCAATTTTTATAGCGCAATGGCGATAAAGATGATAAATGCATAAAAAAAGAACAGAAAAAACGAACTTATGAATATGAATATGTATATAAAGTTGCACAGCAACAAATGAGAAAAGATACTAGACAGATATGCGTCCGAAAGGTGTTTCGTCGACTAGCTGTAAAAACAACAAAAAATATTAAGAAGAAGAAGAAGAAGAACAAGAACAAGAACAAGATACAAGTAGAACGTATAATGAAAATTCGTGAGTGAAGTCAATTAGGCGCCATCAAAAGAAGTTGGCGATGAGCAGATGATTAAAACTGCTCTCAAAACTGAAATTAAACGAGAAAACTGCGCGCCTCTCTCTCTTTCTCTCTCTCTGTTTTCATAACAGCCTGCGCTCTCACTCTCACTCATTTAACGATGCAAAATTAATTACAAAGTTTATTATCATAACAACTTGAGGCTGCCAGCCGACATTGGCCCCGCTGGTGATTTAGAATATTTATGGCCTCAGTTAAATGAGGCAGGCAATGAATACTGAATTGTTGCCAGAGTGAGGCAGGAGGCTGCCGTGTGGACAATAAGGGTCAGAAGTCAGTCGATGTAGCGAAACACATGCGACTGCGTTTTGACCCTTTTTCGCCTAGACTTTATCTAGCTGCGGGCATCTGCAAAGGCCTGAGAGAGGTGATGAGGGCTGATGCGGAGGGGTAACTATGCCAAAAAGGTTAATTTCAGCAAACAGAAATCAACACGCATATAAATATTACGGACAGCCCTCGCAATTGCCACGTTCTACATCCTTTTGATAAAAGCCGGCGAAAATTGTAATAGCTCCGTGCATAAAGCAGCAGATAAACTTAAGTAGCCCAAAAATCATTCTTGCAGTATGTCACAGGCTGAATGCTCTATAAAGTAAATGAATAAATGAAAGGAAGAGCTAAATGAGCTAGGTCGATAATAACTTGAGTGTCTCTCAGCTGAGATGAGCTCTGAGGTGCAAAGTATATTGAAGATAAGAATTATAGAAGTTAGTTTTGCAGCTGACTGTATAGACTTGAATTTCGATTCAGACTAAACAAATATATATATTATGTATAAGTTGGAAGATGTTTCCAATATTTCCTAATAAAAGGCTTATAGCCTCTCTCTTTCATCTCACAACGTAGTCACTCAACAAACTCCATAACAAGTCGCTAGCGCTGGCTATATAAAACTTAATAGAGCATATAATTAGCTCGTAGATTAAGTTTTGAATGAGTTTCTTTTCGGAATGGACCCTTGCACAGCATAACTTTGGCCTATTTCGTTTGAAATATGTGGGCTGATTTTTTGTTTCTTTGCTTTTTGTTCGTCAAGTGATCAGGTGGGTCACTTTGGCAGCTATCTCGTTCGTTATCCCAGTTGTCAGCTGTTTAAATATTTATGCTGACGGTGCTATAATGAAAGCAAATGCCATTATATTTTGCCCCAGCTTCCGCTATGGCCCGCTAACACCCTCCCTCCGCTGACCCTCGGCCAGTGCGACCTTCCATTGTCTTCAGAGTAATAATTCAATTGGCCGAAAACGCAGCCACGAGGCGAACGCTCTGCAAAGCGTAATTAATAACAAACAAAGAGAACGAATGAAAAGTAATTTAGTGCGCGCTCTCTTTCATCTTCTCTCTCTCTCTCTCTCTCTCTCTCTCTTGCTCTGTGAATTGAGGATGTGGGCGTGGCAATGCAACGGAAATGGTCTAATAAGCGGCGCCTCAGAAAAGTGTTGGAAAAAATGCGCATTAATTGAGCCAAGTTGTTAAGCAAAAACAGTAAGCCAATAAAAAAGCAGCTAAGGAAACTAGTTAGTAGCTCGGGCAGGGCTAATAATATTCGACAATCGAGAAAAACTTTTGCCGTATGTAAAGTCGCAACGGCGGCTGCTTCTGTAGTTAACTTCCGATTTTATACTGACAAGATATCAAAGTGAATAGCCTGGCTAGAAGAGAGTTGGGAATTAAACTCGAACCCGCTGAGTTTGTTGTCGGATGCTGTCAGCCAAGCATGTTGGCAACAGGATCGTAAAGTTCCACTTGCGACTGACGCAAGTTATGGCCCAGTTGTTTGTGGCTTGGTTTTAACAGACTCCCGTTTTGGGGAGGGGAGCCCTTTACTCTTTACTTATTTATGCCATTCGCCAAAGGGGCTCCAAACAGCCAAGCAACATGCAACAGGTGTGCGTCGCTTCACGCAATGGCAACAGCCAGATGCAGAGAGAGAAAGGGGGAAAGAGAGGGAGGCAGAGCTGTTCAGTCGACCTGGTCAGCTATTTATTAGCAGTGGCCAAGTCGCTGATCTATTTGGGTTCAGTATGGTGCAGTCTAATTGGCAACTCATTAAAATAATTTCGTGCTGGCCAAGTTGGACAATGGACAGCTTGCTGTATGTATGGCTCGTCACATTTTGGCATAGAACATGGCAAAAAAAAGAAACTTTTGGTTTTCTTGGAACTTTTAGGACTTGACACGAAAACAACAACAGCAACACCAACAGCAGCCGAGAGGCAAAACTGTTGCAGCTGTGCAAATGCACAAGTTTCCATGGAAATGTAAACTGGGCTTGCATGCCACAGTTGCAGCAGTAACAACAACAACAACAACAACAACAACAACTGATGCAGCAGCAGCAGCATCAACAGCAGCAGGAGGCATTCGAGATACATCCATCAGATACAAATGGCTGCCCGCAGATGCAACCGCCGCCAACTTGCCTCGCTCGTCTGTCAGCAATTGTAATAATCGATCTGCGCCAACATGATTGATGATGCGACACAGCCAGCAGCCAATCGCCCCCTCCCCCTCCGCGCTCTCGACAGCCGCCCCTCCGCCCCCTACAATGTAGATTTATGGCCAGCCAGTTTGGAGCTGGAGCTGAGCCGAGCATGCCACACTCCCTCCTACATTTGCAAGCTCATGTCTATCTCGAAATGTTCAAAAGTCGACACACAATTTCGATTTGGCGACGTTTATGGCGCATTATCGCATAATGCATTTTTCATATGCTAATTTCAACATCAACTGGATTGGCCTTCCCTCTGCTCCGCTCCGCTCGCCTACCCTCTCTACGGCCCAACTGCTGTAAATCATACGAAAATTGGCCCACACGCTGCAACTGCTGCTGCTGCTGCTGCTGTTGCCTTTGGCGTTGCAGCTGAGCATTTGCCCACAAACTGTCGCACAGTTGCATTTTTAATTGCCTCACAAAAATGCCGAAAATGAACTGCAACAACAAGTTGCCAGCAACGAGCGGCAACGACATGCTGTTCAGTTAACTTTTATCTAACAAACGTATCGAAGGCGCAAATGGGCGTGGCCCCATCGACCATTCGTGCCGAGGAAAAATCGGTCCAAATACGACTCAATTAACAGTCCACACAATTAAATTAAATCGCTCGCATTTGTTTTCAAATTGAGCAATTAAAAAATGATTTAGCGCATTTTTAGCAACCATTTTTGGGGGCCAGAGTGGGGAGCACATTTTAGTTTTTGTGGGCGTTCGATTTGGCGACACAGCTCGAAATTTGATTAAATGCAATTAATTAAAAGGAGTTTTTTGTTTTTGGCTCGAAAGTTATTTCATTTCAACGAGAGCTGACTTGAATTATTTATGGATATAAAACAACAATTTAATTAAAATTGTGAATGATACCCGACAAAACAGGCGAATGATTGAAATGAACTAATTACAAAGTAAATTACATTTTATTTAAAAAAAAAAAACAACTAAAAAACATTTGCCTTATTGAGACTGCTGAAAAGCTGAATAAAGTTTTTCAATTAAATTTTATTGCATATTTTTACAAGCAATTTATTTATTTATTTATTTATATTTAACTATGTATTATTTATTTACTTGAAAATATATATGACTTTCAGTTAAACATATATAAATAGGCTTTCAGGCCAAGGCAACTGAAATATGTGAAACCTAACAGAACTAAAAGCAGGAGAAAAAAACTGTCAGCTGCTGTTGCCTTTCTTTGCGCTTCTCAGAAGTCAGATGTTAAAAGAAAGCAACAAATTATTTGCAGCTCATTTTCAGTTAAAAGGAAGTAGCATATGTAGGCCAAAAAGTCAAAGGCAGTCAACATAAAGTTGCGAATGCCCCCCACATACGAGACATGCGCATATTCCATTACACACTCGTACGCAACATATGGATGGTAAAACACTGTTCGGGCCGCTCTCTCGCGCAACAGAAGGCATCAACAGAATTAAATGACAAATTAAATAATGTCAGCAACGCGGCGGTTGGCAAAAGGTTAAAGCCATAAAAATAAGGGCCAAGTTTGCGGCTCAGAGTCCCCAAAAAGTCAATATAATAAATTACACGGCGACAGTGGCGATAATCAAATGAACAACAACAACAAGAAGAACAACAACAAAAGAAACAACAAAAGAGACAACAACAACAACAAAAGTGCAACATGCGTTGGCCAATTCTTTAGCGGCATTTTTTGGCATTTAAATACACGCTCACAGAGTGAAAGAGGGTATATGGGGAATACAGGAATGTTTCACTTCAAACTTTACACATGGACACTTGACTTCCTCTTCTAAAGATCTTACGCCTTCTAGAGGGTATATTGTTAAAGTCTTAGAACCTAGAGCTGAACATATTTTGGCTCGAGAGAAGAGAGGCTGAGCTGTACCTAAAGTCTTTGCAGCCCAACAAATCCATCAATTTAATTCTAAGCCTAGTTTAAGCTCATCTTAAACGAGTATTACTTCATCAATTACACCCGCTTGCTTGCGAAGTTCCTTTCCGTTCTTTTTTGTCATTGCCAAAAGTCGTTAAAAAAAACGCACAAGTTTTTTTGCAGCCGCTGCAAAATTGTCAGCGAATTAAAAAAAAAAAGAAGAGAAAAATAAAAATAAAAATTAAATTGAATGCGCAAGCGCGCAGACAAGCGACAGCGCAACAGTGACAGGGAGAGGAACAGTGACTGCGAACAGGAACAGGGGGAACAGGACCCCCAGCGGCGGCGCCACCAGATACAAGATACAGATACGAATGCGAACGCGAATGCGAATTGTCGCTGCGGATGTTGCGTATGCCGAAAATTTCAACAGAAGTTTTGTTCGGCAAAATATTTCACGTGAAATTTGGAGTTTTTGGTGGCCTTTCGGTCGTCGGTCGTCGGTCGTCAAGCTGTGGGTCCCGGTCCCACTTAATTACATCGCAGACTGGCTAATTTTTGGGGCTTGTTTTGTAATTTGTTGCGCTGACAAGTGAGTAATTTGTGCAGCGGTTGTTCGCATTTGAAGCCAAATCCTTTAGCCAAACCAAGCACTGTTTTTCAATTTTAGGCCAGCCAATAACAACAATTACACGCAATTAGGTGAATTGAGTCGTCCGCAGGGTGCTGCAGCATGGGTCAGACAGCAAAAGAGTTAACATGTAAATGCATTTGAATTGAGTGAATCCCTGTCTGCTGCTGCCTCTCCCTCTCTCTCTCTCTCTCTCTCTCTGTGTGGAGTGCAGCTAAGTGAGTTGCTCTGGGCCATTGTCTGTGCCTTTGTGCACCTTTTTGGTCTAATTAAGCGCCACAATTAAGTGCAAATGCGTTCTGTGTGCGTGTGTGTGCGTGCGCGCGTACGTGTGTTTGGTAATGTGAGCCGTAATTACGCATTGCAGACGACGTCGAGGCGAGCTACCACAGTTTCGTTTTTATGGCCTCACTTTAGGCTTTACATAAATTGTTCTATCCGAGAGCCGACGAAATGTTGCAACTGTTAATTTGTGGTCAATACCCACACTTGGCTCTTCCACCCTTGGGCTACTTGTTTGTTTATAGTTTTTGCTTTTTTTTTGGGTTTTTATATACTTCTATATACATATATGTATATATATATTTTTTTTTATTTGGTAAATTACTTTTTCGGCAGGTGAGCGAGAAATAACAAAAGCCACCACCACCACTGGCTACTGGGCACATCATTAGCTTTGAACATTTCGAGCTCAAAACTACTAATGACTTAATTTTAACACAAGAAAAAAAAAACAATGCGGGGGAAGTTATTTTATATAAAGAAAAAAAACAGGTGAAATTATGTATACATAAAAATTATGTCTGATAATCTTATATAACTCTTTTATTTATATATTATCGCATCTCTCGTATTTCCTTTGGAAGGAGACAACGTCTGTCGCATAGAGAAATGCCAACTGAGTTTCTGTGGACAGAGCTTAACAACATCGAGCTGTGGTGGCAACGCGTTAAATGCCACGCCCCACAAGCGATTTGCAACTCTGACAGCAGAAATTTGGTGACTCAGAGCGCTCATCAATTTGATGTTGACACTACTCAAAGACTTTCTCTGAAACCACGTCGACTGCTGTAAGGCCAACACTTGAGGCGCTATTCCGAGATTTTGAAATATGGGAAATTAAATCTTACGTTTCCAGGGAAGCTGAGCTGGCCATTTGAAGGATGTGTTATTCCATGCATAATGACATGAAGACTTAAAATAAAAACAAATACATCATGTCTCAAAAAGATTTTGTTTTATAGTAGTTTCATTTCGCAATGCTCCTATTTGGTCACCCTGTATAACTTTATTTTCTAAAGCAGCTTCAAGGACTCGTCTGCTTTTGATTTGTTCACGTCAATTTCTACAATTTTCTCTCTTTCACTGCCTCTGCCTATCTCTTTTCCTGACTGCAATACGAGAAGTTTTTCACTCTTCAGTGAAATTGTTTAAATTAATTTTGCATCCTTTAAGTTGGCACCCTTGAATTTTGGCAGTTTGAGTCCTCAGCTGCTAACTGAATGTGTCTGCCAAGTTTTTTTTTTTCGACTTGATTACTGGCATTTTCTTCTGCACCGAATTTGTTGGCCTTTTGGCCTGTGTACGCCTCGATTGGCGAACTGCCAAAGAGCGAAATGTCTTGGCAAGTAAAAGCCAAAATCTGTTTACTGTCAGAACCAAATTATATATAAATTCAATTATGCAAAAGTATGAGCCGAAATTCAATTTAACTTCGCTTTTTTTCATGTATTGTTTGCCCAGCTAGCAAAAGTCAGAGAAAGCTACAATTTGCTTTGGGCCTCTTGGATTTCGGGTAATGTCAACATAAATTATAATTTATTTCATTGCCATGTGGAAATTAGGAAAATTACAGAAGGCATGAAATGTTTCCCACATAAACATTGATTAATTGCCAAAAACAATTAGTGCATTAACACGCTTACGCAAAGTCAGTAAAAAATGATATAGGAGCACGTATATAGTGGAGACGGGCGCTCGCGGTTCCAGTTTGTAGTCGGGGCATTTCACTTAAGCCGCATGCATAAATTAAGACTCACAGTTGCCACATAAATTAGGCATTACCAGGCCGATAGGGATCGGCCACGAAAAGAGAACCAAAGCAAATTAAAATCGAGTGTGTAAAACAGTAAGAAATGAAACGAATGTTGCCGCCGTCATATGTCAAAGCGCGCGAAGCGCATAGAACGTTACCAAACAGCAGAAAAAAAGATCAAATCTTCATATAACTTATTAATATGAAAGAGAACAACAATGTTAAGCAGAAGACTTAAGCCTCATTTCATATGCGAGCGTCTTCAGTATTGAAGTATCATAGTTAGCCAGCCTAGAGATTTGCATACCAGTTTTTGATATTGTCTCTATATATGTATGTACACATAAATAATCCAAAAATTCCAGACTGTGCTAGCTAGAATGTCTCAATTATGAGCGCCAGCTGCTGGAACTCATTCCCATGCCCATGCCCAGACTACTGGCCATATCTGCTGAAGAGAAGCTTCAGTCTAACCAAATGCATTTGCATAACAATGCCAACAATTTATCTGCTAAACATTTGTGTAATTATTTAGAATGCCACGTTTTGTGGCTCACATATATGTTGATATGTATATCTGTATGTATATATGTAGATATATATTTTAGAAATATTTCTTCGGCTCACTTCATTTGTTTTCCTTTCAGCTCATCTAATGTTGAAAAATGTCTTAATTGAATTTGATGTCTCTTTCGCTGGAATAAAACCTTTTAGGCATTTCTTATTCCTATTCTTATTCTATTCTCTTGACTTGAATTCAAATTTAAATGTCATTGCCATGAAGTGACAACAGTTTTATATGCCACATGGTGCACCCCTAGGCTAACCTTAGCGCTCTCTGATGCTTATCTTTGAATCGGGCGGTATACCAAATGCTTTGCTCATTAGGTTTATCACACAAACATTTCACCTTTTGTCCTTTTTTTCGGTGTGCCCATTGAAACTGAGAGTTAGCAGTAGGAGTAGGAGTAGGAGTCGGAGTCAGAGTTGGCTTCGTTCGCGTTAAGGTCAGGTAGTTTTCGCTTTACTACAGGTAAATAAAGTCAGTTCCTGTTGCCGCATGATAAATGTATTTATTGTCTTGTATATATACAAATACTCAGGTGTTTGTCTGTTCGCTAAGGAATTAAGAAATTCAATAGAAAGCGGAGACTTTAAGCAAGATAAATTGATTCGGCTGCCTCTTAACTAATTAGAATGGTATTATTTGTAGCATTAAGCAGCATTTATCAAAAACTTGATTTACTTTGGCAGCGAAAGAAAACCAAAAAAAAAAAAAAAACTGAACTGAAATTTATACTCTCCACTCGAGTCGAGTTGAGTGGAAAAGTCACTTTGCGAGAGTTTCCAGGCAACCTATCAATGCCAGTAACTCATTTGCCAAGTGCCCAACCCTCAGCTCGCAAAAAGCCATGCTCTTTGCCACGTTCAACTTGGCTAAGACAAACAAAAACTTTGGCAGTCAAATGACAAATGGAGCCGCATGGAAATTCAAGAAATGCTCCACTTGCCAGGAAATGAAAATCGAGCAAAATAGAGAGAGAGATGAGGGTGGGGCGGCTGCCATGTGAGCGGGCGGCTGGGTGTTGCAGCACATTTTACAATATTTATTGCTTAGGCTAAAAACTTTTTGCCAAGTTGAATTTTAATTAGTTTAGTATATATATGGCTTTTACATTTCCACGAGCTGCTGCTGCTGCTGCTGCTGCTGCGCAAAAACTTGGCGCAAATATAAATCCATTGTAATTTTCTATAAAAGCCACGCCCCCTACCACGCACACGCATACACACACACACACGCATACGCGTAGTCAAATAGACGCCCTAATTTGTGTCGCAAAGTTCTCGGCAGCGCCAATTAGGATGAAAGTTATGCACCCGCCAAAGACAATATTAATATTAGAAGAACAACAAAAACAAAATGCAAATTGCGCATTTTAATGAAGCGAAAAATCAAATTTAAATATGTCCAACAATATTATACAGCACTGTTAATTGGTGCAGAAAGTGCTTGACGCTACTTTATTTATGAGTCCCACAAAGAAATTGAGTATAAAAATATAAAAAATATATTCATGTTATGTTGCTTGGCTGATATATTTCTGGAATAGCCATATGAAAAATGCATAAAAAAATGAAAGAAAAAAAAACACACCCACCCAAAAATAAAATAAAATTTAATGGAAAACTCATGCATCAGTTAATAGTTCCCGCGGCTGATAATTTATATGGCGCATTAGAACAGAATTTCAGATTCGAATTGGTTTTCAGCGGAGAAAGTAGCTGTTGTGCGGCAACAATTTTACTTATCTATGCTGCAAGCTCGTCGGCCATCAAAAATAGCCCTTCCATAGATTGTCTGAGCTGTTGACGTAAGTGGGTAAATAATAAACCAAAAGCCAACCGAATGCAACATAATAAAAGACAATTAAATAAACAAGTTACCGTCGTAAAAGGGCACAAAATTTAACTGTTGATGCGTATCGCTATGCAAATGCAAAACGAGACCTTAAAACGTCACCAACTGATATACAGAGGGAGACAGAATGTAACTAGACAAACGCCCAGCCTTGATATCAGCAGGCACGATCGTCGCTGCCAGGGCCAAAGTCAACAGTTATGTGAGGCTTTATCTGGGCGAATGCATCGCCTAATCAAAATTTAAACAGTAGAAGACGGCGGCGAGCGACTCATAAAATGCCTGTGACTGACTGCCAAGGGGGCTGACCAGGTGTATATCAACAGACCACTGGAAATTGAAACTTAGCCCAGGTAACGTTCTCGCAGCACTCGTAAACATATTTCAAATTAGTAGAACATTAGGTGTTATAGTAAACATGGTAGCGGGAGCTGCGTTGACTCGATGCTAGTTTCCAGTTTCTTGTTTCTCTTGTTTGTTTGTTTGTTGATGTTATGTCGTTGCCGTTGTTGGCAGTTCATAAAAACTTTTATGATCTTTCGCCAATAGTCCTTTAGTGTGTGTGTGTGTGTGTGTGTGTGTGTGTGGGTTTTATGACTTTTCAGTCATACGGCCACTCACGCGTTGAATGAACAGTTGGCCCCAAAAACCACGTTGACCACAACTCTATGCCACAAGTCTATGCACACCTGTTAGCTCTTCAGCCTGTGCAACGTTGCGGTCAGCCGCTAATCGGTGTCACTCAACATGATTCCGCTGCTAACTGCTAGCAAATTGCAATGCATTTGACAGTTTTTATGGTAATTTTTAATTTATTTGCTTGTAGATCTTTTACTGTGTTTGGCAGCAAAGTGCCAGAGTTCTTTGAAACTAGAAGATACGAGCAACGAAACACCTACGAGTGTATTAAATGAAAAGATATTTCAATTTGGGTAAGATTTAAATGTAGAATTTATGCTGTATTATATATTTTCTTACAATGTGTTATATCTTTTAAGATCTGAATAAAGCAGACATAGAACTGTGAACTATGAATCTTATGGGGTATGGAAAGTAGGAGACAGAAAAGCTTTGCCAGCATAAATTGTTGCTTGGCACATAAATACATATATCCCTGTCAGACACGCCCACTTTATGCTCCAATTCATCTTTTTATTTACCTGCTTTCACTATCCATTCATATATCGAGCCTTGCACAACTTCCGTGCTGCCCTCTGCTCTCAGCGATTTCTCTAAATTTTCGAGAATTTCTTCAATTTTCCAAGTAAATAAGTACTAAATGGAAGAAGAGCATCTCACGCCCGCAATTTTAATGCTGACTGACGCTCATAATTATCCGCGCATGGATTTTCAATTAGGCGAAATTTATGTGCATTTTTCGAATGCTCACGGCTCATTAGTAAATTAGATTTTTCAGCATTTAAAATAACGCCCACTTTGCAGTGCGCCCCCAGCCACAGCCGCAGCCCCAGTCAAAAATGTGTAACGGGGCGCGTGCTGGCAGACTTTCAAAGAATTTTGTCGCCTGGCTGCAAAATTTCGAAAGTTTGAGAATACTGAAAACGTTTTCGTGCTGTTGATGCGCTGCTAATGAGCTTGGGGGGAAAAGTGTAAAGAAAATTGATTTTTCATTTGTTTTTCTTTTTGACTCTTGCTGGCAGCAAAGGCAAAGGAAACTTGTCGAAGATCAAATGCTCTTCCAGACTCAATAAATAATTTATAAATGCATATCAAATATCATTTGTGCCTGGGCGAAGATTTTTCAAATCTATTGCAGTTCGACATCCTTATCAGAGATATATGTATATGTAGCACAGCTATTTATAGAGAATAGTTTGTATGCTCTCCCTCTATCTGTCTCTCTCTCTCTCTCTCTCTCTCTCTCTGTGCTGTTAGGGTATAACAAAAAACAAACAAGAGTATGTTTATGTTTGAGCAGGAAAACTGCGTCTACGATTTCCTTTGATGTTCTTGCCGCCAAAGCAGGCGACAGTCGATGGCAGCGCGAGCGAGATAGCTAGCTAGCGGGAAAGACAATGTTTCGCTGGATTTGTTTTTGCGGTGGCGTGCTGCTGACATCTCCTACTTGAGGCCCCTTTGATCTTGCGTCTGTTTTTGTAGAGTTGGGTGCCCCCCTCCAGGGCACACACCCCATTGCCATTGCCTCAATAATTAGTAACAAAATGAGCATAAATTGTAATTAAAAAGTAAAACTATTTTAATCAGTATTTCAGCAATTCTATTAAATGGCAATGCCCGCCCCGCCCACACCGCTTCCTCAGCTCGATTATCTCTACTGTCTGAGTGGAGTTTGGCGCCCGCATTTTGTAGCGGCAGCGGCAGCGGCAGCCTGTCTGTGTGTGGTCCAGTTGTTGCCGTGGCTCCTCTTCCTGTGCTGCTCCCGTTGCACGACGACTCGCCCTAATTGATTAAATGAGAAACAAAGCAGCGTGCAATATGCAGCAGTCGACGTTGACGCTGCCACAATAAAAATGCAAAATGTAAACAAAGTTAAAAATATTATGCTGGCATACCAACACACACACACAGACACACACATTTGGGTAGACATCGCATATCAACACCCCCATATAACACCAACAATATCGCCGCAATATTTTACTCAATGCGCTGCCTGTAATCATAATTTTTCGATCTTCGGAGCTCAACTTGTTTACTTTTTACCATAAAAACCGCTAAAAGCAAAAAAAAAAACAAAGAAAACTTGTAAAAAAAACTGAACTGAACTGAACTGAAGAAGTTAAACAAACGAAGCAGAAATTATGAAAATTCCATGAAAATAGCAAATAAGTTTTCTCGCTGCTTGGCTGCTTGGGTGTGGAGTTGTTCCTCCAACCCCACAGTTCAGTTTGCACTCTTTCTGTCTCTCTGTGTGAGTGTGAGTGTGTGTGTGTGTGTGTGTGTGTGTATTATGTTTACTTTTTTATGGCCTGCGGCCGCAGTGCGTTGCAACAATTATACGACTGAGAGCACAGCACAACAAAACACAAACAAAAACAAAACCAACAAAAAAAACAAAACAAAAAAAAAAAAAAAACACAATCTGCAAAGCAACAAAACATGAGAAGAATTCACTCATTTCCGCTTACAAATTTAAATAGTTCTCGGCCGAAACAGAGGCTGTTTTTCGAGGCTGCAGTTGGACAGAGCAAAGCAAAACCAAGAGTCAAAAAAATTGTGGCTCTTGCGGTTTTTGTCTTTTTTTTTTTTTTTTGCATAATCTACAGATTAGACTCATATTATTGTTTTCCTCTTTATTTTGCTGGAGTATTGGCTGAGAGGCAGGCGTTAACGAGCGAATGCCAGTGAGCAAACAGCTCATGAGGCGTAGCCGACGGACTAAACGATGCGGAAAAGCTGAAAATCATAATTGCTTCTTGAAAGCGAGCAGCAAGAAACTAACAAGCCATTCCGGTATTCAATATAATATTTATTTAATGTGCCATATAATATGTATTTTGAGTACTTCTGCGTCATGAAATGTGCACTCAGTGCGCACAGCATATATGACTATATATATATATATATATATGTATATGTATATATAGAGAGAGAGAGGAAGAGAGAAAGAGACAGAGAGAGAGACAGAGAGAGAGAGAGAGACAGAGAGAGAGAGAGATTTCACTTTATGCTAAACAACTAGTCAATTAAGTATTGCCATATGTTAATGCCTTGCCTATGCCTTAATGAGTTTCAAGTGTGTGCATCAAAAGTATTTTGGTTTGACTCGAAATATTTCGCTCAGTGTACTTATGTTAGCTCAAAAGTATGCTATAAATTGATAATGGATATGCTTAAATATCGTTTATTGTTATTGTGCTGGGTGGCTTTACAGTTTCGATTCACAATTCACCAGCAGCTGCTACTCTGAGCCATTCTCAACAGGCATTGCAGCTGGTAATCGGGCTGAAGCACTTTGAATAGCTTTTGCTGTCCATAAATCTGTCAATAATTGTTACGTCCATAGCCTTACAATATTTATGGTGCTTTGTGGCACAATAGCATTATGCCATTTATGATATCAGCCCCAGTGGGTGGGCTCGAAGTGTTTAAGTCTTTACAACATACGCCCCATCATTCAGAGCTTTGGGAAACTTTGGACCCACTGTGGGTTGTTGGTTGGGTTCTGCATTAAATAAACAACTTAAATTTATTTATGTGATTTTATGTATATTTCGCCACAACAATAAAAATATCATAAGTGCCAAAGGCGGCGGCGGTGGCGGCGACGGCGGCGGCGACGGCAGCGACGGGTCGAAGCAGCCTTTAACAGCTGCTGCCGCTGCTGCTGCTGTTGCTGATGTCGGGTTCGGTTTGCCTTTGTCATTGTTTGTTGCCACACAAAGTCCTTTTTTGTGGGCTCCTTTTGGCCAAGTTGTTACATTTTTATTGTGCTACAAATTGCTGTAAATATTTGTGGAATGTCGAATTGTTAACCCTTTTTTTTGCCTTTGCTTATACTTTGGCTTTGGCTTTGGCTTTGGTCGGACCCAGCCCCAATTCTCACAGAGCTGGCCATAAAGACGACTAAGGCGTTGCATAAATTATACGCAAATATTCCATCTAAGCAATCAAGCCGTGAACTTAATTTGCCATAAACTGACGCTCAAGGTGAGCGATGGGCAGGTGAATATGAGTCGAGAGGAGACGATTAATATCGTCTGTCTTGAAGAAGTATTGAGAAACTATGCCAAATCTGTGTAGGAAGCTCTGTGAGATATCTAACTTAAGCTATAGTCCTAGCTGCCCAATATGTATCGAGATTCCATTACAGACTTGTAGAGGGTATAAAAAGGGAATATGAATAGAGATAGGAATAGAGGAATATGAATAGATAGTCTTTATGGATAGCTATGTTATCTGCCAATCAGTCTGATTGTATATGGAGGAGGTCATCAGCTTGAGATCTATAGAAGGAAAACTCTGCATCTCTGCAGTCTCAATGTTGCAGATAATATAAGAAGACTATATCATATAGCTGCCATACAAACTATGTGCTTTAGCTTATGTTGCGTGTGAAGCCCTTGAAAATCAGTTATCCACTCTTCTCAATCTTCACATGCTCAACAGCATGTAATCTTCGGTTTGCCAAATACATATATCTTCCCTGTTTTGCCATTGTTTCTTGGCCATCTCTAATGGCACCCAATTGGCAACTGCTTAACAAGCAGCGTGCAAAATTCGTTGCGGCTCGAAGTTTTGCGCTCATAATTTAGACATTTCGGGCGGTTTCGACCTTTTGATATTTTGCTAGAATTGCGGAAAATTCTGGGAATTGCCTGCTTGGGCACCCAAAAAAAAAAAAAAAAAAAAAAAACAAATGTGTCGCAAGCAAAAAAAGTATTTTGTTGGGCAACTTTTTGGCATTGTTGTTGCTATTGTTGCTGTTGCCGTCGAAGCGACAGAATTTCGCATGCCATTTGATTAATTGCCATGCAAATTATGGTGTAAATATAATAACATTTTATTCAGCTGTCAATTTGAGCGGCAAACAAAACGAAACAGAAATCTAGACATGGGCCACGACATGCAAAAGCTCAATTTACCAGGGCTCCAGCGGATGAAGCGAAGTGAATGGCATTCGCTGCAGCCAAAGCACGACTCGATGTTTGGGACTTGGGCTTGGTGTAGCGTAGCCAAGCGACTGCTCTGGCCGAAACAACCAAAAACACCTAGGCACAAAATTAAGACATTAGTCAAATGTTTTTTTTCTTCCACTGTTGCTGTTGTTGTTGCCTGTTGCTGTATGGAGAAGCTGTTGCCGCTTAATCCCTTCAAAATAAAAAATAAAAAGCATGGGCCGCCGCAGGTATTTCCAGGGAACTGACCAGTTATGCCCCTGTCCACTAGTCCGGGCGAGTGTTGCAAATTAGTTGACACGTTGGCAGTGGTTGGGGGCAAACGCCGGCAGCAGACGGCGCGACGGCGCGACAAACAGTCGGCATGAATAAAGTCATTTATATACACACTTACACACATATATATGTATGTATGTATAGTTCCATATGAGCGCATGATGAGAAATACTGAAATGTTTGCCCCAGTCTATAATTAGCCTAATAACCCGGGCAACGGGCACTGGCAACAGGCAACGGACAACGGGCAACGGGCAACGGTGTCTGCCTTGTTTTTGGCCGCCAGCTGCAATAGTAGGCTTCGCCTACTCCTGCGCCACAGCACCGATCCCGGCCCCAGCCCCGTCCCCGGCTCTTCCTGTATAATGACTTCAATTTGCGCTGAAAGCGATTCCTGGAAATCAAATACGCCAAACGGCTAAATGCCATGCCATATATACCCTCCATCACCACTCATCCTCATCCTCATATTTGCTGGATATGCGAATGTGGCCAACGGTCATTTGGTATTCGCTTTGTGCATTTGCTATTTGACTCATTTAAGGGGTAACTTCTAACAACTTTTCAACAGTTGAGCTCTGATTGGGCTTTGTGGAATTATTATGCAGGCGAATTTAGCCGGAAAATAATGTAGTGCATGCAGAATAATAAAGAATTTGAAGTATTTGAAGTGCTTAGAGGAAGTATGGATGAAGTCAATGAAGTACATGAAGTGTATAAAGTACATAAATGATATAACTTATGAATTATATACAAATTAATTTTAGGAATTTGAAGTAGATGAGGTGTATAAAGTATGTGAAGCATATGAAGTATTTGAAGCATATGAAGTGTACGAAGTATTTGAAGTATATAAAGTATATGAAGTCTAGGAAGTATATGATGTATATGTAGAATATGAAGTATATGAAGTACATAAGGTATATCAAGCTTATCAAATAAAAGTAGAATAGAAACTAAAGTCTATGAAGTCCATAACGTTAATGAAGCTTATGGGATATACAAAGTATATGTAGGCAAGAGCTATATAAATTATATAAAACTTATATCGTTATATACATTCATTTAGTCTTAGTCCACATAAAAGATCACTCATATCATATATAAATATATATACTCTATAGCCTAAGGCATACTCCGTTTCCATTTTGTGCCACTTCCGTTTCTAGGCTTCTCTTCAGCAACTACTTCGGCACTTATCTAATTGTGACAAGATCTATTTCAGCTTTAATTTAATACGCCTTGCAGATAGCCGCGTCGTGTGTATTGCTTTATTCTGTTCAAATAAATTAAAGAAAAAATGCTTTATAAGCAGCCCAGTGGAAACGTCTAGGCAGAGTCCTAATCTTAAGCATCAGCTGCAGCGCGTACGCCCACTGCCTCATATTTTTCATGATGTTTCGTCTAAGCCAAGTTACAATGAGGTCTGCGGTCCCCCTCTGCCTCGGCCCCGCCCTCTTTCTACTTTTCGCGCGATTTTACAAGCGCAGAGACAAATGACTGAAGCGAGCGATGGCTGCGATAGGAGCAGCCAAGATCACCGAATCCAGGCCCAGGCAGGGAATGAGGCAGGGAACGCCTAAGCCAAAGGCTGTGCCACCAAGAGTTATGCGCAAAATTAAATTTGCAAACGCAAGTGAAGCAGCAGCAGCAGCCACAGCAGCAGCTCCTATAAGCCCAGGCCTGGCCAAGAGCCGGAAAGACTTGGGCTTTTGAAAAATACAGCGCCGAAAAGCAATCGCGCCACGCACGCCCAACATCAGTTTGATAAATTGATATCAGCGATCGATGTGCGGCGATGCGCGGCGTTGCTCGGCTAGCGCTGCACCGATAACTCGTATTGTCTTGTTGAGGATGGGCTGAGTTTTTAATTGAAAAAAAAGAGGCAACACGAGAAAAACGCAACTACAATGCGAGGCTTAAGGGCCCATTACTCAAGGGGGAGGGGCTTAGTGGGGGAGGTGGGGCAAGGAAGACATTGGTACTCACCTATCGAACCGTCCAGGGAGTAGGCATTACGCTGCCAGGCCCACGTGCATAGATCACAGGTGGTCAGGCCGTCAGCGGCGACGCTTTCATCCAGAAAGGGTGGACGCGGCGGCGGTGGCACAAAATGTCCATTCCACAGCCCATTCTCGCTGGCATCGAAGGCCAGCGGCGAATCGAACGTGTCCACCTCAATGGCATTGGACCACCAGTCATCGTCCAGCGGATTATAGCCGGCACTGGCGCCGCCCAGTTCGGTTGGATCGGGCGCAGCCAGTTGGCTGTCCATGTTGGGATCTGGTTGATTCGCGGGCGTTGGATGCGCCGCCAGCGAATCCAGTCGAGAGTTGGGAAACGCTGAACGCAGCGTTGTTGTTGCCTCATCCTGATAAATGTCTGCGCCGCCAGCGGCCGGCTGCCGTGAAAACATTTTACCTCTCACAGCTCAACCGAGCACGCGGCTCACTCAGCTGGGCGACAAGTGTCTCTGCGGAGCAACGTCAATGCATCAGCCACATGGATTGCGTGCTGGGTGTTCCGACAAACGAGACTGTAAAATATGAACAAAAATGGCAAAAAATAAAAGTAAATAAATATAGTTGAACACATTTATTAAAAAACTTGTCACAAATTATTAAAGCCAGCTAAAAATGTTGCCAAATAATGTCAAATTTAAATTTGTATAGCAACAACTAACTACCACAACGGCAGCTTGTTAGCACTTTTTCGAAAGTTGTTCCCCCAAAAAGTTGCAATTTATTTCATAAAATATATGAATGCATGTGCCACGGCTTGTATAACATAAAAGACATTGTTCAGGTTCAGTCCATGCCAGACTCTAGATGCATAGCCGGGTCTCGTTTGCGAATTAATTTGCAAAATGATTTCGAAACAGTTTAGTGGTAGTTTACATATATGAAAAATAATATTTTGTGAATTGTGATACTTTAATTAAAGCATTAAAAATAATTTTTAAGTAAGAGTATCATAGTGTGAGTATATTTTTATAAGTTTATTTGCGGTGCTTACTTGCCTGCCTATTGCTAGTCAAGCAAACTTAAGCTTAACTCAACTAAGATTTCTATAGTATGTGTCCGACTAGGGTATACATATATAAATATATTCTTTATAGAGTTTTATTAGAGTTTTATACATGCATGACAGGCAATATTAACACACACACATGTCATCTTCCACACTGCCTTCCGCCTGCCTTCCTGTTGCATACATTTTCACAATCGCATCAAGCCCAGAGTTTCAATTTTCAATGGGCTTAGGGTATGCAGAACATGATGAAAATGCATTTAAAATATGTCTCAGCTTTATTGAACAAAAGAATCTTGCAGATACAATATATACATGTATATAAAAGGAAATGCCTCAAATGTTAATCACTTCACCTAAAGCAGGCAAAGTTGGCTTACACTGCTTTGTGTATTCTACATAAATATGTAACAAATATTTGCCTTAGTATATTCAACATACAGGTTGGCTATACATTGCCAATTTCTTTAGTAATCTATAATTTCCTTTATTTTATTTTACACATGTAGCCACTATATACTATATGTATTTTTCCATTCTCCCCGCACTGCTCGTCTATTTATTCTAACGCATTTAATTTTCTTGTAGTTTATCTAACAAATTTAACTGAATAAATCTCTCTCTTTATAGCTATCAGGTTCAGGCACATGCTTGGCTTGGAGCGCAAACTAATGATGCAGTTTCCACCTTTATAAATAAAGTGCACAATAAAGACCTCAAATTGCAGGCGACCAACATGGAAGGGGCGTGGTCTATGCAAACATAGCCACATTTGTGAGTCAGGTTCAGGTTTCTAGCCACCATACAGCTGCTGGGTACGTATAGCTGGGTCTGGCTCTGGCTCTGGCTCTGGCTCTAGCTCTGGCTCTGGCTCTAGCTGGTATCTGCTGGTGGTCCATTGCCGCCTTGTTACACGTTTCGGTGCTCCGAAGTTTCCGCCTGACACACATTAATCAATGCATGGAAGGCGTCCGCAGTCTGACACTAATGAAGTTTCTTAACAAGATTAGAAAAATGCGATATACGCGAAAGCCGCTAAATAAACGTTGTATTGTCAAAGCGCACAATCGACACCGTTAACTAAGCAGCTGAGTGAAAAAAAAACAACAACAACAAAAAAATGGCAAGTACTGTTGAAGAGTTCATTGGGTCAGCATTACGTGTTTCGTTTTCGCTGCCAGAAATATTTAATATAAAAGTGAAACTCCATTCAGCGGCTGGAGCTGGAGCTGGAGCTGGACAAATGTGCTAATCAACTACGGCCAGCCGCACAGATCATCTAACAGAAATTATATCTTTTCACTGTGATTTATATGCCGGCAATTACAGCCCGACTCGCTGATCGGCCATTACGCGGCGTAATAATGCAAAAATACCGAAAAATCAAAGAGGAAAAATAAAAATACAAAAAGAAAAAAAAATGGATATCAAACAATGGCAGGCCCGAAAAATAATACAAAAATAGTGAAAAACCAAAATCATTTATCATAATCATTGTGATTGATTCGTTGAGAAAAAAATAAATATCACAAGTGAACGAAAAAAATTGTTATACTCGTATCTTTGGGGTCGCATTCAAAGGCGCCCGCTCATCAGGCATATAAACGTTGCTTATTGTTGTTGTTGCTGCTGCTGCTGTTGTTGCTGCTGCTGCTGTTGTTGTTGTCTCACGTCTTTGGGCTCACGTTTTGCTCCATTGAATCACTCACTCAACTGCGTTACCTCTCGTGGCCAGCATGATCCAAAAATTGTTTTGATTCGGTGACTGACCGGTTAGCGATTTGACCGCCTCGAATAGTTTTCGAGTTACAAAAAAAAAGGGCAATAGTGCGAAATTTTTACTGTTTTCTTTTTGTTTTTGTAGCCACATTGCGGTCAATTGTTAAAAATATCCATAGCGTAATATATAGCTTGAATTTTTTTCAAATCGCTTTCGAATATTATCAATCAATCGCATGCAGACATTTTGTGCCCTATTTAGAGCAGTTTTAATGGGCTAATTGTGTTTCTGCTATAATAAGAAAGAAACATGAACTGCACGCAATTAATTTGAATGATTCGCTTGGTTTTTGTGTCACTTGAAGTTGAAAATTGATTAGAAATAGGTAGGTCAGCTAAAAATAGAAGTGAAGTGACATTTCGGGTAAGTTGAAGTTTAGATTTCAGAAGTTTTCCACTTTGGAGGCGGGCCTGGAGTCTATTAGATATGTACTTAAAAGTCATGTGAGCTATAAGTTTAGGGCATGCGAAATCTGTCAGTCTAACAAAAATTGAATCGCATTATAAATAACAGGGCAACTGCCAGCTCTGAAGGTTCAACTTGGGCTTAAGCCTAGACTTGTCATATACGCCTGTGCCAGTTTTGAATAGATTGATCTAGTCTATACTTATATCTTCTTTTAAAAAAGATATAAATATATATATAGAAAAATTTTATCTCTACGCAAAATGCAGATCTAACACAGATGTCTGCTACTTAAAAGTTTTTCTTCCAAGTCAAGCTAATTATAAATACAAATTGCAGTCAAATTTAAAGAATTTGTTTTCAGTTTCAAGCTGTAGTAAAAATATATATTAAAAAATATTTATTTATGTAGTGCAAATTTCTTAGCTCTTGAGTTGATTAAGTTGTCATACACTTTGGTCGCTGCTTTGTCAGCTGCTTGCAGCTTCCCGTCTATATCATAAATCGTTGGCTATGGATCTGATTTGGCCATCTTCCATATTAATCACGCCGCATGAGTTGCTTTCAGCAGACAATGGCGCGATATGCCCGTCTGCCTCTGTTAACATATTTTTTGGCCATAGTAATGAAATTTTTTTTGTATTTTTTCTGGTTTTTTTTTGTTTTTGGCAACATGAGATACGGCAAATCTGTTGACCAACTTTTCAGATATACGAGTCTTAAATACGCTGGCGCTGTTGCGTTAGTCAAGTGGCTTAATTTATATTTATGAAACACAGCACGAACATTAACCGAGCCGCCTTTGGGCCAACATTTCTGTTGACCAGTCCAGGCCAGACTTGGGCCGCCGGCACATGCGTTTGTCGAACTGCCGAACTTGTCGAAGAGTTATGGCTTTGACCCACAGCAAAACCAAACGAAGCACAGACAGATAGCCAGAGCGACACACACACACACACTCGCACATATCGTACACTGTGTCGCACACATGTTGTGTGCAGCTTTTTATGAAGTGGAACTCTGGCTCTGAACCTGCACCGTGGCTCGTAATAACAATTTAGGCTTGTTTGGCGTCTCGGGCGGCAATTTTTCACATTAATTACAAATTACAGATTTATTAGGTATGAGCGCTGGCCGGTTGAGACGTTCCTGGGCATGTACCGCCCCAAAACTGAACAGCAAGAACTCCTTGCCACATGCTGCAGCTGGCTGTGGGCCAGCTACGCAAAACTTGGCTTAAATATTAATGAGTGGTGTAATTTGTTGCATTGTATGTAATAAATTAATTGTGTGTGTGCGCGTCGCGGAACTCTTGAGAGCCATGCTTCGAGTGTACCTGACGTTTCTAGACCGTGTGGCGCAACGTACATTTGCATATGAGAGAGAGAGAGAGAGAGAGAGAGCGTGAAACCACTTGCAACTCGCCGACCCAGCCAGCGCCGCACTGGCCACAGTTGCACCTACTAGACACTCTTCACTCTGCACAGAAGTGCATGAGTGGGCACTCGAAAAGTACTTGCCAGTAGACTGATTATAGTCAATTCGTTGAATTGGACCACCAAGTGGTAGCAGCAACAGCAACAGCAACAGCAACAGCCACTGCAACAGCGTCTGCAACAACAACAACAACTGCGGCAGCAACGGCAACAGCAACAGCAGCGGCAGCAGCAATCGCAGTCCAAGACAGACACATCCGCAGCAAGCGGGCTTAGCCACTGAGCAGGGCAGGCAGCCCAGTCATCGTCAACGTCAGCCTCATCATCGCCAACGACACCAACACAAAATCCACGCGCTTTGCGGCACAGTGGCACCAAGCTATGCAGAAAGCATGGAAATAGGACGCAACTTTAAGCTGCAATTGAAGCTGTGCTAGGAAGCGGGTATCTAAAATGACTTAACATGTATCCTCGACATATTTTACATATTTAAATTTCTGACTGTAGTTACAAACTTCTTCTTAGTTGACACTGGCTATAGTGGCCTTCATCTAAGACTATTTGCCTGACGTTGCATAGGATGCGCAGCTTAGGCATATCAATTAGAACTCTTAGTTATACTTAAAAAAACATATATTTATTATTATATCTTACTCATTGAAAAATTGTACATATCCAATTATTTTAGTCCATTTAAACCTATATTTTGCCCACTGTGATCTGCAAACAGCGCCAGCGCCAATAAAAACGTAAATGGCGCGTGATTCTGAGGCGTCTTCCACTATACTGGCCTCCACACACACACACACACACACGCACACACACACACACGCACATTCACCTACTCACACACTCGTACACACGCTGGCCCATTACAACAACCACTTCAAGATGGCCACAAGAGTAGCATCTTATTTTGCTGCCTTTTGGCTTCGATGGCGGGCCATTTTTACAGGCAGTGGACTGCAGGCGGAGCACGAGGGGCCAGCGGCTGTGTGGCAGGGAATGAAGCCACATAATGAAAAGAGTGTGTGAAGAATTTTAAATTCAAAATTGCATGAAAAGTCGTGAGTCGCAAATAGCTTGTTGCTGTGGCTCTTGCTGCGGCTGTTGCTGTTGCTTGCCCCATTGCTGTACGAACAGACAGATATCCTACTCATCACTTGAGAAAATGAAAAAACAATCATAAACAGCAACAGCAAACCACAACAACAACAACAACGACAACAACAACAACAATAACAATGCTGTGTATAGCAAAAAACCACTCGAAAAAATGGGCAACAGACAAAAACGCCTGTGCCCTGACTTGGCTGTATGTTTGGAGCCATTTGAGTTGTTGCCAATTGTTGTTGCTTTCTTTGCACTACACCTGTTTAGGCTGGGCTAGGTGAGAGGGGTATGCGACTGTGTGTGTTTGTCTGCTCGACTCTGCTCCCACCGAATTCACTTTTGCCCACTCGCCGAGAGTCGAGACTTAATAAAGTTATTATAATTTAAGCGTTTTGATTATGCGCCTGCCAGTGTTTAAAATACCAATGCAAGCGTAGCCTCCTCTGCCCATCCTCTACTCCTACTCCCGCTGCCTAGTTTATGTTTACAAGTTTTCAGCGGGGGCGCTGCCTCCTTTGACTCGTATGTGTGTGTGTGTGTAGTGTGTGTGTGTATAGTGTGTGTGTGGGGGTAATCTTTGTGATTGGTTGCTATTTGCGTTTAATTTTGTTTCTGTAAGTGTTGCATGCACGACGCTTGCCGCTTGCATCCCGTTGGGCAAAATGTGCACAGCCATGTTGCATGCAACATTGCGCAGAGGGATTGACTGTGCCTACTTTGCGGGGGTGCTGCTATGATATTGTTTAAGTCTTTATTAGAGAGAGAAAGAGAGAGAGAGAGAGAGAGAGAGAGAGAGCGAAGAGTTTGGAGCTAGACAGGCCAGGCTTCAGCTAAACTGGCTTCGCAGCATGGCTGTAACTGGCATAAGGCTTCAGTTCAGTTAATTGGTCGTGGCATGCTCATCGGCTCAGCGACATGGCAACGCTTTGTCAGTGAGATCACGCAAAGATGTGAGTGCACACATGCTGCGAGCGTAGCCTCTGTCACTTTGAAATTAAACATTTTTCCACACAAACACACACACACACACACACAATCTCTCCCCCTTTCATTCTTTCTAGCCGCTTGGCCTCACTTTCAAGAGCTGCCTTCAAGTTAACCTCATTATGCAGCTGGCATACACTTTCTTTTGCACTCGCAAAGGTGACAATTACTTTCAATTTTGGAAGCTGCCTCATGCATTTCTATATTTATATATGTTGAGATCGGCAAGGCAGCGCGCTGGCGTGGCAGCTTTAGCTGATGCTTCAATTTCACTGCAGCGAATACCGAAGCGTTTGCCACAGTCACAACTCGCTGAACTCTTGCCCTTTATGTCGAGCATTTGTGCCACAGGCACAACTTGCAACTTGGATTGCAGACCTGCTGCCTGGCTATATTTGAAATTTGAAATGCTGCAGAGCAGGCGAGTGCAACATGATCAGAGCTGCTGCTGGCTGCTGGCTGCTGTCTGCTGGCTGCTAGCTGTTCGACGATGATCGCCAGCTTCGATTTGTATCGCCTTCGTGGCACCACCAACAGTTGCTTTCAATTGCAATCGAGTTGTTTTGCTGGCGTCGCTTTCGTTGGTCCGTGCCGCATAGATTTGTAACTAGCAGCGGCTTCATTTTACATTGCGCTTTTCATATTTCATAATGGTCTGGCACGGCCGCAAAAGGAGTCGGCGACGCTGGCCCGGCTTCGTGGCAATGCGACCTACAGCATAGCAATGTGGCCCGGGCCCGGGGGCCCATTAAAAGCGAAAGTCGTAAAAAGTTACCCAGCGCTTTGTCATATGCAAAATCAACAAATTTCCAACTCAGTCTGCTTAATTTGATTTTATTTACTTTGGAGCCATTCGAAGAAACAATGGCCGAGCATTTGAAACGCGCCACATAAAAGTCCAAATCCCAATCCCAGTCTCAAGCTCAAGCTCAACCTCAGCTCAAGTTCCTAGTTCTGTTTTATGGCAGAGCCCCAATATCATAAAACTCATATGAAAAACCGCTGAAATCTTTATGGGCCTTTGTCATTCATTCATGCATTTATTCATTCGCTTTGGACCTCCGATCAATATCACACATTTCTTAGCTTCGCCTGCAAATCAAGTTTCGCTTGGACTTAACTTTTACGATCTGTAATATATATGCCAAAAAGTTTTTAAATTGCCAAAAAAAAAGCAAAAATATAAAAAATTAAAAAGAATTTATGTATAAATAGGCATAAACTGCGCAGATTTTTATTGATTATTCTATTTGGCATTTAATCATCGACTTTACGACCAGCTTTGATTAGTAATCAAAAAATTTGAATGCTGGCTTGAAAATATTCAGAAAAACAAGATAAAACTGCCAAATGTAGCAGGTGAAAGATTAAAACGGCCTTTCATGTCAAAGTTTCCTTGCTATAAGGTGGTTGTTATAGGCACCATACGATATAGAAATCAGATATGAACAATAAAATTCATGAAAACTCATGTATAAAAGTTTTTTTTATCTGACAAGTTGACACATAAATATTCTAAAAGTCATTTTCCTATAAGAAACATCTACAACATTCAATCATATCATACCTGTCGCACCGCCCAATTACTGGGTATATTAGGCAAGGTGTTGGCAGATTCCATGCGTTTGAACAATAAATATGGCTAACATCTTTTTAATAGCCCACGCCTTTTAGGTTTCGCTCTAGCCATATGGAAACTCGTTTCTGTGTGCTGCAAATCTATGGATATATCGAAATTGATGGCTTGTTTTGCCAATTGATATACTTTTGATACGCTTTATAGTTATTGGCTACTCGTTGGGGTTTTTTTTAATGGCCTTTTAAGAACGAACTGCCTAGGCACATGCGAAAATGTATTGGCAACTTGCCCAACAGACATTCCATTCCATCCCAATTCCAAAAAGTTTGGAGACAAAATCGTGCTCAGACATCTAATCACAAATAGAAAACAATATCTATGCTAATCTAGCTACAAGATCAATGACAATAAAACGGGGGTAAAGAAACAACTAAAAACACAAGAACCTGTAGGTTGCACCACCCCGCCAACAACAACAAGCTTACAACTAACAACAGCAACAACAACAAGTAGACAATAATGAGCCGTAATGAGCAATGATCGCCACACAATTAGCCAAATTTCGTTTTGTTTTTCTTGTTTGTTGGCCAATTTTTTGCAGACAAATTAAAACAAAAAACAAAACACACGAAATTAAACAAACATTGTAGATTTATATGGCCCGCACTTGGCCCAGAGCGGGGGCTGATGGGGTTGGGGGCTATTGGGGGCTGTCGCTTTAAGCCAAGCTTTAAAAGCCAAACTGCGGAAAATTACAAGAAAATCGTGCAACTCTTGTTTGCTCAAAAAGGCATGAAAAGCCGCAATGCACCAGGCAGCTAGGCAACAGGCAACACTAGCAACACTGGCAACTTGCAACGGCCCTGCCCCGCCCCGTCCCGACCCGACCCGCCTCATCTCGCTCTCGCTTCAATCCTGCCACAGCTGAAGACTTTCCAATGCTGATTTTAACAAATTTAAACGTTACATGCGAGCAGATTTTAACGCGATCATCGATTGCTCGTGCACCCGCACACACACAGACACACACACAGACACTCCTAGAGAGCAACAGTTGCTGCGACTGCATTGCTTGCAGCATGACGCAACTGCAGCTCCTTGCCCTCAGGTGTTGCGCGAACGGTTTTCATCTGGCAGCTTTTCACTTTCCGCCTTGGCCAATTGGCCAAGCGTCCAAACAGTCAATAGTCAACATGCAACATGCAACATTCAACATTCAACATTCAATGCCGCTTGTCGAACACCGCTACACCAAAGCGTCGAACAAAGTTAGTCATTTACTGACTTTGCCTGAGATTTCCAGCGATTGCCAAAAAATAAAAAAAAAAAACAAAATAAAAAATACAAAATAAAATCAAAATAGAAATAGAAATAAAATAACTGCAACTGTCATTTTCGATTGGCGACCTGCTGGGCTTGCCCCACGTTGCACAAACATTTCTGCTGCCTGTCTGCCTTGTCGAGAGCCAAAATGTCAATTTGCGTTGTTTACTTTGAAAACTTTAATTTTTGTCTGCTGAGTTTTATTTTGCTCGCCGTTGTTTGTGAGTCTCTCTTGAGTTGCATTCGTCGCGCCTTCAATTGCCGCAATTTACCACACCACACCGCACCGCCCCGCCCCGACCCGCGCCGCCCCGCGCACCCGCTGGCCCCATTGGCATTAGGCGCGCTATTGAGTGTTAATTAAGCGTTTATTCAACATTCGGTGTCAAAGTTGTCTTTAAAGAGCCCCAAATTAATGCCATTTGCAACTGCCGCAGCTGCCATTGTTATCACAACAGAATGGAAAACGTTCAACGTTTCGTTCGTTACCGATTTCCATTTCCATTTCCGATTACGTTTTCATTTTCGACTTCGATTTCGATATCGAATTTCGGCAACAGACGTCAAAGATCAATACAAGACTTCATCGATCATCGTTCACAATTCGCTCGCTTTGATATGGATACGAATATGAATATATTGACTGATTGACCACTCACATATATCAAAGGTATGCATAAACATATACAACACACATACATACATATGAATCAATATATATATGTACATATATATTTATATTTATGCCAACACTCACATTCAGTATCTATGCACACTTTTAATTGACTTTTAATGAGCGCGTCCAGCTTTATGCGGCTTGCCTAATGACAGAGAAATTTTCGAAATAACAAAAATTTACATATTTGCTCAAAATTTGACAGATTCGCATCTAATTTGCATATAATTTATAATTTATGTTTATATTTTTAGCGAAAATAATTGACTGGCAATCATAATATCCTGTCAGCTTATTGATTTCCGGCTGATTATAAAGTGACGAGATTTTGGCACAAAATTAGGATTATATATAAATTTGTTGAATGTATTTATTTTTTATATTATTATTTTATGATTAAAGTTAAATAAAATATTATAAAGTCTTTATATCTTAGTTTTTTTCTTTTTTTTATATATAAATTTATATAAAATATTACATTTTTTTTATATATATAAAAAAAAATTAGTTTACTTTCATCAAGTTCTTAACTAGCTACAGAGAAACATTTATACCAGTTTAGGATTTGATTTGTGAGTCATTTCCATAAGCAAACTTAAAGCCAGTTAAAGCTCTATTTTATGACTTTTTCTCTATTTCAGCTAATGCTCAACTAATTTACATTTCATTCATAAACTAAAATCCATTGCCTGGCCGAAGCCAAAGTCAACATTCAACCCCAATGGCTAGGCAATGTCTGCCTTAACTCAAAATCTAGACAAATTTTCTACACTTTTCTTTCAATTTTCATGACGACAAATTTGTGCCGACTTCTGGTAACGGTTAGGAAGTGTGTAGGAAATGCAACGGTAAATGCATATTATCAGCAAGCCTGACTGCGTGTTGAAACTAAGCCAAGCTAACGGACGCGACAGACTGATAAGCATCAACAGCAACCGGCACAATAGCACACAGAAGTAGCAACTGGCCAACCACCCACCGCCCACCACCTCTCTGTGCAACACACAATGTGCCAGTTAGGCACTCAACTGAACGTGCGCGTGTGCATGAGTGTGTGTTGTGTGAGTGTGTATGTGTGTGCGTGCGGCAAGCTGCAAGCTGCAACACTTTCAAACAACTTTATCACGACTAAATCTCAACGGTGACTGACTGACTGACTGACTGTCTGTCTGACTGGCATGGACTTGATTGAAATGCGACGAGCGCGTCGACATGCCGAGTGGGTGGCAGCTGCAACGTGGAACGTGCAGCGTGCAGCGTGCATGGTGCATGGTGCACGGTGCGTATGTATTAATTAGTGTCAAGTGTTGTCGCTTTGAGTTACGCGCCCGGGGGATTGCCATTGCCGGCGTCATCATCCTTGCTGCTGCGATAACACAAAGCGATTGCAAGTGCAGCGGCAGCAACTTGTTTGTCCAAGCAAATGCTGTTGTAGCTGCCGCTGCTGCTGCTGCTGCTGATGCTGCTGATGCTGCTGCTGTCTACTACTGCTGCCTGCCTGCAGCTAGAAACTGCCTGCTTCGGCTCTGCGTAATCGATGATGACACGTTTTGCCTTTGCCCATGCGCACTGCAACAGCAGCCGCTGCCGCAGCCGCTTAGATGTTGTTGTTGCTGTTGCTGCTGCTGCTGCTGCTGGCGTTGCAAATTGTTGGCCAACTGCACAGCAAATGACAGGCAAAAGCTGACAGAGGCTCTCTGTTAAATTTATAAACACACTCGGCCGGGTAACCTACCACTATTTCTGCGCATCCAATTACATTTATATGCTCGTAAACTAAAAATTCTGCACAGCTTGCGGTCGACTGCTATAATTATCAGACAAAAAGAGAAACAGCCCCGAAAGAGGGAGGTGGCAGGTGGGGCTTAGGCTACTCCTCCAGCCATATGAATATGCACACGTGTGCTAGCTGCAGAAATCGCCCTTTAAATAGTTTTTCTACGTTTATTGATTTACAGCCAAACGACTTCCTGTGAGTCATTAAAATATATCGAAATTAACATTGCGAGCTGAAATAGTTAAGGAAATTAAGCGGCGGTTAAATGGGCTTTTCACAGGACTTAAGACACCGCAAACTAGACACTTGAAGACCCAAGCCAAGCTTGAATCTTAGTTCTGACTAAGCACCTTCTCATGTCATATATCACCTTCGGAATAGCAACTTCAACTTCCTAGCATTTAGTGTCTAATCATCAATCAATCAGTCAGTCAGTCAGAAGCAAAATCTTTTATACACAGCGATTACTTTAAATGTAAAGTCAGCAAAAAAAAATCTTCAGGGCCTATAGCGCTCATCTTATCTAAACAAATATACAAAGAATAAATAAATAGTGAAACGAAGAAGAAAGAAAAAAAAAAAACAAATAACAATTTGAATAAAATGTCTATTAATTATGATTGTGAGCAAATTTGAGAAACTTTTGCCGCCTGACCGGGCAACTGGGAGACAAGAGTTAATTATTGAATGCTGTGCGCTGAAACATTAATTATAAGCATTTTGTCATGTGTTAAGATTTATGATTTACAAGATAGCTGATAGTCGTTCTTACTTAATCACAATGGAATGTGTTTTTATCTACAGAAACAAGTTCAGATTGCCCGATAAAAGTGTGATTTATTTTATAATATTTTCTTGGGTTTTGCTTTACAATTTTAATATTGAATACTTGTTTGGAATGGATTTTGATTTATGTAGCAAAATATGCATAGGCTCTACTGCTAGTTTGGCTGTTGATTATCAAAGTTTGGCCTAACAGTTATTGGGTTTCCTCCTACACTTTCCAATGAACATAATTTGCTGGAGCACATACGTATATGAGATCGGCAAACGACGCGCCTTGGCAAGCCTAATGGAAATTGCATTGCATTGATTGGTTTTCTACAAAAACATTATATTATATTGCTGTGGTGTGAACATTGTTTGGGGCCTGCAGCAACTCTGTGTGGCTGTGTTACTTATGTGGCACCTCCCAATAACAATATACGTCATAGAGGGGCAGCAGCACAGCTCGTATGAACGGCCAAAGATATTGCAGTTTTATGGGTTTCTTTTTTGCTTCTTCTAGCTCACGAGTTGTGGTCGGTGTTCGGTGGTCGGTGGTCGGTGGTCGGTGGTTGGTGGTTGGTGGTTGGTGGTGCCAAGGCTAACTTTAACAGATATATACATATAGATAGTGGCAATTAAAATGCCGCTACTAATACGATATCTTAAGCATGAAATTAAAACATGTTTTGTTTTTCATTTTTTCATTAGTGCTGAGATTTCTCTATGGCCATTGACGGTTAATAATCAATTACGTGTTGTCATTGACCTTCAATCAGAGCCAAAGCGATCTGGCGGCTGCCACGCCCAGGCCTAATAGCCATGGCAATTACCTTATTATAAAGCCGCTTAGCTTTTATTTTTCAACTATTTATGAAATTTTAATTTGATATTTCAACATAGTTGTCAATCACAGCCCGCCTGCTTTTCACTCACTCCATCTCTAATAAGACATCGAGCTGCCGTTTTGGCCGGCCTTTTGTATGGCTTTAACTACTTCATTTTGGGGCTCGGCCCTTTTTCGCTGATGCTGGAGCCGTATTTAATTTATTTTTTTTATCGTTACCTTGTTTTCTTCTTCGTCTACAAGTTGGCGGCTGCCGTTTGACATGTTGTTGCTGATGATGCTGATGGCTTTCCGAATACAAACACACGCACACACACACACACGCACACACGCACACTCACATTCATGCTTCACATCATTTGGACAGCCAGCAGCCCAGCCCACGCACTTGTCATAAAAGATTCATTTATGATTTTATCTGTCTTTTTATTACTATTATAACTGTCTTGTTTTTGTTGCTGTTGTTGCTGTTGTTGTTTTTGTTTTTGGTCAAGCCGTAAGCTGCTTTCAGCTTGACTCTTTACATATTTGATTTACTTTTTACATACCTCATAAATACATGAACGAACTCTGAAATGACAAAAACGAAAATGATTTTTTAATAAATTTAACAAGAAGAATTTCCTTATGCTAACAAGTCAATTTGATTGCATTCAGAAACTCATTCAAAATTTTATTAACCGGAAAATTTCTGCTATCTAAGCGCAACTGTACCCAAAAATTTGAAGTATTTACACAGCAATCGAGCACTTGGCAAAGTGTTGCCTACTTCGAGGCGTTCAAGCAGCAACTTCAACACATTCTAATGAACATATACTTCTATATATATATATATATATATATATATATATATATATATATATATATATATGTTCATATATATATACAAATTTTTTGAAGTGCATGTCGCGACGATGACGCGACGCTTCTGCCAGCCCGCCACGCCTCCTGCTGCCCTGTGTCGAGGGAATGTCTTGCACTGCAATTGGATTCAGAGTTGAAGCTCTGGACCGTCTGTGGCTGTCTGTCTAGCCAGCAAAAGATTGCGTTAAATGCAGCCATTGTTGTTGTTGTTGTTGTTGTTGGTGTTTTGTTTTTGCTTTTGCTTTTGGGGGCCTGCTAGTCTCCGAGGCGCAAGACAATTGAGTCTGAGAGCGTAATTTGCAACTGCCTGAGACACGTAACGTCCGCTGACGTCGGCAATGACGAGCCCGCTCAGGATGCAGGCCCAAATCCGACTGGCTGGCTGGCTGGCAGGCTGAAGTGCAAGCAGGAGCCAAGTGCAGCAGCAGCGCCTAATGACCGGAGCAGGAGGCAAGTGCAAGGGGCAGGAGGCAAGAGATTTGTCGTCGGGACAGCAGCCAGTCATGTAGACTACGCCTACTACCCCAAGCTCTAAGCTTCGTCAACTCCTTCTGCCTGCCAGCAACTGCGACATGTTTGCTGTTGTTGTGTTTTTTTTTTTGCCTAGATGCATTTTGCATCCAAAGCGCTGCTGCAGGCGAATGCACCAAAAAAAAAAAAAAAAGTAAACAAAAAACAAAAATAAAACATGCAACGACAACAACATGACGAAAAGTGTGTGCACAGTAGCCGGAGCTGGAGCTGGAGCTGGCGCTGGAGACGAAGCTGAAGCTGAAGCTGTAGCTGGAGCTGGAGTCGGCGCAGACATCGTCCTGTGGCATATCCAACAGGCGTTAATAATAATTTTTTTTTCTTGTGCAAAAATGCAACGAGTTTTTTTCTACTTTTTTGTGTGTTTGCTAAGAGGGGGCTGCAGATGGAATACCCTATAAAAAGCTGTCAGCTAGGCTATGAGCAACTAGTAATTTTTGTATACAGAAATTTACAGTTTTTACAGGGCATAAGCGTATAGCTATATCAACCTTCTGGTCATTCTTTTACTCTTTTGTAAGACATAGTTCCATTTTATATATTATATATTAACACAGAGCATGTTTAAGTCGTTTACTTTGCGGCCTAAATGCTACTGCAGTTCATATTTTTTTCAAGTTTTTCCTTTTGGGCTTTGGTTTTCAGCATTTATTTCGAAACTTTTTCATTTTGTGCAGTCAGACGACGTCGCCATAGAGAGTGCATTGACTGAAGTCTGCAAAACCAACAAAAACAACGCAAAAAAAACAACAAAAAAGAGTCGAAAACAACAACAGCAACAACAAGAACAAGAGTCGTAGCCGAAGCCGTAGCCGTAGCCGTAGCCTGAGCTGGAGCCTAGGCAAACTGCATCCTTTGTTGATATGTAGCGACATGCATTTGCTCCGCAAGGAGAGGAGAGGAGTCTGGCTGCAGACGCTTGCTGGGGTGAGTGGAGTCGGCGGAGTTCAGTAGCTGGCAGCTTTTGTATGTCTTGTGGGGAAACACTTTAGACATGGCCTGGCAAAGTTTGCCATAATTAACGCTTAGCTTTCGGCCTGGCGCAGTTAAGTGTTATTAGTTTGTGTGTTCCTTATTTCGGCAGGAAGTGCATGCGAAGTCGTTGCACTTGGCTACAGGCCACCCACACACACACACACACACACACGCACTTCACGCCGCACTGAGCCGTGCGAAACGTAGCCTGCAACTCAAACAGTTGTTCTGACAGTCTGACTGCCACTGCCACTGCCACTGCCACTGCCACAGTCGTTGCCCCTGCTGCCACCAGAGCCTGGCAGCAGCAGTCGTCGTGCCTGCCACCTGCCCGAAATGAAATTCGCTTAAGCGACGTAAATCATTAAAATGGCAGCCGAAAGCCGCCAACGAAATGGCCAAAAGAAAACATTTGCGAAATTTCAGCACCAGTGAAGCCTGAAACAAAGGAATATTCCACAAAAAAAAAAAAAAGTGAAATGCGGGCGCACAAAATAAAATACAATTTAATAGCAGCACTTCCCTTACTTCTGCAGGAAACTTGCTGTGGATTATTTCTTTTTTTTTTTATTTATTTTATATGTTTGTGTCTCTCTCTCTCTCTCTCTCTCTCTCTCTCTCTCTTTGGTGTTGTCCGCCATTGGCAGCAGTTATTAGTGCACATTTGCACGCGAATTGGTTTTAGTTTTTTGTTTTGTTCGAAGGTTGTTGTTGCTTTTGCTTTGGTTGCAACCAAAATCCAATTAGCTGCTCAAAAGTTTCGCTGAAAATTAATTAATGTTGACACAAGTTGCGACCATGAATTGAATCTAATTGAAAGATTCAAACGGCTATGGAGTAGGGCAAAGAAGAAGTAGAAGCAGAACGCTAGTAAATAAAGGGAATTTGTTAGCTGTTCAACAGACTTAGCAACAGCTGCGTTATGCTCTTTCAAATGTGCATCGCTCTTCTTAGCGATTCTTAAGAGCTGTGCTTTCACTACATTAAGCCAATTACCTTTGATAGTGTCTCTCACTCACGCCCACAAGTTTTCTTTGGTAAGCATTCATGAATATCGCATAGAGAGGAAAACGCAGCGATATTTTCTCACACTCAATCAGTCTTCCTTTATGACGTCCTTAGCTTTACTTTTATATATTTCAAATTCTCGCAAGTTGCTTTTCAATTAAACAAAATTCACTTGCCGCAAGCTTAATAAACCTTTGCCCCACCTTTCACATATTGGCCACAGCCAACTGCCACCTGCCACATTTCACCCTAGCCACACATACCCAAACGATTCACCAATGCCACACTCTCGGCAGTCAATAACTCAACATAAGCCGCAACATTGCCAACATTTGCAACATTTCAAACGTCAGGGCAAACAGAAACGGAGCATTTGCAGAGCCAGAGCACGAGGCGCAGAGCCACAGAGCCACAGAGCCACAGTTGGAGCTAAGGCGGCATTTCAATTGGACTTGCTTTCCCATTGCCCATCGCCCATTCCCCATTCCCCATTCCTCATTCCCCATGCGAATGGCCGCACAGAGGCCAAAGACGGGGCCATGCCACCAAAATGGTAGTCGATGGTGCAGCTTTTTCAAGCGTTAAAACATAAAAATGTCATTAACACTCAACAGATTTCTGGTGCGCAGCGCCAATGGCCAACACCAACACCAACACCAATACCAGCAACGGCAACAGCAACAACAAACGGCTTAAATGGCCAATAACAAATTGTTGCAAATGTTCGTTGCAACAACAACAACTAGAGTTGGCAACAAGCCACAAAGAACGCAGCCGCAATGGGAATAGTTTTAGATATATTTCTGTTGTTGTGCTCGTTACTGTTGTTGTTGTTGATGTTGTTGTTTTTGTTGTTGTTTTCCATTTCGCTGTTGTTTCAACGTAGACGAAAATTTATTTGACGCTCGACTCGACTTGCAGACAAGAAAATGACACAGAAACCGAGTTAAGTTCGCAACGCGTTAAGTTGAATTGCGAGCTCAAACTGCGGGCCTCAACGCCGGCCTCCAGGCCATAGAGCCACAGACAGCCCCCAAATATACCCAACTCCGGCTCCCTTCCTACCCGGCACTCTGTGCCCCCGCACTAGATCGTTTATTGTCGCGCGAGGTATCATTTACGCCATAATTTTTCACAGTTGAATATTCTGCTTAATGATTTTTAATGAGCGGTTCGGCAGCATAAAAAAAAAACGACCAAAAAAGGTGTTGAGAAATATGCCTGATTTATAGAAACTGCAGCCTGTATTTAACGCCCAGAGCCGCAGCCAATCCGCCGATCGCGGTGGCACGCAGCAACCTACATAGCCAGGCCCACAGCGAGTCGCTGTTAATAGTTTTTGGCACTGCGCAACTGGCACAGCTTAATGGATCTTGCAGCTGGGCGAGAAAGTGAATTGAAGCGTTTGATTCTAAAGTGCGGCGATCATTTTCACTCTATGCCAATTTATAGTTGTAATTTACAAGGCTTAAACTTTAGATCAAAAATATGAAAGTTAAGATATTCAATTTTATAGCTCAGCTAGTTAAGCTTGGCTTAGAGATATTTAAAGATTGTTTTCTAAAGATGTCGTTAAGGTCAATGGCTTTATAGAGCGAGTTGAAACTAAATTGAGATTGACTGAATTGATAAAGATCTTCCAGGTTATTATTGCTAACTTTATAATGATCAACAGTATTTCCCTGGATAAAAGTCAACAAGCGGGAGCCTAAGCTATACGATATTAATGCAATTTATCATATGAATGTAGTAGAAATTAGCGTATGAACTGGAGATGTTTAAAGGGCACAAGGGGAGATGAGCATACAGTGACATTCCCGCACTCCTTTCTGCTTCTATATTATGCATATATACTTTCCAACATCATTCTACAACATCACATGCCTCATATCTGTAACTTCAATCACAACTAATCATTCCTTCCCTCCCCGTTTATACACAATATACAACCACACCGTCTTCAACTACATAATTTATGACATTGCTTAATAAGTTCCTGAATCTAATACCTAACTATAATACTCGGACACAGTGTCTGCTTGGCAGTTGGGTCTCGCCCACATTCTCTCACCTCTGCCCAGCCACCTACACCTACAACATTTTGACGCAACACGCTGTGCGTTTATCAGATAGCAATCTTTAATTAATATAATTAATATTAAATGCGGCTACGTTTGCAGCTCTCATCATTAACTTCGGCTTGGCTACGTGTATAATAGTCATAATAATAATAATAATGATAATAATAATGAAATAGCCACTTCCTAGCCTAATGCATTTTGATTAAATTCACCGTTTAGGTATCAAATTAATTTTAATTACGCCAACCAGAGAGCTGTGGCCTGCTGCTGCCACTGGTGCCACTGCTGCCACTGCTGCCGCTGCTGCTCCACAGATGCGGCTAAGATATGCCTCTAAACGGTCTCCCAGCGGAAACAACAAGTGCAACAACAACAACTGTTGTTAAGCTACATCAGCAATATGAACAAGAACAAGAAGAACGGAAAACGTGGCGCAAGTGAAGCATTTCGTGGCAGCCACTCGGATTTAGCAATTGAGCGGACCTGCACTTTTGTGCAACGCGGCGTCGTCTCGACTCGAGTCGACCCGAGTCGTTTCGCTGTGTTTTACTCAATATTAATGAAGTCATTAAGACGACATCTTCCTTCGAGATCGCGCGTAATGCGAGCGAATTATTAACAACGCACGAAAACAAGCCGCAGAGTAGCTGCTGCTCCACTTGCCTCCCGGCAACCGAAACACAACACAGCGCAAAACAACAAAAATTAATATACGAGCAGAGCAAACCAAAACGAAAACAACAACAAAAACAAGTTGAGAAACAACGAGCGAAAAAAGTCTTAATAAAAAGCAATAATAAGAAACACAGGGCAAAGCGGCTTTCATAAATTTGCATGTCGCTGCCGTCTCAGGGGAGAGGGCTGAAAGGCCGCCGCCGGATCTGGGGGCGTGACAACAAGTCAATTCGGCTCAAATGTGGCACAAGCAGGGGCTGGCTTCGTTTTTTTTTTTTTTTTTTTGGCAGCGCAAGCGTGGCATACAACACGAACCTCAAATGCTCTAAGCAAATGTATCTGACAGATGCACAAAAGTATCTGCAGCTAGCAGGTAGCTCAGATATGAACTGCTTAACATAAATTTTACTTCAAGCTTCTATATATACTTTAAGTTTCTATATATTAAATTCCCTCACAGTTTTGCCAAGAAAAATATTGTTAATTGCAGCAGCAGCGGGAGCAGCAGCAGCTGGAGCAGCAGAAACAGCAGCAGCAGCAGCAGCAGCAGCAGCAGCACTCAATCGCTGCCTTAACTTCCTTCGGCAAAGTCAACATTACTCTTCTGTTAGGGTATTCAGAAAGCGTAGGAATGAAAGGGAAGTTGGCACATCCAAAACAAACACCATGGCTGAATATTTTACTCTCCCTCAGTGTTGGCAATAAAATTGCAGCAACAGCGCAAAATTTTGAACGCATTAGAAGATTGATGCTGGCAGCTGTTTGCACAGCACTTCGTCCCAACTCCTCTCCTGCTCGACCAGCCATGGCCCGTAGTCCGTCGTCCGTACACTGTTACCATACCAAAGTGATTGCAATTTCGCCCGTGTTTACTTTGTGCAGATTTTCTTTTTATTGGCACAAAGCAAAAGTTTCTTAGCGACAAACAAAAAGCAAGCACGGAAAAAAGTGTTTTCCTTGAGTTCATTTTTATGTTTCTCTCTCTCTCTCTTTAGTTTTTTTTTTTTTTTTTTTTTGGGAAACTTTCGAGGAAACTGGGTTAATAAGATCGCCGTCGTGGTGCTAGCTGGTCCTCGTGGCCAGTCCATTTCGAGCATTAATAAATAGCTGCTTTTAGCTGAAACTAAAAGCGTCTCATTTATTATGCATCAAAGATAAACCTAACTGAGATTAATGTCTCACTTCAAAATGGTCGACGGCAACGTTTGTTGACTCTTTGGGGCGCTGTTGCTGTTGCTGTCGCTGTAGCTGTTGGCGCCAGCCACGAAAACTCCACTAAGCAGCATCTAAGTAGCGATGGCCGAGTCACGCAAAGATCATCTTCCAATCAGACCAATTATGTCGGCAGCTCATAAAAAACGCATTCGATAATTATATTATGCAGAGAGCGAGGAGACAAACTTGATTGAGGGTGGAGTGGGGTGCGGTGAGACAGGATTACAGCAATTATGGGCATGAATGTACATGCTTGCAGCTTAAGTAAGTGCTTGCCACAAGTTGCTAGTTTAATTTGTTGCAGTTGCAAATTGAGCACTGCTTTGTTGGCCCTGTGCAACAGCAACAGCAGCAGCAGCAACAGCAGCAGCTGGTGAATTTGCAACACGCAACACGCCAAGCGAAAGTTGTTGAAATTCAGTTAACCTTGCTCGACTCTACTTGTTGCCGTTGTTGCTGTGGCTGCTGTTGTTGTTAGTTTTTTGCTAATTTGAATTAATTTTGTTGTCAACACGTAGTCATATGTGTATGTGAACTGTTGGCAAGCTATCTGAGCAGCACTTGTGTAGAGCAGGCTTAAAAAGGAAATTGGCTAAGAAGCTGGCTATTAAAAGTTAACATCAGCTGTATGCTGGGTATGAGGTATGTGCTTGAATAGTGTTTCAAGCTTATTTGAGGCTTGCTTGAGAATATTAGTGGGAAACCCATTGGCAAGGCAATTACTAGTTGTAGTTGTTAATGGAAGCTGTCAGATGGGCGGTAGCCAAGATTCTCAGACTTTGATTTCTTACAGAGGAAGTTCGATATTGATATCGATATTGAAAGGGAATGCGAGGAAGATTTATATAGATCTATATAGATCTACTGAACGTTCAAGTTTGATATGTTATGTTCCTTTAGATCGTTAACAACACTTTGGCATAGCATATCTGCTCTAAAAAGAAACACAGTAGAGTCTGACTAGAGTATAATTTGCTTCCAATAAGACGTACCTTGATATAACTCTGACTAGCTAGTTGGCTACCAAATGCGCACCAGGCAAGACGCTTACAGTGCGACTATTGCTAAAGTAATCTTGCTTGAGAATCTCTGCACCACACAGTTTCTGCATGTAAATAAGTCTATTTAACATTTCTACATCAAAATCGTGCATTACTTAGAGCTGTGATAGCTCTCTCTCTCTAAGACTTAGTCGATAATAAGAAGCTATGTTTTGGCACCAGTCCTGGCAATTTTCAGTATATATTCCTCAATGATAAACCCAGAAAAACAAATTCATTATGAGAAAACACTAAATTAGTTCCATCCTCTAAAAAAAACTTCCTTTCAAGTGCGCAGACATCTTCTAACTGCTCTTTATTTATTTGATATCCAGCCTTGCCTGCTATATACAGGCATCTTCCTGGTATTAAACTCATAAAATGTAATGCTTAATAGCAATAAACACATCAACATGCTAACATTCAGCATTCAGCATCCAGCATGCAACATGCAACATTCGACTTGCAGCTTGCAACTTGTCACATGCGTGTGACGACATCAAGGCGAAAAAATTAAAATAGCGACATTTTATTGAGTTGTCAGCTGCATGAAGCACATGCAAATGTGATTTATACATATGTATGTATGTTATATAGATATACAGTCATGCAGCCACGCCCACATCCACCTCCGCCCTCTACACATGGCCATTAAGCTGCTAGGCTGTTGTGCACAACCCATTTGAAGTACACACCCCAAAAAGGCAGACTTGACTCGCGAGGAGTGTACCCGCGAGACGCATCCATCCCATGCCCCATATGCTGACATAGGGCTGCAGTGAAAAGGATGAGGTGCTGACTTTCAACGCCCCACAGTGCAGTCCGCCTGCCAGCCCGCCTCCGCTCTGGTCGCACTCTGCTCGAACGGTTCTATGCCAGAAGTCAAAGGCAATTTATATCGGGTTTTATATGCATGTGTTTTAATTCGTGCCGTTGTTCGAGAAATTTGCAAATATTTATGTTAAACACTTTGTAGGCGTGCGTTTGTGTGCCTTCGCTTGTGGGCGTGGCTGGCCAACACGCTGGCTATATAGACATACATACATATATAGATTATTTGTACGCCCACCAAGAAGGAGGCTGGCAAACAGATTTGGCTTAATAAATTTCGCTCAGTGCATGTGCCAAAAGCCCTTTCTAAGTGTATCGCAGCGTGTCTTGCATAATTTGGCAGAAATTAAAAACGAGGGTAATATTCACACATAATACATATATATATATATATAAATATATATAGAGGTGTATATACATATGGGACTATGCTCTTAGGTATGTACAATGCATTCGCAAACAAAAGAAGGGCGTTGAAATTGACACCTCGAGTGTAAAAAAACAAATAAAAGCAGCAAAAATAAAAATTTAAACCCTTTTTTTCTTTTTTAGTCCGACAAGCGTCGCACGAAGGAGCATATTAAAATTGGGTCTGCCTGCTGTGAAATATCGGCTCACGCTAGAGATGGCAGCGTGAGCTCTGACAATTTACTAGAAAATGACATTATAATGGCATGGAACATACAGATATAGAACAAGCTTGGACTATGCTATGAAAATCATCTTCAGATGTAGCTAAATTAACTTGCATTTGCTGATAGTTCTAGAGATGACAGCGTGAGCTGTTTGTGCGAAACATAAGCTGTTACCTCTTCATATATTGTAGATCCCATCTCTAAGTTATACATAAAAACTAAATCTAGTCCATAAGCAAAGCCCGCACGACTTGCCCAAACAGTATGTATTCCAAGACTAGCGAATTAGCATAGGTTAATATCTTTTGCTTCTCTCTCTCTCTCTCTCTCTCTCTCTCTCTCTCTCTCTATTCGGCTCTTAATGAAATTGCTGTTTTGCAAACTTTATCTACAGCTAGTTTTTTTTTTGGTATCTCCCATCTCTAACTCTTGCTGCCTCGCTGTGGCAGGGTCTGACGAACGAGGCGCGTCTGTTGCCGACACACTTTGGCAATTCGTTTAATTATTATATTATAACGACATACACACACACAGACGCACACACACACACACGCACAGCTGCATAATAATAAAGAGGAAAGCGTATATAAAACGCTGCCAGGAAACTTGTGTAATTCATATCGCATAAGGCAGCAAGACGCAGGGAGACGCACAACAGCCACAGGCAGCTCAGCAGACACACACACACACACACACACTGCTTATACACTCACGCACACACAGACACAGACACAGTCGCTGCTTGGCATTTACATGGCCCATACGGCTGCCTCGCAATTGGCTTTGACAATCGAATCCAAATTCGTATCTGAGTCCGCCTCATCGTCCGTTCGCTGTCCTCTGCTGGAGCGTATCAATTGCACTCAAAGCTTATATTTTTGTTTTTGTTTTTTTTTTTTTTTTTGGGTGCCAAAACCGCAAAATTACATTGAGAGTGGAGAGGCGAGAGTCGACAGTCGGCGCTGCTGCCGCTGCTGCTGGCTGTGCCCCAATACCAATCTCTACTTATCGCCGGCTGGCCATGTTAATTTTTAACCTCAGGCTTCGCCAAATCGAAAGCTGATCGTATAAAATTTCAACTGACAGCGGACGCTGAGAACCGCAAAAGGTGACACTCGATGGGTGCCGCCTCTCTCAACTAAAAAATTGTTGTTGTAGTTGTTGTTTTTTATTGTTGTTGTCGTCGTTGTCGTTGTCGTTGTCGTTGTCGTTGTCGTTGTCGTTGTCGTTGTGTGTGCATATAGATTACATATATCGATATTGCACAGTGTACGATAGTTACAAGCAAATATCGACTTGTTGCGAGTGCAGAAAGTAAAAGTGAGTAGAGTTATTTATGAGTTGGGCATGTGCAGCAGGTCCTTTCTATGTGATTCTCATAGATTTCAAGTGGAATTAGGATGCACTTGAAATGCTATCAGATAGCAGATCCTTTCCATGTGATTCTCATAGATTTCAAGTAGAATTGAGGTAAGCTGAAAGAGATCTCTAATATACAAAACTCAGATATCTGATCAATTCCTTTCTATGCAATTCTCATATACTGAAATACAACCTAAGCCTAATTGAATATCTTATGCACCAACGTTAGGTAAGCTTAAAGCAGACTTTCGCTAACAAAGTCCGCTAATTAGCTTTAGTTGCGGCTGCCTAGCTGCGCATGGCTATCAAAATCGACATTTTAAGCATGGCATAGGTGTAGCCGGCTAACAGCTGCTAACTGATGTTAGTCAACGCCTGGGAATTGGCCAATTGGCCAATGAGCGCTTGTTGCGTGGGAGTGTGAAGCTGATTTTCAATTTCAATTTTCTCTCCACGCATTTGCCTTTTGGCGCGCTGACGACATCGCAATAGGGCTAACAAGTTTCTCATATTCGACACGGCCAGAAGGCAAAAGACGCCCCGCCAGCTCGAAGCAGCGATTCGCAACGCTCTAATAGGCATATTTATTTGTCATTAAAAGTTGTGCGTAATAAAAATTGTTTTCGTTACCATAAATATGGCCGTTTGAGTGGACGCGGCTCCCATAAACACAGAATGTGACACAATCAAGCTAAGCAGTAAGCGACCCATTTGATGATAACAGTGGGAGACTAAGAGGCTAAAAAGAGCTAGAAAAAGTTAAGAAAAAAAAAAACAAAAAAGTAAAAAAAAAAAACAAAAAATAGCCTAAGCCCCCAACGAGATTGGCCACAAACCGGTTGAAGCTTGGTTTTAGCCATAACTGGGCGTGTTTAGCATTCGAGAGCTGCGGCACGACATGCCCGAGCCGGCCTTAATAAGCATAAATAGAAAATTTAATTAACAAATCAAATGCAATTTGATAAATGACTCGCACAGCATTTAAGCGCGAATGCGACTGCAAATGCGAATGCAAAAAATAGAAAAAAGTAAAAAGAAAAAAACGAAAAGGGAATGCAAATGCCGATCCTAGCAATGGCAGCATTAGCCGACAGTCAACAGAGATTGGCTTTGCCTTTGGCTTTGGCTTATTTACTAAATAAGAGTCACTTTGACTAATGAATCAATTTGCCAGGCCGCCAAGTAAATGATGAAGATGTGTGTGCCGACACAGCCCTGCACAGGGTAGGCAGCCCATCGAGCCGAGCCGAGTCGAGTCGAGTCGAGTTGGACGCGGCTGAGTTGAGTTGATTAGGGCGGCCCCCATTAATGACAAGCGCACAGGATATGGATACACAGTCGACACAGTCCAGACAAGTTCACATGATGACGTCGACCCCAAATACTCTCGCTCTAGCGGCTGCGGCGGCCGCGGCGGCGATGACGTCTCTGTTTATCTGTTTGCTGTTTGTTTGTCTGACTTTTAGATTCTGTGAGTCTCTCACTCTCTCCAGCTCTCCCGCTCTCCCTGTCTCTTTGTCTCTATTTTATTTTAACTTTTTTTTTATTCTCTGTTTCGGGACGCTCGTCAATTAATTGCAGCAAAAACAACAAACTGAAATGAAATCAACGGCAACAGCCACAGCCACAGCCACAGCAGCAGCAGCAGCAGCAACTGCTATACAAAAGCAGCTTGAGCTAAAGTTGAAATACCGTTTAATGCCCATTGGACACGCCCACTTTTCCCACACTTCTCACACACACACACACACACAGAGAGTGAGGCGCAATGCGGCGTCGTCGCAAGCTGAGGCTGAGTTGCAGCCAGCGCTTAAAAATGCGTCAAGAGTCAACTTTGACTACGGCACACACACAACAAATATTTGTGCATATGTATGCGTGTGTATGTGTGTGAGTGTGTGTGTGTGTGTGTGTGTTTATGTGTAATTGCAGTTTTAGCTTTTTATACCCTATGCAAAAAGAAAGGGATTAACGCGTTGCGTTCTGTTTTGTTTATGACTTCTGCGACTAGGGAAGCTGCCAAATGAAGAGTTGAAGCGCTGCGTGGATAAATCTTGAGATGTTTTCTTTATATATATAATTATAATATAAAATATGCTATAATAATATAGCTTATATTTATATGAACTTGGGGTTTATGTGTAGGCAAACTATCAGCTTTTATAGTTGAAATCAATTTGAGATTTGCATTGCCTTCAATTTTTTGCTTGCTTTATATAGGAATAAATTATGGAAAATATATCAACTATGATTTTTATGATTTTTGCAAAGGAAAAGATAATCATATAATGAATTTCTCACTTAGCTTTTGAGGTGTGAGGCTCACATATTTGGCAAATAAATTCAGTAACTAAATATATAGCTAAAGCATTGTTTGCATGTCTTGCCCTTTTCTTATATCTTTTACATACAATCATTGCCCTTCTACGTCTGCTCATCAGCCCCATCTGTAGTCTCTAACTTTTATTGAACCTCTACACCTTTGCCCTGCCTTTCTACACTCTCCACATATTATTGCTGTGGTTGTAATCTAGGGTATTAAATCGTGCACTAAGCTCAGCTCCTAAACTTTCTTAGTTGTTAGCTTTTGCATTCTGTTTGCGCTGTGTCTGCATCTCGAGTTGATTGCAGCAGCTGCCGCCCACGCCTCGCAAAGCCAAAGACTCACCTGCTCTCCCTCTGTCTCCATCTCTCTTACCCACACAATCTCTCTCTCTCTCTCTCTCTCTCTCTCTCTCTCTCTCTTTTATTTGACTTTTGTCAGTTACACTGACAACTTGTGCACTGATTAATAAATTACAATCTTTTTTAGTGTTTTATTTTAATTGCATCAATTTTCGCAGCTCAAAAAAATTTGCTGATTCAGTGAGAAGCGCAAAAAAAAGAAGAAAAGAAAATTTCGTCTGTTTTTCTTTTCTTTTTTAGTTTGGTTGGCCGCATTTCCATTTCGTGTTGGCAATGACATTTTTGTAACATTGATTTTTAAGTATTTTTAATGCAAACTGATTTCGACTGCTTAGTCATGAGATTTTCTTCTGCTTCTTCTTCATCTTCTTCTTCTACTTCTGGCAAAGTTGGCTAAGTTTTCGCTTAGGGAGCACGTGCTGCTGATTGCTCCTATTCTATCTGTTTCTGAGAAGCATCTAATAAACAAGTTTGCGGCATGAGGCATGAGGCATGCGGCAGCTAGGCTGCCACTTGGGGCAGCGACTCTGGCAGACGCGTGCGGCATTTTTCAGCTGCCTGGCTAATCGCTTGCGTAATCTTAAACGCGTCGTGGCAATTGAAATGGATTGCGCTTCGGCTAAGCTGAACTGAACTACCTGGTGAAGTTGGAAGAGATGCAGCTGCAACTGCCGCCGCTGCTAAGTGGTCGTCGCGAGCCTGTTTTTTTTTTTTTTTTTTTTTTTTTTTTTTTTTGGGGGGGGGGGCAGCTGTCGATGGGCATGAGCTGATGCTGACCCACAATCGATGCTCAAATTTCATTGCATTTTTGCGCGTTGGCTGAATAATTTTTTCAATTAAATTTCATGCCATGCCAATGTGTCTGGGCTGGGAAGCTGCAGCGCCAAGAATAGCTGAACAGCTAATTGCGGCAAGTAGGCTGAAGCAGCAGCAGCAGCAAGCAAAATAATAAAGACACAGAGTGGATTGAGGGAGGGGGGGGGGGGGAGAGAGAGAGAGAGATAGGGGAGTGGGGGCCAGAAGCCTGTGCCGTGGGTCATCATAAAAACATTATGGCTAGGCCCGCAAAAACAAACAAGAGCTGCAACTGGTGGAATTTTTCAAAGGAATTGCAGCCACTCACAGAAAGGGGGCGCAGCGTTTGGGGCGAGGGGCACAGGCAGCGGCAGGGCGCAGCTGCAGATGCCACAAAGCAAACGTCGCCTGGTTATGTGCGTGTGTTTGTCACTGCGGTTTGACAGGCAACATGCGAGAATTTGATGAGCATGGCAATGGGGCTCTGTTCCAGCTACCTCTGGCTCTCCCCCTCCCTCTCTCTCTCTCTCTCTCTCTCTCTCTCTCTGCTACAGTGCTTGACGAATGCGCGCAGCTCGTGTGTAGTCTTTTGGGTGGGTGTGTATGAGGCTTTGGGGGCCACAGCCAACTATGTTGTGCACACACACACAGGCACACACACACACACACACACATAGTTATCTATATATATGCTTATGCAGGTATGGAAAGGTCATGTTGTCTGCCTATTGTTGGCGTCACGCCGTCGGCGTTTGTCGCTGGCGTGCGAACACGTTTCGCTCACAGATTGGAGCGTACAGGTGTCTTTGGGGCTTGGAGCGCTAGGCTCCAGGGGCTGCGATCAATGGGCAATGGGCAGTGGCCAAGCCACGAACAGCGCTGCGATTGGCCTTTTTATTCATTTCTGCTGCTGCTGTTGCAGTTGTTGCTGTTGTTGCTGTCGCCTGTCATTCTTTTCACTGGTTTTTTGTTTTTTTTTTTCAGACCTTAAACTTATTTCATTTGTTGGCATGCTTATTGTTTATTATTATTATTTATTGTTGTTATTGTTTGCAGTAAAGCACGAATTGTGACAATTTCTAAGATAATTGTGAATGTTAAGAGCTGGCTAACAAAAGTTGACTGATATAAAAATAGATACCTTGCTAATTAGTAAAATGATAAAGCTTATTGCTATGACACTTAAGCACTCAGAACGTTTTTCTGAGTAGACAAAAGCATAAATGAAATATGGAAAACATAAGTATACACAATGAATATCGAATTATTGATCAATTTGATTGACTCCGAATTTAAATTTACTCCGAATTGAATTTACTCCGAATATTTATTTACTCCGAATATTATTTGCAACACTTCGACTGTCGCGTTAGTTCTAAAACTAGACTCTTGGGCAAAGTCTAGCCAGTTCTAACTTTCTCCTAAGCTAAACCAGTCTAACTACGATGTCTTAGACAGAGTTTACTCTTTGCCAACTTTCTCTTAGTTCTTATCGTCTTGCCAATACCTTCAACTGTCATATCTTTGCACTCGCTAGCCACTTCATGCAGCTACCTATCAGAGATGATTTTGTTTTCGATGGCAGCATTCAGTGATGCACCTTGATGTGTCAGCACTCGAGACGATTGTTTGCATTCGATAGCCTAACAACTCAATGGCTGAAACTATGCGGCAAAGAAAAAAACACTTTTTGTCGAGACACTCGAGTCGGCAGCAACAAATTATGTGAGATGTGTAACAGATGCGACGTGACTTTGATGTAGATGCTACCAAATGTGGAACAGCTGTCAAAAATGCCAACCAACAACCAACAGGCAACAACAACAACAATGGCAACAACAAGAGTTCAAAGCTGAGCCAGACGAATTGGTAGCTTGTAATGCAATTTTAATAGCAACCGAAACGACAACATTTTATGCCAAAAGTTTCGGCCCTGACCTTGTTTAATATTGTTTTTGACGTATTCATAATTTTCTTGCGTGCGTATTTCGCATCCATAATTAAAATGTTTGCTGCAAGTCGCACTTTTAATGGCCAGATATAAAGTTTTTTGTTTTTCAAGCTAAATGCTGATATGCTGACCACCCGGCGGGGGCAACTGCTAACCAGCTGGCTGGCTGACTGGCTGACTGACTGACTGGCTGGCACCGTGGGCAGCATTTAAGCTTTTGTTAATTATCGCGATAATGCAACATGTGGCATGTCTGAGTGACGTCTCTCCCTCTCTCTCTCTCTCTCTCTCTCTCTCTCTCTCTCTGTCTCCAGCTGTCTCTTTGTTGGGTCTCTTTCTGCAACAGTTTGTCAGCTGGCCTTTGATGTGCCGTCAGCCTTAACTTTGACCTTAACTCGCTGATAACTATGACAAAACATGATGCATGATGGATGATGGCTCGTTAAGCTCCTCAATGCTATGCAGCTAATGATAAGTGAAACTGCTGCTGCTGATGCTACAGCAGCGGGCTATAAAAACTGTTTAATATTTCATTAGCAATAATATTTACTGATTAGAAAATATAAAGAATGTATAAAAACTTTAATTATGACAAAAGTTGCTAACAGAAAAAAAGTAATAAAACTTAATAACTCAATTAAGCTGAGAATATTGAAAAATATTATTTTTTGAAGATCAACTGAACAAAAAAAAAGAAATTAATTTTAACTAAAAAAAAAAATATTTGTAAAAAATAAAAAAATAATTTTAACAATTTTTATTAAAATAATTAAAACTCTAACTGAATAATTGACAAGAAGCTGTTTGCTATATGTTTGCTAGTTTCTAATAAAGCTTAAATTAGTGAAATAAGAAAAAAAACAAAGAAAACAAAAGCCATACACAAGCTGCTTGCTATATAAGGTCTTCTGTTTGATGTGACGTAAGCGACAACAACCTTTGACCTAACCATCCACTTGCCAATGCTGCTGCTGCCTGTCTAATTGAATTGCATTGCGGCAAAGACAACAGAAACAACAGAAACAACAACAGAAACAACAGCTACAACAGCAACAACAACATAAGCAGCAGCAGCAACAAGAAAGAAATATGAAATCTTCTAATTGGCAGCGCCGCTCGCCGTCAATGTTGGCACGTTGTTTGGCATGCAGACGCAGCGACAGCGCAGCAGCAGCGCTGCAGCGGCTCAGCTGAGATCAGCAGCATCAGCCGCAGCGGCAGCGGCCTCAACATGCATTTCCTTTTTGGGCTCCCAGGCAAGCGACGCATAGAAATTTTCTTTATAAATCAGTTAATGTTGTTGCTGTTGTATGTTGTATGTTGTTGCTCTGGCTGTTGTTGGTTGTTGTTCGAGCAACAAGCAAAAGTACAAAGCAAGTTGTTAAAATTCCTGTTTAAAGTTTTGTACGCACATGCAACAGCAACGCAGCTCCCCCCACCCCCCGGCCCGCCCCCTGCAGCCGCCTGCTACAACTTCAAAGGAAGCTGCTGCTGCCTGTTGCCTGCCTGCTTGCTGCATGTTTGCATTAAAGACGCATTTTGTTTGCCCAGATCCGAAAGACGCAGACGCAGACGCAAAAGCAGACGAAGACGAAGACGGCGGTGGACGCCATCCGCAGCGTGTTAGAATACACAACATGCCGTCTACAAACAGTTGGGGCCACTCATAATCAGGTTTTAGCCAGAGCTCAGCTTGCAGCGCCTGAGCGAGAGCCTGAGCCTGAGCCTGCGCCTGAGCCTGGACTGTTGGGCTGAAAAAGGGAGTAAGTTGCTCTGGCTTTGGCGTTGGCGTTCGCCTATTGACTTGGCTGCACATGACTGCACAAAAGAGTAGCAGCAGCAACAGCGGCAGCACCAACAGCGGCAGTTGCCGCTCAGGTGGGCCAAGGCTAGGGCGGTTGCTCGACGCTAACTAAACAATTATGGCAACGGCCTCACATTGCCCAAGCAACAACAGCAACACAGATGATAATGATGAGCACGTTGCCAACGGCCTCAGCTGCATGCCCCATGCCACATCCTTCGCTCGTCCATCTAACTAGCAGCTCCTATCTATGCATCTATAGTTATTTGTATTATTATTTTGCGTTGTTTTTGCTGCGTGTCTTTTGTTGCTGTTGTTGCTGTTGTTGTTCGCGGAGTCTTCGTCTTCGTCTGTGGCTCAGTTTCAGTGCAACTTTTGATGCATTCGCATGTGTGTTGTGTGTCCGCCTCCCTCGCTCTCCCCTGTTCGCTGCTATTGTTGCCTTTCGGTTTTATTTATAGTTAAAGCTGTTTTAATGCTCGCCGGATCTGTATGCCTGGCCCCCATTTCCCCTTCCAAGTTCGACCCTCTCGCTCCCTACCTGGCCCCTGTCTTGGTTTGGGCTGAGCTGTTCGGGCCGCCTGATGATGCTTGCAAGCTTAAAATCATCATAAATGCATGGTTACACAAACACGGCTGCAGACAGCCGACCAGCCAGCCAACCAGCCAGCCAGACGTTCCAAGCGAGGTACGCGCGAGTAGTTATAGAAAGCTCAATGCACTTATATGTATGTATATTCATTTTCAGCTTGAGCTGCACTTAACTGCACTTGTACACTTCCAATAACTAACTAACTAGTTCCAGTCAGACGTTCCAAGCGAGGTACGCGCGAATAATTATAGAATGCTTCATTAACTAACTGCAAATAACTGCAGTTGTCCACTTCCAATTCCTTCTTTTCTGTCAGGCAAACTCTTCAAGCGAGTGCCATTCGTAAAATTCTAGCTTTAAACTAAACTCAAATGTGCCATTTCAGCTGAAGCTAGAAAGTTCTGTGTCTGCCCCTTGCAGTGCTCTTCCAAAAGTTTCCAGATTTAGTTATTTTTAGCTTTCGCTCTAGCTGCTGCCATCTCTCTTTCGACATTCACTGTGCACGCCAATTCAAACTCTTATAATCCGCCACTCTTATATTCTATTCTATGTTCATATAAGACGCATACAATTGCTGGCAATTATGAATTTGTAATTTAGCTAATTTGATAGAAGTTACTAACTGTTGGAGCTACCCACGCTCGGTGCAGTACATGCAAGTTAATGTTCTGGGTGAGTGGGGCTGCATTTTAGTTTTTATTTTCGTCATTTTCAAGCGATTTTTTTCATGAACTTTTTTTTTGCCCTGCTGCATTTCTGCACATTTCTTTGCGTTGCGGTTTTCACGTGTTGCCGTTGCTTTCCACTCAATGTTTGTTTGTTTTTGCTGTGACTGCCATGAATAAGCAGCATAAAACGAAAACAAAAACAAAAGCCAAGCAAAACCAAACGCACAGCCGCCGCCACCGCCGCCACCGCCAACTGACCTGACGGCGAGCGCTGCCCACGCCGACGCAACGTCAGCGTCGCAGCTAGCGCTTGGCGTGCTAATAACTCAGCATTTGTTTTAATATTTGTTGTTGTTGTTTAGTTTTTTTTTTTTTTTTTTTTGTTGCTGCTGTTGATTTGTTGCTTTGCTGAATGACTTTTTTATGTTGCGCTTGTTTGGCTGAGCGTGTGTGTGTGTGTGTGTGTGTGTGTGTGAGTGTGTCTGTTTGCCAATTTTTTTGTTTCTTGTTTTTTTTTTGTGTGTTTATTTGGTGTTCTCTTTGTTTTTAGCAAGTTTGTTATTTATTCTATACACAGTTTTTGCCCTTGCTGCCGGTTTTAGTTTTTGGTAAATTATTTTCTGGTAGCCGCATAAATACACACACAATTTATCAACTGGGCTTAGAAGAGTGCGCCGCTTTCAAAAGATATCTTAACTTTTATTTATCTCTCTCTCTCTCTCTCTCTCTATCTCTCTCCTTCCCCCTATCGCGCTTGGCTCATATTACGGCTTTGGCTTTGTTGTCGCAGCAGCTCGTTTATCAGACTTGAGAACATATTGAACATCATCACTTAATAATATTGACACTTTGTTGCCTCGTTTCAGATGACGATTTAGATATATATACATAGATATATATATATTTCTTTGTATAGCCTATTTCCATTTACCCGCAGCGCCCAGCGCCCAGCGCCTACGATTACGATCCCAAAAAAAGAACGAGCCACGCACACAATCAGCAAATTAAGTGATTATGTTAACCGGTTGTTGTTGTCTTTGTTGCTTTATATGAAAGGCTGCCAGCCAGCCAGCCAGCCAGCCAACCAGCCAGCCAGCCGGGCCCAAAAGCAGAAATTTACATGAAAATTAACTTGTTATGTGCCAGGCAACAACAACAACAACAACAGCAACATCAACAAGAACGGCAACAATAACAACCAGAGCAACAGGCAGCGACAATTTGAACAACACAAACTGTAACCGAAGAGACCCAAGCCAAAGCCAACTCCAACTTGAGCTCCAGTTGGTCTCCAGTTGGACTCCAATTGGCTAGCTGCTAAGTTGTCTTCAGTTCATTCTTTCATTTCTTAAAGCCGGCAATAATTTGGTATAATTTCAAAATTAGAGCTCATCAACAATCTCTTCTCTCTCCGCTTGCTGTCTCCCCCCTCCCACTCCCCCTTTCGCTGTCTCTTAAGCCCTTGGCCATGCTCGGCTGCCTGTTGCTTGAGCCATAACTAAATATCATATCATAGAGCATACTATACTCGTATATACATACATATACATATAAAGTTCATAACCAGCACTCATATGTCGCAGAGCGTTGCCCGTTTTAGATTAGATAAAAGGCAAGCAATTTGCATAGTTTCTGATTGGACTGTGGGAAACACAAACATTTCTCTCGCAGCGACAGCCGCGCACAGCACAAAGCAGCGCCAAATTGTGTTTTAGTTCAGCCACAAACTAAAACGTGCTCGAATCAAACCAAACCAAACTAACTACCAAAACTTTTCTGTTGGCACAAATTTGTTCTCATTTTTTATTTGTTTTTTTTTTTTTGCTACAAAATAAAACTTTTGCTACATTTTTGTGCTTTGCTGTGATTATGAACATTTTGTCACGCAGCAGCTAACAGTTAGAAGATGATTTTTATCAAATCATAAGTACTATATGCATATATATAAACTATCCTATAGATCAAGCTGAATACTATATAAATATATATATATATAAACTATGCTATAGATCATGTCTATTTCTGCTCAGTCGGATCGAAGGCCCTGTCCTAAGTTACCTTTTTGGTTTCTCAAAATATCTTCATCATCCTTGAGTCCTAATCTAAAATCGTCAACAAACTTGTCACTGTCTTTGAGATCATCAACCATTATATATGTCAATAAATTGGTGTCTCTAAACTCCACTAGACTTTAGACTATACTATAGCTATAAGTATTCATATATAAATTATACTATACACTATAGATATGATCAGTCCAAACGATACATGTAAACAAATCTGTAAGTTTTAGAGGCAGACAACAATCAGATGAATTACAGCACTAAAATGAAAGAGTTGTAGATATCAGAGTAACACAGACAAAAAGCTAGGAAACTCTATTGTTTGTATATAATATCAGAATATCCAAGTCAAACTCTGAGTTTTCAAACATTCATAGGATAAACAAGATTCCCTAAGTAACAGTCTACTCTTTGACAAACTACAACTATATATTCTATATATATATGTACAAATAAAGGTATTACTAGTACAAGCTATGCAAACTAATAGTCTACTCTGTCTATAGTTCTTTATGTCATATATATATATATATCATATCAAATCTCAAGAAGCATTCAAAAATAAATTTTTGTATGGAAAACTGCACGACGAGACAAGATTTTTAAATAAAACTCAAAAAGATATCAATGGAGCTGTGCCATCTATAGCTATATTTCCATAAACTATTTATATATATATATATATTAAACTATATACAACAACTGCTAAGTACTGTCGCCCTCTCTGCCTCACTCTCTCTCTCTCTCTCTCTCTCGCCCTCTCTCTCTCTCTCTCTCTACCCGACGTGCCTTTGACGCTTTAACTTGTTCAACTTCAAAAAATTACATAAAGCCACAAAGCAAAAGACAGCAGCACAAGGCCAGTTGCAGCAGCGACAATAACTAACTAGATAAGAAAAATTCTTAAAGAACCCAACCGAAATGGGGCAAGAAAAAAAACACAGAATGTCTAGCAATCGCCCTTTGCGAGCTATGCACGAACTTTGAGCCGTGTCTATGGGTTTTTTTTTATTTTCATTTGAGCTGCTTGCGACTTCCGTCTGACAAATTTTTAGATTTTGAAAATGTTATTTGCAACACGTACGCGCAGAGCCCAATCAAAGATGGGTCTCTGTTGCTGCCTCAGCTGCCAAGAGAGGGGCAACTGCCACAGCGGCTGCGGCTGCTGTTTGACTCGCTTAATTCAAATTAGCTCGCTTTATAAACGAAGCCGTTGATGTCTCTGTCGATGAGCTGACACACAAGCATACATACAAACATATATCTATATATATATATATATATATATATATATATATATATATATATATATATATATATATATATATATATATCTGTGTATATATATGCATATAGAATTGCCTTTTGATTCGGTTTTTTCTTCTGCGGCTTTGGTGTCTCCAGCTCTGGCTAATTTATGACCACAGCGCCATTATAATTCTCAGTCTATGCTCCATCTCGCCATCTCGCTCTGTAGCTCTACTCTGTTGCGCTCTCTTTCTAGCCGTCTAATGTTTATTCAAATCTTCTTTGGCTTTTGCAAAGTCTTGAACTCGACTTTCTAGTCTGGAACAGTTCTGTCAGCCACGTCTAGACGCAAGGAAGCCCTCGCAAGCTGCACTTGAACTTGAGACACCCCTACTTTTAATCTGTTTTTTCTGTTTTTTTCTCTACCATTAGGGGTACTCCCCTTGCTGGGAACATGTGAACGTTTGCACAAAACATTCTTGAATGAAATGAGCTGAGCGTTTGGGTGGCGGGAGCTGCTCGGCAGGCGCATTGATAAGCAGCCGAGTATCGTTGTCGCCTTGTTAGGCACTTCAGCTGGAGACAGAGAGACAATCACACTCACACACACCCATACACACACACACACACACACACTCAGCCAGCCCAGACACCTTTTGTTTAGACGTAGATCTTGATGTCTGGCTCATTGGGGTTGCTTAGTGGTGGCTGCCACACAGCGACTGTTGCTGCCACAGCCACAGCCACAGCCACAGCAACCGGCTGCTCGCTCCGTCTGCAACTATTGTCAAGCTTTTAATTAAAGATTTCTATTGGCATTTGTTAACTATTTGCTGCTGAGCTGGCTCATTTGAATGCATATATAAATATACATATATACATATATATATATATATCTATTAGGAGCTGAGCTCTTGACTCCAAGTTAATTGAAACTTTTGGCTTGTAGCATGCTGCGTATACTTAATGTGCCTGCAGTTGGCTAATACTTGATTCTTGAGTGGTTAAACTTTGGTTAAGCTTTGTACAACATTTGGCTGAGGGCTAATTGGCACGTGTCCATGGTCACATTACACTATCTGCGGCCCACTGTCACTCGGTTGGCTGTTTGTGCTGCTGTGGCGCGGTTATTACTGTAACAAGGCCAAAAAGCTAATCTAATTGTGATATGTGGCCAAGTTCATGATGTTTTATTGGATTGCATAAAACGTGTAACAGCAGTTCGCAGCTGCGCCAAGACTTTCACTAAATAATATTCTGCTAATTCAATTAACTTCAATTAGACTAGAGCGGCACGCAGAGAGCGGGCTGCAAGTTCTAATTGGCATAAAGTCAACTGTAAATGAGCTGGAACATTATGGCTCGCAGCGATGGCAACTGTTGAATGATTCTAATTCCCCACTGCTGCGAGTCTCTTCAATTTGAATTCGCTTTTGATAACGTTTAAAGAGTTGCTGGTGGCTTAAGACACTTTAATTTTATATTCATATAACATTTTAATGGTTATTTTAATAGAACTAATGATATTTATAATATATAATAATAGAGAGTGCCAAATATTATTATTTTAAAATACAACTGAATGACGTGCTTTCAAATAAAATAAATTTATGAAAAGAAAACCTGAATATAAACATAAAAAAATAAATAAAAATCAACTTGAATAAAGAGTAAATTAAAACAAAATAATTATGCAAATTATTTATTAATATTTTTCAAAAACTTTTTATATAGTAAAAAGTGTAAAGCAAAAACAAATACAGAATAATAATTATAGCGTGCAGATAATTATTAAAAATTAGTATAAAAAAAAACTATCCAAAATGTTACGTAATTTGTTTTATATAAAATTAATTACACTTAGGCTTAACTTTAAAAATTATTAATGAAAAAATAAATTTAAAAAATAAGCAGTAGAGGTATAATTAATAATTTATATTAATTGATTTTTACTCAGAAAATTATTCAAAAAAGTTTTAGTAAATTATATTATATAAAAAAGCAACAATTTGCATGTTTTTATTTTTGGTATTTGATCAATTTTCAAATTTTGCTTAAAACATATTTAGTTTCACTTAAAAAGATAAGCCAAAAGATAATGCAAATTGATTGTTGTCCAGTCAAAAAGTTTCATATAGTTGCAACATTTGATATTTAATAACTGAATTTCGCTTATTTTTGGCGCATTGCAAATATGATTTATAAAACATAAAATATTTAAATATATTTATACTAAATTATATTGCTTTCTTGCAGAATTGAATATACTTGTAGTCACTCTCAAGCTAACACAAAGACTCGCCACTAAAGCCCTTGCCTAAGACAACAACACAAAGTTAATACACTCGCCTGGCATGCGAAGTTGAATCTTCATTGTTGAGTTGTCCAAAAGAGGAAGCTTATAGAACTTATAGAACTCATCTGTCAAGAAATGTATAACTGTATAAACATATAGTATATATATATTTGTAACGATGTGACATGCAACAAATGCAAAGTTAGTTACATTTCTATAAAGATTTACCATTGTCTAATGCTTAACAATTGAAATAATAAAACTAGCTTTGTATTAGTCACATGATCCAACTATGTCTAGACTAAGTTTTTATACAAAATTTCTATTTATTCTAAAAGATAGTTTTTTTTAAAGGAATTTACAGTAGCTGCCAGACTACATAGAAAAACGCATTAAAAACTAATAGCATAAACAGCTGTCATATATCATATTCTATATAAACTATCATGTCTATAAATATCTAGCTCTATTAAGTTACATTCTTCTTCTGCCAAACATACTTTCTCAACAAAGCAGTGAAGCTGAGAAAAGGTTATTTTCAGAAGCATTTAACAGCTGACGGCGCAGAACTTTGACTCAACTGAAATGTCATAGAAAGTCAAAGTTTTGCACTGCCAAAAAAGAAAAGAAATTACTAAAAACACAATAACAGAAAGCAACAAAGAAAGGCCACGCCCTTGCAAAGTTAGCCCACTTTGTGTTTGTCATTTTATAATAGTTGTTGCGCCAGCTGAAGTACATGAATATATAATGTTTATGTTTAAGCCAACATTAAGTAGCTTGTAACGCAAACACACACACACACACACACACACACACACACACACTCACTCAATGCCAATAAGTCTCTGTGTGTGTGTGTGTGCATGTGTGCTTGTTTGTGTTGCTTGTAAAGTGCCAGTTGAATTGTCAATTTATACAAAATGCAAACAAACATAAACATTAACACACACACACACAGGCACGCACACACACACACAGAGCGACACTTAAATGGCAGACAGACGAGAAAAGTTGTCAACTGTCAAATTTAATCATGGATATTATAAAACCAGGCTAGCAGCGAGTGTGAGATACATGGCTAGATAAGCGAAAACCAGCCAAAACAAAAGCAAAATCAAAACAAAAACAAAAACAAAAGCAAAAGCAAAACAATGCCAATTGCATCTAATTAGACTTGTGTAGAAGACATACATATATATATATATATATATATATATGTATATCTAATTAGACTTGTGTAGAAGACATCTAGAGCAACTCTTATATTTACCTACTTTTAGCTAATGGCGTGCAGACGCTTCCGTTTCCGCTTTGCAAAATATCCAATTAGAATTTGCAGCTGCGCAGGCGTCGCGTCCGCCAAGAAATTTCCTACTCTTGTTATATTTTTCTTTTTTGTTGTAAATTTGTTATAATTATTATAATTTTTTGCACTTTGTTATCAATTTGCACTGTTGAATAATGGATGCGACGAATTCTGGTTGCATCCGCTAAGACTTTAACACTTTATCAAATTCTAAATCTATTTTAACTGTAAATGCAAATTTGTTACTGCGACAGCGAGAGGCACTTCTAGGCACACAACACACACGAACATAAGATGAATAACTTTTTAAAATTTAATTTTTTTTTTTTTTTGTAATTTATTTTTATTCAAAATTCTCGATCAATTTTTGTTTATTTTGGAATTTGCGAATTTTGTCGTCATGTGCGAAAGACGAACGAAAGGCGAAAGAACAAAACGAGCGGCCGCGCCGAATTCTGTCATACGAGCGCCTAAAATCAACTGACTCGAAACGCAGCGCGTCGTTTCACTCAAGCGCTCGGTTGGGCATTTGCTGCACTCAGTTGAGCGCTGCTTGTCACTCACGGTTCGACTGCAAACCCAGTTGCAATCGAACCGACGCGGCCAGCCGCCAACCAGTCCGGTTAGTTTCGCGTTCTGTTCGTTTCAATTCGTGTCGTTCCGGAGCGCGCGCGCGCGCTCACAAACCTGTTTGGCCGCTGAGTGCAAACAGGTTTCGTTATGTTGCGAGCGCATTGCGCTTAATTACTCAATTATGCTGCCAACACTCAAATAGCGTATCCTAGCGTGCGTGCGAGCGAGAGGCAGCTAACCAGCAGTGTGTGAGTGAGTGCAATTTAGCGGTTATAGTTTAGAGATTTATTGTTTTATCTAGCTGAATTCACAGCTCGATGCAGCCGGAGATATTTTCAGTTCATTACAATGTTGGAGTTGCTTTTATTACACGCAGACAATGTTGTTACCTGAACCAAGGATTCTACACAAAATAAAAAGGCGTCAATTTGATGATCGTGTGAAATTCGGACTTTAATGAGCACCGCGTACCTGGCTGCTAATAAATATACTAAAGGTCAATGTGCAGCAAGTCTCAACTCTAAAACTCTTCCTCTTTCCACTGTATGAGCAGCCACAGCAAAATCCTTGAGCACTCATAAATATTTATGCAGCGCATGTTCTATGCCTGTCCCAACACCCTTTTCCATATCCATAACCATAGCCATACCCATGCCCATTGCCATTCTCAATTCTATTTCCATTTCCATTTCCATACACATTTTCATTTACCATTTTCATGCCCATTCCACGAACAACTCTTTCTCGCTCATTTTGCATCTCTCGTCAAATTCTTTAACTTGGCAATTTGTTACGGTACTTTTGCTATTTCGCAGCTCCAACTCCCAGCTCCCAGCACTCAGCTCACAGCTCCCAGCTCCAACTGCGGCTCTGTATTTATGCAAGCCAACGTTGTCGACAAACTTAAAGAAGATGCCGCTTGGCCAAGCGTCTGTCTGTGTGTGTGTGTGTGTGTGAGTGTATCAGTGTGTGTGTGTGTGTGTGTGTGTGTGTGTGTGTGTGTGTGTGGATATTTGTGTGACAAGTGTCTTTCATTAGCATAAGTAAATCTTCTCGAATCCTCAAATTTATTTGTCAACACTTGACAATTTCATTGTTGACGCTGAAGGCGCAGCTGTAAACGAGACCCGAGCCCCGGAGCAACGAGGCTCGAAACTCCGAAACTCCGGGCTCCGACGTCTTGGATAACAAATCATGATTTCTGTCTTGCATGTCATTTTGGCATGGCCCAACATCCTCTCTGCCCACAACCGCAACTGTTCCAAGACAATGCCCCTTGGCCATTGGTCAAAAGGCAGCCGAAGCCGTTCAGCTCCAACTACGGCTTAAATCAAAGACAAACATTTGCCCACAAGCAGACAACATTAGCTTTGCTCTAAGCCCTTTTCGCTTTTGGCGACTGGAATGCCATGTGTGAATATTCAGGACAAAGCCTAAGAACAGATCTAGAATCATAAAATCCAATAAGTACGCCAAAGCGAGCTAGTAACTGAAAATATTGAAATGTGGAAATTTCTACGATTTAGCTCTCCTCTTAAGTCTGAATTGTGAATCTGATATCAGTATATACATACAGTTTATATATTATTTTTATATTATATATATAAAAAAGTCAAGAATATATAACAAGTCTTTAAACTCTAGCTACAATAGAGTTTGGTTATGTATAGGCATTGGTGGTCTAAACTCAAATACTCCTCTCATTTTTAGATACCCTGACTATACTGTGCTATCCAAACCTTCTTCAAGTTCTACTTTCATATTTGAGAGTTCTGTTCTTCTTCTACATATTCCGAGCATTTGCCCTTCCAGAATTTGGTAAATTTTCTTTGCTGAGAATATGTTTTTTGCTAATTGCAGACGAGCTCTCTATGCTACATAAAATATATTAAAATTCTTTAAACATTAAAATAACTTTTGATTATCATATCAAAGCACTCTCTATACTTTGACCTATCAAAAAGTTTTTAATTTTAAATTTATTTTATTTACCTTTTTTTTGATAATCATTTTCCAATATTTTTTAATATAATAATATATTTATATAATATTTCTTTTACTTTTCTTTTTAATATAATATTATATTTATATAATATTTCTTTTAGTTTTCAAATAGATTTTCCCCTTATTTTTAGCTCTTTCAAATTCTTTACAAGAATTAAATCTTTTTTATTGCAACTTTCCACAGGAGTTTTTTATTTTTTTATATTTTTCCTTATTGGCTATATAAATATATATAGCTTTATATATACGTATACATATTTATACATATATATGCTATATATATTTACAGCTGCCTTTCGCTCGCAGTTTTTATTATATTATGACGCTTAATAACGCGGCATTAGGCATTGAATTGGCCTGAACGTTAGCCATGGCTAATTGCTGCTTTGCTGCTGGCTACTCCCCATCCTCCCTCCCCATCCGTTAAGAAAATTGGCATCTGCTCTGGCTGTTTTGGCCAAGGAGGCGTTAAATTCGACAGCTTGGACTTTTCTTTTTCTTATCGCGCTTATCTGCGCGCAGTGTCAACGACGTCGTCAGCGTCGCCTTAGCCTTTTGTTGTTGACCATAAGCGTGACGCTAGCCATGGCCAGAGCTATGGCATTATGGTCCAATACTCCATTGCCAACCAAAGCCATTGCCATTCATTAACAGCTGCGGCTTTTGTCTGCTGTCTGCCGCATCATCTTTTGAGTCGCAGCAACGTTTTCGGCATGCGGCAATGCAGCATGCAGCAGGCATTCATAATGCTCGTAATGCCAAACGTAATCTCAAATTACTGCAAATTTTCGCAGCTCACCTTCGTTTTCTTAGGCATTTTGCCTTCTTTTCTATATGTTTGCTGCGAGTCTTTCATTATTTTGATTGTTGAGCATTTTATTATCATGTCAATAAGCCGGTCTTTTATGCCACCTAATGTATCTGTTATGCTATACACAAACACACACATGCACATAGAGTCATATCTTAACGCATTTCCGCCATGCACAACTTGTTGCAACATTGCCCCCCTTAAGCCTTGCACCTGCCCCATGGTATCCGCGGCGATTACAGCGTGGACAGGTGCGCGCTGAAGGCCATTGAAAAGCGTTTGATAGCGGCCAAGACTGCTGCATGTATTTTATGATTTGTTTCTCCCAAACACAAACTCGCATGTGAGGAAATGTAAACGCCGCTGGAGAAATACTTAACTTTATCTCAAAGTTAAGCATCTATATATAAATATTTATTTATATATCTAAAAGCGTTTGCACCGACGACTCACTGACTGACTGACTGATCGATGCGCAGAGAAAACTAGTTGCATGCATGCCATACAGCATGTATACATATGTACATGTGTTACATAAGAAAGTATTTATGCATGCATGCATGTATGTATGTATATATGCATGGATGTATGCATACATGTATACATGCTATGTATGCTATGTATGCATGTATGTATGCATGCATGTATGTATGTATGCATGTATGCATGTATGTGCATATACATATAAATGTATACAGGTATGTATGTATGCATGTATGTTTGTATGCATGCTATGTATTCATGAATGTATGCATGCATATATGTATGTATGTATGTATGTGAGCATGTGCGAATGCATGTATTCATGCAAATCAGTCTGCATATATGTATGCATGCATGCATCTATGTATACAAATACGCATACGAGCTAACATGCATATAAGCATGTATGCGTGCATGTATGTATGAACACATTTATGTATATTCATACATGTACATATGTATGTTAGCATATGCACAGATATGCATGTATGCACGTATGCATATGTGTATGCATGCATACATGTATGAACGTAGGTGTATACGCTTATATATATATGTAGGTTTGAAGACATGCATACATGCAGATGTATGTACGCATGCAAGTTTACATACATGCACATTCTCTTATGGCCACAGCTGATCTAGCATTGTTGCAGATTCCTGCTTATAATCATATTTCGCACGCATATATGCTAACTCAACTGCCATTCCATTCTGCTGCCCATTCAAACAGTATACAATACCTAAAGAGCAGCCTGCTCTTCATTTCTCATAAACATTAATCATAATCTACTTGGGCAACTAATCAATTTCAATTGTTAACTCAATGTGTCAGTCCATATCGCACCTTGGCCATTAGCCGATCCTAAATGCTGTTCAAGCACTCGAGGCACCTGTTCCAAGGCATTTGCTTTGACAAACCCCAAGCCAAATTGGGATTGCGACAATTGCTATGTGTACATACATCATACAGAACTTTAATTGTGCCTGGCACTCAATCTTTCAATCACGCCCGTCCGCCGTGCTGCAGTTGCAACAACAAGTTGCCCGACTGCAGGCCGCGTTGCATGCAGCCACGCGGATTACATGCGGCTGAGTGAGCGCGGTGAAGGACGACGACGCATACGAGTCGAGTTGAGGTGAGGTGAGGCAAGGCAAAGGCAAGGCAAGGCAAGGCAAGGCAATATAATCTATATAATCATAAGAGTGTACCATGTTGTAACATAGCCAGCACAAGAAAAGGAAGAAGAAGAGGCGCTGCCCCTGTATCTTGGTTCGCCCCGCCGCACGCATTTGCGACATGTTGTCAACTCGAATTGCGTTCGACTGATTGAAGGCAGGCCCAACCCAGTCGTCGAGGCCGGCACAGCGACAAGTTGATGGCCACATAGCCATAGCCAAAGCCCTGGACAGTGGTGCTTCAAAGCTACAAAGTAGGCAAGAGCCCAAGTGGTCCATGACTTAAAACTGAGCCACAGACAGGTTTGTCGTCTTCGCTTTAGCATTTCGGGTAGGCGTTGCAGATTGATCAACAGAGTTGGCCAGAGACGTCGCGACATTTGTCTAAGTCGCTGCCTTGTTTACGTTTGCGCTTTGCAGCGTCATGGATGCGCTGTGCAGCTGTGCAGCTGGGCAGCTGGGCAGCGCAGTCTGATCAGGCTGAGCAGGCCGACCAGGCACATCCACATCTATAAGTTTGCCTCGTACAAACATTTCAAGTAATTTCGCCATCAATCTTTCACTTTTGCACTCGTTTCGGACAGGGCCCATGACCTTGTCCGCATGTCCTCTGCCCACTCACTCAACCTGAACCTGTGCGCCTGTGCTGCCTGCATGCGTACAGTTTATTTTGATCTTGGTGTCTCCACGATTTGCATAACTTGTCATCTTCAGCCGACGAACAGGAGGATGAGAAGGAGATAGGGGGTAGGCCCCAGCACAAGGCAGAGTTCATTGTCAGTATCAATAAATATCAACGCGCTGAGCGACAACTTCTTTTCAGTGCCCCAAGCACAAGGTGGTTGTCCCATCCTCAACCTCAACGACAGCGTCATCCACATCCACATCCACATTCACATTCACATCCACATCCACATCCTCTCATGTTGATGCCGAGTGGCACTGATGAGGCCATCGTATGTCAGCAGCAGTTTTTCGTGTGGCGGTTAACATTTTGCTATTTTATGAGCACTGATATAAATGATCTTTTAATTAATATCACTTTAGATAGAGCGGCAGGAGTGGCGGCCAGCCGCAGCGAACGCGAATTGATGGAGCATTCTTATTATGCAAAGTGATGTTTACGATTATGCATTGGGATCGGAGTCAAATGCAACGTCAACAAGCGCTTGGCCAATTGTCTCAGTCGTCTGGCTCTTAAATAGCTTTAATGACATCCCAGCCCATGGATTAGGGCTTAAAACTGGCTCCTCAGCCTGGCTCGCTCGTCTAGCTGGTCTATAGTCGGAGCTCCACTCTGTTCCTCATGTGACCAGTCAATGATAATCGGATCAGATTACCATTCTGATAATGTTAAAAGCTTTTTGCAATTTGCCATACAAATTGTTGTTGCTCTTGCTGCGAGTTATTTTGCACTTAGCCAAGGACGTACGCATATCGGACAGATTCTACCTATGCCTGCCTGCCCATATGGAAATAGAACATTAATTCCACCCAAAATGAGCCAATCAAATGCTTTTATTTCGGAGCAGGCCTCAAGCACTTGAACTGCACGAGTCGAAAGATGCTGAGAGTTGGTCAAACTTAACAGATAAGAGATATAGCGGCGATATATGGCAACTGGAAACGTTCGTGATTTATGTTAGAATGGAGATAAGTGAATCAGAGTCATAGAAGCAAATGCTAAGAATATGTGTTGAGAGATTTATGAAGCACCGAAAGAGCGAGTGAAATAGAAATTCTGAGATAAATTATCATAACAATTGAGAGTTTAAACATAAACATATATATCAAAAGATATGCAGAGCTATATCATGTGTAGTCCTTGAGTTGAGATGAGTAACATGGAAATGGGGCAAAGACTATATAGTATAGCATATGCTAAACATTAGTATTAGCATAAGCATTAGCATGAGTTTAGGATCAGCATTACTATTATTCTCAACTATAGAATTAGCATTAGCATCATCATAAGTATCAGAATTCTTAACTCGAGCATAAGTATCTGCATAAAAGTTAGTATAAGACTAGGTATTAGCATCAGTATTAGATTTAGCACTGGTATTTGCATTAGCACTAGTATTAACATTAGCATAAGTATTAGTATGCGTTGTAGTACTATCAATATTATAAGCATTGGTATTAGCAGTAGCATCATCATTAGTATTATCATAGACATTATTATGAGCATTCTCATTGCAATTAACATTAACATAGGCATTGTCATTAGTAAGAGCTTATTGCATTAGCAATAGCACAAATATTAGGCTTTATCTTATACAATGATATATTAGTGTATATATAAGTAAAGAAAAACAACTGTAAGAATCCCCCAAATTTTTCGCGTTTTTAAAACTCATCTATCTAGTTCGCTTACAGTCACGGCCATTCGGCTATGGCTGGCTACATATGTGTTGTGTGCACAGCTCGTGTGATAAGATCGCATTGGTAATGTTAATGGTATGGAAAGCGGCGGCGCTACTTGCTGTCGGTGCTTTGCACATTTCGGAAAATGAAGTCATTAAATGCTATTACAAAGCGTAATTGTTCACAAATTATGCCTCGCGCATTCCACGGCATAGACAGGAACCCGACACTTCCTCCAGATAGTCGTCGCATACACCCTACAGACACACACACACACACACACACACAGATGTGTATGACTCTGACTATGACTGGCTGTGTCTGTGTGTCTGTATATACACACGCCCCAGCAATGTGCATTTACACCACTTAGCTATCTTAATTATAGGCCCAGAGTGCCACATCAACTGCACACGCTTTCTTTCAGTGTAGGCTAGGCCGGGATGGGGTGAGGTGAGCCCAGCTCTTTGTGCACCTGTCACAGAGAAAATGAGTGTGCGAATGAGTGACACTTGCCCCAGTTGCCACTAAAAAGGCCGAGAAATTAACATATTTATTATAACAACTGAAGACCACGGAAAATGCTTCCAATTTGGCGAACAATGAGCATCGCACATGAAATTCCAGTTAATATACAATTTATAACGCATCATCGTTGGCATTTAGAGCTGGCGGAGCGCTCTTCATGTTGAACTCTCAACTGTGATGCGAGCTTCGTAAATTGAATTATTTGCCCGATATACCCTGTACATTCTCATATTTTTTTTTTTGCCAACTCATCCAACAGAAGGCAAAAGTCATGTGAACTTCCTGACCAAAACCGCCGGAGCACAGACACTCAACGAGCGATTCTGGCTGGCTGGCGGAAATTGTGTCATGATTATAGACTAAAGCGCCTATTTAGTTACGCCTTATTATTTCCTTTGGCTTGTCTGCTCCTGCATGCACCAAATTGAATTGAACTCCGCCTAATTGAAGTTGTGTGTGGAAATGACTTGGAATATTTCTGGCCTGAGCCCTTCAGCTCACGCTCACGCTCTCGCTCTCGGTCTCGGTCTCAACTATCACTGCGTTTGGGGCTCATTAAAGTTCATTCGGTTTCGATTCGTTTGTTCTCTGAGCGCATTAGTGGCTGAAGATCTTATTCTTTATTAAAGGGAAGCATTTACTAGACCCTACGAGCAATTTGAGGCTCTTAATTGTGCTGCGTATTGGGCGCGAGTTTGATTAGCTCGCATGGGCATGGCATTAGGTAACATTAAATAATATTAGCCAAGACTTACTCAGATTGTTTGTCTGGAGTATCAAATAGATCTTCAGCAGCATAGCTATACATCCATTCGGTTAAGCATAATTTCCATACTCTTTGTTGCATATTAATCATTGCATATGAGGCAAACATTTGTAAGACAGCTGACTCCGGCTGCGGCTGCTGCTGCTGTGGGCATCAATTAAATACTTTTGGCTACCGGTTAGAATCTTTCAAAACGGCACATTGTCTTAGCCAAATTAAAGTTTACTCAGCTGTGCAAAGCTGTTGACCGTTGCAGAGGAGCTGGTCTCAGCCAGGTAGCCAGGTAGTCGACACCTGAGTTGAATTTTAGTTTTGCGCATGCGGAAGCGTTTTTCGCGTCATTTTTCATGCTGAAATTTAATAAAGAAAATTAATTTGTGGACATTTGACTCGAGGCGAGACAAAAACCGCGCTCACCATTCAGATTCAGTCTCCCATAGCCAGTTACCCACTCCCCGTTTCCGTCGCCGTCTTCGTCTTCGTTTGCCTCTGTGTCTGCGTCTGAGACTCCTCCTGCGACTACTCAAACTGCACGCAGACTTTGATCGATGGCACTCACGATGCTGCAGGCGAGCTGAAGCTCCAAACGACGACAATTTCAACGGCTGTTGCAGCAGCAGTCGGGAATGCAACATGGTCGCTACATGTGTCGCTAGGCCGTGGCCTATCATCCAAGAGGGAAGAGAACAGAAGCGCAGAGCGCCGAGCGCAACAGAAGGCGCAGCAAGGGCAACACGGGCAAGTTGCAGGACGCAGGGCTGAGCTGCAGCTCGTCCTGTGTGCCGCATGAGTTGCAAGTTAGCGCAATTAATTTATTTCAACACGAATTTAACTCTCATCGTGTGCTGTCTGAGTGCTCGCTCCTCACTTCATTCCATTTCCCATTGCGTTTTACATCATTTTTATTAAGGCAACAACATCGAGACTTCACAAACTTCTTTATTCCCTCCCTCCGATCCTCCTCTCTCTCACTATCTCTCTGCTGTGATGCGTGTGTGCATTTGTCAGTTGGTTCAGCATTGTAAAAATTGTAAAAATTTTGTCGTTACCTTATCTAAATATGGCCATTGCATATAAAGACTTGGCATACGTCGCCGTTGTTGCTGTTGTTGTTGTTGTTGCCGTTGTCGTCGCATTGGTTTGTCCAGCTGCTCTTTGCCGCAGGATTCACCGATGCGATTTACCAGCGTCTCTGGCTCCTTCACATCTGATGCTGCGTCACTCATTTTTGCACAGTCCATTAGTTCGCGGATGCAGTCAGCTCTGAAGGTTGTACGTACTTGTTGTTGTTGTTGTTGTTCATCTGGTTGTTGGTTGCTTGGTTGTTCTCTACCGGTTTGACAGTCGCTCAGTCGAGCAGGTCGCGAAAAGCCAAGCGGCAGCTCCATTAGCTGCCCCTGCTTGCAAGGTAAACGCTTGTTTTCATTGCGGTTCCCGCGTTTATTTTCAGCTCTACTGGGCGCGTCCTAGTCGCATGCAACCAGCTAGTGCCAGCTCCCTTCATTTGTATGTAATTTTCGGTTATGCGAAGTAATTTGAGATCGCGCCACACGCGCCGCTTTTAATGACTTCATTAAATGCTCTGGCCGGCAAGAAAAAACCAAAACCAAAACTAGTTTAACAACAGCTAGTACAACAGTCGGGCAAACATCATCAACATCAGACGCTGCCGGGCTAGCCCAGGCCAGGCCAGTCCAGTCCACTCCAGTTCAGTCCAGGCCGGTCGTGGTCCTAGTCCGTACTTCCGATGATGACTATAAAATGATTCCTTTAGGGCATCCTCTGTTACTTTGCACTCGAGCCGGGTTGAGGGCAACTCAAATGAGAAATGTCTTTGCTGGACCACCTTGAATAGAAATGAATTCCTTTTGGCATGAGTAAATGTAATCGTAAGCCAACATTTGTGTTAGTCTTGGTCAACTTTCCAAGCTCTATTCAGTTGCTTATGGCTTGGCTATGCCTGCGCTTTGAAAGCTCTTAGAATCAGTGCAGGCAACACACAATATTCAGCATTATTTTTGGCATTTGAGGTGGCTTGAAATCTCTTTCGTAGTAGCTTCTGTCATGAACCTGCTTAATGGCTTAAGATGTGTGCGAAATGGACGTTCGTCACTTTGTGAAATGCAAATTTTTGCACTGTGTCTGCGATGAGTTTGACTAAATTCCAAATGGCGCTCGCTATGCGAAGGGCACTGGACAGAAGAAAGAGCTTCAGTTATAGTATGAAATAGACTGCGTATGTAGGATGAATGGCTGGCAACAGGAGTTGCGTTGAGTTGAAGTTGAAGTTGAAGCTGGGGCAGGGGCTGTGGCTGTGGCTGGGGCTGAGACTGAGGCTGGCGTTGTCCATTTACCGGCACAGTCGTTACTCATTCTCAGGGCCATGGACGAGGACGTGGATGGATAATTATGACGTTGCAACAATTCCAGCATGCAACATGCGGCAGCAGAGAGCTTAGGAGACGGGCGACTGTGACTGTGCCCAAGTGACAGTGCAACATGATTGCTCTCGGGCTCGCCACATGCCACATTTATCATTCGTCGAAACGTTGAAAAATTAGTCATTCCTTTATTTTACACCCAAATGCCGAGAGCTGCCGCCCGGTCGCCCGGCCGCCCGGCCTCCCCAAAAAACCAGTCCGTAGACCAGAACAAATCCTTCTTGCATTACTTGCCACAACTTGCCACATACTTGGTGACCAGAGCGAGTCCACAGTTGCCAACGTTGTTGTTGTTCTTGTTGTTGTCCATCGTCTCCCTGCAACAACATGCAAATGACTCTTTTAATTTTTATGAATTTCTCTGATTACGAAAATTGCTTCTGGGCTTTTGGCCGCACCAGAGAGGCACCTTGAAGGTGGGTTGCTGCTGTGGTTGTTAGGCAGGCGCGCATGATGCATCGCGCATCTTCATTAGTCGACGCTGCTCCAATGTCACACACACACACACACACACACACAGGCATAGGTGTGCTCGAGTCTAGGCCATCATTTTTAGGCCCAGTTTAGACAGTTGGTTGTGGAAATCGCTGCCGGCCTTTTGCCAGCTTTTGCTGCTTGCTTTGGCCGCTGCTGTGCGATCAGTGTCCATGTTTGCGTTCGCTGTCGCATGTTTTACTGGAGCACATACACATGCGCACACGGATCAGCTTGGCTCATTGGCGCTCAGATCGTGGGCTCGAATGGAAATTACAAACGAATAAATCATTGAGTACGCGCTCCTTGGCCAGCAGATCCACTGCCCACAGCCACTTGGCGCTGGGTTTGCGCCCGCTGCCAGCTCACAAAAGGTACTGTAATTAGTTGGAATTGTAATTCATGGCGCGATTAGATAAAGATCGGCTGCCAATTAGTAACGCACCAGGCCGTGAATAATATTGGCTGACAAAAGTGCATCAAATTGGCCCGATGGCTATTTTTGTTTGTAATCTGAGCAGCTTGTGGAATGTTTCAATAAGAATAATCACTATGGCGAGCGCGTCTGTGTGAATAGCTAGTGGTGGAAGAAGAAGAACGTGCATTTTTGATCATGGTGGCAACGCCAAGTGCCAAGTGGTAAAAGAAGAAACAACTCATTTTAGTTAGTTTAAGTGGACAGCAATAAACAGCTGGCAGCATTTTGACAATTATGACATTCAGTTTGTCTGGGTGAATGGCAAAAAGTTAAAGAGGAAGACAATGTGACTGTTATATTTGAAAATCATTTCGTCCGTTTCTCAGGCAATCTCAGCCAATTAGATTCTATCGACTGCAATCGGCTTGTCCACATTTTCAGCTGGTTGCCAATTGGGCTGCAGCTTGATTTCAATAAAAATCCATTTAATTCGACATTTGTGGCCCGAAAACAAAAACAAAAGCAAAGAAACAAGAAAAAAAAACATTTGTCGATTAGCTGGAGCGTTTTTGGCTGCCGGCTGGCGGCGTTTGAACTGTGCGCCTCGTGCGGGTGCTGGCCCCAAACTCCAATTGGGTTTGTGGCAGAGGGCGGAGCGGCTGCAGCAACTGCGTCGCGGTTTCATATAAATCTCTCGTTGTAATTGCCGCGATAAGCGCAGTGGCCGTAAAAGCGGCGGCCTCTTAAAACCGGTGGCCAAAGCATCGAACTGTTGCTACCAATATATACATATACATATATATGTATATGTATATATTGGCCCAAACTACATAAATATCGCGTGAAATGCATTTGCGGCCGATAAATTTGGCAATGGCTGCTGCAACGGCGATAATCAACGCAATTGCAATCGATTTTGGCGTAATTTAGGTACGGCTTAAGTGGCTTTTGGCCAGGCTAACAAGCGGCACTGGACACCTTGATTGAAAATATCGCTGCCGATCTGCACGTGTGTGACTGTCCGTGTGTGTGTGGGCCAACACCTAAACAACAACAGCAGCAACACCAGAAACAATAGCAACAATTTATATCAAACTGCGTTGATCGTCCAAAATTGTTGTTAGGCAAACTACCGTTAAACTCACTTTCACAGCGGGCGGCGTGTGGAGTGAATCCCGCTAAAAATTACTCATACGCAACGCTGTGACCCCAAGCGCAAAGGGCGCAGAGAGCGCAGAGGTCGCGGCTGCAGTCACCTTCAGTTGCAGTTGGCGGCTCTGGCCAGCACTCGAACCTACCGTCCGTTCCCCGTTTCATGCCGCCACGTTCCGTGCCGCTGATTAATTACACCGCCCGCTGTGCGAATTCCTCAATAAAAATCATAATTTCGTGTTTGCGGCCGATGGCCAAAATGATGATTGTTGCCGCATTTATGTAAGCCACGGCTTATTAGCTGCACGAGCTGCCATCTACACAACAGCTCACTTGGCCCCTCGCTCCCCCTGTCCTTCATCTACTGCCCCGTGTCCCGTGCTCCGTGCCCCCGCCATCCCGCAGCGCATGCAAAGTGTAACGAATTTTTGATTGAAACTTTAAAATACTCGTTAGGAGGGTTTCCTCGTCGTTGCGCGTGAGTTTATCTTTTGATTAGATTCGTTAGAGTTTGTATTGGCCTTTTGTAACATGAAATTGGGCAGCTCTCTCTCTCTCTCTCTCTCTCTCTCTCTCTGTCTCTCTCACTCTCGCTCTCTCTTTCTCTGTCTGTAGGTGTGTGCGTGTGGCACTCTTTTCGGCTGAATGGAGTCATTATTCACAATTTAGTAACACTTGATTTGCGTTTGGCATTTGCTGTATACCAAACATACACTAACAATTTTTAGACGTTTCTGCTACTATTTATATGAAAATGGCTTAAAATGGGGTAGATTGGTTTTGTTGGAGATGTATGTAACAGCGAGAAGTGAACACTTTTTATATTTGTTTTTCTAGCCAAGCAGAGGGAGCTCAGCTAAGCCAGTTTCAGTCGGTTTGTCTTGAAACTTGACAGCTTTGATAAATTTAAACCTTTTGGTGACTCTTTTTATGAAATATTTGGAATCTAAAATATATTATATATATTTATATAAGGCATAGCAACTTTTAAGGTAAGTTAAGTAGTTTAAAGTAAAAAAAAACTTTTACCAAGCAGCACCTTAGGGTATCTGCTAGTCAACCACATCCAATCATAACACTCTTTCTGTGTAGTTTTAGCTATCTGCTGATGCCACGAAAAAAGATACATATTTCAGTTTTATAAAAAAGAGTTATTTTTTTGAATGCAAAAAATGTTTTCCATTTATTTATTTATTTTGTTTTTTTTTTTTTTTTTTTGTATCCATAGCTCGACTTTTGAATTGACCCACTTAGCCGAGAGTTTCATTCGGACAGCTTGTTAATTATAAGATATATTTTAAGCATGGCTATACCAATTAAAAATATTTATTTGCCAAAAATCAACATGCCCCAAAAATGTCGTGAAAGTTTAACGCCAGATATAGATATATGTATATAAATATATAAAATTATTGTAGTCATCAGAATAAAAATGAATAAAAGCCTGTCGCTGTTGCTGCACGTGGCACTTCTAATTAAGACACTGCAACAGATCTCCATGTGTCAGTATTCTCCAAAAAAAAAATGATATATATATATGTATATATATCATATATAATCCCAAGTGTAGAATGTATAAACTTTGCATGTGTGTACAAGCCCAGCAGGATGCATTCAGAAATCATTAAGAGGCCGCATCTTGGGCCCAGCTCGGCAGCTCGGCGCGTCGGCTGGTGAAAGGTGCAACCAGGTTGAGCGCTGCCAGCCGCATATCTGACAAAGTGAACCGAAAAATTGCTTTGACGTTGCGTCAAAATTTCACACTTTTGCGCCAGATAAAAGCCAAACACAGTCGATGACGAACTGCAACAGCAACAGCAACAGCAACAGCAGCAACAGCAGCTGGAGCAGTAAACACGCTGCATTCTCCAAATATTTGGCATATGCATTCAGACTACACATCATTAAAAAGAGTGTTAAGTGCAGCAGCGGCAGGGCAGCAGTTGAAGTCGAGTCTGAGCCTGAGTTTGAGCCCGATTCCCAGTCCGAGTCGAATCCAAATTAGCATACAAGCCGCGCTTTTGCCATAATTTGCATATAAAATTAGCGCAACACTTTAACCGCCTGCTTGCGCCTGCTCGCTGCCCCAACCTGCTGGTGACACTTGGCAGGCCAGCTAACTCCACTGGCTGCTCATTTAGCGCCTTGCATACGCTGATTGGTTGTACACACAGAGTCGGAGTTGGAGGCTGTGCGCTATGATAATTAAGCTGAGGAGAAAGGGAGCTAAAAATCCTGCTGCACTTGTTGCAGCAATTTGCATTGCCGCAAGCCTTAATGACTCACACATTCTATATGCTCAGCCATATATACATACATACACATACCTACACATATATGTATATGTATGTGTGTATATTTATGCATATAAAGTATATATGTCTATGGACAGTTGCGGCGCCTTCACGGCAATTAGCAGCCGGCAAAAGTTTCGTTGCCTGATTAGTCACGCCTCACTGTACAGCAACATTCCCTGAAAAATAGACATCCATAAATAACATCGAAATACCAACAAAAAAAAAATAATAATAATAATAATAAAGAAGGGAAAAACAAAAGATAGAGTTGCTTACTTAGCTATCCGCATTCCCTTTGCCAGTCGACTTTCTGAATAATTTGTTGATTTTGCTTCTCACAACTTTCATGCGTGAAAATGTTAAAGGTTAATAATAATGCTCTTTAATTTGGGAATGTCGGATCTATAAATAAAGCATAAAGAGTTTACATAGTTTAAACAGTTCTGTTTAGATCTAATATGAAAGAACTTAGTCTTGGGGGAGTTGAGCTGAAAATATACTCGATTTGGATTGGATGTGGTTGCTTGCAGTTGGTTATGTTAAGACTATAAAGAGAGCTTTAATTGTTGAATATGATTTGCCCAAAACCATATCGAAGGCAACTAGATGATGCCCAAGTGTCGAGACAGATCGAACATGCTATATATTTGATATCAACTCGAGTTGCGCCTTCAGTTCAGCAATTTTCCTCAAACATGTCTCCTTCTAACGTTTCAGATCGCATTGTAGTTTGAGCTGCATCTCATTCTTCTCGCTTCAAACACCTCAATGAGCGCCTTATGTGCTCGGGTTCATTCGGCCATTCGGATTGGAGGAGGAGTTTCTGTGCTTCGTCCAGCTACGGCATTCGGCTGGTGCCTCGACCAGCTGCTGGCAGAGTTCCTTCGTTTATTTCAGCAGCTCTACCAGCTTGTTGTTTGTGTGAAAGAGAAGATTAGAGATAAGACATATAGCAAGATGATTTAGATTAGATTTATTCCATGAGTAAAAAAATAGATTCGAAAATATCAAAACTTAATAACATATTTTTAAATACCTGCTAGTTTTTAATACTTTACTTTTAAGCGATGTTAACTATACCAGATATATGGCATAGTGTATCATATAGTATAGCTATATGTTATACTAAAGCCCCGATACTTCTTGCCTGCAGCGAAAATCCAGAAATGTTGTCGTTTTCTATGACTGACCCAACTAGAGACTAAATAGATCTCAAAAGAGACACAATGGACATATTTCCATCAATGCTGATCAAGCATATCTAATAGATAGCTCTTCTTCTTTGCCCCACACAGTCTATAACCAATTTATAATAATTTCTAAAAGCGCCTTAAAAGCCAATGGGAATTTCGAATTAATTGAGTGAGAGAGACGCATAGAAATGATAGCCAATTAAAATGGTAAAAAGTTATTCAATAAATGGAAATTGATTGGGCAATGAACAATAAAAGTGCATAAATTCTTAATGCCGCAGTAGATGCTTAAATTTAAATTATAAATTGTAAATGTGCACAATTATTGATTTCGCTTTACGCTTTTACGGTACTCATGCGCTTCGTGATTATCTTGTTGGATCCGAAGCGCGGGCAGGCCGTACGGATGCGTCACTAAATCAATGCAAGTCATAAACTGCAATATGGTTTTTAATTTATAGAATATATATATATATATATACAGACATTCATATATATTTATATATATATATATATATATATATATATATATATAAATTCGTATTGTGAGTAATAAAAGCTGTAAATAAATAAATTGGAAATTTAAAAATAAATATTTATTTACATATAATTGCATGTCAGGCATGGAAATTAATGCGATTGCAGTTTATGACAAGCGATTAAAATTTAAAATGACAACATGACCGAGTGGAACGGACGCTGATGATCGAGCGGGGCAGGTGAGGGACAGGTGGATGCGGGTGCTTGGTAGCTAGGCAATAACTCGTTGCATTTACAATGGAGGGGTTTTAATTATGCAGAAGTGTTTTAAATTGGCCGCTGGCTGCATTCGACTTTAGTCGCATTGGCAGTGGCTCAATTAAGTAGCACAGATGCCATAAGCCGATAGCTTGCTTTACTCAAGACTGACATTTAGATAGGGTTATCTAAAACGGCCTGGCTACAGCTACAGCTTACAGCTAACAGCTACTGCACACGAAGAAAATAGTAGTTGACACTCGTAGCTCCGAAATAGAAGCGTTAAGGAGAATTTCCAATTGTGCGGCTCGTTCGAATGGTTCATTAGTCAAACGTTGGGTGACAATCAGATAGGGCCTTGGGCTGTGCTGGCACCTGCGCCACGTTGAGAATTGGGGACAGCCTAAGACCTACAGTCTGCAGTCTGTGGCCTGCAGCATTCCCATGTCAACAAGAGACAAACCAGCTGCTTATCAGCGCTGATAGATTGTGGGACCCGTGGAGAAAGTCGAGGCTGCAACTCGGACGCGAAGGGCAGCTCAGCCGAAGGCAGATCGCCCGCGGTGCGATAAACACCCAAACAAACGCATGAATTACAACAAAAAGGCAAAGTGTCAATAAAATTGCGTAGATTATTGCAGGCGAGCTCATAAAATTGTTTACAATCCTCCCAGACCAGCGCAGCCCGTGCAGCCCGGGCGGCTGTCCATTCAACTGCCAATTTCCTGGTGCGTGTCGTAGACCAACTTCAACTTCAACTTCCAAGTCCAAGTCCAGGTTTAAGATACATGTGCCTGCCGGCATTGTCCACAGTTTCGTTTTTTTTTTCTTCTATATGTTGTATATGAATTTATTAAATAAATGCATTACGCCATAAAAAAAAAGGCTGAGAAAGAAAGCAAAACTACGTCACAGCCGAAGTGTTCATACGCTAACTAAAGTCGGTGGAGAAAATTCATGTATAAAATAAATGTTAAATAGAAATATGTTCTACCTTTACCTTTTTGCGGCTTATTCCCTACCGAAATCAGCTTTTATTCAAGACTCTTCTCTCCATTGGGCAAATTACGCTTTAGTTTTCATTATTTCTTTGTGGGGAATTCGTTTTCTTTGTCACTAAAGAATTTCCCTTTGAATTTGCTACTTCAAATATCTGAAATTCCTTCCTATTCAACACTGTTTATCGGAAATTCTGTTTCAAATTGAACTCAGCTGTTTATGGGAAATTCTGCACAAAATTTCCCTTGCATACAAACAATGAGAGCTGCCATTGCAGCAGCTAATGATATTGATAATTCTTAAAGAGTATTTCGATGTTGCTGTTGTTCTCTGTTTCAGTTGTGCCCCAGTGTCTAGCAACGGGGTGTCCCGCAACCGTCCAGTTGGCAGTTGCAGCTCCAGTTGGGCATCTCGTGTTGCGCCCTCAGCGCCCATTGCGACAACTGCAATATTATTGTTAATATCATCGTAAATTCGAAATTCTTATGCTTATTGAATTTTCATGTTTGCCAGCGACCGGCCAGGCGACACGTACCTCATCCCCTTGCGTTGCATTGTTGTTGTTGTTGCTGTTTGTTGTTGTTTGCTGTTTGTCGTTTGTTGTTGTTGCTGTGTGCAGTAATACATGCAAACGATTTTAGTTATGATAAGAGACGAGTGTCAATAGATGCTGCTGGTCGCAGGGCTCCAGCCATTGGGCGAAGCCAAGGCCGATACCAAAATTAACTGCAATTGCAATTTGATCAAATTTCCACAAATTTCCGTTTTAGTTTGTTGTTATTCTAATTGCTTTGCTTGTCTGTTCGTCTGTTTGCCTATTGCCATATAATAACAATTAAATGTTTACTCAGCAGCCACACAAATTGCCTTTTTATTGTTTGCCATGTGCAAATTTTATAATATTCGAATTGCAGCTGCCGTTTATCAGATTCAAATTGCTTTCGATGGCCATGGGAATGAAGTGCTGCAGCGTGAGAGGCGACGCTAAATGCTGGCCAAGACCAATCAAATGACATTTATGACTTTTGCAGCGGCTTCTCTCTTTTATTATGGAAAGCAAGAGGAAATATTGCAGATCATTAAAATTGCCATGCATGATATATACAAAGATTTGCATTTCATATATACTATATGTATGCAGCGCGTACCTGCCGTGCTTTATCTGTGACAATCAATGCGTATGCGTAGAGAGTATCGCCTTACAATGAACAACCGCAAAAAAGTGACAACATCCCCAGGGCCCTGGGACGCTGCAAATAACTCAATCCTTAACAGAACTGACAGAAACCTTATAAATACAAGAATATGTTGGCAGCGTTTGCCATTTGCCGTTTGCTCTCTGCGATCATCCGATCACCCGATCCCGATCCCAAATCAACGTGTGGTTAACATCGCATACATGGGAATGCAGCTCTGTGGGCCTGGCCATAATCATATGAACGATTCAGTTCGGCTCGGCCGCGCGCAGAACAAGTTTCACTTAGTTAGAAGCCACTTCTTATCGTCGCTGCTTGTTTGTCCACATGCATGTATTGGAGCCTATTGGAAACTAACAGATTTAATTTGTCTAACAAACTGCTACCCACAAACACAATCAACACACACACACACACACACACACACACACACACATATATACACACAGACGACGCCTCGCAATGTCAGCGGACAGGCAGCCGTCATATTGAGATCTCATCAAAAGACCGCACAACAAGTTGCGCTCCATGCCCAAAGCCCCAGTGATAAAGTAAGGAAAAAAACAAAACTAAGCGAACCCATTGAAATATTTTGACAGCGGCGTGGCAGGCGTTGAAGTTCAAGAGAAATGTCTCAAGTGCATTCGAAGTATTTCGTAGCCTGACCACCACAGCTGACAGCTGCGATCTCTGCATCTAAAAACGGGCAAATCGAAAAAGGTGAAGGGGCTCAGAGCACACATACAAACAGGCATAAGCCTGAGCATCGCCACATTGTGATCACAGTGGCTTATCACGTTGATAATGACAATCAATGATTCTGCCTATGAAGGCTTGGCCCAGCTGGAACTCAGCTGAATTTGTTACACATGGCTTTGATTCTGTTTTTTTTTTTTTTTTTTATTATTTTCTTAACATATATTTCCAAAGGTCTGTTACAGTTTTCTTAGTGGGCCCCGAGGTCAAAATTCATTTGGCTGAAACCACTTTAAAAACGTATCTTAAAACGTGACGCGCTTTCATATTTTGTGAAGTGTTTGTTTTAGATTTTGTCGGTCGACCAAACTACAAATTGAAGATACTCACACAATGGAGCACAAACATACATACATATAGATATATGTATACATATACATATATATGGTCTAACAATATTTGTAGCGAATGAGAAAATTCAGTGCGAGTCTTAATGAAATTAACATAAGTTTGTTGTTGCACTCAGCTGAGCTTCAAGAGCTTCACATACTTACGGCCAGGTCTACTATCGTCTGTCCCATTGATAATGCTCGATTCGAATTGGACTATCACATACAATATATGCTGCTCGTATATGTATACGCTAATACAAGATTCAGCCTTCAAGCTGGGCACTTTCAATTTGTTATTATAACAAATTAATTTTGACGGCCTGGCTGATTGCAAAAAACTGTCCAATTGGCATTAAAGCCTACGCCAAACAGCATGCTCCAATCGTAATGCCCGTCTGCCAGACTCAGCTTCTATTGTCAGGTTGCCTTCGTCTACGTCTGCATCTGCAACTGCATCTGTGTATGTCTCCCGTTGCCCGGTTGACAGCTCTCCAAATGCAAAAACAGATCAAAGCAAATTATGTGCAACGCCTCTTGGCTGCTTCTCCGTCTGGCTGTTTGGCTGCTTAGCAGCTCTCAGAGCTCTCAAGCATCGGCAATAAACCAATGCGCTTGGCATCCAGATACAAATACCACTCGTATTCGTATTCCTATTCGTATTCGCATTCCCATTCGCAGTTAAACAAACTCAAAACGTACGATGGCCAATGGATTTTCATTTGCGAGCCGGCAAGTATTTCATAAATCAACAAACTGCGACGTGAACACGTGGTTCTTTTTGCGGTTTGCTGCGGTGTGGAGGGCAGGCCACAAGATGCAACTCTGTGGAACTGTATGATGGCTCGATTAAATGGATTTCAATGTGCAGAACTTGTCTCTAGAGTCTCTCGCATTTCCATCTCATCAACAGCCATCAGCAGCAGAAGGAGCTCAGCTCCGAGCAGAGAGAGAAAGAGAGAGAGAGAGAGAGAGAGAGCGAGAACTCATAACAAATTTGCGCGCTTTTATGCCCACAAATTGCCATGTCTTCAGCCAAGTGACAGCGCAATTATCGAGGGCCTAGCCAGCCAGCGAGCCGATTCTGATGGCTAATGGAACGGCTGGGGCATGCCACAAGCGCAAACTGCAGTTGACAGTTTGTTAAAGGGCGCTGAATTGATGAATTGTCTATTAGTAGAGAAGAAGCCCATTTAGCATTTTGTCAGCCCATTAAAAGTTGCTGTCAAGCGTTTAGATATGTATGCCCAATTTAATGCTCAAATTCTTTGAATAAATGTTAAGTACAAAAATATGAATGAGTATGCAGAATGCACGTATTTAGTATGCAGCAAATTGGAGATTAGTTTTCGGTATGGGCGCCCTTCAGGAATAGATAGCGCAAGTCCTTGGCGTCGGCAGGAGCACGGCACATGGGACATTCAAATGAGGTATTCAGATGTACTCGAATGCACAGGTCTCCAAAAACGTGTCCACAAGCCAGTGCGGTCACGCGATGGCTACCACACGCAGCCCACGGCTCTAGACAGACCAAGCATGATATATAATTCGGATCAACTTGAGGGGGGAAATTCTTTAATTGTTCGATTTTCGCCTTCATTTCAGCTATTTCCTTCAAAAACCTCTCGTCCTGACGTTTCAGATCGCATTGCAGTTTTATCTGAATCTCATCCTTCTCGAACAGCTTTGCTTCATAGTCCTCAACGAGCAATTTTTTTGCCAGGGTCAAGCTTTCCACTTGCTTCCTGTCGCCGTTGCTAGCGGGTGAAAGAGGCTTGTGCACCGCTTCCAGCTGCTGGTACAGATGCTTGGTTTGCTTGAGCACCTCTTCCATCTTGTGGTTAAGAAGATCCAGTTGATTCAGCGCAAGTTGAGATTTCTCCATTGCCAGCATTTTCGTCAGAACCTCCAGGCCAGTCTGCAGTCCTTTGATGCACCTATTGTACACCGCCTCCAATTTCACTGAAGACGCCTTTAGCAACTTGACTTCGGAAACAGTGCTAGATAGCTTAGATTTGAGCTCATTACGTTCCTTAATGAGACTCTCAAGTTCCTTTTTAGCTTTGATTTCAGGGTCCACGGCACGTTTTTGTTTGGCTGGAGGACCTCCAGAAGTCGGTGTACGTTTTGTTTTCATAGCTAGCCAAATTATATGTATTTGAAAGAAATCAAATAAATATGTTTTTTTTTTCTTTTAAGAAAATTACAAATTGCTTTAGCGCAAGAGACACTGACAACCTTCACGTGGTCGAGTCGAGAAGGAAAAGAAAGTCTTCTATCAATGTTACCAAACGTTAATTTTCTGTCAATGTGCACCCAAACAGTTCTGCACAAATTCGACAGCTCGGTGGGGTCACACTTTTTTGTGGAGACACGTAGGCCTTTTTTGAATGTCATTGCAATGTGAAAAAAAAACATAAAAATAACAAATTTGATAAAAACTGAAAATCTTTAAATAATTTTTGAGAATGCCGACTTACACCAGAGCGGAGCTGTTAGCCATTAGGGAAAATATGTCTAATAAGCTAAACTCTACTCAATCCGAGGAGCAAGGCCAAGAGCTCAAGCCCGAGCAGCCCGCAAATGAAGAACTGCCCAAAATAGAAGACATAATTAATCTCATTCTGGCATTGTTGAAGAAGACCAATGACATACAACAGCATGTCGAAGACTTCTATGCAAAGGTTGAACACGGCCAGATTAAAATTGGAGGAAAAGAGAAGCACGCCTTGAATGTATTTCGGAATGCTAGGACTAGCCTGTTCCAGTTTTATCACCAGCTGAAGGAGCAGATATCCTCTATTATAATGATGGGACTGTATGCTCAACAATCGCAGCAGCAGATGTCGTGCGACGAACCGTGCCCGGAGATAATAGCTAAACTTAAAAAGCAAGCCCAGCATCATTGCCAACAAGTAAAGCAGCTAAAGAAGCTGCTGCAGGAGCAGTATATTACGTTGAACAAACGTTTCATAGAAATAGATCAGGCCATAGAACAGCTCAAGATAGACTAGAACAAAAGCGACTGCTAGGCGGACATAATGAGAATCGTTAAAGTGTGGACAGCTCAATGACAACTCATAAACAAATGAGAGAGGGAATTGTGTTGAAAACGCCTATCTAATATTCTTTCATAAATAAAGTATTTTAAATAATATAAGACTGCCATTGTATTGCTGTAGAGCTAGCTATCCATCGATTGCTTACTTCAATAGCTAGCCGATATTTGTCAAATAAACAAACACTCATCCCGTCCTCGCAAATGCAACGTCAGCTGTTCGACGCCTAAGAGTCCAGAAACATTTGCAGACACTTCGCAACATTTCATCTGCGTATGTGTACGTATATGTGTACAGTAGCTAGGAGCTTATGCTTGCTTCGATAAAACATTCTTCAGTCGAAGGGCTATCGAAGCACAAGTAGTTTCTGTAATTGCGCTCTAAAATTCAATAGAATTTTAATCACGAAATAATATATATACATACATAATAAATATACATACATATATAAGACTATCATTTAAACTGTGGCAAGCTTAAAAGTTGCTAAAGTGCTGCCACTGTGCTAAGAAATTTCGAATTATCGACAGGCGCTGCCACATAATTTTTTGCAACCAGTGAGTACTCAATACTACGCAAATTCTCTAAGAAGCTAACACAAAATCACATCACTATTTGTAGTCTGAAACAGATCGTGCGCAGAGCGTCTTCCTTAGAATTTTTGAAAAGTTTGTGAAATACTATTAAGAAATTAATTTAAATTCGCTTAACGCTTCAAAGGATATAGGTATATTCGAAATTTGTTATAGCTTTATTGTTTAGTATAATTAATAAGTTCAACAAAAGATCACATAAAATAGGGAATTCCCAAATAATACGAATGAATTCTGTATATTTCCATTACAGTTCCAAATTAACAGCGAAGAAATTGGCAACATGGATGACACGAGTAAGGAATCAGATGTACTAACAGATGATACAACATTGGAGAAGGAGAACGAGTTGACAGATTCGAAAGGGCATGAATTGGGCTGGTCTAAGGAAATACTAGAGAAGACAAAAAAATTGCAATATCAAATGGACCGGCTGTCCGTCAAACTGGATAATCTTCAGTTGCAAAACCAACCCGGACCTGTTGAAATCTCACTGCAGCACTTTTGTCGTGAGCTGGACGATCAGGTGGCTTCAATAAAAGCAATTCAAAACTTGCAGTCGAAAGAGTTTCAGCAGATGATATTGGAAAAGGATGATATACGTCTGCAATTGCTCGACAATTTGAATAAGCAGGAGCAGTGCCATTTGCACGAAATGCAGCAACTGAAAGATCAGCTGGAAGCGAAGGACAGACAATGCTTGGAGTTGGAGCAGCAAATCGAGCATTACAAGGGCAACAATGACGTTAACACTGCCTGCCCAATTTGCTTTGAGCAGTGGAATTCGTCCAGAGATCATCGCCTGGTCTCCCTCCGGTGTGGACATCTCTTTGGCGACAAATGCATCAGGAACTGCCTGCAGCGACTGGCTGAGTGTCCACAGTGCAGAGCTGCAGCCAACTCTATAGATCTACGTTATCTCTATGGACGTCCATTGTAAAATGTATTAATTTTTTTTTGTTCTAACATTTATCCATTCTATAAGCTCTCTTGAGAAGTTTATGCATGTCAAATTGAAGTGATGAGAAAATATTGAAGAGTTTTTGCATATTTTTTTTTTTATTGAAGAATGAATTCAAAATAAATATATAATACATTTTTATTTAAGCTACAAGTTACATAGAATGTGCTTTTGTTTTTAATCTCAATTAGTAAATTGTAATTTATATAAAGCTGTGTTCATTAAAATAATAGTGTGACTGAAATGTTGGACAGCAACATTTTGTGATAAACATAATATTTTTAAAACAATTTGAAATGTATATATATGTATGTATGTTCATTTATATGTTAATCTAAATACTCTTCAAATTGTTTTCAAATAATGCTTACCATATAATTTTGCTGCGCATAAATTCAGTCGCACTACTATTTTTATGAACACAGCTGCACATATCACAAGTTTCTGCTTTATATAGATTCATGTGCCAAGTATTTATCACTTGAGTACAGTTGAACTATGGCATATGTAGAATTTAGCTTAACATTCTTCACATTATGTTGATGTTTGTCTTGTAGGGAATTATCATGCCAGAGTCCACAATTATGCGCCGCCAGGCAGGAATGCAATACATGCAATGCCCGCGCCAACAGAAGCCGCCGCAGCAAATGGACAATCGAGGCGAACAATGGACACCGGCTGGGCCGGATGCTGTTGCAGATGGCAGGCGAGTGCCATTTGTCGAAATTGCATTGAATCTGGACAACGAATGCCGAAAATACAATTATGCTTGCTCGATCAGAAACACGATCTGCAATGCAAAGAGTTAGGAACACAGCCAAAGAAAGCAAATCAATGGATGCGTTAAACTGTAATCGACATTCCAGCAATGCATAGCTCATTCTAATGCAAACACTGGCCAAGGCACCTTTGGCTAAGCCGACTGCGTCGGCCAATTGATGGTTATTGCCAATTTGTATGCGACGGCGATGGCGATGGCGACGGCAACGGCAACGGCAGTGCCAGAGCCAGCATATCATTTTCAACTGTAGGATGTAGCAACAGCCAAAGCAGCAGCAGCAGCAGCAGCAGCAACAACAACAACAACAACAACAGATGCTGGCGATAATGGCGATAATAATTGTCTTTATCTTTTTAGCTCAAAAGCCAGCCAGCCAGCAGCAGCCGCAGCAGCCTCAGCTCCAGCGAATGGACGTCGTCTAACAATGAATTCCATACAATTGGCCGTTAGCCACACTTTCCCAGACCCGCACAATAGGCCGCGGCTCAGATATTTTATCAGAGCGAGAGAAAATACGTCCAAACATTTCCAGTGTCCAGTTGGTATTCGGTTTTGTGTAAAGCTGGGGCAATAAAATTCATAAAAAATATGTGTTGAAAACAAAAATTTAGTTATTTGCATATCAAGCAAATTGGGGCGCCCAAAGAACCAAAAAGACCAACAAAAAAAAAAAAAAAGGAAAACCAAAATAAAAATAATAAAAATAAAAGCAGATAAATAAATAAATACAAGCACTCAGTCCAAATGGAGTCATAAAACTTGATAAATGCTACACATTTGCTCAACTTTTTCTAAATGATAATGTTGATGGCGACGCCAGGCAGAGCTCTCCGACTGTAAACGTTACCAACTTGAAGAAACAATAATAAAAATTTAAATTTGTTCTCGACAAGGCGAGCAGAGCTGAGCTGAAGAGAGAGAGAGAGAGAGAGAGAGAGAGAGAGAGAGAGAGAGAGAGTGAGAGAGAATATGCAAATGCAAATGAGAATGTTTTTGAGATTCGATGGGTTCTCTGGGTCCTTGGAAGTTGTCAGAAATTTGTTTAACGTAAGCTTTGTAAACAGGCTCCAGCTCAACAAACTTTTCATTTATTTAGATTATTATTTACCCGTATAATTTGCGCCATCTTTTGTTCCATTTGAGAATATATGTATTATCTGTATATTGTAATATATTCAGCTTGTTTCTATAATCAATTATTTTTCAAAATCTCTTCCAAACTTTAATCAAATGTTTTAAAAATGACAAGAGATTCACTTCTATTTTCAAGAAATGGATCACATCTAGTTCGAATTTTTAATCTTATAATCACTGCAGCTCCAGTAAATGATGAGCTTTTAATTTCTATGACTTCTTATTTAAAAAAAAAGAGTTTAAAGCACAACACGGATACATCGCATTATTAGTAGAATCTAGCTTAACATATAATATAAATCAAACATTTTCTGCTGTAACTCTTCAGCTTGCAAATCTTTCAGCACACGCGAAACGTTGTGCAGCGAGGTTTGCATGATTCCCGTTTAGTTTTACAAGTGAAGATTATTTAGTTTGCTGGACAGTTTGATTCAATTAACATTCAGATTCCTATGTTTATATCTATACACATATTAATGTAAAACATATCATCAGCTAAATCGACTTTTCATACATGTCATTCAGTATACCAAAACCCAAATTTTAAACAAATTTTGTGATATATATAGAAAGTAGAGTTATAGCAAGGACAACCTGGTCAAGACATCAAGGTAGTCGGACTCAGTCGTTTGTAGAACTTCTACTTATTCCACCTCGTTTGCTGCATGACATTAAAACAGTTATGACGCCTGTGTCACACTCAAACTACTTTACAATATTTGTGCGCTGCCTCAGCGACGTCGACGTCACACACACACATACGCATTAAGAGAGAGAGAGAGAGAGAGAGAGAGGGAGAGAGAGAGACACTGGCATTTTATGTCTTTTTTAATTGAAAACTTAAATTTGAAGCGACATGGAAAGGCTTTTATCAGCGCCGTAGTCAATGTTACGGGCGCTGGGCTGCCTCCGTTCGGAGGCCTCCCCCCCCCCCCTCCATCTAGCCGTTCGCCTCCACTTGCAGCTGGCTCCCTCTAGGTTCTAAGTGGAGTTGTAGTAGTTGCAGCTACTGCTGCCGCGGCTACTGTCTGCTTGTCAGCGCTGAGCTCCAAATGATGTTGATGATAAATAAAGTAACGAGTTGGCATTAAAATGATGACAGCCACTTCACAGTAGGTGGGAAGGCGGGTTGCCCCAACTGCTGCTATGCTGCTATTCTGATGCAGGCAGGCAGCGCCGCGCCAAGCCAACTGCTCCGACAATGACAACCAATGTTGGCGTTTATTAATAATTAGGTTGAAGCTCTCTTCACTATTCGGCTATGCGCGCCAATTGACATGACGACGATGATGACGATGATGACGATGATGACGATGATGATGGTGATGATGTTGTTGCTCATACCGAGGCTCGGCTCATTATAATTAGAAAAGTTTCCAAGTAGCTGAGCTAGTAAAATCGTTACATTAAATTACAGCGAAACTCTTTGTTTCTGACAAGTGCAATCAACTGCTGCCGCTGATTTGATGTCTTCTCTCTCTCTTCTTTCTTTTGCTTTAACGGGGCATCCATAAAATGTTGCCACAAAATTCATATTCATCAACTTAAACGGCAAGCCAAGTGCCTCATATCATATATGAGCTAGCTAACTATGCGTGTGTGTGTGTGTGTGTGTGTGTGTGTAAGCACGCACAGTTCTGTCATGTAATTACCCATCGTTTTTTGGCACAATCTTGACCACCTCGTTAAATGTTGGCGCGGTGCTTTCAAAGATCCAACCCCCCATTTTGACCAAATTGCATGTTGCCCCTGGTTAGCATTTGTTGTTGTTGCTTGAATGAGAACGAGTTCATTTGGACCACAATTCGATCGTTGCCCATTTCAATAAAACGCTTTTTTTCCACTCATATTACGCGGATGCTTTTTCACATTGGTTTCTCCGGCCTCGGCTCTACTGGTCATAATCATTACGGGAAAGTCGGTTGCGCCTTCAGCTGCTCTTTCGAAGATGGCATAAAAAACGAGAGCTTGTTATTGAAACGATCATACTGCGAACTGGGTTTATTGTTATGTTTCACGGTAAGTTGGCAATTTCATCGGCGTGAAACAACAGGTAGCCTCTAGCCCAGGCCAGAGAATCATGCCTATTCGATAGTATATGCTAAACTGGTAAGCTTGGCTGTAAATACTAAACAGATTTATAGCTGTCTACTTAAAATGCTAGATGCTAGTTTATGCTCATGTGACAGTTGAGAGCTTTAAGGCTATAAATATAAAAAAAATCATCATATAACTCTTTTTTTCTGTTTGCATGGCGTTTGCGAAGCAGCTGTCCAATTTCTTAAATATCCGACACACACACACACACACACACACACACACACAAACACACGCAGACATACAGACATACAGAGAGAGAGAGAGAGAGAGCGATAGCCGAGGGATCTGTGCACTGTCAGACGTAGGGCCGCCTGCCGCTGTCAATGTCAGCACATCAAAAGTTGTCAAATATCAGTTATCAGCAGGCAAAGTAACATGCTCCAAACCTACGGAGCACAGTCGAAAGGCAGGCCAGGCAAGAAGGAAACGGAGAGCACAGTGAGTGCCAGATAGTCTCATATTGATGTCCAGTTGCATGTCGAGGCACCGCCAGACGAGGAGTCGACCAATCCAACTAACTGACTGACAGTTGACAGTTCAGCCAGGGACTCTGTGCGTTGCCCCTCGTAGCAGCCAAGCTGTCTGCCACAGTCATTCATATTGTCTTGATGTTGTTGTTGTTGTTCCTGTTGCCATTGTTCCCATAGAGAGATAAAAGCAACCTTTGACAATTAAGGCCCAACACAGTGCGAACATCGCACAAGGTTGCCAATGAGCTGGAATGAAATGTTGCTAATGCCCAAAAAAAAAAAACGAAAAGCTCTCAAGTCTTATCAGTAAACTCTCAAATGGAGTCTGATATGCCAGATGCTAATTTAGGCTGTCTGACTCTATGTCCAACAGCTACCGTGGACTAGTCCAAAATTAGATTTTCCTCTACATGAACACAAAATTTATTGTGGTGGAGCCAATGCATTCATTAGACGCTTCCTATGTATGGGTGGCTAGCACATTCCACAGCCATGGACATGACCACAATTCACTCAACATACACAGCGAGAGAGAAAGAGAGAGAGAGAGAGAGAGAGAGAGAAAGAGAGAGAGTAGGATGGCAGGTATTCATTTCAACGCTGGTCGAGCTCGTAAAACTGTCAAAATGCACCGGCTACCGGACGGCTGTTGCTTCTATGTCCATATACATTCAGCTAGCTGTCTGACTGTCTGGGCCTAGCTAGCGGCTCGCCATGCGAACTGCCAAATGCGAAATGCTATCTGCGCCACACATGCAACAATTAGCAAAACAAACGCGATATCATAAAATAATATTAATTTGTAAAACAATCGCTGGCGTAAACAACAACGACAACATATAGCCTAGCCTAGGCTGGCATAGCCTTGCCTTGGTCTGCTCCGGCGTATCTAGCCAATCCTCTTCGGGCACCCTACAATTAAAGGCTGCGCCGCTGACGTCGCTGCGGACGCCGTCGCGCATGCGTAATAAGCACTTTTCCTTCTGACAACACAATAAAATGTCATGATATGCCCCACGCTCTGTGGGATCCCGTCCGCCCCGGCAAACGTTGAGCCTGCAATGAATGCCAAGCTGTATCCTCACTCTCCTACTCCTACTTCTACTCCTACTCTGCCTGTGCGCTGGCCGTCGTATTTGTTTTTAACTTGTCCAAAACTATGGCCACTGTCAGCCAGCTAGCCAGCTAACCAGCCAGGCAGCATCGACTCCACATAGTTTCGGGCCTTTTGCGCATTCTTATAGCATATAAACGTCTCGGATTGCAATTAAAATCAATAAATCGGCAACTAGCCTGCCAGCTGGTTTATAACCGTTGCATCGCGCAACGCTCAAGATTTACGCAAAGATCGCTTAGATGCGGCTGTCGACTGGTTTAGAGCCTCATCCACAGCCATTTAGCGGAGATCGCTTCAAAACTAAACGGTAACAGCTTAACATTTTATTGTAGTTTAACGAGCGCTACAAACTACATTTTGTTATTATATAGTGCGGAGTCAAATTGTAAATCGGGTTGCTCCTAATTGAAGCGACTATTTGATTTAAGCTTTTATTTTCATTAGAAATTTGAGTTATGTATACAAACAAAGTACTGGGGAAGTGGTCACGGTAGTCTGGCCTGGGACTCGAACTATACCAGACCAGATCGCTTGTCAAAGCTAACATTAAGAAAATCATGCAGCTCTTATATTATGAACTAAATAGAACTGAATTCTACAACCAGTAAGATTTTCATCAAGATTGCTTAAAATTTATTTGAGTTTGTTTAGAAGTTTTTACATTATTCAATCAGAGCAGCAGTGAAATGGTTGGACTACAAGTTAGCAGCTCATATTACAACGCTGACCTGCTGTTATTTGAGCTGATCGTGATGCTGACAAGAGTTGAAGATTGATCGTCTGCTGATGCCCACCTTCAAGCTTTGATATTTGGCCTGATTATGGACGCTGACAGGTGACCGAGGAAGCAACGACTCTCGACTCTCGACTGGCGACTATCGACTGATGCATGTGTGTCAATGGCTGGACACGATCATGAGACCACCGACGACAGCAACGACTCCTTAAAAAGTGTGTGTGCGCCTTTTAATCGCTTCCAATGACGTCTCGAATGATGCCTCACTTATGTGTGAACCTACCGGGCTGCTGTCAAGAGCTGCCGCTGCCTGTTTGTAGCGCGATCGATAGAGATGATCTCGTACACCCGGCCCAGTGGCTGCCAATAGAATTGTTCGTGCGCTCGGGAATTGTACCAGGGTCCAAGGCTGGCTGCGACAGCCAGATTGCCAGCCGCACAACATTTTGTTGATCATGATTTTTGAGTTGACAAGATGTCACCGCCAGCGATCGTTCGTTGGTAGAGACACGTTGCTAGAATGTCGGCCTGCATGTTGCGTCCTTGTTGAGCAACATTTTTTTTCTGCTGCTTACCTTTTTTCTTTCCGTTTTGCTGCCATCACTTTCTATGCTGTGGCTGTGGTTGTGGTTGTGGTTGTGCCTGATCGCTGGCTTAGATCGATCGCAGTTTTTGCTTTGGCAATTTGGAGCGCAGCGCACATCGATTGCAATGCAGCTGATAAGCGCTCTGGGATGCTGTGCCACAGCTCAGAGCTTAATCATGGTCTGGCTACAGCTGCAGGTGCCGCTCCGAGCGATCGACATGTCTGAAATGTTTACAACACTATAAAAAAAAGAGAGAGAGAGAGAGAGAGATGGGGCAAACTGTTTGTTGCATTGGAATTTTAATCAGCTTGGGGCAGCTTTAATTCAATTACATGCCACGCTTGATATGCTGCTGGGTGTTGGCCATAGGTTAAGCAGCTGCTTGACCCAATGCGGGTTGATCGTTGCGTGGGCCAGAGCGCTCAGCTGGCAACTGGCGACTGGCAACTGGCAACTGGAACGCGTTGTTGCGCTCTTCAATCAGAGCGTAAAAGTTGGGCCCATGCTCGCATTGAATACATTGATTGATTCCGATAAAAGTTGCCCGCCGCACTCTGGTGACAGCCTTTGTAAATGGCTTCCGGCAACACTTTTGATTGCAATTAAAAAACGTAAGGCTAGCACAAAAAGGGCACAGAAGGCGCAACGCCGACCAACTGACTCTCTATCTGAGCCATGTATCTGTAGCTACAGCCTGTTGCCAGTTGCCTGTTGCCTGATGGCTGATGCCTTTAGCTGTATCTTCGGCCATTGGGCGCACAATTGCGCGATTAATCATTGCGCGTTCAGTGAGTTGTCAGCTGTGACTGGGCCGCCGCCGCCGCCTTAGAGATCGCATCGCATCGGTGCGGTTCGTCCGTCACAAGCGATTGGCCACTCAATGGCTAGCCAGACAGTTGGGCAGTTGGCTCTGGGAAAAAGAAAACATTCGAAATGCATTTCAAATGCTACTCGCTCAACACTTTTTATTTCTATTCGCTTGGCTGTTGCCTGCATGTGCCGCCTTTAGCCATTCATGCGTTAAGAATCGCCTGGCGCAACTTTTGTCCACTTTTCGCAGCGCCGTCAATTTGCAGCAGCAGCAGCAGCCAGACCTTCCCTTCAGTTTGGGGTCTGCTTTGTTTGCACTTCTTGGCGTAAAGTTTTGTGTGTTTTGCTCCATTTGAGCAGCGAGCTGTGAGTCGAACTTCCGTGAATGCCCTGCCCATGGGGAGACCGGCAGCTCAGTCGAGCGAGAAGCATTGCGAGCTGTGCTGCGGCGTACTGGGCATGTGGACTGCGTGTTGCTGGGCAATTCCATAAAGTGTTTTATTTAATGGAAAATCTTTCAATTGTGGAAAATGGTGTTAATTAGCCGCCATTAAGATCATAAATTAGTCGCTACAAACGATTATGACGCGATTGTTGTTGTTTCTGCTGCTGACGTTGCCTTTCTGCCGGCATTTCTACAAAGTGCTTTCCTATACCTCCAGCCAGACCCGTACAAACATATATGACTCTATATGGCTAAGTGCCGGCACTACATGTTTGCTTTACGGTACATTTGCTGTTATGACTTTACTTATATAGGTAATGTGCAGATGTTTGATTTACGAAAGTGATTTTTATGGAAACAGAGAGAGAGAGAGGGAGAGGAGAGAGAGAGAGAGAGAGAGAGAGAGAGACGCAAATGAAAGTAGCTCAAAGAGAAAGGCTTTTTAATAGGGGTTCTAAAAATGCAGTGAGTGCTGCATGAATCATCAAATTAGAGAAATATTCAAACTATGAGTGTAGAACTGAGCCATGTTTTCTCATGTAAAAGCTTACAGATCTCAGATCTTATCTTGCTGCAATCAACACTTTAAATAGAAAGCATTGTGAAATGTTTTCACAGCTCATCAATTTTACTGAGACTTACCAAAAGTTCCTCACTAAGAGTTCACTGTCCTGTCGAACAAGCAAACAAGCATCGAACCACATTCCTTGGCTGCACCACATTCACACACACATACACACACACACACACACACACACACTCACACACACATACTTGGAACAGCAGCTTCATTACGAAGCTTTTGCTGAACCTCAGCCTACACCCACTTGGCTGGACGAGTGCTACATAAACCTAATCAGTGATCACACTTAAAGGCACTACATTGCTGTCCGGTCCAGTCTGCCCTAATTGAAGCCAGTTGTGGGCCGGGGGCAGCAGGATGCCTCGTATTTGTAGAGCTCAATCGCTCATTATCAGTTGTTTGTTGCCGCCGCGATTGGTAATCAACGTAGGCGAGCAGATTTGTCAAGCGGCAACAGCATTATATGTAGGTTAATTCCGCGCACAACTCAAGATATCGCACGGACAGAGAGACTGAGAGGTAGCGAGAGGGAGGCTGCCTCAGTACACACATGGTCGCTAGCTCTGTAGCTGCTTTGATTAGCATTACAAATGATTCGAGTAATGTGCACTTAAGCGGCCGCAGTGCATCTGCAACCCTCTCAACCTCGCAGACTGGCCGTCTGCTAGACGCGACTCGCCTTGGCTGTGTGCTTTATCCTAGACAGAGTGACGTGTGTTCTGGATATGGGCAGCGCAAGGCATTGCATCCCGATGACTTGCAATTCATTTTCGGTGTGTGGGCACTGGCCAAAAGATGCGGCCTCTGGCGCCTCAAGCATATCCATGCTGCATGCCGCATGCCGCATGCTGCATGCGAGTGTATGCAAAATTAAGCAACGCTCACATTCACACTTGCCGCCTCCAACGCGACGATGCTCTGATGCATCCTCAGCTCAGGCCAGGCCATGGCAGGCTCTGGCTTTGGTTCTGGCTCTGGCTCTGGCCATTGGCCATTGGCCATAAAATATCGGCATTTTATTAGCGCGTGCATCCCATTTGCCGCTTTTCATTGCGATTTTAAAAGTGTTCCCGTGTTTTGATAGCCGCACTATCAGTGACCCATGGAAATAAATGTGGCCTATAGAGATTATGCCTTCCTGCGGACAGGCCGCAGACATCTCAGCGCGTCAACGAGTGGTTGCTGTTGCTGTTGCTGCTGCTGCTGTTGCTGGCGGTGGTGGTGGTGGTGGTGGCTGCAATGCTGCAGCACACATGCCTAATGAAATATGGCGCAATAATGCCGCATAACGGCTATTTAGGGCCACTCATCGCCGTTCCCGGCTTAATCATTCGACTGCAACTCCAACTCGTTCCGTGCGGCTCTAATGCGTCGCTGGTTCGCGCTTCTGCTGTCGTCGTTGCCCGCAGTGCCAATGGCCAAAAGACCACAAATTAACTGCACATCAAACATAATCATTTGTGAAAGCTAAAATCGGAGCAAAACAACACCTACGGTGTGTCCAGTCTGGCAAATTACTTAAACACACGGTAACTTGCCCAAAAAATACGAAAGAAATAAAGTGAAATGATGAGCGGAAATATATCCTGTAATCGGATATGATATATAATGAATTTGAATTAAATCTAGGAGTGAACTAGAATGAATGAAAATGACTCGTTTATAACCTGTAGCTAAAAGTTATGGGGTGTATTGTTAAGATGTTGATGATGCGATAAATGAAGGAAAGTGGTTCAATAGCTTGACGTATATATAATGCAATGTATTAGCTTAGGGTTGACGAACGTCGTTCAACAGCAGATAATTTACAGCATATATATGCATCATACACAAGTTATATATCTCTTATTCGAATACTTGGTTTTCTTTCACAGTCTCTGAACATTTCCACCCGTGCCACTTTCTCACGTTGAAGTATCTCATACAAAAACCATTTATCTCTCCTGCCTTTTCCTTCACTTCTTTTGAAAAATCTTCTCTGTGTTACTCATTAACTTTTTAGTTTTATATACCCCATTCTACCTTATAAATCTCGCATTATAATAATAAACTCACACTGTCTGACCTTGTTGCAGCGTCGAGTTAGGACTTCCAGTTGAGAACTGCGAACTGCGAGCTGCAGTCGGCCTTCCTCCTCCTCCTACTCCTGCTATCCAATTGGCCAGTTGACAACAAAATTTTTGGTGGACCGCCCGCCACAAGCGATAATTCTTTCAGTGCTATGACAACTAAATTGCCATGGCCGTATTTGCCAAGCAGCCCATAAAGAGTACCAGACACCAGGGTCCGGTTCAGCCCGACCCGGCCCGGTCCGGCCCGGCCCTATGGAAAGTTCGAGCCTATTGCCGAAAAAGAAACCAAACGCCGCTGCCCAGTTAATTCGCATGATGATGAATTCCAGCGAAAAAGGGCTAAGTAAATGACAGAGAGAAGCGGGTGAAGTTTCATACGGTTAGCCCGATTCAAGCGCTCTGGTTCTCGTTCTGTTTCTGGTTCTGGCTCTGGCTCTGGCTTGACTCTAATTATTGGGCTACGAGACCAAATCGGAGTACGGAGTCCGATTCTGAGCTGGGTCCCACACATCAGTTGAGTTCTCACTTTTGTATAAAACTTTGCTTCGTTTATTTGAAAATTTCTTCATTTTTCGGAATTTGGTAATTGCCGACTCTGACTCTGGCTTCGACTCTGACTCTGGCGTCGACTCTGACTATGGCTGGCTTGCGGGTTGTTTGCTGATCTTTCACTGATTTTTCGGCTTTTTGGCATTGCTGTGGCTGCTGGCCAGGTTCTTATGTTTGTTGTTGTTGTTATTGTTATCATTGCGCGCCCGTTGCCAGTGATTGCCACTTAAACCGTTAAGCAAACGCCGTGCGAGGGGCTCAGCCGAAGTTGGAGCTGGAGTTGGAGTTGCAGCTTGGCGACTTTGTTTCGCAAATGACTCTTGGGCTTGGTTTTTAAATGAACTTCTTTTATATATGTATTTTTTTTTTTTTTTGGTTTCTTGGCTTTTGTTGATTTTTTTTCTGTGGGGATGGGCAGGCAGCTGCATTCCAATGCACTTAACGCATTCTCTACTCAGATAAGTTTCAATTACAAATTGGGTTCGTTCTTTTTGGAGTTTTAATTGACAATGCTGGCAGCTTGATATGGATCTTCTCGCAGATATCTGTTGCTGTTGAATCAAATCGAGTCGGCATATCTTACTTGGTTTATTTGGGTAAGCACTTCTCTCTCACACTCTCTCGAGCATATCATATTATTTATGATATTCTTTTGCTTATTTCATGTTGATGCCTGTTTGGAGTCCATCTACGACCGAGTTGCAAATGAACTGTGGCTGCTTTATGTGACTGGTTCTTTGGTATTTCGATGTGTTTTTTGTTCAAAAACTTAACTATCAAGTCGGCTGTTCCCAAGGGCACAGGGGATCTCTCTCTTTCTCTCTCTCTGTTCAGCCGACATTAGCATTAACCTTCATACAGGGCGCAGGCGCACGCGCTCGCTCGTTAGCAGCCATGGGCAATGGCCAATTTAACTATAGAGCTGCTCTCCATGAGCACGAAAACTAAAGGCGAAATAAAATACACGCATTTTACATGCTCGTAAACGTGTGTTACATATGCACACACAAGCCGGGGCTTGGCGGAAGGGTGGTGTGGCGAGATGTGTCTCTGGTATGGGGTATACGAACGCAGGAGCTGGAAAATATATAACCTCAACTACTTTATGCATAAATTTAGCAAGATTGCGAAGCTACCCCATGGCGAGCTAATGTTGTAAATTATAAATATGACACCTACTCCTAGCCAAAGCTGTAGCCAGCGCTGGAGCTGGCCTGAAAACCCGTGGGCAGGCAAGCAGGCAGGCAGGAAGGCCAACAGGCTGGGTGAGTAGTACCCTGGCCACGGAGTTGGGCACAGCTGCCTGAAATTTATACGCGCCGACAAGCCCATGCTAACATACTCAAGTGACAGGAAATATCCTGACCAACCAACTCGCCAGTCGTCCTCTTGCTCCTCGCTGTTCCGTCTGGCTGTAGCTGTGGTTGCGGCTGCGCCGGCGGCGACTTAATTGGTTGCTGAAGCAGCGGGAAATCGCCGCCGGAACGCGCTTAATTAACCAAAATGCATTTCCAGTTTAGATCTGCGCTACGAACTTGGCCAATTGCCAAACCAACAAACAACAAAACACTTCGCACTGACCTAGCCGAGAATTCGCCGACTCGCAGCTTCAACTTCAAGATATGCATTTGAGTTCGAGTGCAGTGTAGCAATTCGAACTGCATTTCCTAGCCCAAAAATCAACTAATTACAGCAGCCAACAAAATTGGACTTCGAAAAAAGCTTACTTCCATCTATATGGACTGGCGATATATCATGTTTTCTCCTCTATCACAGGCAAACAATGTTTGGTCTGCTTCTACTCGAGCAGTGGCCTAAGTTAACTGGCAATCTATGACATATGTAGATGCGTTCCCTTATTTTGCTGTCTAGTGTCTAGGCCAAAGAAACAAACCAATTGGAAAGCTGCGTCTGCCTGCCTGCCTGCCCGCTGGCTACGCATGCGCTAGAGCCTGCGCTTGCGCCTGCGCCTTGCGCCTTGGGCTCAATCTTGGTCGCATGCATTGTTTCGTTTGTTAGCGGAAGAATGTAACGGTGCTTTATGGTAAGTTGCTAGCCTCAAGCTGGCCGACTGATCGCCAAACACTCTCCTTCTCCTCCTACCTCTCTCTCTCTCTCTGTCTGGAGCAAGATGCGTGCAGTTGGAGCTTAGCTTTGCCTGCGTTACGTTTATTTTTTTTTCGGTAGCCTCACAGCCACGCAGAACAAAGGCCAATTTTCAGCAGATTTAATCACGCGCGAGAGCGCAGAGACGGCAACAATGGGTTAAGAGTGTTGGTAAGTGGCAAAAACGCATTAGAAAAAAAAGCGCTGCCGACTATTGGACCAATGGACCATCTGACCAACTATGACTATCGCGACCAACGACTGCCGGCTGCCGGCTACCGACCGCCGACTGCCAACTGCCGACTGCATTCTCTTTGGCATTTCATTTTTCCGCTTTGGCTTTTCCAATGAAAAATAATAATAATTGACAGGCAGGCGCTGCCAATGTGGGAATTTGGATTATTAACGAATTGTTGCTGCCTGTTTTAAGAGGGACAACAGTGGCGCGGCGCGGCGCGGCGCGGCGACAACAACATCAGCAACAACCGCGCAGCATTTGCAAGCAGCCGACGCATAAAATTTATGCCCTAGTCAAGGGCTGCAACAATAGGCGAAGGCGGCGGCGGGGGCGGAGGCGGGGTTGAGATGCTGCAAATGCTTCGATCACGTACGCGACGCAATTAAATGACAATTCTTTAGCTACTTGGCGGCCAGTTGCCAATTGGCATGCGGCACCAAGGCAGCCAGCCAGCCAGCCAGCCAGCCAGCTAGCCAACCAGTCAGCCAGCCAACTAGCTGGCCAGGTTAACTAAGGCATAAGAATGATGCTAACTATTTAGCGCATCCAGCAGATACAGTAGCTAGCAACTGGTAACTGGCAACTGGTAGCTGGTAGCTGGTAGCTGTGATGCCTCCTTCGCCCTCCCTCGCAGCAGATCTTTGCGTTAAGCAGCTGCCACGACAATTAAATCTTTGCAGTTGTTTAGCTTGCTCGGAGCCGAGATTCCGAGATTCTTCGATTCCTCCAGTGGCGGCTGCCTCTGATTAAGGGCTATGTCTAGAGGCCAAACGGCTGGCTGTTGGCATTTGTATAGCTTTTCGATTGTTTGCCGGTCGGAACAAAGAAATTGTCAAAGTCCAGAGCAGAAACAACAGCTTTTGGCATATTTGAGCCGGCTGCCAAAAGGTTGACTACTCGAAGCAGTGGCTGTGTAAGACATAAGCTACAGTCCAAAAATTTGATAGGGCTGCCGCGTATCGCCAGTGTCTCGAGCGAGCCTTTGGAGAGACCTCCAACTCACTTTCCACTCGTCGCACAATTTCCATTTAGAGCCCAACTCGGAGCACTTCTAATCAGTGGCTGCCCTGCGGTACACAAGACGGAAGTGAAAAGTGCCTGCAGCGAAATGCCAAATATGGAAATGTTTACAAATTGCAAAAGACGGCTGAGTATATGTTGTTTTTTGTTTTTTTTTTTTGTTTTTTTTTTTGATGATACGCAGTGTTGCAGTGGTTCGGCGGTGGCCACTGGTCAGCACATTTGCCTAGTGGTCGTCAGTTGCCGTTGCCTGCGGCTGCTCCAAAAATGAACAAAATCAGCGTACGCAAAAGAAACCTGGACACACACACATACAGAGAGAGAGAGAGAGAGAGAGAGAGAGAGAGAGAGAGAGAGAGCAAGAAAGATACTGACACCGATAGAAATGGACAGGGACAGAGACCCAGCGTCTCATCATCATCCTCATCCTCGGTTTGAGCTTCAGTTTCATCGTCAGTGGCGGCGCATCCTTTGGCTTGCCTATTTTGTAAATTCGTTAGTGCTGCTGAAATATGTTGATTGAATTTTTCGGGAGCAACTGCATTTGATTATAACGACGACGTGGGGCCTTAGACCAGGCCAACAGCTAACAGCCGGCAGCTGGGCGGCTAGCCAGCTAGCCAGTTGACCGTTGCAGACGCACCAAAAATGGTCAACACACAAGGCTGGAGCAGAAGAGTGTGTGAGAGAGAGGGAGAGAGAGAGAAAAGCGAGTGATTGTTATCGTAGGCAAATGCGCGCACACTAGCCACAGCTATCAGGTCAAAGGTCAAAGCATTTGCATATGCCCGGCCATAAGAGAGACGACCCGAGAGACACTGACTGACTAAGCCCATTTCCTGCCAAGATTTATGAATTTACAACGATTTACAAGCGATTTACACTTAATTAGTGGCACCCGGCGAAAGTTTTTATATTTTATATTCGATTTCGTGTGGGTTGCCCCGCTTCCGGGGAGGCAGCGCGTCTTGTCGACGCGAATTAATTGCTTAAGAAACGGTAATTTATTGTCTTAAGCCGTCTTAAATGTCAGCGCTGCGTGGGCGACCATCGCACGAAATACCAAAACGCTAGCTCGATAAAGTTTTTCGGTTTTCAATTTTCGGTTTTCGATAATTTCAATTTTTTATGGTTTCGTTTTTCGAACTCTTATTACAATTAGAATTGTCGCTTTCAATTGGTCATTTGATGTGGGCCGTTGATTTCCGCCTGATAAGCGAGCCGGCCAACGGGCCAGTCGGTCAACCAATCAAATTTCATAATCTGGCCAGCCATCTGTAGTCTTCGCATACCTCTTAGCTCTTGAGCTTGTGTGTAGGTGCCTTGCGTTTATTTTTGTAAATCATCAGCTCGGGTTTATGTATATACATATGTATTTTTATTTCTTTATTTATAATTTGGTCGGGGCGTGTGGGTGTGGGTGTGCGGTATGCGGTATGCGGGCAGCGGCTTAGCCGCAAAATGACTTCATTAACTTATATTTCATATTTCAGCCGTTTTAACATTTGTTGTCTCAGGCCGCAGCCGTTGCTTATTTCTGCGAACAAATTAAGCCGAAATGCACCACATGAAGCAACAAAACAGCAACGGCAACAGCAACAGCAACAGCAACAGCCACCACACGGCATTAACATTTATTTCTTTTTCTTCTGTTTGGTTTTTTCCTCTTCTTCTTTTTTTTATTATAAAACTCTCTTTCCCCTTCTGTGGCACTGGGGAACCGTTGGCACTGAGCCGCTAAAAGCGCTGTTAAAAACTTCATTATGGCTGTCATATGGTCAGCGATTTAAGTGTGACATATTCCGGCTGCAGTTGGATGTAGGTCGCCGCCCTGGGATGGCACAAAGTGCTGCGTTATTTCATATAAAATATGCATGCGAGTCTGCATATAGGATTATATAACAAATGCAAATGTGAATTGTTAGCCCAGAGGGCCAGTAAAGTGTTGTAAAGAACCGCATTTAGATCTGCCTATACATCCAATAGTATATTTGGCACTTTTTGTTAAAAGATTATGATGTTATTCTGAATTTATAAAAATCCCCAAGAAAGATAAGGTGTGAGTATAGTATTAACAGCTTTTTCTCTCTTTATATCTGGATCTTTTAATCCTTGTCACTATTTCTTTATGTTTCTCAATTTATATTACAAAATCTTTGTCTCTCTATTTTGGAATATATCTTGGTATTTTTATTTATATTCGCACTCTTACGCCCTCTTTTTTTATCTCTCTTTCTCTTTTGTTCCTCTCGAAATCTCTCTTCGAATCGATCCAATTCTCATTTCAAACAACACTATCCTATTCTTCCAGCCGCTATTCTGTGTACAGCTAAAGTTCAAAATATTTACAGCATCTTAACTCAGGATTCTTTTGTATTCTAGGCGTATTGTATACACGTTCAATTTAAGAACTCACACAATCGTTCTAATCAAAATCTCAAATGAAATATAAACAAACTCGAGCAGCTTGCGAATTTGTCTATGCAATTTAACCCCAGATCGAGACAGCAACTGAAGCGACATTGAGAGAGAGAGAGAGAGAGAGAGAGATTGATGGGATAAGAGATAGAGCCGAAGAGAGAGAGAGAGAGAGAGAGAGAGAGAGAGGGCAGTCATATGCCTGCAAGGGGGGCGAACTACTTGAAACGTAATCGAGCAGTGCAGCACTTGAATGACCAACTGGTCGACGGGCCGACGCGTCGTCTGGTCGTCTCTGGTCTGTTGGTCGTTGGGTCGACCCCTTCAATTATTTGCTGCTGCTCGGAGAGCCCGAAAAATGCCGAAAAGCAAAACAAATGCAAACATTGGTCGGTGGCAGAAGCACAGTTCACAGGGCTAGACAGAGACCTGGCTCTGGCTGTGGCTGTGGCTGTGGCAGTGGCTGTGGTTGTGCATTTGATATGGTGGGTAATGAAGGTCTCGCGTCTGCATTGTGTGTGCCGCATGGACGTTCGAAGGTCCCGGTCTCGGTACCGGTCCCAAAGGATTTCCTTGTTATGCGTGCGACGTTTGTTTAACCCTCTCTCGGCTGGACGGCTGCAACAACGGCAACGGCAATGGCAGAGCTAAAGGCAGAGGCAGAGACAGAGGCAAGCGGCAGCGACTGCCCTTTGTCCAGGCTGCGGTTCAGATCCAGGTCGTTTGTTTTGTCCAGACAACGTCCCTGTACCGGCTGCACTCGAATGGTTTCGTTTACATTTTACGTGCGAGTGTTGCTGTTTTTTGAATTATGGCGACAGAAACACAGCCACAGCCACATCCATAGTCGCAGTCGCAGTCGCAGCTTCAGTCTCAGCCCTGTTCGCCTCACCTCCCTCAGCATGCGGTTTGGCCTTGCTCCTCCGCTGTTTCCTTCCTGGCATTCTAGCAGGCGACCGCAGTCGAAAGTGTTGTGTTTCAACATGGTACGGACGACGTTCCCGTATTTTATTCAAAATGCTGCCACGTAATAGAATTTTTGATGCCAGCATGTCTGGGTCCCATAAAAATGCCATGATAACGGTCAACGCCCGATTCGATGCAGGCTACACGCACTGCTAGCACCTAAATCAAAGCACAGCCAGGCTAACAGAGAGTCAGCCAGGCCTTAACTATGACTAAAGCTGAATGCTGGGTTTTTTCGACTGCCATTTCGATTGCAATTGGCAACTGGCAACTGGGCAAATGGGAAAATGGGCAACTGGGCGAACGGGCAACTGGGTAACTGGCTACTGGCTACTGGCTTTTGGGCTGGTCAAAATCTCATCATAAATTCATTAGTTGCAACTCGTCGCTGCACGCAAAATGCGAAGCAAATGCAGATACTGCCAGCCAGGTCCTTGGACCCTTGCAACCGCTGTCGTTGGAGGTGTGGCAGCAGCAACAGCAGCAGCAACCGCCCCAATGATTTATGCGCCAAGTTGTTTAGAAAATATGCCAACTGGCGTCAGCGGCAAGGCAGGGGATGGAGGCTGGTCAGTCTGCGCTAAGCCCAGAAGGGATTTTTGCAGACGTTACCGCCGTGGACTTGTCATGGCGGCTCCATGTTTGATTAAGGCGAACAACTTGCAGCCGCTAAACGCAAATCAACGACGGCGTTGATAATGGCCAACGGGCCAACGGACCAACAACAACAGCTGAAAGCCACATCCCAATGTCCATTTCAAGTTGCCAGTTCCCAGTTGCCCGTTGCCAGTTCCCAGTTCATGGTCCACGTCCACTCATGTCATGACTTGTGAAAATATACACCTAGCTCGTGTTTAGTGCTTTGTTGTTGTTTTTTATTTCAGTCGTTCATTCTCGCATAGGGTCTCCGGTTGGACAACGTTGGCCACGACCACAGCGATCAAAAGCCGCGACAGGTGTTGCTTATTTCTAATCAGAGGCGTGTTTTTAACAGTCTCCCGCAGACAGGTAAATGGGCTGTTCTACTTAGATACTAACAGACTTTCAAATATGCAGACAAACCGAATGGAATTGAAGAAATTCTCATTACTTAAATTGCCTGAGAGAGCGTGTAAGCAATTTGAGCGCAGTCGGACTTGGCGGAGTTCCGGGAAGAGGTCTTAAGGCAATTCCATATATTTATCAACGAGTAAATGTCTCAATTAGCAGCTTGTAGAAAACTCTTGAAACAACTGTCGCATTGATATTTATGATTAGATATATATGTATTGGGAGTATCATATGTAAATCTGTTTATAAATATAAAAGCACTGCGATGGCATTTCCATTTTCATTTCCATTTCCATTTCGAATCGTTATCGTTAATTTAGTAAGGTCTTTTGTTTTGTTTTTGTTTTTGTTTTTTTTTTTTTCGTTTTGGTTTTTGTTATTTTCATTTTTTACTCTTGTCTGTGGCCTGCATTCGCTTTCAGTTTTGTAAACGCTCTCGAGCTTATGACCATAAATTGCCCAGCAAACCGTGACCATAAATTGGAGCTAACAAAGAAATTATGAAATTCAAATGAAGTGCGTTTGCCATCCACAACATCCTCCGCCAGTCCGCCAGTCCGCCAGCCCGCCAGGGCTTAAGACTAAGGCGCACCTGCCCCATGCCCAGACCGATGGCCCATGTGCATGGTAATGTCCCATGGCCGAAGGGCCATGGCCAGACCCCAAGCGAGGCAAGGTCTTGCGCTCAGATTAATCCCCACCGACATGCCAATAGCCGCAGTTGAGGCCACTTTTATAGAGCAACAAGTCCGACTTTACAAGAGTAAATTGTGCAACTTGTTCGCTTTTTGCATAAAAATTGTTCATTGAAAATGCATAAATGTGCAATCTGCACAAAGGAAATGCCAGCCTGGACTGGCTGGCTGGCTTAGCTAGCCTGGCCTGGCTGCTCCTGGTCCCATTGAAAGAATTATTATGGGCTGGAACATTGAACCCAGTTCGATATCGATGCAATTGCTGATTGCCGTTGGCCCTAGCTGGCTCCTGTTGTTGTTGTTGTTAGCTACGAATTGTCTTTAAATACATATCATTAAATGGCATTTATAATATATTCATGAGCGATCCGCTTCCCGGTATTGGTCGAAATCTAATGTAGAGACAACGGCTGCCATATCTTCAACTATCTTAGCCAAAACAGACAGCGCCGCTACCCCGACGCCTGCCCCATTCCGGCTAAGACTTTTAACCGTAAGCCCGGCCACAGACAGTTGCATGGCCCATTTTGTGCGCCCCGGTCAAGTCACAGCTTAACACAATGCAAGAGCAACTAGCCCAGAAAGCGAACCAAGCACCGACAACTGAATGCTCTCTAGAGTAGGAGAGATATAATCGAACAACTAATTCCAACTTTTTGTATGCTCTTGTTCAGGTGACTGCGATAGAGTATCTTTAGTCTCATATAGCCACCTCAACTCACCCATTTTTGGCCAGCTCTGCCTGGCTGTGGCCTGAGAATTGTGCGTATACGTATTGTCTATTGTCCACGGGGCCACGCAGTTCTTTTTCTATATTTGGCCAGTCGTGAAATCTACGCAATGTCTGCGCCTGGGAGTCCGTTCACCGTCCCGTTTGGGCTGTTGTTGTCGTCGGCATTCCATGTGCCGAGATTTGCCTTTGGTTAGGCTTTGCTGCCTCCATCAAATTCAATTCAATTACATATTTGCCGTTTTGCCGTAGCTGGAAATTGGCTCCATTGTCTTTAGGCGCTGGGTGCGTGAAATTTATCGTTATGACCAGGCGGCAGCCGCGGCCGCGGCTGCGGCGACGGTGTCGGCATTATGACCTCGCCTTTGTGACATTTGATTTCGGGGTGACAAAAGTCGCTGCCACAAATTATGGCCAGGAATGCTGAAAAGTTGCCACACATTCACTTTACGAATGGGCTGAAAGTGTGCCTAGGTTGGGCCAAAAACACACAACGTATGGGCGATAGCCACGCCTAAGGCAATTCAACTCAGAGAAAAAATATTTAGATGATGGCTTGATAGAGCTGAATATTATATGAGCTATGGGAAAAGATATTCTCTGCCACACGACCACTTGTAGGAAGCCCTGGATAGCTGTGAGAACAGTTCTTCACTAATCTCTCTCACAGCCTGGCAGCATTGGCTGCAGTGGAAAGATCTGGTGAGACGTTGTAGTTGATTGTCGCTGTGCAGGTGTTACTTTTACCTAATCTTCAGTTCAACAGGCCATTCCCAATGAGTCTGTTGGCTGTGTTCGCTATGGTTAAGAAAAAAATTCAAATTATCTGCTAAATACGAGAGTAGCTGAAATCAGCGCAGGAAATCAGCCAGACAAAGGCTGCTGCCGAAAAAAAGTCATTTCATTACAGTCAAAGCCTCAGCTTCAGTTGAGTCGGAGCGGAGGCAGCGAAGCTTTTGCGAGTGCAATTCAAAATTGAATTCGAAATCTGAAACACACATCTTGATGAGATCATTATCGCCGCAACAACGACAGGCCAATTACATTAATTAATTATTAAGGGAACGCAGCTGGAGCTGAGAGGGATAAGCAGAATGAGCTGGCGGTGGAGAAGGAGGCGAAGAAGCTTGAACGAGTGTCACGTACAAAGCGCCGCAACGAACAGCGCTGTGTTTCCCAGACGCAGGCGCAGGCGCAAGGAGCTGCAATCGTTGCCTCCGATATCAAGGAATGCAATCAGCGATCAGAGCGAAATCGAACAAGCTCAACGGCCAGAGCTACGGCTCAGATTCGGGTTGAGGCTGAAGCTGCGGCTCAGGCTTGGGCCCAGCTCGTTTTCGCTGGGGGCGTTTTTGGCAGCGCTGACTAAGCAAGTGAAGTGCAGCAGGCGGCCCCCAAAGATCGATCGCCAGCTCATCTCTGTGGCCACAGTCAAGCGACTGACCAAGCGAGCCAGCTTCCATTCCTTCTTATGATTTGCAAATTTTCAAATATGCATCTCCTGCTGCTGCTTGCTGCTTGCCGCTGCCTGGATTAGGTGTGCAATGATTAATTGCTGCCGGTACACGCAATCCTCCAGCTTGCGTGCTTCGCAGCTCGGAAGGTCTGAGCTGCTGCTGTTGCTGCTGCTGCAGCCGTTGAATAATGATCTCTAGAATGTCTTGTTTCAAAAAAGCTAATAAGATCATTTATAACACAGTTAGTTCAGCTTGTGTTCAAGTCGGGCCAGATCTGGTTGTCGGCATCGGCAACGGCCACTTCCTGCGTCATCATTGGCATCCATTTATTATATACCCTTAACACAGCCCGGTTCCAATCACTGCGCTTAAGGATTATCGATATATGAAGAGCGAATGGGATAGACAGAGAGAGAGAGAGAGAGAGAGAGAGAGCAAAAGCTGTTCATTGTGTTAAGAGCTCTGGCCTAATAAAAATGCCAGAGCTCAATTAATCGGCAGCTCGGCATGATCACGAATCATTGAGCAAACGATCGATAGTGGCTCAGCTTGGCGAGCACCCACTGTGACTGACGTCAGCGACAACTTTGTCTATTTTAGCACCTGAAATTCCAATTGAAACAAGAACAGGATGTGGACATATGCGTGCGGCTAAGTAGGACACGCTGACAGCTGATTGGTTTTGCTACCAAGAGTCAAGCTGGACGAGGCCAGAGCTGGTCAGGGCCAGGATGTGCGTGGCACAATCCAACAATCTGACAATCCGACAAAGTCGTAGTCTCAGTCAATTAAACTGCCAACACTTGTTAACAAGCTGCAATCAGGGACACGCCCCAAGCGCCTGCCCGACCGCAGCCAAAACGAATTATCACAGTTCGAGTTGCCTCTTCGTCTGCAGTTGCTTTTTGATCCTGGCCAAAAACCGTTTTTGACGGGGCGTGCACTGGGCAGTTATTTCGAAAGCGCCTTTTTCGGCTGCTGCCAACATTATTGCATTTGTTTGTTGTTCTTTCTCACACTGGCTGGCAGCATTCTGTTTCCCCTTTTCTCTCTTATTTCTCGCTTTCTCGGTTTATTTTTTATGTTTTCTTTATTTTTTTTTTATTTATTTGCGAAAGCCAATTTAAGCCTGGGTCCAAAAACTTTTGTTTCGCATTGAATTTCAATTTGTGTTTCCGCATAAAAATGCGCTTCGTATTTATTTTTGTGGGTTACACTCGCATTTGTGGCTTGTCTCTCGGCTCAGATCTTTTATCGCTGATAAACCAAAAAAAAAAAAAAAAAAAAACTGCAGCCCCAAAAAGCCCGTTGTTGACTTCGTTGCCCGCACCCGAAATTGCGCCTGGCAGCGCAGGTCACTCCTCCTGGTTGGTGTTGTTGTTGGTGTTTTGGCTGCAGGCTCCTGGGGGGCGTGGGCGTGCAATCCGGCCACGCCTTCAGTTGTCGTTGTTGCTGTTGTCGTTTGCTGTTTTACAATTGTTTGTTTTGCTGTTTGTTAAACACCTTCCTCTACACGTTCGCATCGAGTCGCCTCTGTTTGCTGATGCCCGTGCCTGGTGCATGGTGCCTGATGCCTGGTGCCTGCGCCTGTGCCTTTGCCTGCACATCCTTTGTCATGTTCGGCTGCTAAGATTTAAGGCCCTGCTTAGCCCCTGGGCATCAGCAGCCGGTGACCTCGACGTCGCGCTCTTTCTCCATCCTCTGCCATCGTCCACATCGCAGCCAAGCGCTTTCTTGGGGCATCTTCACTAGATTTCAAAAGGCTCTGTGGCACTGCCCTTTGATGTTGCCTGTTTGCAGCAACGTCTTCGGCTTGCTTCGCATAACTTTGCTTGTTAACAATTGCATTGTACAACAGCAACAGCAACAGCACCGGCAACAACTACAACTACAGCAAACGATCCTCTCAATCTGAACCGGCTTTTGCCATTTTTAGGTATCAACAGTCGTCGGCACCCCAATGGCCCTGGTCAGGACACAATGGACACTCTTTGAAAATAGGTGGCTTGATTTATTTGTCTGCAAATTCGCTTTCTCAAAAGGCATTTGGAGCCTTACATTTTGGCTCGAGCAACTACTTAAGGCACAACTTCCTACGAGCCTCGCAAGTTGTCAAAACACATTCGCTGAGCTGTTCCAGATTTGGTGTGTGCGAGTGTGTGTGCGCATGTGTGTGCGTGTGTGTGTGGGTGTGTGCGTGTGTGTGTGTGTGAAGCTTTGAATATGACGAAGCATCGCTGAATGGCGCATTTATCAAACAAATGCCTTGCATTTTCAGCATGGGAATGTGAAGTAGATTTTGCAGCTTTGCTTTTTGTGCTTTTTTCCCTCAATGAAGAAATCTTGGCAGCCACTTAGCAGTGCTGTGAATTTTGTATACTGGCAAAGTTCCCATAGTTAAAAATCCTTTGGCAATTAGATTTTGGGCTTTTGCCTGATAAAGTTTTGCATCCTGGCCAAATGCTTGGCCTGGCTTGAATACTATCTGCGAATCAGCTGGCAGAGGCATCTACGTTTAACAAGCTTCTGTGAAATCGATCCGAGGTCTGTTTTGCTGTTAAGGTTGCGCTGATGCGATTGCTCCGATTACACACACACACACATACACACACACATGCATATACCCTTCACTTGACTCCCCTGTTACATGCTTGACTAGAAAACTAAAATGTTCGCTGGGTTGTTTTTTTTATTTATACTCGTTTTTGTTGTTGTTGTTGTTGTTGTTCATGGCTGAGCGGTTGCCAGCAATTCCTTAAGATTGTCACACTGACAAGCCCCCTTGTATCGATGTTCATAGTTCAGCGTCTTAGGCCAACTCAAGGCGTTCTACTTAAATCACAAACAGAGAACGAACAAAAAATCACAAGAAACCCTTGTGTAGGCACTGAGGCAGCGAGCAGCGAGCGAGCGAGCGACCAAATGAGCAAGTGTTCGAAATTCCATTAAAGAACATTTACAAATTTGGCAAAGATCAGCAAAACCACTAGCTAGCTAGCTGGCTAGAAGCAGCTGAACAGCGGGCAAAAAGTGCAATCCATGCTAAACAATATATATGAAAAAGACTTGGCTATATCTAGCGACACCTTCGATGGGGGCTAAAAACCAACGAAAACCAATTGCCACAGAAAGACCTTGAGATCTTAAGCCAAGACAAACAATAACAAAACAGCAGCAAATGCAACAATGCCGCCCCAGCAACAACAACAACAGCAACAACAACAGCAACAACAAGGATAAGCACAGGCACTTTTGTCTCCAACAGCGTTTTCCCTAACAACCGAGGTGATAAATAAAATTCTTTATATGCAATCTTTTAATGCAATTTACAATAAAATCAACATGGAGTTTAGTCTCTGGCGGCTGTTGGGCAGCAGCAACAGCAGCAGCAGCAGCAGCAGCTTCTTCCTTTTGGCTGCCCTGTCTGCTCGGTCTGCTCTGGCTGGCTAAATAACAAGGGGGCACAGCTTGATTTGACATTAGCACAATCCCACAGATCACCTTCCCAAAATGGTTTTCGCCGCTGATGCTGCTGCTGCGGCTGCGGTTGCTGCCAGTTGCCTGTTGCCTGTTGCTGGGCCTGAACTTTTGGCGAACAGTGTACAGCGGAAATGGAGGCACAGAGCGCGATGATCATTGCGACCAGGCAATAAATACACCATAGAAATGATGTACGGAAAATGATCGCAGCTCTAACTCTCTAGCCAGCCAGCCAGCGAGCCAGACAAACAGACAGACAGACAGCCAGCCAGCCAGCCACAAGAGCCCAGACCCACAACTCTTCAGCAGCCGCAGCAGCAGCAGCAGCAGCTCAACGGGGGTGCCTCAATGCTGGTAAGACGCTGACGCACAGTGGCCACAAGTCTATTTACATATGCATGAAATTAAGCTGAATTTTAGATATTGCGTAAGATCTGTCTATTATTTGTTATTCTTTTTTTACATGTATACATATGTATATGTATATAGATATATAGTTAGCTATTGCCAAGTATATTTATCCGCAGTTTAGCCATGTCAATTAGAGTTTTTAAATACATTTAAAAAATTATATATCTTTCGGCAATTCTATTACTGCAGACGATTTCTCTTGGAATAAATAAAGATTTTTCAAAAGTTGAAAAGAGGACTTAAAGGGAAGAATTCGTAGTAAAATGTTTGTCTTGATCTTCGAGAACCTCAAATGTTGCCAAAAGATACATTCTTGCGCTTTGACGTTAGATATTTTGAAAACTTGAACATCGGAAGCATCAAGTTTGTTTTTTGTTACTAAATGTCATTAAAAATAAGTGAAACAAGTTGAAATGTGATCAATTATAGAAAATGATCTTCACTATAAATAATTTTTATATTTTAAAATACTTTATTTATTTATATATTTCATCACATATGACAGTTATCTATTCAATTTATTATTCATTAAAATGCTCAGCTCATATTACTATGCCTTGCCACACTGTGCCCGCTTAGAATCAAGCAGCTGCCTAGATGCGGATGCTTGGGGCAGCCGCTGCTGCTCGTTTGGGTTACTACTGCGGCTGCTTCTGCTGCTGCTGCTGCTGTGGTTGTGGCTGCCGCTGCTGCTGCTGCTGGTGCTGCTGCTGCTGTGGAGGCATTATTAATGATAAATGTGGCTTGCACTCATGATAAATACAGAGAATCGTTGAAAGGTATAAATCAATAATAGAGAAGTTTGTTTTGCAGTTAGGCGCAGGATGGAGCCGTGATTTGGCCAGCCACAAGGCAACCGACAGACAGCCAGGCAGCCAGCCAGACAGCCAGCCAGCCAGCCAGCCAGATAGACAGACAATGAGTATGCCAAAACATAATTCAAGTTAAAGGTAGAGGAGTGGAGCTCCATTGACTAATTAAATGTGGCAATTACAAGAGAATCGAACAGAGACATAAAAGTGATGAGGCGATTATCAATAACAATTAGCCGACGCCTGCGACAAGCTGCCACCATCAGTGGCGTCCAGTTGCCTGTCCAATTGATGTTCGTCTCATGCATTTGAATGCACGAGTTACGCATCCATCAAATGTCAATTGTTTGTCTTTGGGTGCTCCACCTTCTCGGAGTTGCGAGTTGGCGCTGCAGCAGGGACTGCGGCGCGCTTTGCCATTTCTCATAAATCATTCGAAGGCTTTGGCTCTGGCGGGCATTCGACAATGTCGACGTCGACGTCTCGTGGCTGTCAGAATCAACTGGGAGCAGGAGCAGAAGATGCAAAGAGAGAGAAAGAGAGAGAGCGAAGCAGGAGCTGCAATTGCTTTGATGCCCATCCATGGCATTGAACTTGTCTAGCGCTGAGTGTCAGCCGGTTTGTCCAACTCCGTTGCAGTTGCCATGCCATGGAAAGTATTTGAGTTAGTGCTAAAAAGATTCCATTGCCTGAGCATTGAGTTGAATTATGTTTATTTCTGAATTATAAAGAACAACGAAGTCTGCCTTAACAACATTGCTCGTAAATGGGAATTAGTTCAACTTTGTGCATTTAATTTAGCTGTTGCTGTTGCTGTTGAGGAGTTTTTAATGGAGCCATTTATGCATTTATAAGCCTGCAACTTAATGCACCTTAATGCCCCACCTTTTGACCACAATGCTCACCTGTGGTTTAAGCACCGCCAACTATCAACTTTGCACATTAGACCAGATGAAACGAAACGAGCTCTTCCCATTGAATATTCTATGGCGGGCCAACTGAAAGAGTCGGCAAACTTTGCATAGCAGAAAACAGGTGCACTCCAGCTAGCTGGCTGCCCCCGTGTGGCAGCTCCCAGTGGACGCCTACGCGACTCGCCAGACACACTTGCCCATTCGCAGCTCGACACTCGCCATCAGCTGAGTCATTGCGTGGTGGCTGTCCTTTGTTCTTGACCAAGCCAATGACCTACAAGGATTCGTTAGTTGCATTTTTTTTTCGTCTGCATCTTTTCAGATTTATTTCAATCTGTGAGCCGCAGCATCCAAAAGTTCGTTGCAGCTCACTTTCTTCTTGAGGCCAAAAGAATTGCGACCCACATAAATCATTCACAATTAGACGCGGCAGCAACTGCAGCAGCAGCAACGGCAGCAGCAACGGCAGCAGCAATGGCAGCAGCGGTCACGGCTCTAACACCTGACCGAGTTGCCGCTTGCTAGTCCAATTGGACTCACTCACGCTAAACAACTCAAAGAAATGCTCAAAGCAAGCGAACGACTGCTTGAGTGTTTCAATGCCCAAACGTTCCGCTGCTGCTTGCAACATGTTCGAGTTGGATGTTGGCTGTGGCCGCAGAGGCCTACTGCTAGATATGGCAAAGGTATCTGCATTGAGTGGCCGGCCGAGTGATGCGTCGACGCCGCAGTCGCGGCTCGAACTCGCAACTTGTTCTGTTCACTCTGAATCGTCGAGGCGTGCGGTACTGAAAGCCGGACAATATAATACGAATTAAAGCCAATTTTATAACCGGTTCGGAACGTAGCGACCCACAACAGCGGCGCGCGTACACTCAACAACGGCAACACCAACAACAACAACATCATAAATAAATAAATAAATAAAGAAATAACAACAGCAACAACAACAGCGATTAGCTTTGTATTTAAAGCCATTCAAGTGCTTCAGTTTCGGTTCGTGTGTGTGCATACCCTGTAATTCCTATAGAAATTATTTGTGATCCATTGCGATCTCAGTGCCAGTGCGTGTGTGTGCTGTGTCGGTGTGTGCCGAAATTCGCGTTAATTGAGCTGTAAGTGCTGATTTGTTGTACAAATTTGCATCGCTTGCAACGAGCCAAGTTGCAAGCTGGCTGGCAAACGTTGAAAGGCCGCATAAACAAATCTGGCTGCGCGTCTTGGTTCACTGATTTAATGCCACAAACAGATTGCAGATTGTAGCTGTAACCGCCGTCGCCGTCGCCGACGCAGCTGCCCCGCCCCGCCTCTCTGTCTCTCTCTCTATCTCTGTCCTCCCCACACCCCACTGCAGGCGCGCCCCTTCTATCCTGCTTGCAACATTACAACCTGCTTGGAAGCTTGTTTCTGCGGAAGAGCCAAAGCCACAAGCCAGAGCGCCAGGTGAGGAGCGACTCACAGAGTCAGATCCGGCAAAAAAATACAAAAAAAAAAAAAAAAAACAACCGACGAAGACGTCGTCCAAACATTTTGCCATTGAGCAAAAGAATTTCTTTAAAACAACAACACCAACAACAACAGAAACAACAACGCGCAAAGATTTACAACGCGGACCAAGCAAAAAGTGTAAAGCAAGCAAAGCAGCAAAAAATTAGCGCATACTGGAAGTGCATCTATATATATATGTGTGCATATGTGTGTGTATATACAGGTGTATGTTCATGAGTGTGTGTTTGTGTGTGTGTGTGTGAGTGTCTTTGCCAAGTGCTGGCAAAAAAGTTGTTTAACTAACCAAAAGAAAAAGTTTGAAAAGTGTCAACCTAAGCGGCGCGGCCAATAACCTAACGACAAGCAACCAACTGCACCAACAACCAACAACAACAAAAAGAAGAAGAAGACTCTTTGCTAGGCATGCAATGGCGACCCCTTGTACGGGCCAGGCTGCGGTTTAATTACCGTTATCCTTGCAAACACTAAGCCAAGTCTTGGGATAACGTTTACAACAAGTAAGAAAGAAAGAAAGGACGAATCAACGCGTCGGCAGGTGAACATTCCAATTGGCCAAATACACAAATACAACCAGGCAAACAGTCTAATTGGCAACGCCTGACAGGCAACAGCAACAACAACAACAACGAGAGCAACAACTAGGTAAGTTTTATAGACTTGCTGCAGGTACTGTTATTAAAAGTACAGCTAAGTTTCTAGCAGACAGCTATAGCTATACGAAGGGGCTCTATAAATAGATAAAAGAGTAGAAGGAGAATATTGCTATAATGAGAACTTTGCTGGAATGAAGTTGAAATACTAGATTGATAGACTAGCAACTTAAGTTGTGCATAGAAGTAGTATCCAGAAGGGATGTCTATATTTAAAGTATGTATTATATACATATAAACTTAACTATATAGATTGGGTTTCACTTAAAAATAAATAACTCGAGTTATATTTCTTACTTTTAAAATTGTTCAAAAAAAAACAATTACCTTTCCAAATTATATAATCAAGTATTTCTTTACCCAAAGTTAATTATCAACCTCAAGACTCAACATTATTAACCCCTATTATGCCACGCCCCTTCTCAATTTAAACACCCTCGTCTTCATTTAGATTCCTGGCTTAATTTCTTTTTAAAGAGTTTCCATCAAACTCGCCACAGGATGCCAAAGAAAGAGTACGCAGAGAGTCAGAGGAGAGGGCCATATTTTTGTATCTCAATCAATGCGCTGTCACAGGCAGGCAGTCAGGCCGCCTTCATAACTAGGCGCTAAGTTGCAGCTAGACATTTGCTTACCACAATTCGTTGCACGCTCCCATTAGGGCACGGAGATGGATCACGGATCGATGCAATGCATTTAGCGTAACATTTCCGATTATGCACAGCAATAAGCAAACGAGCACAAGTTGGAGCTTGTTAGAGAGAGACGAGAGAGTTCTCTTAGCTTTCAGCTCTCAGCTTTGATCTTTTGTTCTATGTTTTAGTTTGGCAGATGCTGTGCCTGCATCTGGCTGGCGGCAGATGAAAGGCTGAATGGCTGAAAGACTGGGCTGGCGAAGCTTTGACTGTGGCATTTCAAAGCCAATTCCAGGGAAGTCCACTTCAAAACTAGAAAGAGAGACAACACGAGACGAGACGAGACCTATCGACTCGTTATATGTCCATATGTGCACTTGGACTTGGACAATTGTCTGACAGGGCGATGCGATGCGCTGCGCTGCGCCCAAAAGGGCAAATGCAGACAACTTGGCTGGGCTTATAGTCTGTCCCGTCCGACCATCCGACCGTCCGTCCGTCCGTCGGTCTGTCAGTCTGTCAGTCTTTCTGTCTCTATCTCTCAATTCCATTAGACAGTCTATGTGTCTATGTGTTTGTGTGAAAAGTGAATTTATGTTGGGCTGCTGCAACAATTGATGCTGAAAAATGATGGCAATGACAAAGTGATTACGCTTAGAAAGTCGCTGGAAAATTGGGAAACCATAGACAAGTGCACAAGCAATCAAAGTTCAAGTTGAAAGTGGGGAAAAGGCAAAGGGAAAACCCCAAACAAATTCAATTCTCAATTTCTCAAATTCTCAATTTTTAATTCTCAATTGAAGCAAAAGAGAGAGAAAAAAGTGAAATGCGGCTAAAGCAGACAAAAGCAGGCGCATCATTAATCATTAAGTTGTTGTTTTTACAAACGCACCTCAAATATATGTATATATATATATATATATTCTGAATATATATGTATATATATAAGATGTAGTTACCTAAATTGAGTCGAGTTGAAGGTTCTCGAAAGGCGCACGTTCTTGATTTGAATCTCATTCTGCGGCAGTATTTGGCTTTTATAAATTGCTCATCGTCATGCTTTTATGATTTGGTATTTTACTGTTTTGGTATTTTTTCATCATCTTCTTCTTCTTCATCATTGTATACACACATTCAGTTGTTGTTGTTCTTGTTGCTGTTGTTGTTCTTTCTGTTGTACAGCATTCGATGCGCCCAACTTGATAAGCAACAGCAACGCGCTCTGCAGCATTGCTGAGTTATTGTTATACCTTTTATTTATGTGTGTGCGAGTGTGCGACTGTGTGTGTAGGTGTGTCCAAAGCCCAGCCCCTGGCCCAGGCCCCCAAAACTTTTTTTTGTGAGTGGCTGCGCGATATCAAAATGTAAAATGTCTCGCATAACAAAGTTTTTGGTTTAAACATTTAACTAAAGCATGACAGTTATTGAATACCCTACACAGACAGCCAGTCGGAGCTGCTCTTTTGAAATATGAGCTGGAACAGGAGAGCTACAAGAGACTTAGAGCTAGAGCAACAGCATGAGAGGCAGAGCCAAAGCTTAAAGAATTTTGATATATTAAGAGTTGGCAAATCGCGCTTTAGCAACCCTTTAGCCAGACTCAGCTTTGCTCTAACTTAATTAAGTTTATTAATTAAATTTTTGTTATTTTATATATTTTTCTATATTTAAAGCTACAATTTGTTTATCCTGTTTGAAGGGTATTAAATTTGTAAGCTGTCGACACAGCAACTGCAGCTCATCAAAATTTTTATTGTAGTTACATCAAATTGAAGAGCAACTCCAGCTCTTCATCTCTCTCCTATTCCCCCCCCCCCCTCTCTCTCTCTCTCTCTCTTTCATCTGTCTGAATGTTCCACAACAAAATACAATAATTTCACTTGGCGTACAGTTTATTATATAATTTTTGTCCCTTTTTGACTTTTATCTTACGTTTATTATGCCCCATGGAATTTGCGGATTTCCAAGGGCTACATCTCCTGCTGCTGCTGCTGCTGCTGCTGTTGCTGGAGGTCAATGTCTCTTACCGCCAAGATGTGGTAAGACATAGCATACCCCGCCTTCAATGCTGCCTAGAGTTGTAATAACTTTTGCCCAAGTTTTGTTGTACATTTTGTTGGCCCTGTGGATTGTGCGATGGTTCCCCCCGCTCACGACTAAAGTGCTAAAATACTTTGACGCATTCTTTGCACTTCTTTCCCGGAGCAGCAGCTGTCCAAATGCCAAACTGTGAATACACACCTACACACAAGCCAGCCAGCCAGCTAGCCACCCACACACGCTCACTTGGCCAACCCTCGGCAAGTAAATGGAGAAGCTGAAGCTGGAGCTGAAGAAAAAAACGTTGACTTGTAATAATCATAATCGTAAATTTGCAAAAAGCTGGCCGAGCTGCGTCCTTATACTGCGCGCAAGGTCCTTTGGGGCCATTTAGCATTCGGATGAAACTGAAGATGTTGCGCCTGGGCGTTGGTGTGGGCGTGGGCGTGCTTTTGTGGGCGTGTGCCACGTTGTAGGCGTCATCATCATCATTTCGGTGCCTCCTCCGGCTTTCTCGTTTGCCGCATAACAAGTGCGTAGTGCCACGCCCATTTCGCCTCATCAAAATACTTAGCAAACGCCATTAAAAATCGCCCGACAGAAACAAGTTGAAAATTTCATAGTAAATTCTGTTTCGTTATTCAAAGAAATTCGGTCTGTGGCTCGGTTTACCAACTGCTAGAATTGAGTTTTTGTTAATAAGTTGAATAAATAAATAATGCTCTAGCTGCTGCTTCAGCTGCTGAAGCGAATCATTTTGGCATCAGAATTTCTGGCTTAAGCCGTTTCGGTTTATATTAAAACTGTTGCAGTCGATGCTGTGTCTCATATATTTTGTTTTCTCTACAATGTTTGCTTTGGCTAAAAATTAATTCTTACTCCTGCGAAGCTTTGCTCTTCTCCTTGCTGCGGCATATGGCACGCCTTGGCAAAGCATTTAAAAAGTTTCCCAAACTTCATTTGGAAGTTTTATTACCAGCTATGGCTGATGGAAGGGTACAGACGCGATGGGCCAGCTTCTTCTATCCACGCATTTTTGCACTGAAATTTGCTCTATTAAAATGCCAAGGCGGCGTTATGGCTTCGCCTTGCTCAGCTTGGCGAAAAGGCTTCAACGTGCAGCAGATGCCACTATCAATGCAGGTTGCTGTTGCTGCCCCCCCTTTTTGCCAGCCTGGCTGCCACTTTTTCCTCCTTTCAGTTCAAACATGGCCTTATCCTGGCTGCCTGGCTGGCTGTCTGGCTGTCCGCCTGTTTGGCTGTCTGTCGGCTTAGCAGTTATGTTCCGCAGCAGCTGCAGCTGCAGCATCCTCGTTGTCTCTAGCTAAGTCTTAGTTATGCGAGGCACTGGCATTTATCTTGTGATAATAGTTAGTTGTGCGTTGCGCACAGTGGCGCCAGCGAAAAGGGTTCATCCTCCTGGCAAATGCTCTTAAATATGAACTTAAGCTAATGCCCAACATAATGAGCTATGTCTATCATCGCATGCGAATCATTTCAGATGCGAATCCCCTTAGACTACGTTGCTGCTCCAGCATATTGTAGCATATGCTGCACTGCACTGGCGCCATTTTCTTTCTTTTCCCTAGCATATTATGCATCCGCAGCGAGTCACACACAATGTGGCTGCCACCCAGTTCCTGCCCCAGACCCACAGCCAGCCCCAGTTCCAATCTATGTTCCTTACAACCTACACAGACATTCGCCTGCTGCAACTCTTTTGGCTAAAATGTTTATCTATCTAACTGTAAGCAGTATAAACGCAGGCACACTCACACACAACCAACAACAATAACAATAACAACAAGAACAGAAACAACAACAACAGCAACAACAATAACAACAATATATAGATCTGTTTTAAGTACAAATAGTGTGCTCGAAGTTCTGGCCACGTTCTGTTGGCCCGTTTGAAATACTTTTGAGGTTTTCCTCTGTACGGCGACACACACGCACCAACTTCTATTGTTAAAGTTTGAGGCCGTGTTCGGTGCACGGGAAGGGGCGTGGCTCTGGCAAATTTCATGAAAATTGTCCACAGTCAGGAAAAGTTTTCTTCTTCTTAGTTTTTTTTGTTAGTTTTCCTCAGTTGCTCAGACGAAAGCGTTATTTTATTGAATTCGTTTCTTTTCTTTTTTTGACAAAATTGTTGGCACAAAGTTTTCCATTTCATTTTCCATTCTTGTCCATTTGCTTGTCTTTCGCCCTCTGTCTTTTGTCTCTCTCTCTCATTTACTTTGTTGCTGCCTGTGGCAAGTTTTTAAGAACTTGCTAGTTTTTTTTGTGGGTTTCGGGCAGATTTTCCACCTCGCCCTCTCATGTTTGCCCGTTTTTTTTTTCTGCACTTTTTTGTTGCATTAGGTGGCTGTTGAGGCGTAAAGTTCAATGGCGGGTTAAATGGACTTAATACAGGAACTTTTTAGAACTTTTTCTCTTCTCTTTTTTTATTATTATTATTTCGTTATTGTTGCCTGTGCTAAACGAAACTTCTGGCGTTGATCGTTCGTTCGGCAACAAAGTGAAAGTTTTTGTTGAACAGCTTAAAAGGAGATTGGCATTTTTGTTCCTGTTACTCGTTCAGCCAAAAAGGATAACAGGTTGAAATTTCCAGCTACATGCGCTTCATATTCCACACAAAGTTGCCTCTCGGATTTTTAAATATTCTTTCTTTTTTTTGTGTGTTAAACACGACGAAATAAACAGAATATGTTGAAGTGTGATTAAATGAAACTTTTATTTAATGGAAGTTCTATTGGTCTCTCCCTCAACCAAATATTTGTTATATTTAAATTGAATTTCCCCTTTGGACATACCCTAAAAAACCCTTTGCATGTTTTACTTCACTTCACATTTACAATTTATTTAAAAATTCATTATATATATTTTTACCTGTCCAGCTCAGCTTCTCGTGTCTACTCTTATTTTTTTTTTTTTTGCCACCACCAAAATTTTCAAACCTTTAACACATTTTGCAAGTCATTCAGTAAACAACAAAGGCATAAAAAAAGTGCAAAACGTTCAGCGCGTGTCTAAAAATTAGTTTCCCTCACGACAGGCCCTAGTGGACACCTACTCCGACTCCTCCTCCGCTCTGACGACACCGCCGCCGCCGCCGCCGCCGCCGCCAACGTGTTTGCTTACAAAACTTGGCAGCAAAGAAATTTGTAGCCAGTTATGCAAAAAAGGCCAAAGAGAAAGAGAGAGAGAGAGAAAAAAAGAAATATATAAAAATAAAATAAAGAAAAAAGTGAAGCAAACTGCGGCCCGTGTCAACTTTTTATGCTTTTGCCCAAAGGACATGGCAGCAATTTTTTCGTATGCGCCTGCAAGAGTTGGAAAGAGGAGAGTATGCGAGTATGGGGCCGGCTGATTGGGGGAGGTACTAGGCGACAAGTTGTTAAGTAAGCAGCGACAACTCAAATAAAGGGCCGTTGGAGGGCTGTCTGCTGGGCGCCGAAAATGTCTGCTGCCCTTTTTTTTGGCATAGTTTGTGGAGCGTAAAAAGTTGTGTGAGAAAAAAAAAGGGAAGTGAAGAGATGTGAAGAGAAGAAAACAAGAACAGGGCGGAGGTGTGAAAAAGGTGCCTATTTGGCTGGACAAAAGACCAAAGCTTGTGAGTATTTGCAGCTCTTTTCCGCTGAGATTTTTCTTGTTTCGCTTTTTGTTTTATGACAATGCAAACAAAACAACAGCCAAGTGAGAAAAGCAAGCGCCGCAGACGCAGACGCAGCCGCACTGCGAGAGAATCGCCATGGCAGAAGAAGAAACTGCGGAATGTCATTGTATATGCATATTAAAATTTGCTTATGCCAAAGGCAGGCGGCAGCTGGTGCAGGAGTTGGACACGGAGCTGGAGATGGCCCGAAGTGGAAATGGAATTGAGCTGAAGCTGAGCTGAACTGAGCTGAGAAGGGCTGTTGTCTTGTGGCTCTCTACCTGCAGTTTGTCTTAGGCGGCTTTTGTTTGGTTTCCGCTTCACACTTCACTTAAACAGCGGAGGGGTGGCAGAGGAGTTGGGGAGGCAGAGCTGCTATTGCTGCGGTTTATGTGACATGCGGGCGACGCGACACTCGCTGGCAGGTGAGTGGCAAGGCAGGCCAAGGCGTGGCAAGCACAGAAGTCATACAACAGACGCAACAACAACACAAAAGGCACAAATAACAACAGCAGCAACAACAACAACAACTTGTCATACAAAACGGCTGGCGACAATCAATGGAATTTATATGGCCCGGTCGAAAGACCGAAAGACCGCGAGGCACTCGCAGAACCAAACTCGCACTCGCACTCGGATGCAGAGCCAGAAACAGAAACTGAGCCTGAATCCAAAAAAAGCGAAACCCGCAACCCTCAGCTAACATTTCGCCATGTGTGTGTGTGTGTGAATGTGTGTGTTTGTACTTAAACATTTTTAACGCCATTTGATGCCTTTTCACACATCGAGGGAAGCGAAAAACAAACAGACAAACTCAAGAAACACTTAGTCGGGCAGCCCCTTCGACATTTCCTACCTCATCGTCTTGTATGTGTGCGTGTGTGCGCGAGTGTGTGCGAGTGTGTGTTGGTATCCTTGAGTTAATTCCAGCACACACTCACATTTGATCCTGCCAGCAAGTCGCTTAATGCTTTCTGTGGTTTTGTGTTTACACTAAACGGAATAGCAAAACCCCAAAATCCAAGTCCAAACTAAGGCAAACCACGCCCTCCTTCCCCTGCCTCTGCCCCTGCCCCAGAACCAGCTACTGTATTGAATTTCACGCATCATTTGCCAAAGGCTGCTTTTTGGCTTTGCCACTCCATCTCCACCACCAACTCCAGCTCCAACTCGGACTCCGACTCGGCCAGCGTGTCCTATGGCAAGGCTGCAACTTTGCGACTTTGCGGCTTAGGCGCTGGGGCCCCAAATGCTTGTTTAAAATTAAAACAAATAGACTCACGTCCTAGTGTGGGAGTATGTGTGTTGAGTAGGCGGGGCTGTGGTTAGGTGTTGGCATTTAATTTCAGACAGGTGCAAACTGTGAAAGGCGAGAGACCAGTAGAAGGAAATGCTATATGCTTTGCATATTTGAAAATTCGTTTAGGGTTCTGAATTTGCGGTTGCCAAAAATAAAGTGGAAATGCTTGGGAAATGCGGAAGGCAATATATAACGAAGTCACGCTGAATGCGAATCAGGTGTGTTAGGCACTAAAAATTTAAGGCTGCCTGGTGGCTGGTAGCAAATGGAATAGTCGTAAAAAAGAGTTGAGCAAAGTTTGCATTTCCCCCAACTTGAATAATCATAAAACAAGGCAAGCAAAGTTTAGCGTATCTGCTAATCATATATGCCCAGCAAATGGAAAAGCTCGTAAAAAAGTATTTCAATAAAGTTCTTTTTTCTAAATGAGTATAAGCAATGGAAACAGTTATAATGCAGAGTGGCAGGTTACAGGGCATCTGATAGGGTGTCTATAGTGAAGTGTCTGGCGTAGGGTATTTGATAGTCTTATATTATTCTTTTGTGCTGTTATTTTTGTTTTATCTCTGTAACAAACCCCAAAAACCACAAACGAACATTTTGTAATTAACGTAACGCAAAGAGACGCACATACATATATATTTATATATATATAAACAGACCATATATATATATATATATGTATATATTTGTGATTGGTATATTTATATATATATATATATATATATGTAGTTGTTGGCCATTTGCTGGTTTTTGTCTACCGAACTTTTCCCAATGCTGATTAATGTAGATTGCCAGCCAAATGTGTGCACGTTAGCATTAAAAATTTTTCAACTTTTATTAGACCAATTAAATTGTGGTTGCACATGAATACAGAAGAGTCTGTTTTTATTTACAATGTATATATATATATATATATATATGTATATATGTATATATAATATATATATATATATATATATATATATATATATATATATATATATAATACATATGTATATATGTATATATATCTTTTTTTGTTAGTAAATTTATTTGGTATTTAATGTGCAGTAATTTTCGGTCAACAATGGGACAATCCATGTAAGTGTGGAGCTATTAAGACATGAAGATATTTTGTTCAGCTAAAGTAGAGTAGTGGCGGGGGCGGTGGCGGTGGCGGTGGCGGTGGCGCTGGCGATGGTGGAGGCGTGGCAGCTGGGTACTGCTCAACTAATTAGCCATCATCATCAGCGGCGGCGGCTCTACACATTTACCATCAGACACACAAACAGTTAACTGCAGTCGGTTTCTGGTCTGGTCAGGTCTAACCGCAGGTACATGATGATCAGCTCGCGGGCAGGTGAGGCAGCGCGGGGCGTTAGTAACTAAATTAGCGGCTGGCCAGAGCAACAAATACTTGACGTGGAGATTGCTACGTTTTTCTTTTTTTTTTTTTTTTTTTTTGGTTCTTTCATTGTTTTTGTTGTTTTTTTTCTTCTTTCTCTTTCTTCTGGTTGCTATTTGTTTCCGAATGCAACCACAAATTATTGAGCCGCCGAGTGTTTTAGTGGTTGCCTTTTTGGTGGCTCTTCGCTTGAGCTCCCTTTCCAGTTGCAGTCGGTTGGCTAATACAGACATCTTTTCGGTTCCAGAGAGTGGCGCACTTTTAGATAAAAGGTTTTTCATGTCGTCTCCATTTCAAATTCATTCTCATAGCCAGCCTGCAAAAAGCATCTAAAAGTTGAGACAGAGCAGACTGTGAACGACTCTGGCAGTTGCCGTAGCAGCAGCAGTAGTAGTCGTAGTAGCTCTTTCTCCTAACGCTCTCGTCACTCGTGAAAACTTTTAGTGGAAACCGTTGGACAGCAAATTATGCATGCAGTGTATGGTGGTTCAGAGTGTGGAGTGGGGAGAGTGGGGAGAGAAAGAACTCTTAAAAGCCCACAGCTTATTAATGTTTGTCCAAAATTTAAGTGTCTGTTGGCATTTGCCCTCGCCCCGAACGGCTACCTCAACTTCGTTTTTTTTATGTGATTTAAGTTGGCTAAAATGATTTCGTCTGTCATTAATTTAACCAAACCCAACGTCAAAAGCGAGTTATTAGCGTGCGGGTCCCCCAAACACGTTTCCACTGCCAGTTGTTAGCTGTTTTCTGTTTTTTCCCCCGAGATGAGTGGAGTTCGCGACAGAATCGCTGCAGGCCTTTGCCGTCTTATTGCTATCTGCTGTCCAGCGTTGTCCGCTGTCTACTGAAGAAGCTCTTAAACGTGACGCCGACTGCCGAAATGACAACAAATTAGACAGTTAATGTTAACAATCTTTTATGATATTTACATTTCGGGAAAATTGTTTATGTTGATTCATCATCAGACGACAGGAATGTGTGTGAGGGAGAGAGAGAGAGAGAGAGAGAAAATTTTCGAAAGTTATGAAGCATTTAAGAGATGTTTTTTCATAGAGTTAATAAACTATATTATGGGAAAAGTTTGAATGGGTATACAGCTCTCTAAGGGAAAACTAACATATATTGCTAAATACTTCTGCTGTTAATCTAACAATTCTGATATATTCGGCTAGTAAGCTTCAAGTATTTGCTCTCGATTTATCTATTGCTATTTCCATTATTTTGTTTGCTTTGCTATTTGCGCCGTTATTTAATGTATCATTTTTTTCATCTGCTCTGCTCTGTTTTGGCCATTTTAAAGTGGAGCATTGGCTTGGCCATCAATCATTTTAGCCGGAAAACAGTCTAACGCGCTTAGCTTCAGCCGCTCAGCTGTCGACTCGAATGCGTATCAGCCATATCACATGGCTGGCTGCCTGCCTGCCTGCCCCCTGCCACGCCCCCCACAACATGTCAACAATACAAATGATGGGCGCGTTTGTGTAGTGGGGGCGTGGCATGGCAGCAGGAGCAGCAGCAGCACCAGCTAACTGTAATAGAGATAAATTCGCGTCATTTTTTGTCGTTGTTGTGATAAAAAAAAAAAAGAAAAGAAAGAACGAACGCAGCCCGTGTGGACCAAATCATTGGAGTTTGGGGAGTCTACTGCCTGCTGCCTGCTCCCTGCTCTGTGCTCAATCAGCACACTGCCGAGAATGTCATTTGGCGGCCACTTTAATGATGCGCTGACACAAGGTGTTTGGCAACAGCTGCTGCGCATAAGCAAGAGGCGGGAGCATCAGCCCGCCCTATCTAGGTCTAGCGTGGCATTAGCGTGCCGGCTTGGCCATGACCATCAAAAGTTTGCTCCACTGCGCACCACCAGTATCCACTGCAATCCACCCGCTACGTGCGATTATTATCATCAATTTTCTGGCGAGCAGTTGAGTGATGATTGTGCTGCTCTCAATTGTTGTTGTTGTTGTTGTTGTCGTGGGTGGCAACACAACATTGCAGATAAGAGGAAAACAACTCCAAAACCAACTTCAACTTGGACTACAATTTGAACTGCCAAAGTCCAACTGACGCGACTCGAAAGCGTTAAAACGAACTCAAGTGGAAAACAATCTAATTTGCTAAAATTCCTTCCGCTTAAGCTTAGCTCCTGTCTCCAGTCGCCTGCCTCCAGTCGCCTGCCTCCAGTCGCCTGCCTCCAGTCGCCTGCCGCCTGTCGTCTCTCCTCAATCCCATCCTGTCCATCTCTATAGATATTTGTCTCCTCTGCCTTGTATTGCCTGGCCTCGCTCTGGCTTCTCAACTCAATTAAAGTTGATGGCAATTTTCCTCGTCGTCATCATCTTTGTTGCTGTTGTTGTTGTTGACGTTTTCTTAGCCAATATTGTTGACTGCTTTGGGTTTATTTAGTTGGCTTTTGCTTGTTTTACGAGCTTAAAAAGCGCTTGCACAGACCAAGCAAATATATTTATATAAATTTATTTGCCTATAATTTAATTGAAGTCAGTCGACTGAAGTTTTTATGGCCTTAGAATGAGATTCTATGGCCACATGATAAATGGCCCAGACCTGATTGGCTTTAAGAACTTTCCTTAGTTAGTTGAGCAATAATTAACTTTAACTAGATGCTACTTTTGATCTTCAGTTAAATATGAACTTAGTATGACTTCCATTGTGTCCACTCTCAAGTTTCTCACTTTCTATTCTGCTATATTCATAATAAGACATTTTGATTTTCACATGCTCCCTTAAGTACCTAATTAGATCTTTTGAGTTGATAGCATTTGCTTATATTTCTGGCCATTTCCTTGGCTTACACACGCTTGGCCAATTTCTCTATTAGTCGACGGCGTGTTTGACCTTTTGGCAATTTGGCTGCTGAACCCAGGGAAAAGCAGGACGAGCGTTAATCTATTGTTTTGGCAGCCAAGCAGGCAACACGATGACATAGCGCCGTGTGCCCCTTGCATGGCCTGTGACCTCCTATTATCACTTTTTGCCTGACATAACAAAATACACGAACATATATGTATATATAGGTATATAAGACCTGATATATAGCACATGTGCACATGTGGCTCTTAAATTGTATATGGACTGCTTTTTGGGCATTCGGCCATTAATGTCATGGAGAAATATTTTGCTTGCGATTGGAAATTGTTTGTCTTTTGTCTTTCGGGCCCGGCCCAGCTTGACATTGTGTTATCCTTGTTGACCCCTGACCAGTTGACCAGTTGACCAGTTGACCAGTGGTCGGTGGTCAGTTCTTTGGTATCTGGTTTATGACTTCACGCTCTCGTTGATATATGAGGCATTTGCATGTGCTATAAATTATGCTCGGCCGAGCTTGGCTTTTGCTCATTTAATATTCATAAATTTAGACTTGCGCCACGCAAAAACAACAAAAAGAAAGGAAGAAAGAAAACAAATTTGTGTGTGTGCTGCTGGTGTGCTGGTGTTATACGGCAGACTAATTTCGACTGCAGGATTGTCATTTGTTTCTACACACACACACACACACACATATACACATACACTCGCACACACATTCGCACCCTACTTTAATCCACATAAGCCGCCCTCTCTACTTGCCTGCTAATTGTTTTATGTGCCAAGATTTGTGTCGACTGTCGTCTTGGCGACGAGGGGAATGGGTGGAGGTGGTTACGCCTTAGACGCCCTAAACATGTTTGCTTGCCAGCCACGCCCACGCCCATAGAAGTTATTGTACTAGGGAGTTTGCGGAAAGCACCGCGAAGGAGAGAGGGCAGACAGCCTTGTTTTCACTTGCTTTTCGATTAGAGCTGCTGCGTAGCAGGCTCTCTGCTAACAACGTGGAATTAATTCGTTTTATGTTTCCTGTTCCAATAGCTGCGAATGTATTTATGTATCTGTATCTTATGGATATGCGTTGCTGCTGCTGGCTGCCGCTGCTGCTGCTGCTGCTGCTGCTTACGCCTACATATTGATTTTCGTATTTATCTTGCGCTTTCTGCTGCTTTTCATTACTTTGCGCTGATGATTTCTATTGGCTTTGGACCTTTGCAGAGGCCCTGGACCCGAATCCGATTCCGAATCCTGCTGCCCGTGACTTTGTGAGCTTCCAGCGCCTGCAGCGCTACCTTTGTGCGTGCTTCTCTCTCTCTCTTTCTCTACCTATTTCTATCTCTGTCTTTCCACATCCATTTACGCTTAGCCTCTTCCCATCCATTGTGCAAGAAAAATGATTGCAAGCAAAGTGCCTAGGCAAAAGGTGAGCCCCAGCACCTGAACCAGAGCCAGCCAGAGCCCTTGCCAGCTCAGTCTTTGTGCTGGCTGCGTGTGTGGCCCGCGGCTGCCTGGCAAATCTATCAACTGCTGCTCCTGCCACACTGCCTCGCCCTACAGCTGGCTGCTTTATTGAGTTTTGTGCGCTAGCAAATTGCATTAGACACTGGGGAAAGGCTATGGCAAGCTTTAAGAAGAAGAAGCACCAGCAGCAGCAGCAGCAATAGAGTTATGTATGGCTTCAACAGCTGCAAGTCGCAATTCGATTTTCGACACAAATAAAACATGTCATAAATATGCATATGAAGTACAAAACGTAGCCCAAAATCTTCAAGTGGTTTCGTTTGCTGAAAGACATTTCAAGAAAAATGAAATTTCCCTCAACGCTCTGCCCTAGCTGTAGCTCAACAAGTGTAGGTCGATTGTCTGGGACTTGCCAGGCCAGTCCTTTTTCACTCGTCAAAGGTCGAACAACAAAGCGTGAGCAGCGTAGCGTTTGTAACTCGATCACCCACATCCACAGCTCCATGGCCATCATCAACTCGATTTCGAAATTTCAAAACCTCAACTTCAAATCCTTTTCAAGCGCTGCTACCCTGCAGCACTGGCTGAACAGTTGAGCTGTGTGTGAAGCTGAGGCATTAATGTCTTATTGACAGCTAAGGATTAGAATGAAGCCAAGTGCCTGTCTGTCAGACTGCCTGCCGTCCCCTACCTCTCTCTCTTTCTCTCTCGCTCTCTATCTCTCTTGCCGTCTGTGTGTTTGAAAAGGGATTATAAAGCGATTTGTTTGTTGAAAATTATGAATCTGGGAACACAGGCTGCCTGCTCAAGCAGCTCCCACACGATGTGTGCGTGTGTACGAGGGTGTTTGTCTCAAGACTTGCCGAAATATGCTGGGAAGCCAGCCTTAACTTGGATGCATTCTTTACCCACATTTGATGAATTTTGACTTAAGCTGGAGCTTATGAAAATTGATTTCAACTTACAATGGAGCTAGTTACAAAAGCAAAATTCTGTTATGTAGTAGCTTAAGTATACCAATCACATTTGAACAAGCTGGCTGGGATGAGTTTGCTTTCAGTTTCTCTAAGTCAACTGGAATTGCAATCTTATCTCGATTTAGACAAAACTAGATTTTCTCCTTCTCTTTTCTTTGAACTAAGTAACATTTTGATTACTTTATTAGGCTTCTTTTTAAACAATGTCAGCTTTAGAGCCTAGTTAAATCTCTTATCTAATCTCAGCGCTCAGCTTTGGGTCCACAAAATCGTTGTGTTTCTGTTTCTATTGCCTCGTCATGTGGCAGCGACACAACAAGTGATCAAGTGGCTTGATCTTTTGCTTCATTAGGTTCGTTTATCAATGTTATGCATATGTTGAAAATGCTTACACGCTCCGATCGGATTGAACGATCTGTAGATTTGCTGTGCGACAACCATAAACAACCAAATTTCGTTTGCCCTTCATTGATTTGAATTGGAATTGGAATTTGAATTTGAATTGGCAATAAAACGCTGAGTTTATCAGTTGTCGAAGTTGTGCCTTCACGGAGACGATTTCTTTTTCCAGTTTATCCGCTGACTGGGTCCAACTTGTTATACAACTCTATTAGTTTTTCATGCCCAGCCACAGCTGCATACAAATCAACTAATTTGCTTTTGAAATACCACTCGAGTCGGTGCAGCAGCAACTACTTGAGGCAATTCCTTGATTTCGTTGCAAGACATTTTTCTCTCTCTCTTTCTGTCTTACTCTCTGTCTTGCTAATAATTAATGTAAATCTATTTTCTGCTCGAGTTTGGGTATTTTATCGCTTTGGCATTTGAATAGATTTTCAATTTTCATGCATTCGTATCCGAAAGTTTCATTGTCTTTAGATCTGACTGCTTGTCATGTCTATCTCTCTCACTCTATTACGACTCCCGTCTTGGCCAGCTTCAATGTCATGGAATGCTATTATATTTTTGCTAGTTAACTCAATTACTTTGACGCTAAAGCTTTGCCATTACACAGTAGATTGGGCGAGGGACAGGGCTGAGACAGGAGCTTTTACTCCAGCTTTTGGTCCAGTCATCAGGCATGACAGGCCGAGTCTCTATTTCCCAGTTGCTTCATTATTAGTGCAAATTATGGCTGCCCAGCTTCCATAACCTACAGCAGCAACAACAACAGCAACAACAAGGGCAACTTCTGTCCTTTTTGCTGCCTTGTGTTGTTTCATTCCTTGGGAATTCCAGTAGATGACTTGCCCAAAGACCAAAAAACTGAAGTCCTGAAAAAATACACAACTCAACCGAATACCGAAAACTGAAAGCCGAAAGCCGACAGACCAAAAGCAAAGCAAAAATTCAAGGCACGTTTCTGTGCTAAAACATGAACATCCTTCGACGATGCTTTAAAATGCCAGACAACTCAGACAAACTGACAGCAAGCGAAATCAAATTTGATTGTGGGCGTCAGACTCTGGGCCTATCTATTGCTCTGTGCGCTGTGCTCTGGAATCCTGGGCCCACGCATCCTTAGCTGGTATTTCATGTTGATGGTCGCAAATTTGGCGCTTCATTATGTAATATTATCCGATGGCTCTCGTTTGCGCTAGGCACTCGTGGGAAAATGCATAAATAGAAAAATTAATTCAGTGTATTGTGGCTAACCAATATTTTGATTTGCCAAAAATAGAAAAGAGGAAAAAGGAACATTAACAGACCATTTCAGGCCGTTAAATCTTATCGTATGCATATTTTGCTTGTTTATTGTTATCACGAGTGAACTCGATGATTTGTTTGGGCTTTGTTCGAGCCTTTGTTGTTGCCCAACTTTCACAAGATTTTGGTTTGGCTTAGAAAAAGAAAACTTTCAACTTTTCGAGATGTTCATTGAGTAGACACAGATACAAATACAATTCGATTTTCTATTGTCTCTTTAATTATTGAAGGCTATTTCAATTGATTGGCTTGATGTGGAATTTTCAGCTAATTTTGTTGTTGACCTCATCCCTTTAATGCAAATACAAGTATTTATGACTGTTTTTGTTCCGTTTCGCAGTTCGCAGTTCGCAGTTAATTCTCCGTATTAAATGAAAAGCCAACTCGCATTGTAAACATTTGGCAATGCCTCCACCCGAATGTTTATGTAGTTATTTTCTGGCATGTTGGCATAGTTATAAGCGGGCCAAATGTGCGCGGGTGTGTGTGCGTGTGCGAGTGCTGCCTCGCTTGGCTTCATATCGTATTAAATTTCAATATGTATGGCCCCATTTATATTTACGCACAGGGCAAATAAAAATATGTGAAATATATGTATAAGCGAAAATAATGTTCAAACATTTGCACTAATTAAAAAGCTGTGTGCAAGTGTGCGTATGTGCGTGTGTGTGTGTGTGTGTGTTTAAATGCGAATACAAATACAACTCGCAGGGCATTAAGCGAGGCGGGGGGAATCGTAGGACATGTGTAATTGCTTTTCTGCCAACAACAATGAAACGCATATTTGTTGTGCGCGTTTGTGCACGTGTGTGTGTGTGTGTATGTGCGTGTGTGTTTGTATTATTGTTGTGTATTGTCATATGTATTGTTACATTGTATTATTTCTTTTCTGTTTTTTTTTTTTTTGTTTTTGGTGGTGGGCGTTGTGCCGGCTCCATTCAATTGGCAAACATTGGCTGGCAGCCGGTTTTGCCGCCCGAGGCACGAATCCGCCAAAACGATTGAAACTGAAGACGTTTTGGACATTGGACGACGCCCACGCACTTGGCGGCATGTGGCAACCAGGCAACTGGCAGCTGGGGCAACCAGGCAACCAGGCAACCAGGCAACTGGCAGCTGACAGCTGTCGCAACATTGCCCAAGTCAAAGCCACTCGACAGCGACTGCCATCAAAGACAAATCAAACAAACGACTACAGTAGAGTGGAGAGATTCACGTGACTTTACAATTTATTTGAGGCATGCAGCGAAATAAATTTATTAATAGCCGAGCTGCATGAAGCAGAAGAAGAGTAACTGCCACCCACACGGCCAACTGGGAGTAAACAGCAACCCGTTTACAACCAGGTACTCCACTCAGGCTCAGCTGTCACTGTGAGTGTGTGAGTGCTTGTGTGTGTGTGTGTGTGTGTGTGTGTGTGTGTTCATTCATTCAAAAAGATTCGCAATTCGTATTCGCTTGCGTGAAGCGAAATTCTCTTTCTTTCTCGGCGTCAATTTATGCGCATCACGTTTTCTCATTTTCGAGAATGACTAAATATCGCTTACTCCACTCAATTCCGCCACCGGCTGCACCACCTCGGCCCACATTTGGCCTTTTGTGTGGTGCACGGAGTTTGGTTGCAGTTGCAGCCGTTGGCACAAATATTATTTAACCATTTGCCACGTGAAAAGTTTTTCAGTTTCTATATGTAACTACATCTATTGCTATAGTTACACAGTTATCTCTACTATATAGGAGTGTATATATACGTGTGTGTGTGTCTGTGCGACGAGGCGTGGCAAGTGCAGCAGTAGTTTTTTTTGGCTTTTTTGTGGTAGCAGAGACCTCACCTGAAGCTGCATTTTTCATTTGGCGTTGAAGTTCGGCGACTGTTCAGACTGCTAATGCCAGAAACGTGCCGAATGTTTCAGTGAACGGCTCTCACTCAGACAGAGGCGTCGCTTTCAAAAGGGGCACATCATGGGCATCATTAAAGCAGTTGCTGAAACTTTGCTTGAAACTGATAGAGATGGAAATAATGAGAGAAAAACTGTCTTTAAATTGAGCTTTAATGTAAAGCTATATATATTTACACCAAGTCAAAGTAGATATTTTCCCACAAATTGAAAGTATCTCACGATATTTGTAACACATTTGCACCTATTGATTAGTTTAGTTAACAGTTGCTTCTGAAATACCTAGTAGTATAGCATTCCCAGCTAGCTAAGCCACTGGCACTGAATGTAAGTGCAGCACTTGTCGCTTGCAAATTAGTGTTAATTTATCATGATTATTGTTTCACAACGATTCGCAAATTGAGTTCGCTTAGTCAAGTGATGGCAACAGAGTCAGAGTCCTGGCTCTGTCCCTCTGTCCCCCTGTACCCCTCTGCCCCCCTGTCTCTCTGTCTGTTTGTGTTTTTTAATAAAGCAAATTCGAGCAGACCATTGAGTAGAAGAATAGCAGCAACTGTAACTAATGCTGTCTTCCAGACTGATATCAAACTGTCAAGCTGTCAATTCTCGTTAGAAGCGTTTGCCATATGGACGATGTGGGGAGTAGAGCTGTGCGCGCTGTAGAAGCTGTATCGAGTGCTGTTCAAAAATTCAATTTCCAGTTGAAAAGATACAACGATAGCAGCATGAATTGTGAGATGGGGGACTGGGGGTTTTCGGTTGGCTGCTGGAGAACTGCACGTGTATCGAACGTATCTTGGTGGGGGCATGGTCGGAGTTGTGGCAAACAAATTGGAAATAGGTACAAAACAGTCATTGAAAAACGATTGCTGACGTGGCTCTGGCAGGTGATGCATGACGCCAGTGTCAATCCTAGCCAGGGCTGGGCAGGATTAGCGCAAGAGCAATAGCTGAGCTTAGGCTGAGCCGAAACATATGAAAAATGTGAAAGCCTTCATATTGACAGCACAATTAAGACTTTAATTGGCTCGACTAACATGGACTTATCTCTCTCTCTCTCTCTCTCTCTCTCTTTCTCTCTGTCTCTCTATGTATAGGCTATTTGGAGCTGCAGTAAAGCTGGCGCAAATCCGTTCAAAATGTGCACAAGACAGCTGCAGTAGACAGAGGCGATAACTGGCAACAGCGCAGTCAAAGGATTGGCAAGAGAACGAAGCAAATCTGACCCTCTTCTTCAAACAACTGTCCATTGGTCCCCACCTACCCGCACACAGTATGCCATCAATTGCCAACATCAGTGTCAGTTCTAGCGAAAGCGCCAGGACGACATCGACAACAATGGTCAGCTTCCTGCCAGGCAACGATGCCCGCCTTAGTTACATTGTAAATCAAGTCGCGTCCGCATCCGCTGCCGCCGTCTCGCCCGCCCTGCCCACGTTCAGTCCGCCACGCATTGAGAGCTTGGTGGCCAGCTCGGCGGAGGATTTGAGCAGCTTTGGGGAGGTGACATTCGACATCTTCGATGACGATGACGATTTGTTTGGCTCGCCGATGGCCTTCGATGCCAGCGAGCAGGGCCTGTGGAATGGACGCTTTGTGCCGCCGCCACCGCGGCCGCCTTTCTTTGTCGATGAGCCCGTGCTGAGCGATGGCCTAACCACATGTGATTTATGCTCCTGGGCCATGCCCACCAAGAGCACATTCATGTTTGAGGGTACGATAGGTAAGCCAACTCTCCCTCTCTCCCTACCTCTCTCTCTCTCTCTCTCTCTCTCTCTTTCTTTAGCTCTATTTCCATCTTTTTTTTCTAACCGTATATCCTTGCTTGTTCCGCTCTTGCAGAGAAGGCCACGGAACTGGGCTGGCCGCTGACGCTGATCATTGTGTCAGTTCTATCGGCGCTATTGGGCGCCATCATCATGATTGCCGTGGTGCGTTGCCGGCGCAAAAAGTCGTCTAACAATCGCAATGGTGAGTATTGTGCCAACTGCCAATAGCTGGCGGCAGCTGTTTCTCCAACTGTTGCCACAGTTTTGTGCATCTGTGCCTCCATCTCTCTTGTTGCAGACACACATGTTCAGTGGTGGTCGCGCAACAAGCGCGCCCACAGCAATGGAGCAGGCACGGGCAACAGTGGCGGTGCTCCAATTGCCGGCAGCAGCGCCCACAACAACAACAATCATCTGAGACGCAGCAATATTTATACAGCACACCCGGCGGACAGCATACGCGGCCTGCATCCGTTACCGCTGCCGCTGCCACTGCCCATGCCGCCCACGCTGGCGGCCACATCTACACCGATGTTAGCCGTGTCCCCATCGGTGGCAGGCAGCGCGCCGTCAAGCCAACAGCAGCTGCAACAGCAGCAGCAGCCACACTATTTCCATCCATATCACCACCACCATCATCATCATCATCAGCAGCAACAGCAACAGCAGCAGGCGCCCCTGCCTCCACATTACCCGCATGACTGCGACGAGGACGCCGCATATGAGGAGCCCGAGTATCATCAACCACAACAGTTGCACACTAGCTCCAATTCCAATTCCATGTCGTCGGTCACGTCATCGCCAGCGCCCACTGAAGCCGCCAGCCACTGGCCACAGGCCGGCACCATGGTGGTCGCCAGCTGAGAGATGGCCGAGAGCTGCGCCTGGGCGCGACAGCGTCGGCGCAGCCTGAGCAGCGGCTGGATCTGGCAGTGACATGTTGCACGGCAACATGCTGCTGCAACACTGGCAGCACTGGCAACACTGGCAACACGAGCTGCTTAAAATGCGGCACACAAATTCTGGTGCAGATCATAAAAAGGATTACACGTAACATTTTGTGAAGTTTATTTTGTTTTCTTGCTGTGAGCCAGCAAACCAGTCCATAAGCATCTAAGGATTCACTTCAGTGTCTGACTGACAGCCACTGTGTGTATTGGTATGTGTATGCATGTGTATATCTGCGTGTGTGTGTATGTGTGAGTGTCTGTGTCTCCAATTGGGAAAACCGAAACGAATTTAGTGTCACTTCCACTTCCGTTGTGCAAACTATCGGAGCAGCCAACAAAACCAAAAAACCGACACCCAGACAGACGAGGTGGGCTGGTATCCTAGAGAAGAGACACAGAGAGAGAGAGAGAGAGAGAGAGAGTGAGAGAGGGAGAGGGAAGGCTTACTCTTGCTGATGGCGGGTTATGTGGCAGCATGCTCTTTACATGCCTTGCACGTTTTATCCTTTATTGCCGTTCGGCATTAGTACAGGGATTTTGTCAGATTAAAGCAAATAAAGGGCGTGCTTTTTGTTTCCAGCTTTTTGCAACTGGCAACTGGCAACTGCTCTGTCGATGATGCCACAAGTTTAAATCGTTGTTAAAGTGTGTGTGAGCTTGAGTGTGTGAGTATGTGTGTATTTCAAATACCATATGTGGTAGAGTATGAGATAGAGAGTTTATTGAGACTATGTAGACATTGTAAAATAGCAATTTAGGCAAGCTAAAGTTCTATATATGCCAGGACAATGTTAATCTAACTATATATAAACTAACTATATATGAAACAGGATTAAAAATATTTTAGTTTTACTGTGATGTTGCCTTGCTTGGGCACAGGGTATTTATGAGTCGTTCAATGCAATTGAAATGATACAACTACTGTTTTTTTTCTCGTCTACATAGATATTTTCGTTTAAAGCTTTTGTCAATGTGTGTGTAAGTGTGTGTGTGTGTGTGTGTGTTAACTGGTATCTGCTTGTATGGCACTGTGTTTGCTGGCTTGTTCTCGGCTGCAAATGGCACAAAACTTTGTGGCTTTTCATTTCATTCCTCTTGTTTTGTGATTACAAAAGCAAATAGTTTATATATATATAAAGATGTATGTATGTGTGTGTGTCTATTGCCATAGCAGAAGAACGAAGAAAGACAAAAAAAAAGAAGAAAATTAAAGCCTAAGCTCAAAAACGAAAGCTTTGCAAATATTGGCAGCATTTTGTATGGGCCTGCTGTACTTTGGACATTTAATGTCTTTATGATAGCTAAACGTCCAAATGGGCCCGACAAGTTTTGTCAACCTAAAATAATCTCTTAAAGTATTTGTAATAATCCCAGGAACATTTAACATTTGCAGTTGCATTCAATAAGCCTAATACAAAATTCATGTCATGCATATCAAATAAGCTTAAACTACAACAGCCACAACAACAAAAGTACTTAAAACAACAGGCAAACTAGAGCCTATGTAAATACACTGTAAATATAAATATATGTACTTACTTATTTGCAATTCAGCAATTTTTGCTCCAATTAGCAATTAATCCAATGCGAAAAGTTTCTTCAACTTGAGAATAAATAATTTATGTAGAGCATTGTATGAGCGCAAATGGCAAACGGAACATTCCTCTTTAAAGTTCAAGTTATTGTTTTGTTTATACAATATCAACAACAACAACAACAACCAAAGACTAGTCATTTAAGTCAAATTGTTGCTATGTACAAACTATTTAGAATTAAAACAAAAAAAAATCAGCCTAAAACTTTACAAAAAAAAACACACACACACACATAAAAAGAAAAATAATGAAAAATTACTCCTAATAATTCGATTTAATCTTTTGCTTAATTTAAATGCAATTTCGCATTAGTTTTAGAAACAAAACAAAAAACAAAAACAGAAAACAAAAACACAACTGCAATATTGTATTTTAAATATTTATTCATTAAATGCACTTTTCACAGCATAACATTAACAATAATATTAATAACTATAATAATAATTATAATTATAATGTTAACTAGCATCGATAATGGGATGAAGCAGACAGGCAGCCAGACATCCAGTTTCATAAATAGCAAGCGCCAATTCAACTACTAAATGCAACTCGAAAAGTTCCAATCTAGCATACATATAGCCTAACTAATTATGTGGACAAATGGACAAATTGTAAACACGAAATCCAAAACAAAAAAACAAAAAAGATTCATTTCAATAAATTGTGCAGAAATTATTCAGCAAATTAAAACAAAAAAAAAAGAGAGAAAATCACAAAAAAAAAATCATAAAACAAATACAATAAAATTCCAAATAAAATAAATGAAATAAAAACAAATATTTAATTGCCTTTTACTATTTATTCAAAATAAAAAATCAACATTTTAGCGAATTGAAGCTATGAATAAATCATTATTTAATTCATTTTTTATTTTGCATTTATTCTATATTTGTGCGGTAACCCCAGTTTATCTGCCCGAACCCGGACCTGCCATAAACTTCAGCTGAATGCCTCGGAAGACATCAAAATGAAAAACGATTTAATTTCATTTTCAAGATCTGTTCACTGCACAAGCAAAAGTGAAAGTTTCGCATCGTACATTGTTATAATTTTTCTCTTAAGCCGCATAATCAAGGAGCAGGGCCCGGGGCATGAAGTTGAAGGAGTAAATATTTAGGTTGCCCGGTCAAGTTGGAATATTTATGCCATTTATGACACGAAAGGCCCTCGAAACGTGTGCCACGGACGTGCAGTCCCCTCACCAGGCCTTGTCACAATTTTTGCATATTTGCAGCACGAAGCAAACGAAATGAAATGCACAAAAAAATCAGTTGGCAAGATAAAGCTGAGCCGAAATATAAAGCGCAGTCAGATTGGACAAATGCACTCCCCCGCGCCTCCCCAATTCGCATACGATGTCTGTGTCTCCGAAGCCACGACGTCGTAAAGCCAATCGAAAGCGAGAGATCTCATGGACGATATGAACATATGGACATATGGATCGTCGTCTTACTACTCCTTGTTGTTAGCTGACGTCGTCGTCGTCGTCGCACTGTCTGTGGGTGGCAGCGGGCGGAGGTCCATTTGCATATTGGAACGATCGAGCCGAATGGACTTGGACAGCAGTCCTCTCGACCAGACAATTGTATGTACGACAGCGCCCCAATACAACACAACACAACACAACACAACACAACACAACATAACAGACCACAACAGTAGGATCGGCTGACAAACAAAAAGTGAGATCTGTTTTTCGTGGGGCTTTCCTTGGCTTGGAGGTAGCGAAAATGTCATGCGGTTTTATGACTTCATTAGCGAGAACCGGCCAGGAATTTAATGGACGCTCCATGGGCTGCTATCCACGTCTGCCAGTTGGCCTGGCAAACAAATTTGAGGCACATTTTCGTGCATTGCCAGCGAGCTTGATGAGCACTGCCCCAAAACCGAAAGCTTGAAGAGAAACCAATCAGAAGTTTTAGCTTCCAATCGAACCTAGTTAAACTCTAGACACTATGTCACGAGCCAGGAATTGGGTGCCAGCAATGAGAGTGCTTCCAGCTGACGTTGATGATGCATTCGCTGCATTGCCTCATAATGAAGTCGTGCATGCCATTTGCGCTATATACGCTACGCTGACTAAGGAGTTCGCCCAACTAAAGAGTTGACACCTTTTTCGCTAACACGGCAATTGGCACGTAACGGATAACTGATGTGGGAAAAGAGAGTTTTAATGCAGTGCTTAAATATATCAAGTTGTTAAAGATTTCGATGGAATTCAAAAAGCATAGGTATTCAATTTGGCGTTTATTCATATAATTTTCTTACATAAAAAATAGAATTGGTAAGACCTTCACGAGATCACTATTCGTGTATGCACTTATTCCCTTCATAGTACCCTATAGATCAGTCTGAACTGCTGGAATCATGTTATCGTCTATATGCACATTGTAAGCCAATTAAAATTGGATCTGTTTGGCTTAAAGCTTAAAGAGTTCAGCTCAATTGATTTGATTTATTGCTCCATCAAAGTCGAAACCATTGAGCTGTTGCAATATGTATATTTGGGAAAGCTAGATGCAATAGATTGACAGGCCTACAGGCTTTCAATAACTTTCCATTGCTTTCGGCAAGCCCACACTGAGAGATACAATGTCGGATAAGAAGTACAGAGAGCAGCTACGTCTCTCAGCTGACATCTTTGACTTCTGACTGCTAGCTGACGATAATGTCGTCGTCGTCGTGTTGTTGTTGCTGTTGCTGATGCCGACAGGCAAATCATCAGGCTATCGACAGTGCACTTTGTATGGCCTCCACAATACCCACCTCAGCTACTCCCATGATCGCACTGCCGCCACATGCATCATCATTATTATCATCATTGTCAGCTGCATGCAAGCGAAAAGTCCAACTACTGCGCATGAATGAATCACACTGGCGTCGACTAAGCCATGGAATCGGGCTAGGCACGGGCACGTCGTCTAACGAGATCGGCTGCACAGATGCTTAGACAAGTTGGAATGGGAGACAGGCAGGCAGGCAGGCAGGAGGATGCATCATGCAAACATCTAGCGAAAGTCGCGACAAAACTCTCATTCAGCTCCACAGCCAAGCAACCACAACCACAGCCAAGCAGCCAGCGCCGTGTAGCCATAATGATGAATTAGGCTGCTGTCATGTCATGACAAAGGCGCTGCATCTGCATGCAATGCGGCTGATGTGCCAGAGGAGCGCAGAGGGATTGGCCAACTGTGCTAAGTAAGTAAACACTGGCAAAATGCAATTGCGAATGCGAATATTCAAACGTAAGTAGGAAGTGAAGTTTTAAATGAGCTATGGTCTGACAAATCGTTTGCTGTTCGACTTAGCCAACGTTTACTGTCTGCTGTCCGTTGTCCGCTGTCTGATGTCTAGCGGGGACTGGCGCTCCTTGTGCCTAAGTGAAATTTGGTGTACAATATGCGAGCTTTTTACTTTTTTCTTATTTTTTTTCTACCATGGCACGTCATGATTGTGTTTCTGTGCCCGTTTTTCCGGCTGCCTCTGCTGCTGCTGCTGCGACGATTCTGTATTTCGTGCGCATGCAAATGCAACTGCAACTGCGAACGGGCTATGGCTGCTGCCTAGGCCTCAGTTTAGCGTTTGCTAATTAATTGAGGCTGCTGACTTGTCGCTGGCAATTAGTTTTGGCATAAGCAGATGACATGTTGTGTCATGTGTCATGCGCGTCGCAACAAATGAAGTTATTACCCACGGTTGATTGCCAGGATGTAGCGTAGAATTGCTGCTGCTGCTGCTGCTGCTGCTGCTGTTGCTTGGCCTCCTAGCTGCGAAGGTTAATTGCCAACAATAAGATTCAATCAAGCTAATGACGGAGCAGCCATGGCAGCAGCCAAACCAGCTAACCAGCTTCCACTAAGCACCCTATCCAGCTCCCCACGTTCCACACAATTGCGATTTATGAGCACAGTTATTGGACCTGACTTCAAGCTGGATCGGCTGACGTTCCCGTTCGTGTTGCTATAGCCGTAGCTGGGGCGACCTTACGGGGTCGCATGCATAAAATGCAACCTCGTTGTGAAACTTTCTTTCAGCCAAGCTGAAATTATTGATAAAAATGCCAGAGTACAACATAATTTTGTAAACGTAAATAGTTTTGTGGCCCGGCTACCAAACTGAACCGTCTGCCAATTGGTTCCGTGGCAGCAGCTGCCCGTGCGCATTTAACCAGAGAACGAGAGAGAGAGACAGAGAGGAAAGTCATCAGGTAGCTTGGATTGCTTTATGGGCAGCGATTAAGGCTTCCAGGCAGAAATTACCTTAACCTTAAGAGAAGGAGAATGGACTTTGGTTTTGTAAGTGGTCTACTCATTGGGTATTTAATTCGGCTATATTCTTACATTAACGTATGCTTAATCCAAGCTCTCCAGCAAGAGTGTCAGTATGCTATAGCACTGCTTAATTATCTTAAAAGTATAGATTGAAGTACATATAAGAACGAGCAAAAGTTTGAAGTATCAGCATGACTTACACTCATATAACTGACCCGATTGAAGGGCGGAAACGGACTGGGTGTTAGGGACAGTGGCCGCTGTGCTCGGTTTATCATGAAAATTAGATCACGTCGTATGATTCTTGAGTTTGGCGACCATTCGTAAGCATCGTAGGCTGATTGCGCCACTTGCTCCGAGTGCTCGGAGACCATGTCGCCAAAAAAGCAAAAGTAGGCGAAATGACTAAACGTTAGAACCATAAATATTATAAATCTGACTGCCACACTGGGATCATGTCTAGCAGCTAAAGCCTCAAATGTGGAGAGAGATATCATTAGGAACTCAGTTAGCATTTGCATGGTGAGCGGAGCATAGAAAACTTCGTTGGTGCGATTTACGTTCCTATTGAAACATCAACGATTTACATTAAATGCTCGATATAATCATGGCTACTTACCTTATGGTTCTCTGATGAAATTTAACTAACCGACCGAGCTCAGTGCGAAAATGTTGCTCATCTTCGTGATTAACCTTGGCAAAGGTGTTTAGCTCAATGCACAGAATTTTCAAATTGATCGCCAGTTGAGCGAATAAGTGCGATGCAAAAACGTCAGAATACAGAATACAGGCCATATTGTAAAATAAGAAATAGGCTTGCCAAATGTATACGAAAACATGTGCTATGGGATGTTTGGCTGGGTCGTGCCACTCAAAAGGATAAAATGCGTTAAACGGCAGCTTCTGGTCTGTCCAAAGAGGCTGCGATACCGCCAGGACACTGAACATCACTACCGCAACATGCCAGACGAGTCCCAGTGCGGATTCCATCAGAAAGAACCAACGCTGCTCGATGCGTATGAGTGGCGCCGCCGGACCACTCTTTACCATGCAATGACACTCATCCAGATCATTGATAATCGCATCAACGTCATCCGCACGAAAGTAGAAGAAGTGCCATTTGAATGACAAATAGAAGCACTGAAAATGGCAAACGTTGATGTATATGGCACAAACAGTTCGAGATTATAATAAACCGCAATCAGCCACAGAGCATCCTGTCCGAAGTCGAGTATATTATCCGCGGATTCTGGCAGCGCTAACAGCATAGTGAGTAAGAAGATGTTGGCCTGTATCAAAACAATCATATGCCAGATGCGACGAATAGGTAAGTGACGTTGCTCCTTGTTCGGATAGTTCCACAGGGTGCTAATGCAATAAGATATGTAAATCTCTTTTAAATATATATATTGAGAATAGTTATTACATTAGCTGCAGCCGATTATAATAGAGTGAAGTATGCTGCGGATGCGTTCTCTGATGCAGCACCAACCAAAAGTCAACGAACTGTGCATAAATGCGTCGCCAACTCTTCTGGGGTATACGATAAGTTGCCATTGCTCTTACTTTACTGATATATTGGCAATTGCGTATTGCTCTTATATAGAGTAGATTACAGGACTTTAATGATGGGAGCTTAGAAACAATTTCCATAATGATTGTATTTATAATTGTTAAATGATGTCTTATAACAATTGCATTTATGCATAGTAGTTAAAATTCTGCAACGTTACGCCTACCTCATCAAAACTACAATTGAATATTGAATAAATGATTGTTATTGCCAGAGACCATGAACTGTGCTGCATATTGGAAAATTATAGCTTCAGGCGCAATTAGTTTGACTGTTCCTTATAGATATGCATACGATATATGTATATATACATGCTTGAGTTGGTGCCTTTCGGTTTACTCTCTACAGTTAGTTCTGCCAGTTTACCCACATTTGCGCATAGTGGCTGCACTTTTTATCGTGCGTTCAGCTATCTTTTTCCTCGCACCATTTAAGGCGCACAAAAATGCATTTTACAGTTGGCAGTGGAAATCTTTAACGGCTTGCGAAAATTATTGCCTTGGCCAAGTTTGGTACGTAACGATATTCACGGACCAGAACGCGGCCAAATAACTTTTGACTTTTGCTATCTTTTCGACCCGAAGTCAATTCAAGGCTCAACAGATGATGCCATCACCCACACACTGGGCTTATTAATCTGGATAGCATTTAGCGTTCAGTTGTCGCTGCATATTTGGCAAATGGCCAAATGGCCGATGCTGACATGTCGGATTCGTTTGTGGCATGTCCGTGGCTCTGTTTTTTTTTGTTTGCCACAAATGTCGTCGCTTCATTAGGCTGCGCAACATGCTCGACAGACAACGTAAAGACAGACAACTCTGCCAATTTCCATCAAATTCTGTTGATTTCATACACTTTGCGGAGAGTATTATGAGTTGATCGAGAAACTGTAATATTATTTTAAGAATATCTTAACAATTAAATCATATTAATGCATATTTAATTAAATCTCTGACTTCAAAATCCTTCACAACGAATGCTCTAAGAACTGTTAACTATAGCAGTTAAGTTAGAGTGTAAAAAGTTCGTTGTTTCGCGGCTTATTGTTTCTTTCATATGGCTAGACAAACCGCTGATCGAGATTCGAGCTTTCGCTTTGGCTGAGCGACGGCAGTTACCTGGTAACTGGTAGCAGGTATCTGGTACCTGGCACAGGTAGCACTACAATTTGCGCGCTTGTCAAGTGTACGACAACATTACGCGCAATTGTTCAATGTCAATGCATTTGATGGGCATGAAATGCTACAACAGACACAGACGCAGCAACACAGCAAAAGACGCAGTTGCATTCACTGTTGCAGTCGATGAATTGTTAGTGCTGCTGCTGTCCCCATTCATTGTTTTAGGCTGCATCTGCAGCAGGCAGCCCAACAATTCCCATGTGCTGGCATGTTGTGTGATAACGAAGCTGCTGCTGCTGCTGCTGCTGCTCCTTCAAGTGCGCCTTTGTCGCCGCCAGTCAAAGAGCAACAACTATGTCGAATGAACCAGGAACTCAATTAAGTACTCTAAAGTACTCGAAAGTAACCAAAAGTCAGCATTCGATCGACGCGACGTCACGATACGATCATAATTTACTCAACTACTTGTTTACGTTGCTTTATTAAAAATAATTCAAAGCATTCAAACTGTTCATGATGATAGACTCAAAGTGTGCCTTTAAGCCAGCTGCCGCTGCTGTTGCTGATGCTGCTCTTAGCCAAGCCTAGAGAATGGCCAACATACAAAAATCAACAGAAAAGTAAACTTTTATTACAACTGATAATAGATCTACGCTGGCCACATAGAGGCCATCGACCATCGACAAACATTCAAGAGTCAGCAAGTGCCCCTCCCTCTTGGCCATTCTCTCTTCTCTCTCTCCACCTCAAGCATTGTTCCCGGGGGGCGCAATACAATGTTTAAAAACCGCTCATTTCAAGTGATTTTTCGGTTAATAAATGCATCAAAATGTTGAATCTAAAACATTTTTATGTCGTATAATTAATCACAATTATATATTTCTATGGTCCGAGTAAATGGCCGGGACAATGGCCAACAAAGCGAAACGACTTTGACTTGAACTTGGACTTGTGCTTGTGTGTTTGTGTGTTGGTGGATGCGAATACTCTTGTCCCAGGCGCCACAGGGGGCTGTACGGGTTGGAGGGGGGATTAGCCAAGCGGCGCACTAAAATTTTATGACTCTATTATGAGAGTGGCGGCCATTCAGTTCCAGCTACGCTCCTCTGCTCCATTGTGCGCGCGCGGCCCAGCTGCTATTGTTCTAGAGACGGGTCTGGAGCTGAAGCTGGATATGGGTGCTGAGCGACTGGAGCCGCACTTGGCTCGGCCTGTGCATATGCGCAAGTGGATGCCAAAGATTTCAGCACACAGATTATGCAAGCAACACATACACACAAAAAGCCTATGGCCGCTGTAATTTATAACTGAGCTAAAATAGCCGACAAAAAACGCTTGGCGGCAACCAAAAATAATGCACACAAATTTGCGTTGCAGCCCACAGTTAGGCGTACAATTCTGCCTCTGCCGCATCCCCTCACATATGCCACCATATGCCATCTCCCAGCTGCTGCATGTGTCGCGTTTTGCCACGCCTCTGCCCGTCGCTCTGCTGCTGCCGTTGCTGCTGCTGCTTCGCACACAACAATAAACTGCATTCCTTGGATATTAATCACAGCAGCGCCACGCTTATGAACCTCAGACCAGCCTGACTGCAGGGCAGTTGCTATTGCTGCTGCTGCTGCTGCAACCTTCTTCTTCTTACTTCGATATGCTCTATTGATGCTATTCAAAGTTTAAAGTTGCATTAGACAATCTATCAGTAGGCTTATTAAAACTGTTTTCATAAGTTCAGCTCATTTTGGTAATAGTTTCCTATTAAATAAACTCAAGCTTTTCGGATTCATACAGGGTATCTGTTGAGCATCTAGCACTAGCTCGTCGAATACATTGTATGACTGCAATCTGGAATATTTATTAACCATATTGGCAAGTTGTTGTCGTTGTTGTACTTGTTGTTGTTGTTGTTATTGATTCGAGCTGGAGTTTGGCTTAGCCGCTAAGTAAATGCAGCTCGCGTTCGATCGATTGATAATGCCAACAACCAACAATAACAAACACTCGCCACAGGCAAACATAACAGGCGAGACATGCAAAAAATTAAAGGCAGTTCCAGTTCCTGAACTGAACTCCAGTACCAGCTCCAGCCCCAGCCCCAGCCCCAGCCGCAGTCCCAGTCGCAGCCTTAGACCCAGCCGCACTGCCGGGCCCCGAAAACACAATTAATATTTATGACCTTGCCTAGCTGATATATTTACCTGGGCGCACACGAGTAAATGGCGCGATTTATCATCGGCTTGGCTCTTGGTCAACGGCTGGACAGCAGATACAGCCACAAGGATAATAGAACTGTTAACATGAAAATAAAATTCAAATCTCTATCGCACATAGTCATACATACATGTGCCTCAGTGCATGCACCCAAGAAAAGAAATTCCATTAAAATGCATCGACTTCACATGCATATAAGATATGCATGTGTGTGTGAGTGTATGCGTATGTCTGTGGAATTATGTATTCAAATTTTACTAATTAGCTGCCAAAAAAAAACGTATATAACTCGCCTAAAGTTCATGTCATGAGGGCAACCTGCTGCACATATCGGTAGCCGCAGCTCAAATCCAACTCCGGCACAAGTGCTGCACTGCCTCACTGGGTGGCTAATTAAGTCAACTCCCGTGGCAACAAACAAACAACCAACAAAAACAACAACATCAAGTGTGTGCATATTTCAGCATGGAAATATTCATAATTAGAGTGCGTGAGTTCTTACCCCAGGGAGTTGCTACCAGTCGCTGCGTGTGTGTGTTTGTGTGTGTGTGTGTGTTTGAGTGTGTGTATTATTGTAATGGCATAATTAATTTATTAATTAGTTTTCTTCTTCCATCTTTTTTTTTCGACTGCCAGCTCACTGAACCATGAGACGCGGACACAGCGGGCGGGCCTGTACGAGCGCGTAATTGAAGCTGCCCACGCACAGGTTGTCGAGTGCCCAAAAGTCTCAGACATTGAGTCAGGTTCAAGGTGGTTGGTGGCACTTGGAAGGGAGACTGGCGCGTAAACAGTAGCGACAACAATTAAATGTGCTTAACCTCCGGCTAGGTTGCAAGCCGACAGGCTATGTCTATACCCAAAACCAACTCCATTCAATGGCAATTATCAAGAGCCAAAACAGATTTTTGTATGCAAGTTGCAATTGGCGGCGCTTTTCATTGTCGGCTATGCGCGCAATGCGACGACCTCCATCGTTGTCGTTGTCGTTGTTGTTGCTGTTGTTGCTGTTGTTGCTGTTGTTGCTGTTGTTGCTGTTGTTGCTGTTGTTGCTGTTGCTGCCGCTGCTGCTGTTGTTGTTATTGTTGTTGTTAGAGCAGACAATTGCAAAATTGTCGCCAGCTCTTAGCCAGAATTGAGGAACTGAAACTCAAGCAGCCAGCCAGCCTCAGCCTCATAGGCATACCTGTCGCGCATACCCCAAATCGTTTAGCAATTGACTGACGATTGTTTCTTCTTCTTACTATACACTTTTCGAGGGTTTTTTGGCACTGTCATGAAATGTGTGAGGCATAAAGCATGACAGTCAAGCAGCTATGGACATATCTGTCTGTCGAACTTTTATCTCTCATAAACATAAATGATTTCAATGGAACCACTGCATATGGATGTAAAGGTGCCATTGTTCAAATACCTTGCCAGATATTCTATGCTGTTCTTAACAAAATCATAATTACTATATACTTGTTGGTTAAAGGGTATTTAAGCTTCGGCGTGATGTTTAATTTGTTTTGTTTTTGGTTTTTCGAAGTTCAGCGCACAAAAGGCCATTCGGCTCGGAAATGTGGCTGTTACCTGCTGACATTCAGGGCCAACTGTAACTGTTGGCCAAGCTCATTGTCATCAGCGTTTGGCAATTCATTGGCAAGAACCAAAATGAGGAAAGACGCGCCCAAAAGCCGCCAACTGCCGGGCTTTGGCAATTTACGTATATTGTGAAAGAGTTCGACAATGCAAAGCCAATTGCTAGACTTCCCACACCTGTAAATTGTTCAAAGAGAGAGAGAGAGAGAGAGAGAGAGAGAGAGAGAAATAAAGAGGGAGAGAAGGAGAAATTTATAAACGGATATACGTATTATCTACTTAGATACTTTCATAAGTTTTATTTGACTCAAGCCTTTCGCTTCGCTGAGTAGTTCTGCTAGTATTATTCATGTTCTCTCACATTATATGCTATCTGAGCATTTCTGATCAAATGTTTCGCATATAATGCCCTCTAAGCAGTAGCTCGAAATTATGTGCTTTGGGTTCCTAAACGTTTGGCGCGATAATCTCTTGCAGGTGCCCCGGGCCGCTGGCGACGGCAACGTCGACTCATTCAGTCTGTTTCCTTCTTTTTTTGCGACTTGCAGATCATGGCATTTGTGGAATTGAGACAATTATTTGCACATCGTGTATGCGGAGACAAGTTGCAGTCGCAGTGGCAGTTGCAGAACTTGCTGAACTCCGCGCCTTTCGCATGCGTGCGATGCTGCCTCAAAAATTTGCGAAATTCATTAAATAAAAGTCGTGAAGAGCGGAACAAGGATAAAACTGGCTGCCGGACCGATTGCCCATTGCCCATGCCGATTGCCGATTGCCTGCGCAGGCCACAAATATTTGACAAAACGCCACTTGCGAGACGCCGCCGTCGGAGACGTCGTCAACCATTTTGGACACAAAATGCGGTAGGTAGCCGTTTTTTTTTTGGCTCGCAATTTTTTTGGTTCAAGTTCGACTGCAGGAGGTTAGCATAACACAGAGGCAGCTTTGCAGCACCACATAAACTACATTTAACAGTCTTCGAGTTTGTGCTCCGCTTAGCTTAGATTTTCTACGTGCGCGACCACGCCTTTTTCATGTTGTGCTCTAGCCAACTGCTAATTGAATTTTCGTAGTTTGGAGTTAGTTCATTTTTTTGTGTTATTTTTTTAGTTCATTTCACAGTTGGCCTTGAGACGGAAGTTGGTCGCCGCCGCCGTCGCTGCCGCCGCGTACTTGCCACGTTTGCATGTTTATGCAAATAGCCGCCCGTCTGCGCCCCGAGGTGGAGCACGAGGCAAGAGTCGCGAGACGCGAAAGTAGCGCCCAACTATCGCCCCGCAATTAGTCGAAAAGGTGAGCGGGTCTCGCATTGACTTATTAAGGTTCTGCCTCAGGGCAGCGACAGCTGCAACTCCCGTGCTTCCAAAACGCACATGCTGCATATAGAATATAGAATTTCCGATGTGGCAAAATCTAAAATGCAAACGGCTGTCGGATGCGGGGGTCAGACCGAAAAGGAGCTGCGGTCAACTGTTAACGCTTTTGCAAAAATAAGTATAAAATTACAAATGGCTAAAATATTGGTGGACATGTCCATGTCCCAGCTACAGCCACAGGCCCAGGTCCAGGGACGACTGCCAACTGCCTCATTTATTTGCGCTGCATTTCCTGGCAGTGGCAACTTGTTAGTGCAACTGCCACAGCCGCTGTTGCTGCTGCTGTTGCTGCCGCTGCTGTTGTTGGCTTTGCAAAATTCATGCGCATGTTTGTGCCTCATTTTTGGACATTTTCCATGGCGGCAACAGCAACAACTGCAACGCATCGGAATTGGCATCAAATGTGCAAGGGCAAAAGTTTCGTTGCATTTATGCGAACGACAGCCACGGTCCATAACAGCAACAGATCCCCGGACCCAAACACACAGACCCACGTCCAATGCATAGATACGCGCTAAGCGCTCAACAAGCTCAAGTCACAAATGCTGAACTTTTAAATACTCTTTAATCAAATATATTACTAAGAGTGAAACATTTGATAACACATGCTTTGATATATTTTGCCTATAACTAACTTTACTGTAGTCATGTGACCTGCATTGTAGATGAAGTATCCAATCATATTGTATTTATGTTATTCCATAATCACCTACGCACAACTTGCTGTGCCCACAGGGTATCGCAATTTATATATGTAGCACATATAAAGAGTATATCTCCATATAGTATAAACGCATTTTTGTGTATTTGCTGTCTGTTTATTTTGCTGCTTTGTCGTCGGTTTGTTTGCGTTTAGCTCGCACATCGTTTTCAAAAATCGAAATTGAAATATGAGACCCCGGCTGATATTTATATGGAGCAGGAAAATTGTGGAGGTTAGCATACATGCATGTTGTTGGCTTTTGTTGTTTGTCGCGTTGTTGTGAAAACATTCATTTTTTTCTCCTCTGTTTTTATCTAAAACACCGGCAGAATTGCAAACAAATGTTAAGCCTGCAAAAATTACCAATGCAAAGTGGAAATAAATTATACCGTGGCAACTGGAATGAACTCTGAACCATATGCATCCTTAATATTTATTCACCATTGAAATTAAATTGTCACAGCATCCTTTTAAAGTTTTTTTTTTGAGTTTCTGCTTATGCTGAGAGTTACGAGCTCAGATTAATAAAAAAGTAGACTTAGCTGGCTTTCGGTGTAACAGTGCAGGTTGTAGTCGAGACAGGGATCTTTGTTGAGGTGGACGAAGAACTCATGGTAGATCTAGCAGTAGTGGTGGACGAGGAACTCATGGTAGAGCTAGCCGTTGAGATGGATGGCGAAGTTTTGGTAGAACTAGCCGTTGAGGTGGACGGAGAAGTCTTGGTAGAGCTAGCCGTTGAGGTGGACGGAGAAGTTTTGGTAGAGCTAGCCGTTGTGGTGGACGGAGAAGTTTTGGTCGAGCTAGCCGTTGAGGTGGGGGAAGAACTCATAGTAGAGCTAGCCGTTGTGGTGGACGGAGAAGTCTTGGTAGAACTAGCCGTTGAGATGGAGGAAGAACTCATAGTAGAGCTAGCCGTTGAGGTGGACGAAGAACTCATAGTCGAGCTAGCCGTTGAGGTGGACGGAGAAGTTTTGGTCGAGCTAGCCGTTGAGATGGAGGAAGAACTCATAGTAGAGCTAGCCGTTGAGGTGGACGAAGAACTCATAGTCGAGCTAGCCGTTGAGGTAGACGAAGAACTCTTGGTGGAACTAGCCGTTGAGGTGGACGAAGAACTCATAGTCGAGCTAGCCGTTGAGGTAGACGAAGAACTCTTGGTGGAACTAGCCGTTGATGTGGACGGAGAAGTTTTGGTAGAGCTAGCCGTTGAGGTGGACGGAGAAGTTTTGGTCGAGCTAGCCGTTGAGATGGAGGAAGAACTCATAGTAGAGCTAGCCGTTGTGGTGGACGGAGAAGTCTTGGTAGAACTAGCCGGTGAAGTGGACGAAGAACTCATAGTAGAGCTAGCCGTTGAGGTGGACGGAGAAGTTTTGGTCGAGCTAGCCGTTGAGGTGGGGGAAGAACTCATAGTAGAGCTAGCCGTTGTGGTGGACGGAGAAGTCTTGATAGAACTAGCCGTTGAGGTGGACGAAGAACTCTTGGTAGAGCTAGCCGTTGAAGTCGATGAAGAAGTCTTGATAGAGCTAGCCGTTGAGGTGGACGGAGAAGTTTTTGTAGAGCTAGCCGTAGAGGTGGACGGAGAAGTCTTGGTAGAGATTACCGTGGTGGTGGACGAGGAACTCATGGTAGAGCTAGCCGTTGAGGTGGACGGATAAGTTTTTGTAGAGCTAGCCGTAGAGGTGGACGGAGAAGTCTTGGTAGAGATTACCGTGGTGGTGGACGAGGAACTCATGGTAGAGCTAGCCGTTGAGGTGGACGGATAAGTTTTTGTAGAGCTAGCCGTAGAGGTGGACGGAGAAGTTTTGGTAGAACTAACTGTTGAGATGGACGGAGTAGTCTTAGTAGTAGGGACTGTGCTGGACTCTGTAAATAACAGTTTGATTAAAAACTAGATTGACTATAGTCAAAAAAAAAACTACCTGTGGTAATATTTACAGGTGACTCTGGCGTTGTAGGTTTCCACAGTGAACTAAAGACATTGAAGATTATTGGCTTGTACAGGGTAATATTCTGGTTAATGTTCAAAACATTATCTGGACCGCCGAAATCATTTTCGCCTGCCTTAAGCTGCTTATCAATCATACACTTTTGCTCTGGTCCATTGAACCGAAATCCATCATCGCAATGGCTCCACACTTTGCCCAGTATTCCAAGGCAGAGGTAATATGATTTTATGTCTTTCGAATCGACAGCCTTGTAGCCGAAAGACTGTTTTGAGCATATATCCGGGGCGTATGCCTGCGATATGCTCAGCAAAGCAATCCATATTATAATAGCTGAAAATAAAGTGTCCCATGAAGAAAGTTCGAGAATTATAATTTGTAGACTAACCAATTCGCATTTTGCAATTTAGTTGCCAAAATGTCTCTGTTGCAAGCTCCAGAGTTGTTTATATACCCCAATGTGAAACTGTGAAATAATTAGTTAAGAGCTCCAGCTGAAGTGTAACAGATAGGACAGAAAAGTTATCTTAACTTAATTAGGAGGCAGACGAAAACATTGTAGCTAAATAAATTGACAAGTTGTGGCAGTTGTTTTTTTTTTTTTACTTTTCTTCGAAGATAAGATTATAATCAAATGAAAACTTATGAGTTTTTGTTTTAAGTACATCATAAATGGCTTATAAATAAGCTCAAAAATGGTTTTGTATTCTCATGCTGATTTTCCAGGTGGTAGTAAAATGAATTTAAATATCGCGCTGTGAGCATAAAAGCTAACATTTTTATATATTTATAAATGCATCATTACGACGAAATTTTGATGGGAAGTCGAACAATGTCACAAAATAAAATAAAAACTTGAGCCCCAGGTGGAGGGCGTGGGCTGTATGTAGCCCATATAGATTACTGATTTATGACGCTGGACTATTCATTAAAAGGCCGAATTTAAAAATGAGAAAAACATTGATTTTATTTGATTTTAATAGCGCCGCCCTGGGAACTCCGACTAGTTATCTGCAGTGGTCATCGACCATAAATCGGCTGTAAACTGGTCAAGCAGATAAAGCGGGGGACAAAAGAACCGCTAACGCCATCAACGAGCAACGGGCAATGGGCAACAGGCTACGGGATGAGGCAGTGCATCATCAGCTGCATGGCAGTCGGAGTCTCGGCTAGGCCATAAATTTGTACAATTAAAAATTATGGTGAGTTTTTACAGTTCATATCGTTGGGGCAGTTGGTGGAAATTTATGTGGCAAGCGCCTGCGCTTTGGCAACATTGGCTCAAATAAATCAGAAACTCAAAATCACAGTTGAAATCATTTTCGTTTGCCCTTCAAACTGGCCATAAAGTTTGTGGCACTGCAGCCGGGTCGCACCTTCGACTCTGGCTGCAGCTGAGAGCATGCAGCGAATCGTTAAAATGTAAGTGTTAGACAGGTGAAGCGCTGCAGTCGCACTGTCAGACCCCCTGCTGCCAGGTGGGGGCCCCGCCACACATATTTATATATATATTTGTTTATATTTATATTTAAGCAATAAATCAAAACACTCTTTATGCAGCGCGACGGATTTTTAATGCTGAGTCGAGCTTCAAATTTTAATTAGAAAATTATTGAATCAAAAGTTGTCTGACAACGCTCGGCGGACCACACCCCAATTCATCCCATCCCATATCCCATATCCCATCACAGCGACAAGTTCGTAATAAAATAATTAGACCGCACGCAGTGCAGCCAACGCAGGAATTGGAAACTGGCAATCTGGGCTGAAAAAGCAGCTTCGATAAGCCCATTAAATCGTGACATTCCACATGGCTCAATCGTAAATCATATTGTACGCCCAAGCAGTTCACTTCACTCCAGTCCAGTCCCGTCTGTCGACCAGCCACCCATAGATCAATGTGACTCGATAGTTCGATTGTTCGATTGAGTGCGTGTTCGATTTTTAACGACCCAAACGACGTGCAACGCATTTGAATGCAGTCGACGACACAACGTTGGCGGAGTCCATGTAGTTGCAGTTCGAACTGCACTTGAAATGCATATTTATGAGCTGTAACTGAGCATATCTGTTGCATGAAAGGGTTTGACACATATGACATATGAAACTATAGAAACACTAAGAACGTTAAGTGTATTTATGCGAATTATCAAAGAATTTATTTCGAATATATAACAAGCTAATTTTCTGAAAGTTTTCTCCATGCCAATTGTCTCAAGGTAAGCAGAATTTTGCCTTTTTATAAGTTTGCCATAATCATTCCTTATATAGGTTGAAGTTGAAACTTCTTAAGAAACTCCACTGCAGCTAGAAATGAGTTTCTATATCATTTATCTTGCTGTCAACTCTTTGCTGTGGGTTCTCCTGTGGTGTTATGAGTCAAGTTGATTAGCTCAGATCCTAACGATCATGCAACTGGCCGGTAGGTAAGCGTAGGGCAACGCTCACGCACATACCCAAATCTTGCATGCCCAATTTGGAATGTCACAGCGCTGACATCGTTGGCCGATGCCTAATGCCATCCACTTGACAGCTAACAACCACACAATAAATCGATTGAATATAGCTCGAGCTGCACCCGCGATCCCCTTGCGCAATACAAGTGTGGAGGATTAATTCTTTTTATTTTTTTTGGGCAGAATAAATAAACACGATGCGCATTAAGATCAAATTACATGATAAGCGAACAAATACCGATAGAGCCGATAGGCCACCGACGCGTCGAGGCGGGGTCCAAATGCGATGCAGTGGCAATGTTGTCAACGGGCTAAGGGGACAGCTGGAGGGGGGACTGTGGATGTATATCAACACTTGGCGATCGTCTGGAGCTGGCATACAAATTGTGTGCGTAGGCACAGATCAACACCCGAAAATGGGACGTGCAGTGAAAAATGATTATTAATAATGTCGGGATAAGATTGGGGGAATGGCATTCAAGTGAGATCAAGAGGCCAAATATGAGCCAGAGCCAATGAAAAATAACGAGCCACAGCTAAAATATAACTTAACATAAAATCGAAATGGCAAACCGTTAAAAAAAATAATAGAAAGAAAACTAGAAAAGTGGAAAAATAAACTGCACTCAGCTGCAGGACGAGTGCCCGTTGTGTCGACACCAGCAACATATGGCCATGGATATGTGAAAATGTTAGCGATTGAAATCAAACGCCCACTGGAACTCGAACTCGAGCTGGAGCTGGAGCTGAAGCTGAAGCTTGGGCTGGGGCAGTGGTCATGGCCATAGAAGCGCTTTGACTGCTGCAATTTGCATAAAGCAGGCAACGTGGTTGCAAAACTGCGCCAACTGACAATTGACAACAACAGCAGCAGCAGCAACAGCAACTGCTGCGGCAGCAATGTTGCCTGCGCATGCGCAACGAAATTGTCAATTCGGCAACATGTTGGCATGGTGCATGGTCAAGTGCAGAAACAGGTTGCCACGCGGTGGCAGCCACTTCCTTGTGCTTGGTGTTTGTTGCTGCTGCTGCTGTTAGATTTTCAAGTGCAGATTGCTGTCGTTGCTGACTTTTTGTGCGACGTTGAAATTTGTAGCAGTCAGCAATCACACACACACACACACACATGCGCGCAAACACACAAAACTGTCGCAGAAGAAAACATTCAGGGCTCGGACTTGGGTCCAGCTCTGGGTAATTGTTGCCAACGCCAACGAGCAATGTCTTGGCAACATGTTGCTGCCACCGCCGCAGCTGCTGCCGCTGTTTGTTTTGTCGATTGTTTGATAGGCAGAGACTGATGATGACCATCAGAATGATGCATTTGTACACCTATGAGTTTTGACGTGAAATCTGCACTCGTCGCCCGTCCGTCCGCCACTTGGCATAAATTTCGCATGTGGCCGTTGTGGGAAACCCAACAACAGGCACCAACGGGCCTAGAGTCTAGCGCCAAGATTAATGCGCAAGTCAATTGAATACTGTACTCGCTCCTCTTCAGCTTCTGGCCTGTTGCCGTTGCCAGCAATTGCACGCCGGAAGCGACGATCTTGTTAATTTGATAGTCCTTGGCAATGTTGCCAGCGCCAGCTGCAATATATCATCATTAGAAATTTGTGAGCTTTCGACGCATTCGAACACGTACTTCATAATTGCAATCTTGTTGCCCCCTTTGCCCCCTTTTCCAAACACACATGTGTGTGTCTGTGTGTGTCTTTGTGAAACGCCCACTCGTAACTCTAGTGCCCCACATTCTCGACAGCAGCAACCACCTGAGCCACTGAATGCAGTTACAGTTAGTTCATGTCCACACGACCATGTTGATGACGCCTCCTTCTACTGGCTCTGTCTCTGTCTCGGGCTCTGGCTCTAGCTTTGGCCCGGTCTAGTCGTGGTCTGGCAATTAACACTAAAGCAGCAACAAATCAATTTGGCGCGCTGTTGCTTGTATTGCTGTGGCTGTGGCTGTTGCTGTTGCTGTTTCCGCAACATGTTGCAGGAAGATGCGTACCAAATCGATTTGAATGCGGTGCCAATGTGAATGTTGATGTCGATGCTATGGCCAGGCCAGGCCAGCACAGGACAGGACAGGCCAGGCGTGCCCCCATGTGATGATGCATTACCCCACACACCGAATGCCAAAAACTTTCAACAGCGACTGTTGCTGCCGCTGTTGCTGCTGCTGTTGCAGTTGCAATAATTGCTCCACTTGGAGCAGCAACAAATCGCCAGTGCTGGCGTTTGAGCTGCCTCAGACTCTATACGCCGGCCCAGGCTCAAGCCTTGGAATGTACCCTCTCAGGCAAACGCCTCGCGCATACGAAATGAGACAGCCACAAAGACGAAGACAGAGGCGGTGCTGGAGTTGGAGCTAGAGTTGCAGTTGGAGCTGTAGCAGGAGACGGAGACAGACGACTTGAATGAAGAGGTTTTCCGTTGCCATTTGGCTAGCGATTTTTTTCGCTCTGTGTTCAGTTTTTTTCTTTTTTTTTGTGTGTGCTTTTTTGCGTTCATTTCCATGCTCAATTTTCCAATGTTTCCTGTGCCCAGCTAACAGCAGCAACAGCAACATCGACGACAGCAGCAACAACAACAGCAACAAAGCAGACGCCGGAATGCGTTGAGTTGTGCAGCCTCGCTGCAAACAATTGTGATTATCGAACATGGCTGTAGTTGCCAGCAATACACTAACCAAGCGGTATATTAGCTAGCATATGAAGCGAGCAAATCGAAAGCAGATACATGAAAAGAGTATGGTTGATCTGCTGACTACCTTCCATATAGTATATATCATATAGACTGTCTAGCTAATTATATTTACAGTCCTAAGTAAGTGTATTTCAGACTTGACTATATGTGCTAAGCTTTTGTTTTACTTGTTTCTTCAGCGAGATTCGCCAGGTACGCCGGTGGCAGTTGAGGCAGTTCAAGCAGTCGATGCTTGGATAGCAATCGTATTTGTGTTGCTCTGAACCTGGGCTGGTCGTTTTTTTTATGCTATTGTTGTTGCTGTTGCTTGTGTGTGGGGCATCGCAATATAAATTGCAGATTTCTAACGCAATTTTCATAGTTGCATCCTCGCAGCGTCTTTGACATTGCCATTGTTGTTGCAGAGGCTGTGGTTGTTGCCACTGCCGCTGCCACAACAGCAATTGTTGCCGTTGTGCGCAATTGGCGCTGCCTTGTTGCAAATTTCCAACATTTTTACCCAATTGAATATCTGCGCATTTCCCTCTGAATTCACAATAATTTTTAGTTATGATAATTTTTGGTTACTGCCACAACAATTGCAGATACCAGCGCCTGTTATCTCCAGCGATCTAACCCACTTTTTTGCTCAACTGGCACCTAAGTATCATCTATTGTTGTTGCTGTTGCCATATATCGATATTTTAGCTACTTATATTTATAATAAATTGCATTTTTGTGACTTTAGCTCGAGGTTTGCTCTTTGACAGAGTGAAGTTCCTTCACTTCCTTTGGCACATTGTGGTTGCAGCGCTCGTAGAACCAATATTGATTTAATTTTCTCATTACTGTCAAAGAGCTTATATAACCAGGCATAACTCTTGCCAGCGGCTGGGCATCGTATCGCTTCGGAGGGACACCTCCTAACCACATAATTCAGCAAATTTGCAATACGTGCATGTCTTGCATAACATTTCCTTCATCAAAGGCCTGAGATACGGTAAGTCAAGCAACTCAAGATATTCAAGATATAAAGCTAACAAAAAATGTAAAAAAAAAAAAAACTGAGACTCAGGCACACGCCCACGTTAATATTAATTGGCCATTTACTATGCAAAGCGCAGGCGATGCAATAAGAGGGGCCGCAAGACAGGCGACAAGACACAATGACAAAATACAGCAACAGCAACAATAGCAACAACCACAGCAACAACCACAATGACAACAAATAATATAAAATATTGAATATACGACAATTGCCATTCGCTGTTCGCATTGTTTGGTCGCGGGTGGCTCTCGACTTGGCTCTGGCTCTGACTCCGACCCTGGCTATGAGTTTCTGGGTTCCTGAATTGCTCGCTTGACTGCTCGTGCCCGGCAAGCAAAGTTGTTGCTGAATGGCAAACACCTTTTGACGGCGTCTGACAGCAGCTGTCATTTTATTAAATATGATTTTTTATACTCATTTTTACTTGATTTTCCCGTAACGTACGCCCAGCCGCCCAGTCGCCCAGTCGCTCTGCTGTCGTCCATATACCATTACAGACTTTTATCAGCGCTCAAATACCGTTGTTGTCGTTGTCAGCGTTAACAAGTTATGAGTCCGTGGTATGGGGGTGGTGTGAGGTGTGATTTGTGTGTGCTGATTGTGGGTTTGGCCAACGGTAGCACATTGGCAACAGGTGCTTCGCAGGCTAAGCCTGGTTGGTTACATTACGTAGGCCGTGAACGTTCCTCAGGAGCACCTCCGGTAATTGAGCTGGACATCTGCCTTGGCAACGGTATTTCCTTTTGATATTCAAGTGCAGTCAACAGGCCCCCCATCGCCACTCAAATATTGTGGAATGTTAATACGTCCGTCGCGACGGCCATTTGCTGTCAGTTATCAACAGGTGTTTTGTGTCCGACTGCTCATGAGTGTCTGATTAGGTAGAGCCCACGCAAAAGTTTCATCAAACGCTCAATTTATACAGCCAGCATTTGGTATTCAATAACCTCGAGATGCTTGCCTTTATGAACCCAATCAGTGCTAAGTACATGGCTCCCACAATGGCAACACACTCGGTCTGCGCTGGCTGCACTAATTGCGCTAATAATGGGGATTACCTGCAGTCGCAGCCAAAACCAGACCACAAACCAGACAAAAAAAGAAAAAAAAAGATGGCAACAAAACGATGTGAAACGCCAACGCACTAATGGACGCTGCTAACGACGCGACGCTTGCAACTTGATGCAAGCAACCCAGGAGCAAGTACTCCCCCTAGTGCCACTCGCCTACTACTGATTGCGTCGACAAGCCGCGGCGATGGCGGCGGCTGCTTTGCATGCGACGTGCGTTTATTGTAATTTCATTAAACGAGAAATAGTCACAAAAATAGCCACAAACTCGTCCCACAGTTGCGCACAGTGGTGCAATTAGAGCTGAGTTGGGCTACGCTCAACGAGGCCAGGAGCACCCAGCCAGGAGCTGCTCAGTGGAGTGGTCGCCCCACCAGCGCGCACTGTTAAATAGGTTACAATTTATGAGTGGCAGTTGCAGAAACCGCGTCTGTCACTCGCCTTGTGTGGCCCCCCTCTCTCACCCTCTCTCTCTCTCTCTCTCTCTCTCTATCTGTGTGTGTGTGTGTGGGCGTAAGCATGGGCGTGCGCAACAACTACCGTCTGGAGTTGCCCACACCCAGCCAACCAGCTGCTGCTGCGCTGCAGCGACAGTGTTGAGTGAAAGTGGCATATCGAATCTTTAATTTGACCGATCTCTTGGTCACTTTGTGGCCGGCACTTTGACAAGCATTTGCACAATTTATCACTGGGGCACTGCTGACCGCAGCGCAAAGGCAGTCAGTTGCCGCCCTTTCGCCCTGCTCTCCAACCGCATTGAGCTGTAGCTGCAATCCGGCTCAGGCTTTCGTCATCATAACAAATTAAAGTGCAATTTATTTTCAATTAGCAATTTGCGTGTCCGAAAATGCCCAGCAAAATGGCAGAGCCGGAAGGCCTCCAACTGCCCTGCGTCATTTTGATGCAGTGACAAACTAATATCACCCCACCTGCCCCCTGCTCCCTGCCCCCTGTCACTGCCATTGCCATTGCCACAGCTCATGCTGTCGGCCCTCGTAATGGAAAAGTTGCATGCAAATTGCGCAAAACCGCAGCAAATTCATTAAAACAATTAGGGCGAACGCAGCTGTTGCATGGACACACGCCTATAGCCAGCCAGCCGATATGAACCTTAGGAACAGGTCCATCGGCCAGCGTTCAGCTCTGTCGTCCAGTGGCCTGTCAACCTTTGGGCACATTGTAACTGCACTTCAATTAATTGGTTTACGATATAACTACTCTGGAAGTTGTTAACTCTCTTCGAGGGTTTGTCTCAAGTACTCAACTCAACTTAAAACAGCAGTTGACCATGCAAAGCATGAGACATCACACACACACACACTCACACACATACACATTGAGTCCTAACTGAACCAGTCACAGACAGCTCGATGATTGGTTGGGAAACTTGCTGAGCTCGACGAATGAAGAGCAATCAACACGACAGCACTTCCGATGTTCTCTAAGGCGGAGCTTATACATGAAATGAGTAAAATTCCGATTCGTTTGAGAAAAATATCAGAGTTGCTTTCAAAACTTATCCAAATATGAGAATGCTCAGTTTTGCCAAGGATTATCTCTACCAAGTTACTCTTCACAATTTGATGGCTTTTCAACATGTCGCTGACATCTAAGGAAAGCGTCGAGAGGCGAGTTTTATGGCCTGAGTAGCCCCCCTGGTGGACTGCGTTGCAGTGAATGGAATACGGCGTATGCAGCCCTGGCCTGGACCCTGATATTCACCCAATAAATGTCAAGACGTCTAGTTTATGTGACTATTAAAGAGGCGCGCACTGCTGCCAGAGGCAGCTTCAATGCGCCAACTCCAGATAATCCCCGGCCAACGATGACTTAATGGCACAATGCCTGACCAAGTCGATGGCGATGGCGATGACGATGGCTGGATAAGGACGCGTGCGAAAAGTCAACAACAAAGTTGAAAACTGCTGGGACAGTTGGGTCGGCTTGGTTTGGCTCGGCTTGGCTCGGCTCGGCTGCATTCAGAATTGGTGGATCGATGGATGCGCAACGGGGAGCTGCAAAAAGGCTGCAATTAAAAGGCAGCAGACAACAAGCAACAAAGCGCCGTTGGCAACGTTAACAAAAAAGGCAGCCACAGCTGTCAATTATTTCGAGTACTTTTCACCAACGCCTCACGCAGTGCACTGGCAACGAGCAGTAGACAGGAGGCCGGAGACAGGAGCAGACAGAAGACAGCAGACAACAGACCGGAGATTGAAGACAGACGAATGCAACAGCAACAACAGCAGCAGCAGCAGCATCATTTGACAGCAGCTCATGGCCAACGCAGCAACAGCAGCAGCAAAAAAAAATATATATATAAAAAAAGCAAGCAGCAAGCGAAGCAAACATAAATATTGGCAACATACTCGCATGTTGGCCCAAACTGTCAAATTATTTCGATTCATGAATATTAACGCCCAACCAGCCGGCTGCCACAAAAGGCCAGCTTGGGAATACGAATGTGGAAGGGAAGCCCGCCGCATCACTTCCATCTGCTACAGCTTCCAGCTCCCGGCAAGGAGCTATCGTGGCTGTTGTTGTCCTCGTAATTGACAGCCGCACTTCTTCTGCATCGGCTGCGCTTTTTTCTGTGTTTGTGGCTGCTCTTTACCGAATTTATCAATTAATTAAAATTCGTGCATTTCATATACATTTATATATATAAATGTATATATGTGTGTATATATATATATATGTATGTATATGTGTATGTATGGATTGTATAAAAATGAATTCATATATATATATATATATTTATATATATATATGGGTAGATATATTCGTGGCTGGGCACTCGTAAATGACATTTTATTGCCGGCTCGATGCAGTCGCGATGTCACACAAATTATGCAATTTTTTCGCCACAATTTTAACTCGTTTTCGGTGTTGGTAATAAACCAAATACGATTTTTTAACTGCCTTCCTTTATATGGCCAACTGTCCAGCGTTTGCGGTTATTGAACTTTATCGCAGTTATTAAATGGCCCACATCTTGTAATTGTCGCTAGGGGAGTTATATAACTGTGCTTCAGGCTAGCGATATCATCGGCAATTCCAGCATTTATAGTAAATATAATTTAACTATTTTTTGAAGCGGAACATAAAGCCAATTGATCTTTAGAATTTGGCTTCTTTAGAAAGTGACTGGCTGGTTGGCTGAGTTGGAAGTTCATTGACATGCAGCAGCTTGTTGCGAATGTTAAGAAGGTAGCTGCAAGAGCTGTGACCAAACATGGCATTGCCTAATTTTCCACGAGTTCATAAATCAATGTCAGCCAGCCAGCGAGCGAGCGAGCGCGTTGATTGTCTTCAATTTCTTCATTGCGCGCCTGATGGCTGTTGACCCAAAGCGAAAGCTGCACCACCGACACCGAAAGGTGCAACTGGGCAGACAGTCCTTGCACGAGCTACGTACGTGTGGCAATTATGTTGCCTGCCGGCATGTTTGCAGCTGCGGCATAAAGCAAAAATCTCTTCTGTAGCTAGGCGAGAAGCGAAGCGCGCAATTGGCAACTGTGGAGCTGGCATTAGAGCCATTTGCATATTTGGCCATTTGCATTAACACCTTCGTCTGGGGGCATTATGTAATTTCCTTTAGACCAGATTCGTATTGCTGCTCCATGTCCACAGCCATGTCGAAGCGTGACTCTGCCGCCTGGCCTTTCCCAAACATTTATTGTCCTTGTCCGCAGCGCGACACTGCCACGCCTCTCTCTCACTGTCTCTCTTTTTCGCCCAGCTGAATTATTACAACACTTGACGTTGTTCGGCGCGATTTCGTGAGTGCATCTTATAATGCTATTAATTATTTGCATGTTGCACCTTAGGATGTCAGCCAACTAAGCCAAGGAGGTGACTCCAGTGGCTACCAGCCTGGCAAATGCGTACACAACCTGGGAGCAGCAGGCGAGGATTTGCACATGCCACAGCTCAACTCGAAATTTATGCCGGCAACACGAAGAAATTGTAACAACATGGCAATTTATTCCAAGGAGCTGCACAGATAGAGCAGAAGAGGCAGCAGCAGCAGCAGCAACAGCAGCTTGATTATCTTTTATTGTCGGTGCTCTAAGCAGGCGGAGCGGGCGACTTAAACTGCCCCAGTGACAAGTCCCTGTGTCAAGGTATTCGCCTGGGAGCTGCATAACATTATCACAAGACCATTTCCACCGCCAGTTGCATCTACATCTACATAGACACTCTTGTTACTGAATATTTCGCAGAGAAAAAGGGCGACAGAGAGAGACAGAGAGAGAGAGAGAGAGAGAGAGCCGCATATATGCCGCATATTTCGAAACCCAATAATCTGACTATGTATTCGCGTTTCTCATTATATTTGCAAGCCATAGCAAGAGAAGAACTCCCTTTTTTACGAGTCGCCTTTCTGTGCGATTTTCATAAATTCAAGCAGTGTGAACAGATTTTGATAGTTTTATTGAATGGCGTGTGATTGGTTGTGAAAAGAAAGGGAGCGAGAGTTTATGAGAATTGTATGGAAAGGCGATAACAGTTTGTATTTCTCTAAGTAATTTTATGTTTCTATGGAAATGCAGAAATAGAGAGCTTTTATGACTGTGACCTCAGCAGGCAATAGCAATTTACTAGCTGTTTCTTGTCATTTCTCAAAATATAGCATTTATCCTGAGCCTATTAAATTGATGCCACAGCACAAAATATCATTTGGTAGAGCAGAAACCAAACACACCAGCAATTTAAGCATCAGGTTTTTCACTGATTAGATTGAGGACAATGCCGAAAACCAACGACTTCCTTGACACAGCAATATCACAAGCAACAACAACAACAACAGAAACGGCAGTCTACAAACCAAAATCCAAAACGAAAGCAAGGAGCATTCATCTTTGCCAATTTGCATTTACATTTGCAGTGGCAGCCACAGCCAAAACACCATATAAGCCGCCCACGTACACACACCTCTAGCTCTTGCCGTACTCACATGTAGACTTGGCTATAGCAGTCGTAGTCATAGGCTTTGAGCACACTCTGCTAATTAGCAGGAGGTTGGCGCGTCGAATGTGGGTTAACAATTGGTAGCACGGCAAAAGGCAAATATTGCCAGGGCAACACGCTCCAAAATGGAGCCACGAATGCACTTTGCCATCAAATTAATTAAGACAAGAATGCGAACGGGCCAAAAACCAAAAGCCCAAGCCAAAACTGCAGCCAAGGCAAAGTAAAGCGCGAGCTGCGCTAACTACAAATAGGGCCAACAAGGCAAAAAGGGGTTAGGCCAAAGACGAGTTGTTTGTAGTCTAATTAGGGATTATGAGACGCGTTGACAAGCACAACTAATTGAGAACTAAAACCTCTTCGAAAACGAACAACAGACCGACAGAGTGGACCACACACATCACAGCCAAACATTTTTGGAGGACGACAAACGGCAACAAATTGACCTGCAACATGTTGAACAACGGCCATAAAGACCAGCAACAGCAACAGTCGCAGCAACAGCCACAGCAACAACCACTTGAAACGCCGAAAAAGAAACATGTTGATTGCTCTATCCGAAAAATTAATTGGACCACACACTACGAAGCAACAGCACCACCATACAAGCACCACTCGATGCTTGATGCTTGATGCTGGAAAGAGATGGCACAGGGCACGCGCAACCGCGTCTAATTAGTGCGACCGAGAGAGAGAGAGAGAGAGAGAGTGAGTGCCGACAACTACTACTCGTAGACATCGCATCGTGGCTCTGGTGGGTGTCATATATATTTTAATGACCGCTACGGCACTGGGATTGCCCTCGGCTCCCAACTGCGGGCCACATCGATGGATTTTTGATAACCGCAAGCGACCGAATGAAATGGCAAAAATGAAAAATACAAAAAAAAAAAGAAACCAAAAAAACTGGCGCGAATGACTGCATAAATCCATGTGAAGTGCAACCAAGTGACTCCCTGACTCCCTGACTGACTAACTGACTGACTGACTGCCCTGACTAGCTGTCGTCTGTTGTTGGACGGGTCTATCTTAAAGATTTGTCTGCAGCTCGAGTGAATGGCAGCGGCCCTGACTCCAGATCCGCCAAGCTGTCGTCGTTAGGCAGCGCAAATGCAAATGCAAATGACTTTTTCGCATATGTAGGTCTCCTGGGTGTCACTCTTAACCCTATTTCCAGAGCGGCTCATAACGTTGACAATGGGTGGCCAGTGGAAAGGAGCTCAGACTCCGACTTCGACTCCGACTGTCTGCCTAATTAGGCAGCTGCGTTATTTATTTGGAATTGTGAAACCTGATTTCAATTTATATATGATATATATATACATATATACAAATATATGATCGCCGTTGGCGTTGGCATGCAACGAGCTGTGTGTGTTGCACGCATGTGCAGAAACACGTGTAAGCCAGCCTTTAATGTAAATAGAATACATAGCCAACAGGATACTCTAGCTGCAGCTATAGCTATATATGTGCTATTGTTGACTGGCCGCGCCTGTGACTAGCAAACCAATACGCCCACTTTGCTAGCGGTTGGCGGTTACGCCCCCAAGCACAGTCGCAGTCGCAGGCAGCAGTTGCGATCGCAGTCCAAGTCGAAGTTGGAGTCGCATCGTAAACTCAGCACGTAAATTATGATCAGCCAACGGCGTTGAATATTAATTGCACCGCACCAAAATGAACAAAAGCCGACACAGCAGCAGCAGCAGCAACAGCAACAGCAACAGCATCCAAGAGGCACATTCCAGCTAGAAGATGCCAGCTCCTGCTTCAGCTCCATACTTGGTGGCCAGCTCATGTGTGTGCGCGCGCATCTGTAACGGGGCCTTTGATAAGCGTCGATAATTATTGAGCAGCCGCTGGAGCCGGCTGCAGCTCTTTGCTCAGTTAGAGCTTTAATTAATTTCCAGGAAGTTTCCGATCGCAAGGCATAGGCTGTGAGTACGACTGCGACTGCGACGGCGACGGCGACTGCAACTGTCTGGTTGTTGGGGCTTTCGTTTTCGCCGATTGTCGTCGGTCATCACTCAGCTGGAGCCGCCTAGCAGCGCCTCCTATGTCAGTGTCAACACAGCGACGACCCCCGTTGCTCATTTCTGTCTTGCTGTTTGATGTATTGTCCCTGGCCAACTGTAACCAACAGCAGCAGCAACAGCCGAAGACAAGGTGTGGTCCAAGTCCTTTGAGCACTGTCATAGCTGTTTGCGTCTAACTTGAAATATTTGCTACGGATGCGTTCCCCAACTGAGTGCCAATGAGCAGCAGCAACAGCAACATCAGCAGTCAGTAGTCAGCAACAAATGCCAAATTGTGTCTTAAATTGTTGACTCAACAGCAGCAGCAAGAACAACAACAGTAACAATGTGATTTGAGACCTGGCATTTTGTCCTGCGGCCACCAGAGCAGAGAATGCAGCAAAAACAAAAACTAAAAATATATATATACATATATATATATATATATATATATATATATATATATATATATATATATATATATATATATATATATATATATATATATATATATATATATATATATATAAATATGTATTTTATATAGATATATATAGAACAGACCAACAAAAAAACCTGAAACAGTTTGCTGTTTGTGTGTATTTATCATGGCCGACAAAGCAGCGCAAATCTCTCAGAAACAAAATCACAAGGCTATCAAGAGCTGGCAGCCAACCAACAGCAGCAGCTCCAGCAACAGGGCAAACAATAATAAAAATGCCAACCACAGTTGGTGGCTAAAACAAAGCCAAAGTCTACAGAAGTTGTCCAAAGAAACAGCAAAAATCGTAAAGCCCGGAAGCGGGTTGAAAAAAGTTCAGTTTATTGAATTCTTGTTTCGATCTGCGAAACAGTTGGCGCAAACAATCTATAAGCGACAGAAAATTGTTGCAGGCACACTGCTAGCTAATAGTTCACACACACTCAGAACTCAGCAAACATAGATCTTAACTACAAATATCGAGCTTTAAAAACCTCTTGTGTATTAATATTTGATATCTATTCCAATTTCAATTTTATATCTGTTTTCCATGAATTTAATTGATCTGGCCACATACTGTTTACAATAGGTGTATGCACAATCTTGAGCCAAACACCATTTTGAGTAATTAGGCACGATTTTAAGAATAATTACCACCTGGTCGCCGGGCCCACATGTTGCGGCAACAAATTGCCGCCGTTTTGCTTGCTAAACTGATTTTCATTTTGATTTTCATTCTTTTTTCTTTTATTTTTTTTTTTTTTTTTTGATCGTATTTTGGGTTTTTAAAAATGTTTAAATCGTAACAGCCTCGAGCGTAGACAAACTCGCAGTTCGGAAGCGAATTATGCGGCAAATAATAAATAATTTGAGCTCATAAAATGCAATAAAAAGCCGCTCACAGCGCCGCGATTTATTTCACAAGATAATTTCAAACTAATTTGGTAGCATTTAGTCGGAGAATTATCGCCCGACCAACACTCGGCCAAATGGCGCTGCGGGAACCACAGCTGACAAATGGCATTGAAAACTGCATAAATTGTTGCGCTGCCATGTGCCACGCCCATTTCGAATCAGTCAAACGAGCATGGCCATAAAATAAAATATGTAGAGACTAGAATAAATTATACGTAGAATATGTTTGTATGAATTATGTTTTGTAAAGCCAAACTAAATTCCTCAAGAGCTTCAAAAAGTTAGGAAAATATTTTAGATATAACTCTAGGTATATAGATACTTCGCTTGATATGGCTTTCGTTCTGATAGCCTCCAAATGGCATATGTGCTGTAATCCAGCTGCATTTGACATTGGGCTACGCCCCTGAGTTACGCCCAACTGTCAATCTCTGAAAATTATATCTCCGAGCTGTTATGACAACTTTTATGTGAACAACTGCATATGGAAGACATTTTACATAACTTATAAAGAAATTCATTAATTTCTAAATATACTGGACACACAGATATGTATATAAAGCCTAACTGGAAAGCAAGCCCTTACAGTTCTAGTTCAGGTTTCATTCAGCCACAAAGTAAACTCTCTTAATATGCTATTCGAGTATATGAGACCGCCTTCATTTGGTGACTTGCTGCCATCTCGGTACGCATTCAAGTATTTGGAACGGGGTATGAGATGTGTCGGCTGGATGCCGCCATCGCGGCACAATGCCAATTACTGGGGCTATTGCGCCTATGGCATCTTAGTAACAGGGTTGAGTGGCGCCTATTTACCCATTGGCTTCTTCGCCAGCTACATCGTGAATTTTGAAAGCTTCACGCCTGGAGATTTTCTGACTTCCATACAGGTCGCTTTCAATTCGGCTTGTCTGGCAGTGAAGATCGCAATTGTCTTGCCAAATCTTTGGCGCTTTGAGAAGGCAAAGAAGCTGCTCGATATACTGGATAAGCCGTGCTTTCGAGAGGGAGCAGGCGATGAAATACATCGTTGCGTCGCACGCTGCAACTTCGTCTATATGGTATATCAGACAGCATATAGTGCGTACGCTGTGCTAACTTGTCTGAGCTCTGTTCTAACCGGCTCAACCCCCTGGGGATTCTACATTCCGTTCATGGAGAAGCAAAACTTTTGGGTGACAGCTTTCACGGAGTTTATCATGGGATTCGGAGCGGTTACTTTGGATCAATTTCTAGACGTCTATCCGGTAATCTTTGGCACAATATTACGAACTCATATCAAGCTTTTGATAAAGCGCGTTGAGGGCTTACGTAAAAACAAGAGCCAAAGTGACGATGAAAACTACGTAGAGCTGGTTAACTGCATTAAAGATCATAAAAATATTCTGGAGTGAGTAGAGAAGAGTTCTATTTTTGATCTAAATGATATATAATTTGATTGCAGATTTTCAGATATGTTTCGTCCACTAGTCTCGGGCACCATATTTGCCCAGTTTCTGGCGATTGGCTTGTGTCTGGGCTTGTCGATGGTTAATTTGCTGTTCTTTTCGACTATCTGGACAGGAATGGCTACTTCCGTCTTCATTATCGTCTTGATGATCGAAACATTTCCCTTTTGTTTCATCAGCGAGCTGATTGAAGACGATTGCATTGATCTAACGAATGCCATATTTCATTCCGATTGGATAACTGCAAGCAAACGCTATAAGACGACTCTCATATTCTTTCTGCATCAGACACAGCAGCCGATTGCCTTCATTGCTGGCGGTATCTTTCCAATCTGCATGAGAACTAACTTAGAGGTAATAACGATCATGAGATAAGTATAATATCAATTCATTGCATTTCCCTCTTACAGATGGCCAAGTTGGCATTCACAGTGGTGACTGTTGTCAAGCAAATGAATATTGTCGAGAAACTTAAATGAAATCAATTTTCTGAAATTATATGCACATTAAATTGGACATAGGTATGCTCTAAACACCTGTAGAGACAAAGCACAGCAATCGATAGGAATAAAATATGCTTCGGCTTGAAAATTTACTGCCAAACATTTCATATGACCAGGAATCGTTACCGAGCTAAGCTGGAAACAATGCAGAGACGATCCCTAATCGCGTATTTGCTGTTTGCTCATTGCTGTTTGCTGTGGAATCGATGGCCTTTAAATCTCTTCGACAATAGAATTGCTTTGATGCTTGTTGTTGTCTTTGATCTTTTGAGTGCTGCCGGGCATTTCGAATGACGCATGGCAATGGGTTTTGCATTGAACAGCAGCTGGGCTGCCTTCGCCTGTCGAGCTATTCCGATGGGAATTGCTTTGCTCACTGGATATTGCGTATACGCAGAGGATGCCAAGTGCTAAGCCTTTAAGAGCTGCAACAACTATACAGCTTTCAGTTGGAAATAAGTGTTGCTTGTTAAATGACATCGTTTTTCATTTGTACGGCACTGAGGAGCAGCCTGTGGAAGGCCGACTCATGTGCCAGCCATCCAGCCAGCCAGCCGGGAAACTAAGTAAAAGTAGTACAGGAAATTGAATGTTAAGACCGACACGTACAAAATAAATGCGGTATTTGGTACAAGCTCACACACTGAAGCACTGATTGTGGGTTACAGATACAGATATGGACACAGAGCACACGCACACACACGAAGATGCTGCATAAATCTATCTTTTAGATTTATGGCGCACCAGAGCAACGTTAATAGGCAAATGAGAGAGAATGAGAATGGTGAAATGTGTATCTTTCTGTGTATGATTGTGTGTGTGTGTGTGTGTTTAGGCCAATGAAATGGCATAGAGAGTGGAATACGTATGGCCAACTTGTGAAATGGTAATAAAACTTTGTATGCGCATTTATAGCTGTTTTATGCCTGTGACCAGGTCTGTCTTCGAAATGAATTATGAAATATTTTGGCAACGCTAAATGCGAAACGAGTAAGGCAGCTCTCGCCGGCTGGCATTAATCATGGCCCAGTCGGTAAAAGGACATGGCCAAAGCTATCTGCACATAGATAAATAAATAACCGCAGCACAGAAAGAAAAACCTGTAGCCTGGGCCATAAAATTGAGTTATTAAAATAAACAGCGACAGGTGCGGACTCAAACAGAGATGAAGAGAGTGAGAGAGAGAAAGAGGGGGCAAAGGTTAAGCTATTGGCCAAATAGCAATCAGTGCTTTTCTCTCTAGCGAATGCAGGTCAACTGCGGACAGTTTGTGTCCAACAAATATTACCAATGTTTACATACGTGGCACAAAAGCGTGCCAAGTGTAGCAGCAACAGCAACTGCGAATTTGTTAACTGACATGCGGGAGAGCGCGAAAATGCAACAGCCAAACAATTACAGATGCCAGCTGAACGTTGCTCCAATTACGGATGCGCATCAAGGAGGTGGAGGCACTTGGCCTGGCCCAAACCAACCAGCCAACCGAACAGCCAAGCCGTCTGTTTTGGCTCAGTCAGGCATCGGTCTAGCAGTCGCTTGCTAGTTGAATATTTCCCGCACAAGCGTTGAGAAAGCGCGATAACATTTTAACACACTCACACAGCCATGCAGCCATGTTTACACATGGCCAGGCCAGGCTGCCACGCTGCCACGCTGCCAGGCTGCTGAGTTCTCATGTGCTTCTCATGCACTGAAGGTTTTTATCAACAGCAACAACTACAACAACAACAGGAGCAACAACGACAGTAGCAGCAGCTGACAGCTTGCTGCCGAAAGCACAATATGACCCTTTGCTCTGCACTATTGGGATAAGATATACGAAAATGAAATTTTAGTTCATTTTGGGCAGCCCGATAAAGCCCTTAAGTGCTGTTGCTGATAGCACTCGAGGCTGTTAGTGAAAATTGGCCACTCTTAAGCCACTTCACACAGCAACTAGCATAGCTGCCAAATCAATTGGCCAACCATATACCATACACCATATTGAGCTAAAAACCTTAGCAGATCTAGCCAGCCAGCGCATCCTTATGGCAATGTTGATATGAGAGAGCATAAACCTTCGACCACACAAACGGGTTGACCCATTTTTAGCATTTCACTGCGCCGCATTGCCAATAAATTAGCATATAAGAGCAGACAGGTAAAACACAAAAAAGAAACGAACTGAAAAAAAAGAAATATGTACATGGATAAAAAAAAGAGGGAATCGTCACATAAAAGGATTTTTCCACAAATGAAAACATACCCAGACACAGGTTAAGCTAGCGTCTATTGAAAGCCCTCGAAAATGCCAATTGGATGTCATCCTAAGAGTAGGCCACACTTTTTGTGCGCCCGTCTGGAAGACGAAATCTTCACTTAAGAAATACTTTTAAATATTAGAAACAACATTTACGTATGTATCTTTAATGCTATCGAAAGGTTTTGCAGCTGCTACACTGCTGCACAGACACAGACACAGAGACTGACAACAAATAAGCATTCGATTACAGTTTTTACAGCTGCAGGGCATAAAAATGTAAAATTTATTTAATCCAAATATTCGTGGTGCACTTCCTTTGTGCCTTTTTATGATGCATATACAAATTGCCAAAAGGATTTTCTTGCGGAAAATCTACATTGCATGCATATAAAATACGAGAGATACAAAAAACAACAAAGCACGAAAAGTTTCAGCTGATGCGAATATTAAATACCCTGTCAAGATTTCTTATTATAGATTTTATAAAAGAGCTAATAGAATAGAAGTCTGGTGTTGTAGTATAAGCAGCTGTGCGTATACTTAATATATATATATATATATATATATATATATATATATATATATATATATATATATATATATTTTATATACTTAATTAAGCTTCAATCAGAACTTTTTGTTATTGTTACTTGATAATCTGTGTAGCTGATTCCTAACTATTGGCTCGTAACTAAGGGGTATGTATAGTCTACTCCTCGTTGCATTTTCAGCAAAATCAACTGCGTTCACACACACCCACCCACACATACACAGTAGACAAGTAATGTCAGTAAAAAAAAAAGAAAAAAACATATAAACAGTCAACGAACACCGAAATTTACAAATAACTTAACAATTTGCTTTTGGCCCTGTTGACGTGGCCCACACGGGGCCAAGGGTGAAGGGCGAGCAAGCGAAGTCATCACGACGATGACGACAACAGCAACAACAACAGCAACAACATCGAACAGCAACTGCTGGTGAAAGTTAAGGCCAATCATTGCAACAATGCCAATCCAGTGACAACAACAATTGCTAACAGAGACGTGAATTTCAATACAAATTACTTATGTGTGTGTGTGTGTGTCTGTGTGCAGTTGCCACATCTTGCAGCAATGCGACGATGATGAGGATCACAACGTATGATCCAGCTACAAGAAGAGAAACAGCTACAATCTACAAGAGATACGCAGTCAATCTGCAGTCTCATCGCATCGAAATCTTGTCCTGTCGCCGTTTCGTAATGCTAATTTCTGACGTTCTCTGAATATATGATCGATATGCCATATAGGGAAAGAGCACGGTAATGGACTGTATGCATAACTGTTTCTACTCAAGAGCCAAAAATTTAAATTAAACTAAGTTTTACCAAAAACAAAAACAAACAAAAAACAAAAAATAAACGTAACAGAATTAAGAAAACACATGTAGAGAAACAGCGAAACTTTCCTTTCACTCTGCTAACAAGAAGTAGAAGGACCAACTGAATTTGATGTTAGCTTATTTTGCACACAGTGCATATAAATTACATAGTTGAATCTTGAGATACATATACATATATATATATATATATATATATATATATATATATATATATATATATATATATATTCCGATGCACATAAAAAGTAGGAAATGAAATGTAAGCCTTACAAAAGGGGAGCATATGCACTTAAGTATATCTAATCATAAATATATAAAATATTCAAAATATAAATATAAGTTAAGCATAACATATATTAATATTATTATTTCTTTAGCAATTTTTAACTACTATTATTTCAGTGAATTTTTCATTACTTTACAGGGTATTTCTGAGCCTTACACACGCTTTAAATTCGCATATGCTTACACTTTTTATTAGCGGATTTTCTCAAACCGCTCCTATCTCTCAATCCATCGCCCATTTTCGACTTGAACTCGTCATAAATTTTAATACACATTTTGGTTTGCAAATTGCTCAAAAGATGCATTTCTCGTAGTCCCTCTCCATCTCCCTCTTTCTTTCTCTTTCTCTCACAGTTTTTTGTTGTCCTTTTGCAGCAGCAAACACAACAGCAGCGACAACTGTGACGAGCCCGTCAACTTTTGATTGACTGGCTAAGTTCAACTGATGTGGCTCTTGGCTCTGGCCTCTTGTATCTTGTCTCTTTGCTGTTGACTGGTTGGCTGGCTGGCTGGTTAGCTCCTTCCCTCGAGTTAGTCCACGCACTCACATAGAACGGCAGCAAATTGCATAATTTTTACATAAATATGCTGACGTGCATTCATAATCATAAAAAGGGCTAAAATTCTTTGTATTGTTGTTGGCTTTTGTTCTCCGTGTGGCCCCGCCCGCCTCCTGGCCAGCTCGTACATTGTTGGTCTGTTATTTATTTGGCCTGCATATATATATGTATACGTATTTTTTTTTAATATGCAGCCTAATAGGCATTCGTCTTTTTTCTCTCTCTCGTTTTTTGTTTACTGCTGGAGTTGCGAGTTTCGAGTTCCATTCCCGCGCCCGAATTGACAAAATGTATGCAAAGTTAAAACAGCAACAGAAGGGCAAACGTATAGTGCATAAAATATTTATGATATCGAATTGTATTGGCATTATTTCAAGCTTCAATGCCGGCTTATAAGTCAAAAACTAAACTAATGTACATGAATTACGAATGCGTACAAATTCAGACATTCGCTGCATACAGAAGATGGCCATACAGGTGCAAGTCAAGGGAAGCAGGCAGCAGGCTTAAAGGATTTGCTGACTTAACTATAAGTAAATCTCTGAAAAGTAAAACATATATTTTAGATTTTTCCGTTTGAAACCAAGTTTATTCAACTCAAATCTTAGGCAACTGCAGGGTTCGCTAACTAAACCTAAGGTAGACTCCAGAACACAAATAATATTAAAGGTATTTCTTTCTTTTATTTAATAATGTTGATTTTACTTTAATCTTAACATGTTCTACCCTCATGGCTGTTTCTATATGCTCATCCTTAACGCACATTGGGACAGTAAAAAGCAACGAGCTGTGAGAGTCAATTGCATGCAAAACTGTGCCATTGTCAGATGCTGTGCTGACAAAAGGGGTAAGCAGAGAGCGGCAGATATGTAGAGGTGGCCAGGCCGTGACTGTGTGTGACGACCTACGGCCGCACAAAGGGCAACAATGCTGGGCGGTGGACAAACAAGGACAGCCACAAAATGGCCACCGCAAAGGCAGCAGCGTTGGCCATAAACGACATGCGGCGGGTCAAAAGGACGCCCACACAACAGCACCAGCAGCAGCAGCAACAGCAGCGACATCGACAGCAATTGCCTGGTCACAAGGATGATGGCGAGAACTTAACGCACAGGCAACAGCAGGCAGGCAGGCAACCAGGCAGGCAGGCAGTAAGGCTGCGCCATATAACGCCTCTGGTTTGTTGTTGCCTAGCCCGACTGCCTAGCAAATGTCGTTATAAATGGCAGTCATAATAAGTGGGTTAAATGGCCAGACGCACGGCGTAAAGGGACTTCATGCAGCACTGGGTCTCTGTGTCAGTTGTTAAATGGCAAGCGGAGCAGGCGGTCATGTGTTGATTCGCTGTTGATTTTGTCGTGTGTCTTGGCCAAAACTAATTACCGATAGTTCAAGAGGTTACCTGTCCATGGCAAACTCTTTAAACTGCAATTAAATGCCACTTGAATGGCTTGGCCAAGGCGTCGGCCTGGCCAAAACTGAAGCGATTATAAAGCAATCAACTTGCTGTGGCAGTGGCCCGTGCAATATTTCGCGAACGACTTGGCTCCTTCTGCCACATTCACATCATTTGCAAAATCATAATTCGCGTGTTAAGCGCGCATTAGTCTCACGTTGATTTATCACAGCAGGTACCACGGAAACGGCTATAGAAACTGGGTCTGGGTCTGGGTCGAAACTGGTAACTGGGTCCTTGCGCCTCCACCTCCTACTGCTGCTCCCCATCCATCTACTCCATCGACTCGGCTCTGCCTGATCCAGCAATGAGCAACAAATTGGGTCCGTAGCCAGCACAGAGTGGTATGCGGTTTTAATAACCGAATTCGCAGCTAATTTCGAGCTGAAAGTTTGGTTGGACAGTGCCTGCGGCGTGTGGGTGCGGCATGGGTTAGAGATGAGCGCGTGAGTGCTAAAAATTTTGCTATAGATCCAATTAAGATTATATGAGAGAGAGAGAGAGAGAGAGAGAGAGAGAGAGAGAAAGAGAGAGCGACAGAGCATAAGCTGAGCATGGACGTTTGTTTTCAGTTGCCAACTCATCCTGTTCCACATGCAGCAGGGCTCATTTTTAAATGGCATTCATCAAGAAGCGCCTCTTGAGCACACACAAACAACCAGATGCCTTCCAACACTCAACCGACCAGCTGCGCATTCGTTAAGCCAACGACTTACTTTTCGGCTGCTTCCAGTGGTTGACGGTTCAGCGAACGAAGCTGCTGCTGCTGCTGCTGCTGCTGCTGCTCCATGGCAAAGTGGAGCAAATTTATGCCCAATTTCATGCGAGTGGCAAATGATTTATGCGACAGCGCGTTGCAATTGCCAAAAAGGATATGTGCGTTGATTTCGTTTGGCCCCAGGACAAATAACTTCATTACGTTCTCTCGCTGTTGCCCTCTTTGCCTGTCGTGTGTCGTCCCACCCCCGCACCAGCCGAAAAGGTTGCCCCCTTTGGGTAATGATGTTTCATGTTGTTGTTGAATGTTGTTTGGAATTGGGATTGGGTTTTGGATTTGAGGATTGTAAAATATATGCAAAGCAAATCGCACGATTCTCGTGATGTTGCTCATATTTGGGCACCGTAACAAGCGCAGCAACACGCGACAACAACAACAACAACAGCAACAGCAGCAGCAGCGAAATCAGCTAGCTGCGACAACGCGCGAAAATCGCATTCTACTTATGGCGTGAATTTCGCGATCGTCTGCTAAGCTATTTTTTTCGCTCTTTTCGTTTGCCTTGGCACTTGGCACAGCCGAAATGCGATTCAAATTCCCAAATTCAAATTTAAATGCAACAGCAACAGCAACAGCAACAGGCACATACAAATCGAGATGCATAGAGCCTGCCAAAATGTTGTGCTTAGAAATTGGCAGGAAGTCACGCCATTTGAACCATTTGTTTGTTAACAATAAACCGTTAGCAACATGACGCTGATTACACATGCATCCACAGTAAATGACAACATTTATCATTAGGCCAGCTAAAAAGCACCAACAGAGCACCACAATTTGCAGTTAATTGCAAATGCAAATGCAGCTGCACCAACAACAGGCCGCAAAAGAATTTAAGATCGTCGAGCAACTGTCGGCTTATGGGATTTCATTGACAGCCGCGCGTTGGCCCAGTCAAAATGTCCTTAAAGCACGTTTGCAGAAGTTTGCTGTTGCTGTTGCAGTGGCTGTTGCTGCTGGCAGCGAGTTGTTGCACGCACTTAATTAAGACGACAAGTGAACGACCTCAGCTGTCAGAGAGGCATGCGGCAAGGGCTTACAGCTGCTGGCAACACAAATATTAAATATGGTCAAAATGTAGCATAAGACCCACTCAATGGCAGGCGAGATGTGCAAGATAAGATAGCATCCGACATGGCTAAGACACACCAAAAAAAAAAAAAAACAGCAACAATGACAAATCAGAAAAACTTTTTAGACTTGAAAGAAATTCAAATATGCATGCACCTCCATATGGGAATGGAATGCCAAATCTTATTGGCCACAGACGGTCGTTTCGTTTCCAATCGATCAGCGTGCGTTTGCGATCTGCCAGGCCACAACAAATAAAATATGTTTTGTGTATTAATAAAAGCCCGAAACGATTGCACTTCACACCTCATTGAGATTGGCCATAAAGATGCCTTAATAACTCAGCTAAGCTGCAGACGACGAACGCAAGTCCGCAAGCTCCTGCCTGACTGCCTGCTGCTGATGCCGCTGCTGCTGCCGCTGCCGCAGTTGCTGTTGCTGTTGTTGGCCAGACTGGGCTGTCAGTATCGTTTATGGCTGCCCATATTTAATTTGCCGCTTCGCTCGATGGCCAATTGAAGCGTTTCGATAAGGGGCCAAATTCATAAATATGAAAATGGCTTCATTTCGTGCGCGATTCAGACTGGATTGGACTGGACTTGGACTTGGACTTGGACTTGGACTTGGACCTGGGAGTTGCCCTTCATATCGCTTAAATTAAAACTTAAATTTCAACACTCGCTGCTCGCGATATGGGACCATATTTTACGGGTCCAAAGCAAACACAACAATAACAACAACAATAACAACAACAATAACAACAACAACAGCAGAAACAACTCAACTCAGTGGCAGGCTGACAATGGGAAAGGCGTTGCAGCTTTATCTGACAAATGCGCGTATATCTCGAAAGTTGTTGCTGCCGAAATGAAGCGGCAACAGCGACTACAGCAGCAGCAACTGTCCAAACGAAACTGACCCTCACATTCATTTATCAATGCTGCAAAATATGTCGCCGTTGCCAGGAAGAAAGTGCCAGCCAAAAGCCGCACCTCTAACGGCTGCTGCTGCTGCAGCAAGAGTTGTTGCTGCTGCTGCTACTGCTGATGTTGCTCCCGTAACCATTCAGCTAGTCAGCCGGCGATCGTAGAACTAACTGAGTGCCGCCTTGTCTTGATCTACCGCCGTCGAGGCCCGGCTACTTCATCATCATCTGAAATGTGCGGCGCGTAGTCAAGGCCTGACATTTTTGAGTTGCCGTCGCTGTCTATGTGCCGGCCGCAACGGCAGCAAAAAGGTAGCAACATCCACAACAAACAGCAACAAACATACAACGGCAACAACACATCATGAGCACACAATAACAAACAAAAACGGCCAGCGAAGCCTCCCAATGATTAATTGACTTTCAAAATTGCTGAAATTTTTAATTTATTATACGCGCCAAAGTGATTAATCAGTAGACAAAGCTGCGGCCAAGCACAAGGCGAAGAAGGAACCAGAGAGTGAGGGTGAGGGCGAGGGCGCAGGCAAGGGCGAGGGCGAGGGCTGCCCAGTCGAAAGGTAACAGCGGCAGCAAGAAACTGTCTGCGCAGTACACGTAGGCAGCGACTGAAGCTATGAGATTGAAAGTGCTGGGCAGCAGCCAGCGGCAACAGCAACAACAAGAAATACTTGTCTGCTTTTACTTGTTCAAGATGTGAAATGAGTATATTAGTTTTGTGCGGCAGCATGTCTGGAATTTGCAATCGATTTTTTACTAAAGCTTAGCTAAGTTTTCATAGTGATCGAGTATTATGAAGTGGGTTGCACCCAATTGCTACGTTTTTACTTGCTCGCTTTATGTCGCCTGCAATCCTTTGAGCACATCAGTCAGCGTCAGCAACGTTTAATGCTTTTAATTGCCGCCACTGTTGCTGGCTGCTGGTTGCCGGCTGCTGCAACAACTTATGGCAGTTACATTCAGTAAGATAATTTAAATTTAGCTTAGAATACAGCTGAGCAGCTGAACGGCAACTCGTCGCGATTTTGCAAGAATTTAGCCAGCAACACCTATGTTAACGTTGCCACACAACATAACAAAGGGCGTACTTAACTTTTAGCGACGTCTGCCACGCCCCGTGGCCCAGTTCAAGGAGTGCGTATGCATTAATTATAACCGAAAATAACAAAGGAAACATAAATTTTCCAATAAGACACTTTCCTCGTGTGCTCGTCTGATCTGCTGGCTGTGCCCAGGTCGTAGCCAGGAACCAGAACCACTGGCAAAAAAAAACAACCGTTAGTTAGCATTTTGAGTGGTTGTGCGTTCCGCTGCTTTTGATGTTCGGCGCACAGACACATTAACATAAATATGAGCGAAAGATAAGTGAGGAACAAACACACCCAGCGCCCCAAACTTGAGGAATGGGAAAAGCTGTTGCCAAACGAAAATATCTGGCCAAGGCTCATTGACATGCGTTAGACAAGTAAGCGAACAAGAGAGAGACAGACTGAGTGAGCGAGAGGGAGAGAGAGCGCGCGATAACAGGCCAATGGGCGGGCGTGTATCAGGGGCGTGACCTGTTGCATCTGGCAAGGCAAGAAAATCTCAATAGATGATCGTAAACACAATTACGTTTTGCGGTCAGAGCAACAACAACAACAATAACGACAACAAAGCAAGTAAGAACAGCGCATATTATGCAGTCGGGCGTAGCTGACTGCACAATTCGCGCTAACAGATAAACTTTGCCTTGGCCTAAGGGGTGAGTGGTGTGAGAAGTATCAATATGTAAAGGTCAACAGTTAATCATCTAATGATCCTAGCTCTAACGTTGTAAAGGATATGTAAATGAAGAGACACAGATATATTATATATCTTTATCTAGGATTATGTATACTCTAGCTTTGCAAGGCAAACATTCGCTCAAAACTTCATATACTCTTTTAAGTTTCATGCACGAGTATGAAAAGTAGGTGTGCCTGCAACAACTGCAAACGCCGGCAACATATATTTGACGCATCGCTGGCAACATTCAAATGTTGCAACAGCAACTTGAAGATGTGGCAGCCATGGCCATAGCACAGCGTACAACATAGAAGCAGCGCCGCTACATACAGCTGATGATGATAATGATGTTGCTGTTGCTGTTGCAGTTGCTGTTGCTGATGAGTAGGACAATATCAAGGCTTGTTGCCGTTGTTGATGGGCCAATGTTTCGGTCAGTTGCCATAACGAATCGCAATGCGGTACAGTGCGGGCAACACATTAAGGGTTGTCTTCCAGTTTGAGAGGCGGCGGCAACAACGCGCAATTTATAAAATGTCTTAATTTTTTTCCATTGCCATTGCCAGCAACAGCTACAACAGCAACATTCGGGCGGGCGTCAAGCGAAAACGCCGCAGGAAGGCCAAGCTGGGTCCATGTCCATGTCCAGGTCCAGGTCCAGTTGGCTAAAATGACTGACGCTGATGCCTGTCAGTTCGTCGGACAGCCGGCAACTTGTTGTTGCTGTTGTTGCTGCTGTCGCCGTCATCAATTTTTCGCAGGATTCTTGCTGCCGCTGCTGCAGCCGCTGCTCTTGCTGTTGCTGTTGCTGTTATTGTTGTTGGTGGCGATAAATTGCATTTTAAGCGTATTTTCCCTGGCATTATTATGACTTTATAAACTCTGCGGGCTTTATGCCTTTGCACAATGGGCATTTTGCTTTGCATTTGTTGTTGCTTTCTCATGGAATACGCCTATTGGCGCAGTCAGTGCACAAGGTGTGAGAGCTATTTATATATATATATATATATATATAAAAGAGAGAGAGGGAGAGAGAGAAACGAATACCCTTTGATTGGCAATGATGAAATGCACTGCAGGCGGCGGTTTGGAGGCAAGGGCTAGCCAATCGGCCCACTTGATGTGCTGCCATGTTGCTCGTCTGTGCTCGTAACAAGATAATTGCTTAATTTGATTAGCAATTGTTGCTGTTGCTGTTGCTGTTGCTATTGCTGGCGGCCAACGCACCGCTGGGCGTGCAAATTGCTAACAATTTTGATATTTAAATTATTGAGCCTGTTGCCGAGTCGAAACGAGTCGAACAACAGCAACAACTGGGCAACATGACAGCTCAATAAACATTCCATCAAGAATGGAGTGTAAAAATCCAATTTTCATAAGTGGCCGCCAGTCGGGCAACTGCCGCTGCTGCTGCTGCTGCTGCTGCTGTTGTTGCTGACCACCAGCTACTGTCCACATAGCATCACAGTGTCCATGTCCTCCGGTCTTCCTTCCGATCTGCTGCCCTTTTCCATTGGCATAAATTAGCAACTGTTGCCGCTGTTGCAGCTGCAAACGGGCAGCAACATAGCTCCTAATTATGAAATGCCCTTTTTATAAGTGCACTTAATTTGACAATTATACTGCCTCGACACAGACAAAGAGCGAAATTTAAGTGGAAAGTAAAACAAATACATTTCCTAATTGAATAAGTAGATATAGATGTACAGAATTGATAGACTGCCTGAACACGCTGAACATGCACTGCCGTCTCTTAAGTCGAGAAAGTTTTAAATGCTCGAGTGTCCGATTTCAGTGGGGCTTATCGCGCTGGACTCGATAAATTGGCTACCACTGTGAAGAACAGCTACAAGCTACAAGCTGCTGGCCATGTACTTAAATTTGATATTTTAATAAATTAAACGCAACGAAACTAATGCAAGCAACACCCGCCGAACGTGGACGAGAGTCGAATGAGAAGCGCCCAAATGCCGACTGCTGCGGAGCCAAGATCAATGATCCGGTAGCTGGTGCAAGTGGTTGGGGCCTCAGATGCCTGCCAACTGATTGCAATTTGAAATATTCAACGAGCAGGCACACAACAAGCAACAGGAACAAACGACAAGAACTTCTGTTGCGGCCGGACAGCTGGGCGGACAGCTGAGCTGAGCTGGGAACGCAGACGCAGTCCGGGCAGCGACTAAGTAGAGTGGACCCAAACATGATTGGCATGCGCCCAGTGCCCGGGACCGATGAGCTGGCGAGATCAGCCTAAGACTGTAATGAGCACTTCTGTCTCTCTCTCTCTCTCTCTCTCTTTCGCTCTCTCTCTCTCTCTCTCTCTCTCTCTCTCTCTTTCTCTGATTGTGTCTGCCCACCAGGCTGTGGCTGCGAAATCTACTGTAGTACCTACTACACACTACCTACCGGTACGATCAGCGATAAGTGCATGCTGCTCATATACGAAATGGTTTTAAATTTTTCGTCTAGTGTTTGATTCTTATTAAAAGATTGGCGAAAGCGTCTTACAAGCGTCTTTCCATTGCGAATTGCAAATGTCGTTTGCCCGCCTGCTCCATCTCCCCCCTCTCTCTCTCTCTATCTTCCTCTCTCTCTTCCTTCTAAGATGCCAAAACTGGATACACAAACCGCACTCGTTCGCCTACCCAACCCAAATCACACTCCATTCACATTCACAGTCACATTCACATTCGCATTCGCATCCACATCAACGGTCATTGGAGAGAATTGTAGCCGGTTGACTCCTGCATACAATTAGCCCACAACATTTGTGCAACAAAATGCGCTTGTAATTTATTTAAATCCCGCTCCCCATCAACAGGTCCATTCCGCAAATGCGGTCTTATGAGCCATAAGCCTAATCGGCCAAATGATCAGCGAACAGTTAAAGACAAAGCCAAAGCCAAAGCCAAAGAGGCAACAGTTGAGCGAAGCTGGCGAAGAATGAGGGCTTGGCCTCTCAGCTCCATCCAAGCACTTGACATTGCAGATCCGGAAGAAAGATGAAAGGCTGAAGGAGAAAACCCATTGCCAAATAGTTGTCGAAAGTGTGGGCAGCTCTCCCGCATGAATATCGCCAGAGATTACACAAGTCTGCCTATATAAAAGTAATTTGTTGATTAGCATATCAGGAACTCAGTCTCTTCATACTATCAATAGCTCTCCCATCTTTGACTGCTAAAGGAAACTTACTTATTTATATGTGTACTCTAACGGCTCTAACAAATTGCTTCTCATGGGCCACTTCTAATAACAAGAAACATTCAATGCCACGAGATATCTTGGCAATTTATGTGGTCACAGATCGGACAACAATTTCGACTCCAACAGCAACTCCAACCCCAAATCATGAATGAAGCTCTGCGATAGTGTTGACCTGCCCCAAATTGTGTGTGCGAGAGGCTCGTGTGGAACGCAATGCAATTACTTATCACAGTATGCAGCCAAGCCGAAGCACGCCGGGGCCGAGGCCGAGGCAGAGGCAGCAGAAGGAAGCCATGAGTATCTGGCAGAGTGGCATTGAAATTACTTCACAGTACGGTTGAAACCTATGTGTATGCAAATGCAATGTTGTCTAGGTGCCGTGTCGTGGACACGACTATTACCTGTCACATTGTCAGGTGATTGCGAAATTGTTGCGTTACGCCAGCGCCCAACGACCGTTGCCCATCGCCCATTGCCCATTGCCCATTGCCCATCGTCCGTTGGGAGAGTTGGCCTTAAATTTGTGGGAAACATCAACTGAAACTAAGTGCCGGCCATTGATGAGGGGTCCCCAGTTGGAAACGTGACTCGAACGTGACGTTTGTGCAAACAGGAAGATTCAACTGACAGCAGCCGCGGCAACAGTTGGCGCTCTTGGGACACCACCAACCGAGTACCAAGTACCAACTTCGACTCACTGTCACAGTTCCAGACAGACAAGAGTTAATACAGTTCAACTCGAGCTCTAGCTGTAGCCGTAGCTGTGGCTGTAGCTGTAGCTGTAGCCGCAGCTGTAGACGCAGTTGAAGCTAGAGTTGACTTGATTGCCGGCGACGTTGCTGGTGGTCAAGACAAAAGGCAAACTTCGCTGCCTAAAAAAAAAAATAGAAACCAAAACGGTATTCGCCAAATTACTCGTACTTAAACGTTTGCTGTTACTAGTGCTCTTGGCCATGACTTTGATCAGGGCGTTTCGCCCTGTATTTGGACTTTATCAGCCGCTTACATCATAGCCCACAATATGCCATGGCTTTCAAATCAAATTTGCATTGTCATAATTTACAATTGGGCTCGAGTTGGCTCCGGTTGGCTACGATGCGTAGGCCGAACTCGGGCCAGCATGTCCCATGCAGTTGGGACAAAAGCCGTGTAATTGATGAAAGTCTCCAATCGCTATTAATGTCATCGATAACAACATGGCTGAATGGCTGAATGAATGGCTAGCTGGATGGCCGTTAGCGGTGAGCGGCCAACTGGCCCCACACCGACGACATATCTGCATTTGCAGTGGTCGAAATGGTTTCGACTCTGTGGCTATGTGGCTTTGTAGCTTACAAGCTCATAAACATTGGCGACACAAATCAAAACATGTCACAAACAGTTGCTACGCCTCAAAAATTCTTGGAAAAGCGTTTCACTTCCTGGTGCCAGCGCTGTCAACATCTGTGCCGCGCAGCCCTTCCACTGATTTATGAGTCGCGTCAATTGCGCCAAACTCTAAGTAGCTAGACAAACAATTACCAAGTCATAAACGTGGCCTTAAACAGACAAACAATGTGAAGAGAGCAAATGTTACTTGATTTATGCATAAGAAAGCTCGCATGAGCCACATACCATAAAAAATGCAAAAATAATCAGATGTCCTGTTTATGAATCTTTCGTATGCTCAGTTAACTGAGCAACGCCTTAAAGCGTCTTGAGCAAACACTTAAGCCTAAATGCCAGGCCTTTGTGTCTTATCGGAAGAAAGTCGTTTAATAACTCATATACATAATGCGTGTGTGTGTGCCTGCCAGAACATAATCACTAAATCAAAACTTCAGACATGAGAAATATGAAAATTGAAAAACCGTTTCAGCGGGCTCTGAGCCTCAACAGATTCCAGGAATTAAGCCAAACAGCAACAACAACATCAAAAGCAGAAACAGCTCCATTGATGCAGCATATCTCTGAGTGGAGGCTGACTGGCGGAGATGCAACCGAAATGGCCCAAAGCGCGATACTCAACACTTCAAACAAGTTTTTGACACCAAAAAACCCAAACAGAACTATTCTTTTCGGCACACCGAAAATGCTATGCCCTACTAGACATATTTTGTCGACCACCTATAGATAAATTATATAAAGAAAGTGCCCTTAAAAGAATTTTCTGATAATATTCTGTATATGACATCTTCTTCTTTGTGTTACATGTTGACTGACTGGTGTGTAATGCCCCATGAGAGAGCATCAAAAAGGGAAAACATTTTTATATTGGCCATTTCAATTATCTTAATGCACTTTAATATGCCAGAGCCAGTTGAAAACCTTTTTACCGTTCTCTGACGCACCTCACTCTCGGTTCGCGCTCTGTCTCTCTCTCTCTCTCTCTCTCTCTCTCTCTCCGTATATCGCTGTATGTGATTGTGATTATCAGCTAATAAGGCATCAATAAATTTTGGTAAGCAGCAACAGCAACAGCGACTGCAGCCGAAAATGCCATGGGGTCTCGGGATCGCCTCGAGATTTGAGCCGTTGATTGCGCCACGCAGATTGCAATTAATTTGCAATAAGTTTTGATAAATGCTCAAGTGTTGCCATTGTTGCTGTTGTTGTTGTTGTTGTTTATCCATTTTACTTTTTGGGTGTGCAGAAAAGTGGAATTGCAGTCGACCGATAAGAGACAGCATTAGGGCCACGTAAGAAACAGTCTTACTAAGCCCTTAATAAAAACAAATTGGCTAAAAGTCTCTTGCATTCAGATATATACATATATGTATGTCTAACTGAACTGGATACTTAAATATATAAGCATATTATAGTAACGCAAACTCTTAGTTGAGCTTATTTGTCTTTAGCATACTTTAAATGTCACAGTTATAGAGAGTCAGAACAAAAAAGCCAAAGGCTATATCATTTTATTAACTTGCCATCAAATTTTATATGCAGCCGCTAAGAAAAATGCCGAACGATCAGCATAAAAATCGCATGCGACAAATTTGCCATTGACGTTGGAGGGAAGCATTGTGGGAATGCTGAAAATTTGAAAAATGTCATCAATAAGCGAAAAGTTAATAAAAAATAATTAATTTAAGCGAGCAGTGCAGCAACTGCAGCAACAGTTGCTGCTGCACAGGGAGGAACGGCGAGGCAATCCGAGTGCTGGGCGGGTCTATCCACACACATTGGTGCTGCAAGCGCATTTAAATTGAATAAAAGTTGCTGAAAAGCCAAGCTCGGGACCAGGAGACCCACTGACAACGCCTCAAACGTGGCACAACGGCAACGGCAACTGTTGCTGGTTGTGGTTGTGGTGCAACTGCTGCTGCTGCTGTTGCTGCTGCCGTTATGCGCTTAACATCTTGGCATCCAATCAATTAGTTTTTATGCGCTTCATTGCCAAGCGCTGGCTGCTCCCGTCCCGTTTAGACCTGGCCAAGCCTCTAGTCCCGTCTCTGGCCTCAGCTCCACAGCTGCTGCCAGTCGGGCTACAGGCCAAGTCGTCAGCAGTGTCAGCAACAAATTGGCGAAGGGACAACGACAACGACAAACGGCAACGGCAACGACAACTCGCAGCTGGCAACCACCAACCAGCAACCAGCAGCATTTGCCGTCAGCGTCTACTAAAATGTAATGCGCCATACTTTCTCAAAATATATCGAGAGCTGGATGCGATATGTGTGCCCAGAGACAAGGACAGCAACAGCGACAGCGACAGCGAGGGAAATGTATTCAAATGGCTTTCAAATGCCAGCGAAATGCTGTGCGCAACTTTGCGGTATTTCTGACGATTGACAAATCAATTTGGGCTTTGACTCTTTTCTCTCTTTTGTTAGCAGCAGCAGCGAGCGCAGCAACACCTGCTGGTTGCTAGTTGTAGTTGGTGTTGATTTTTGCCAGCTGAAGGCCAAGAATATACCCGCTAGCCGACACCTAAGCACCCAAGACAGTCACGTCGATCACACAGCCATCGAACACTTGGCAAATAAATATATGCGCATTACATTTTGGGGTAACAAGCATGGAGCGGAGGGGCGGAACAGGGGGGCAGCACAGATCGACGACAAGCTGCATAAATGCATGAGGATGGGGCTACAGCAGCAACATCTGCATTTGTGCTGCCAATGATTGTGTATGCATATATTTTGGCCAAGTCATTGCCGCTTGTAGCTGTTGCCATTTGTAGGCTGCTGTTGATGCTGCCGCTGCGCCTGCTCTTGCTACATTGTTGCCGTTGTCCAAACACAAGCAAAGTGTTAAAAACATTCCCATGTCAGGTATTAGCAATTTAAGTTAACCCCAAACGAAATGACGTCTGTGAGCTACAAACAACACAAAGTCAGGGTTAAGCAAACAATATCGATTTCCGATTGCAACAAACTTGCAAAATGTTAGCTAATTATATCGCTAATGCTCTTTAGCTATTATTATTATCATTGATATTATTCAGAACTGGAAACTGCATTATTTAAGCCTTGCTCCATTGGGTACAACTAAATGAGCAGAGGTATACAGTCGATCATAATACTATTCTAGAAGCTAGGCATATCTAGCTACATCTTCTATCTAGATATCTAATCAAATTCTGATTCAATATATTTGAAAGCTTCGGCACTTGCAAAGCTAGCTGAAAGCCAACTAAAATGAAAAACTTTAAATTGCAAATTAGCGAAATTGTTGTGTTAATTGAGCTGTTGGCAGTCTCTTGTTGTAGTTTGTCTTTATGTTGTTGTTGTTGCTGTTTCTGTTTCTGCTGCTGTTGCTGTTGTAGCTTGTCTGCTGGCTTTGTCTGTTTACTCTTCCATAGCAATTAGTGCTGTCTGTGTACACTGCCAACTATTTCTATAGCTGATTTTTCGAGCTGACAGCAATCGCTGTGTCCTGCTCCTGGTCCATAAATATCTCCAGCTCATCCGCCTGTTCCTCCTTCTACTTCAACTCTATTTTCTGTTGCTGCTGCTGCTGCTATTTTGGTACTGCTGCTGCTGCTGCTGATTCTGCTTGTACTCCTACTCATGCTTCTGATCAATGACCCCATCTCTCCCACCTGCACTGCCTGCTACTTCAATTTCATCTCCAGCTCCTGTTGCTCCTGCTGATACCGCTTCTACTACTGCTGCTGCTAATGCGTCCACATCTGCTCCTGTTCCTGATCCACCTATATCCCCATCCATCTATATCCCCTATCTTTCTCCTGCTCTTCCCGCTACTTCATATTCATATTCTGCTCCTGCTTATGCTTTTGCTTCCACTGTTGCTCCTGCTATTGCTTCTACTTCTGTTACTGCTGCAACTACTCCGATTCCTGCTCTCACCTTCTTATGCCTGCTTATGCAACGCTCATGAGGATTCATGATTCATATTGCTCGCTTGACATGCGGACTAATATGCATGATTATCTTTCATGTTCCAAAACTGTGCTGCACTTAAGCAACTGAGCGAGAGCAGACGTGGACATACTTGAATACTCTATCAAAACTATAGAACTATATATTATAAGTTTGCATAAATAGTTAGTTTGAATAAACTTTTCTTTTACTAAAATGAAAGTGCACCTAGGCTACAGTTCTCTCTTAGAAAATATATGAGTTTCCATGACTTAATATATATAATCTTCTAGTCCTCATAGTAGTAGAGTAGCTGAAATTATTTGGTTATCTTAAGGCCATCAACCGTGTCTATTGGTTAGGGTATTAGCAAAATTCACTCGCACACGCCCAAAAAATTTGACACAGACAAAAGCATAAGCAAATACTCAGCTAAAATTCACTAGCAACCATGACAGCAACAACAATAGCAACAACTGCAACTGCAACAACAACAAACGTTTTGTGTCACAAAATATTTTTGAATGTAAAGTGCGCAGACTGCGACTGGGCTGCTGTCTCTATTCCTTTGGCAAGTGCCTGCCTGGGCCGGCTGACGTGCGCCTGTGCGACCGGCCAGGTAACCAAGCAAACTCACCTGCGCCCTCTCTCGCTTTTGCAGCTCCAGCTGCTATGTCTGCACCCGCGTCCAATGGGTCGGCTCACTAATTGGTCACGACAGCAGCAAGCGTTGAGTTTTTGAAAAGCGAAAAGTAAAATCCATTGAATTTGGCAACGCTCCAAACGTTGCAACTTTGTTGTTGTTGTTCTTGTTGTTGCTGTTGTTGTTGTTGTTAGCCCGGCCAGCTGAAAAGCCTTCAATTTTGGTAGCTAGACGAGGCTAAACAAAGCTCCCACCCTGCCCACCGCCCTCTCCGACAGTCGCCTGATGGGGTCTTAAAGTTTAACGTCGCAATTGATTTTAGTCGTCAGTTTTGTGGGCTTTTGATTTTTGTTTGTTGTGGCTGTTGCTGTTGCTGTTGTCGTTGTTGTTGTTGTTGTTGTAGCAGCGATGGCGCAAAACTTAAAGCATTTTAACATTAAACTATTCGATTATTTTTAGTCGTTTATTTGGCCAGAAATTTATAAGCGACTGCATTTCAGTTTTATTATTGTAAATAAATTTCAATGCATTTTTAATCAGGCTCACAACAAAAATTTCAAAAATTGTTACTCAAACTATTATTAATTTTTATGTTTATTGTTCTTTAATAGTGTGCAGTAGATTACGTAATAGTTAAACGGAGATTGAAATAAAATGGAATTGAATTGAAGTGTTGAGTCAAGCATATAAAAATTTTCACTTAGTCTGGCTTTGTTTAAGGCTTTAAGAGTTGAGTACAGATTGTGGAAAAAGTCAAAAGAATTTGCGATAAGCTGAAATGGAAAGATTAAGAAAAACTAAAGCTGGTTTAAGATATGATACGGGGACTAGAAGTTTTTTCTCAATACCTTTACATCTGCAGAGATTGTTCAGTTTGCATCCCGAGAGATTGTTCAGCTTTAGTCATACAACTTTAGATTCAACAATTTCCCGATTGAAACCCCGGCACGCTCCTCATTTGGCAAAGGCCCATTAAACACTCTGTCCGCTGTTAAATGTAATTTTCGGCATTATTTATTGGCTCGTTTGTTGCTGTTGCAGCAACAATAATCAAAATTTCGGCAGCCGCCAACGGCAACTGCTTAGCAGAAAAATAAAAAAGCGAATGCGGACAACGTCATTCATCAAATAAAATTTACTTAATGAAATTAATAAATAAATTATGATATAAATCTTGTACAGTCGCCGCATGAATGCCGCCGCCAATGTTTCTGTAGTTGCAACAACAGCAACAGCAACAGCAGCAGCGGCAGCAACATTTTTATTAAAAGCTCTGAATTATTGGCAGTTGCATGCAACGGCGGCAACAAAGCAATCGAGGCTGAACGGGCCAACGGCCAGCCAACAGACACATGGCCAATTCGGACCAACTGGACAGCCACTTGTGGCCCGGCCACATTAACGACCAAATGTCAATTTCGCAGCAATCTTTGCAGCAATTTTTGTGTTTTTTAGTTAATAATTTTTGGTGTCCGATTGGCGGCAATAACGGCAGCAGCAGCAGCAGCAACAGAGACCACAGCAACAACAACAATTGCTGCCGTCGTCTTGGTCAGCGATGCGCGTGCGCAGAAGCAACAGCAATAGCAACAATAACAACAACACCTGCTCTTACGCAATGTGTTAAAATATTTAGGACTTGTAAAAAATTATGTTAATTTATGATTTTTTTAATATTAATTAAGTTTTTATAGAAAATTGCTAACATTCTTCGAATTCTTATAGATATAGATATAGATATAGATATAGATATAGATATAGATATAGATATAGATATAGATATAGATATAGATATAGATATAGATATAGATATAGATATAGATATAGATATAGATATAGATATAGATATAGATATAGATATAGATATAGATATAGATATAGATATAGATATAGATATAGATATAGATATAGATATAGATATAGATATAGATATAGATATAGATATAGATATAGATATAGATATAGATATAGATATAGATATAGATATAGATATAGATATAGATATAGATATAGATATAGATATAGATATAGATATAGATATAGATATAGATATAGATATAGATATAGATATAGATATAGATATAGATATAGATATAGATATAGATATAGATATAGATATAGATATAGATATAGATATAGATATAGATATAGATATAGATATAGATATAGATATAGATATAGATATAGATATAGATATAGATATAGATATAGATATAGATATAGATATAGATATAGATATAGATATAGATATAGATATAGATATAGATATAGATATAGATATAGATAAAGATATAGATATAGATATAGATATAGATATAGATATAGATATAGATATAGATATAGATATAGATATAGATATAGATATAGATATAGATATAGATATAGATATAGATATAGATATAGATATAGATATAGATATAGATATAGATATAGATATAGATATAGATATAGATATAGATATAGATATAGATATAGATATAGATATAGATATAGATATAGATATAGATATAGATATAGATATAGATATAGATATAGATATAGATATAGATATAGATATAGATATAGATATAGATATAGATATAGATATAGATATAGATATAGATATAGATATAGATATAGATATAGATATAGATATAGATATAGATATAGATATAGATATAGATATAGATATAGATATAGATATAGATATAGATATAGATATAGATATAGATATAGATATAGATATAGATATAGATATAGATATAGATATAGATATAGATATATATATAGATATAGATATAGATATAGATATAGATATAGATATAGATATAGACAGAGTATTCTAAATTCGTTATTCACTTGGTTAACTTCTGAGGAGAAGTTGATAAAGTTTTGAATCGCCAACATTTTTCAAATGGATATTTTTTGATTCTTTCATTTTGCAAGCTTTGTTGGCACGTAAATGTGTCAAATATTGACAATTTATATAAGTAATGCACATAGAGCGCATAGGCAGGAGCTAAGGTAGCCTAGGCGACACAGGCAGAGAGGGAGAGACTGGCAAGAAATATGAGTTAAACGCGTTTTTTAGGTCGATGGCAGTTTTTTTTTCTTTCGTATATATATATATATATATATATATATATACATTTGGTGCTGTTGTTGTTGTATATGCTGCTCGTATTGCTGCATTGCAATTTTGATTGCTGTTGTTTGTTAGTGTACTGTTGCTGTTGCAGTTGTTGCAGTTGTTGCTGTTGCCGCTGTAAACAGGAGATTGTTATTTGCAACCCGCTGTGCGTACACCGCAAACTGGACAACTTAATTTGGCTAAAGTCGCTTGTTAGTGTTGCCCGTTGGTGTTGTTGTTGGTGCTGTTGCTGTTGTTGCTGTGCTTGCTGTTGCGGTTGTGGTTTGGCCTGTGATTGCAGTTACTGCAGCAGCAGCAGCAGCATCATCGCATCGCTGTCGCACATATGAGTGCAGCATGTGAATAAAGATGAAGAAATCTCCCGCCTGCAGCTCTGCAGTTGTCAAAATGGCAATGGACAAGTTTATTTTATATTTCTCTGCTGATGTTGCTGCCATTGCTGCTGCTGCTGCTGCTGTTGTTGTTGGGAAAACGGCAACAATTAGAGGAACACGCAGTTATGAATGTTAGCAGGCTTTGACTTTCTTTACCATTTTCAAAGCCTGGGAATGTTTATTGGCAATATTTCCAATAGCTTTGACAACTGGCGCTTAATTGCTTTAATAGAACTAACAAGATGTCGTTTCTTACAAATCCTCCGTCATCCCTAGCGAGCGCAAGGCTTCTTAATTGCGCTCTTTTCTTTGATTAATTCGTTGCTTAGCTTAAGAATTGCATTGTGAGCAATAGAAAAAAAATAAAAATAAAGAAAGAAGAAGTAAACAAATGCCCAACTGCATTGCGGCGACATTTTGCCATTTGCCACGCCAAGTGTTGCAGCTACAGCAACAACAACAATTGCAGCAACAGCTACAGCAACAACTGGAAAGTTGTCGCGTCACATGCAACAAAACGACATTTATCATGTTAACCTTTGAAGTGCATTTGTCTAGACGTCTTCAACGCGAGTTGCTGTTGTTGTTGTTGTTGCCGCACAACCGTTTCCTGCTGCTGCTGCTGCCAACGGTTATGACAGCAAACGGCATAAAAAATCACGGAAAAAAACATCAGAAAGCAACAAGGAATCATAATAATTTGTAATAAATTAACGCCTCGTGTGCACTGCGACAAGCAACCACAACAACATTGACAACTACAATAACAACAACACCTTGTAAAGGCGGCATCGGGTCTAGCCCAAGGATTAAAACACGCCCAGGTCTGGCAATGTCTCTACGTCATCTTCATTAAGTCAAGGCGCAGTGTTTGTTGCTGTCGAGTGCACAGTCAACCCGCCAGACAGGCGCACACACACATATAGCACACACCAACACTCACACACACACACACACAGGTACACTTTTGCCCAACTCCCTCTGGTCCATATCCTTTTGTCTAATTTCACGCTGTCGTCTCTCATCAAAGCCTGACGCGCGTCCCCGGCGAGTAATTCATCATTTCGCGTGACGTACTCGCCTCCAGCTCCAAGCAGCAGCAGCTCCTTCGGCACACACACACATACACACACATGTGGCAACACATAAATTCTCAAGTGCCAAATGAATTTTTATATATATATATATATATATATATATATATATATATATATATATATATATATATATATATATATATATATATATATATATATATATATATATATATATATATATATATATATATATATATATATCGTATATATGCTTTTGAGTTGCCTGCAACTGCTGGCCATGGCGTGACAATCGACAAGGCGACAGTTGATGGCAGCCAGCGCCAGTTGCTGCCATGTGGCAAGTGTTGCATCCTGGTCGCATCGCGTCGTTAGCTGCTAATTATTCAAATTAATTGTTTTGGCTCGAAAGACACGCGCACGCGCACCTCAAATGCCAATCAAAGGCGACAGTTGTTTAGCCAAACCAAAATTGGCAATTGACTGCAATTGTTGTTGCTAGCAATTGTTGCCGCTGCACTTAAAACTTGCTCCGCGCGGGGGCAACTCCGAAAGTCCCAGCACACTCTGGCTACCTAACATTTTAATTGAGTTGTTGTTTTTTGTTTTGGGCGTCTGCCGAGTTTGTATGTTAATTGTGTATTACATGCGGCAATAATTGCTCAACGCCCTGCGGGAAAGTACTCGACTGGCATTGGGGAGGGCATGGGCTTTCCAAACTGCCAAACTGCTAAAATGGAAATGCAATTCGAATGCAAAGTTTGAACCGCTTTACTACCAATTCAGGTCGACTCGAATGGCATTTGGTTTGTTAGGTGGGTTGGCAAACCTGTCACAAGCCACAAAACTGACAATGGCTAAGCCAAGCCATCTAAACGATATTCTCCTACTGCAACTCCAGTTGTTCCTGCGACTGCTGATAGATTGCCAGCTAATTGCCTACAATGGGCGTTCGACTTGGGCCTAATAAAAAATAACTATCTGTCTAGTTGAGTTTGGCTCACACATTGATTTACACCCAAACTCAAGTCAATTGTTGGGCTCTAAACTTTTTAGTGCCCCTCTTTGGGAGCACAGCCCAAAGTTGGCCAGCAGCTGCATAATTCCTTAAAATTGAGTTGTTTTTTTCTCATTCTTTCTTCTTCTGCCTTTTGCATTCCAACGATTTCTCATATTTGTGATAGAGCCCAATAGCAGGACGAATGCAAAGCGAGCGAACGACAACTCCATTTATTTGCTTTAGCTGCGAGCAGTTGGTTTATGTACTCCACAGTGAGAGACAAGCAAAAAATGATATAGCCAGGGGTATGCTAGACTTGTGTATGCCCTAAGGTGCAGTCAGATATTGCTGTGGAGATAGAAGAGAATGATAAAGAAGAAAAGGAAGCTGGCAACTTTTAAGAGCAGTAGTTTTGCTTTGAGCTGTGAAGCCTGAACTCAATATACATAAAATATTTATGGATGAAAATTAAGCTCACTACACTATTCATATCCCAAGCTATTGTATATAGAGAGACGAAACAAATTGCTGTGGGACTTGAGCCATTGGCTTTCGACTTGTACTCCAAGGCTTGGGTAACTAAGCTGCGAAGGCTTCTCACATACGGATGAGCTTTATTTATGCATTCATTTGACTTAAGAGACAGTAGATAGTTCATCAAAGCGCTCAACTCTGCACCAGCTGCGAATACTCTTTACAAACACCTTGCTTTATTTACAGGGTATCTGCAAAATTAAACTGGAAATGGCGTTCACATTTTTGCTTCTGCCCGGCTAAGATTAGCATCGATTTCTGGCTACTGTTGTGGCGGTTGCTGTTGTTGTTGCTGTTGGCTTAACAGTTGTTGTTGGTGTTGTCAAAAGCGGTTATTTTGTGCTTAAATGGTTTTCGGAATCAAGAAATGAAATGAAATCGGCAGGAATAAGAAACATTTTTTTTTTGTGGCTGCGGCCAAAAATGTCGACGATTATGACGACTTTTTGAGGCGCAGCGGCGGGCATACAAAATGTTGCAAAGACGACAGCGAAAACGTTTTTGGGGATAAATGTTAAACGAATGTTTATGCAAATTAGAAGCGATCGCCGCAACTGTTTGATGTCCTTTGCAACAGCAGCAGCTGCTGCCGCACAGGAGTAGCACAAGTGGCAGAAGGGTAGACGCCTCCAGCTGCCGCCTGATACAAATGCTGCTTCTGCTACTGTTGCTGATGATGATTATGATGATGATGATGCTGCTGCTGATACTAATGATGATGATGATGAGATCAAACAGTGGGCATAACAGCAGCAGTAGCAGCAAGCGTTGCCAAAGCGATTTTTGGCAACACGAGTAGCAGCCGTCGTCTGCCAGGAAGAGATTAAATGCGATACCAAAGTGGCCGCAGCCAACCACCGGGTGGGTAACTGTGCAACTGTCTGCCAAAAACAGTAGCCGGCAACATTTGTGCCAGCGGAGAGGAGAGCGGGGAGGCAGTCGACTGAAACTCAACTGTGCACACAATCAAATTGCAATTATCGAAATGGAACGATTCAGCGATATTCGAGACATGGTAATTATCTTATTGGAAGCTGCAGAAATGAAGAGTTACCTGCACAGATTAAACCGAAACTGAAGTGAGAAGCTTGAGAAAGCAATCAATTGAAGAGCTCGAGTTGTACAGCTGAAACTTTTGGTATGTAAACTGTTTGAAAGGATGTTGAACTGAGCTTGGTTGAAATTTAAGTTGGTAAGTATATAAATCTTAAAACTTTTTACTAACTTAACTTTTACTAACTACTAAAATAATATTTGATATATACGAAGGTTGGACAAGAGTCAGTCGAATTACTCTGGGATATACTGGGACATAATTTCTAATACTTGCTGCTAACTCAGACCGACTTGTCTCTTAGACAAAACTCTTCAGTTGTTTAGTTATTCTTACTAGAAATTTACTTTAACTATTTAAGTTGACAAACTATTTGACAATATATAACCCTATAATATATATCCTAGATAGGGTAGGATAGGACTTCAAGCCTATCTCCTCATTGTTTACTTGTATAACTGCGCCTCTAGATATATTCATTTAACAAAGTCATTAGTTTTTCAGCCAGTTAGACAACCCATCTAAGACCACAACACTATACCACTATACCATGATATCTAAAGTAAATCTAATACAAAAACTCCCTCTCTCAACAAGTTTATACCAGCTTCATTTATCATTCAATTCAAGCAGTTTCAAGCAATCCATATACAAACATATCTAGTTATACTCTTCATCTTCATCATCTGCGCCTGGACTAACAAGCTTTCCATTAAGAGATGCCACACTAAAAATCGAATGCTATCGTCTGGGCATCGTTTAATCTATGCCGACATTTGTTACAAAATCGAACCTTAAAAATGTCACAAAACCATTAACGGGCAGCGCCAAAGGAACTCGGAAAGCTGTAATCGACTCTTAAGGCAGATAATTTGCGATCATTTCGCGTTGATGATGCCACATTGATGATGAGATGATGGCGCTGATAGCGCACGCCGATAACGGTCTGCGGCTTCGACATCGAGGCAACTTGCCATGCAAATATTGTCACACATACAGAGGCAGAGTGAGAGAAACGGAGGGAAGGAGGGAGAAAGAGAGTTGGAGTAACTGGCTGGAAAAAGAAGTCAAAATGCATTTGGCAGTTCTGCGAGTTCTGCGTGCGACGGTCGACGCTCGACTGCCGACTGTCTGGCTGCCTGTCCAGATCGTGTAGATAGTTAAGATCGCTTATCGGCTTGAATTATGGCAGAGCTAAAAGCCTGCCAAAGTGCCTTTTGATCTGAGTGTCTCTCTGTATACGTGTGTGTGTGTGTGTGTGTGTGTGTGTGTGTGTGTGTGTGCGTGTGACAGAGGCAACGACATACAAATTTGTTATGCATGCAATTTTGTCGCCGAAAGACGACCTTGGCGAAACATGCTTTTGATCTAATTAATATACAAGTTGGACCTGAGTGGACGCCACTCAAATGCCTTTCGATTTCAGCAACGAGTTTTGCACCTGCCTTCCCCAGATTGTGGGCAATTCAATTAAAAGTCTATCCCAAATGTCGCAATGTTATCGAAATCGAAGACAAACGAATGCCAACAAAAGCTGGCTCAATTGTTGCAGTTGTTGTTGCTGCTGCAATTGTTGCCTGCCTGCCTGCCTGCCTGCCCCATGCGGTGCCTGAAAATTGAATATCGTGCCTAAAAGTGAAGTTGCCTTTGCCCGCTGTTGTTGCTGTTGTTGCTGCTTTTCGCTGGCTCTAATATGACATCTACTAATAGCAACAGCGCTCTTTGTTGCTATTGACTCCTTGCCTGTCCCCTGAAAATCGAGGCGCCGTAAGGGCAACGCTGATGCTGGGCGGGCTCAGCTAGCGCCATTCACTTATGGAATCGAGGCAGCCAACAATAACAACAACCACTACAATTCTGCCCCTCACAGCGGAGTGCAATGGTGAAAAGTCATAGGCGAAGAAAAAAAAAGGAAAGAGTAACGAAGTTGGGTGTGCCGAATAGCAAATGCTCTAACAGGTGTTGGGGAGATGTAAGGGCAGTAATTGCCAATAAGTTTACTTAGAGAATTTGCATATATATGACATATGATTTATAAGATATATGATATATGACATGATATATGATGTGATGCATTGATATTGCAATTAATTTGGTTCTATTTTTATGAGTTGATACATAAGACTATATTAAATTTGAGGAGAACTTAATTCAGAACAAAAATATTTTTGTTTAAATAAGAACTGAATTCTTTATAAATCACAAAAATATAACCATACGCAATTTATTATTATATATTATAAAAAATTAAAAAACAAAATTCTTTAAAAAAATAAAAAAAAATATATACACTTATTATATTTCTTGGCCTTATAACAAATTATATAGTTTAAAAAAGAATTATAATCAAGTTTATTTAAATACTGAAATGCTCAAAAATAAATAATAATATATAGTATATCTTATATAAGAAAATATATTATAATTATAAATAATTCTTTTTTTTTTATTTTAATTCTTTTTTATATCTCTACCTCTTTCTTTGATTACCCACTAAATAAAATCTATTGAATTTCATATACCTTCTATTAGAGTATATAAAAAAGGCAAACCGAAGTTCAGCAACAAAATATGGTTTGTGTTTTTTTTTTTTTTGGCTCAAGTTGTCTTTTAATGGCATGGAAAAATGTCAAGCCAAACATTTGGCTGGAAGGTCTGCCCACGTAATTGACAATACGATTTGCTATGTGGGCTGCTCATGAATTGCAGCTGAAAAGTGTGTGAATTGATGAAAACAAAACAAAATATGAAACTGAAGTTAACATTTCATATTTTGGCAATTAGCAACGAGTAGCATAAGTAAAAGCGAACTTGACTCCAGTTGACCATACATTAATTAATCTAATGCCTTTTTAAAGCACTGAGTCGACTATAAAACTAAACTTGTTGCAACTGCAAGTGCAACTGCCGACTGCCGACTGCTGCAGTGGAGAAGAAAAACAAGTGGCCATAAAATATAATAAAAGGAAGTGCTTAAAACTACGAACAGCTTCTTTGGCCAGTTGCCTCCATTGCTGGGCACTGAACACAGGGAAGATTGGAAGCTGAGAGCCGAGAGCCGAGAGCTGGTCGCTCCGTTGTTGCTGTGGCAGGACTCCTTTTACATAGTTGAGTGTCTAAATTTATTACCCGCGATCTAACACGATTTCTCGCACTTGTACCTACAATAATCATTATATGTAAACACACACACACACACACATACATACTGGCACACACACACACACACACACATAGAGCTACAGGCGTGGAAAAGCTTTTTGCATATTTGGCATGCAACAAAAAAAAATTGTGGAAACGTAGCAAGTGCACAGCATGAGAAACTGGTCTGATCCATGCTGCAGTTGCATCCCAAGACATAGTTAAACATAGATATATATATATATATATATATATATATATATATATATATATATATATATATATATATATATATATATATATATATATATATATATATATATATATATATACACATATATAATGTAATGGATATATATGTGTATAGATAGTTTATGTATTATATAATTTGTTTGGTAGCTGTGCCAAGCATTGCCGCCAGGCATAGCTGCTGCTGCTTTAATGAGCCGCATGCAAGCTGGCTGCGTATGCCGTCATATGGCACAAGACTACACTTAACTAGAATGTACTAATAAAATAGTTATTTTTATGAAATTTTATTAAATATACAAAACATAATTAAATTCAGAATTATTTTAGAAGAAACGTTTTAGAGAAAATGGCTACAGCTCATAACAAATCGATTTAGCTTTGGCAAAATTTATTTTTGAATTAAAAATAGATCGAAATTTCTTTTGTTAAATATCATATTTCTTTGTATAGTAACTGTTTATTATTAAATTAATTGTGCTGCAAAAACGAAAAGATTTTATAGTTTGAAAAAGAATAAAAAAGAATTTTTAAACATTTAAGAGCGAAAATACTACTAATTTCTCTATTTTTCTTTCAAGTCCGACTAAAATTTAAATACAAAATCAAAGTAAAGAACGTAACCTAAAGAAAATGTTGCCAGTCAACCAAATCCTTAAACTCCTACCACAGTTATATGAAATTAAAGCTTCAGCTCCACTAAGCAATCTGCAGTTGCCTTGCTTGCTTGGAGCATAGGGTATTTGCTCGTCAGTCAGTGTCAACTATATCACAAACTTATTTTTTTTCTTTTATATTTTAGTTTCGCTTAATTTGCTGGCAGGCCAAAAAACCAAGTCAAGCGATGGCAACAACAACAGCAAAAAAAAAAACAGGGGCGTCTTGTCTATAAATATTTTTGTTGCTGCGGCGGCTGCTGCTGCCGCTTGTTGTTGTTGTTGGTCTATATATATATATATGTATATAGTATAAAGAAATGCTGGCATGAGATTACAATCGCTTGTAATAAATACCTTAAGTATCACATATATCAGTAACCCAAGGACGTGCATCGTAAGTCAAGCTGAACATTATTATTAAGCGAAGCCACCAAGCGCAGACGATGGCGCGACGCTGAGGCAGGTGGATTGGTGGGCTGGGCGATGAGGGATGAGGGGAGGTAAGTGCAACCAGGCAACTTGACTTACGTGCAACAATTTAACAACTTAATTATTGCTAAACTACGTCAACAACAACAACAACAACAGGAGCAGTAGCAGCAGCAGCAGCAGCAGCAGCAGCAGCAGCAGCAGGACAAGCAACACATAGGCATAAATAAACAACGGTGCGTATGAGTAATATTTTGTGGCAAAGTCGTGGCTAGAGCCCAGCTGAAATAATAATAATAAGCCTGGCTGGCCTGCCAAAAAAGATTGCAATGCGCGATATACACCAAGATGAACATCAGCTAAAACAACAGCAACAACAACGGCAACAACAATTGCAAAGGCAATATGCGCAGGCAGCACGGGGAGCAGGGTCGGGCAGGGCATATGGAACGTTCGCTTGTCATTGAGTAATCTATCGACAGCTTGCCCAACACACAGCCAGAGCGAAGGAGAAGGAGCGGGAGAGTGTGTATGTGTGTGAAAATTAGCATAAAAACGCAATTTTTGAATATTAATGTGCAGTTGGCGATTGGCTGCTGCTGCTGCTGCTGCTACTGCTGCTGGTGGTGGTGGTACAGCGGCAACTGTTGCTGCTGCGACATCATCTCAGCCTGGGCTGGGAGGCGCATTGCGTGCCAGCCAAGCAGCAGTAAAAAGAAGAAGGCAACAGTGGCAGCAACAACTCGAAGCACTCCATTTGTGCCACTTGACTTACTCGTTTCAGCTGCAATTGCAACGGCAACAGCAACAACAACATCGAGCGGCAATCAGATGCTCTGGCCTTGATAAGAACACTTCTCGAACGCTTCTCGATGCTTGGCGCTATCGCATAAGTTGCATTGGCTTTTGCATCTTTCACTTTTTCTGTTTTGGCACGCATTGCCAATGGGCGAAATACAGATTAAGGATTATTATTGGACTCTGCTGCTGTCACTGCCGCTGCTGCTGCCGTTGCACAGCATGAGAAATGTTTGTGTCATGTTTTTGCAGCTGTAATCTAGAAAACGCACAACTTCTCTTGCGTAACCTGGGTTCTTGTATTCCCTATCGTAAACAGGTGGAATGCATCTAGAAGAGCTGTAAAAGCGAAAAATTCTTATACTAATCGTTAAATTCCTTGAAAATTAAATAAATAAATAAATCAGCTGTATTTAAAAGCAGCTGTAAATCAAGACAGAAACTTGAAATGGGGCTCAGAATTCGCAGAAGAAAATATGAAAATATTTTTTTTATAATAATAGATGTAAAAACAGTTTATTCTTAAAGAATTTCATATACTTATTGCAGTAATTTCACTACAAAAAACACTGAATTATTTTGAGAAATAAAAACCATGAAGATGCATTGAAATTAATTGTCTTTTATATACACATCTAAAACTTAAAGTAATAAATTCAAGATTCCTTTTAGCTTTTGGATATCTGAAGTAACTTTAATTTAGGAATTCAACTGGTTGAACCAGTTCAGTTTAAAGTTCCATTTATAACAAGGCTCTTAAATATACAACTCCTACAAGTAAATAACTACAGAGTAAGCAGTTCCAAGTTCCTGTGCTAAGCAGTTATGAACTGCCACGTCAAGCAGTGCACTGCTTAGACAGTAGCTGCTTTCTGTTTTGCAGCAATAATCAGCTTACCGCACATACATAACCAGCCAGAGGCTTTGCCAACAAACGCAATCAAAGTCCACTTGAAATATACCTTTTATTAATAAAAAACAAATTTGTTTTGCAGCCAACTAATAGCAACAAATGCTTAAAACAGCACTAAAAAGTAAACGTCACCAAGCGGCCAGTAGTAACAATCCACACAATACAAAATTACAGACATAAGTGCACATACTAGACGCCAGGTGGCGCCACATAAACTGCCTAGTCAATGCAGCAACCAATGCAAAGTACAAAAAAATAAAATGATCAGAAAAAATAATAAACAATTTATTTCAACAATACATATCATAGCTAATGTCAATAAATCTAGAAAAAAAATTCTAAGGTAACTTAGACTAAACAAATCGCATATAACTAAGAAAACACCGGAAAAACATTTCATGTAAACAAAGAGGAAATCAGAACCGATGCAATAAGACAATATTTATATGAAATACGCTAGCAAACAAACACAAAGTTCAATAACCCTCATGAAACACGTTTGGCTGAGTGCACAGCAGTTACTTACTCCAAGCTGTTGGCCACATTTCACAAGCTATGCCATTGACGGCGTCATTGGCCCAGCGCGGCCGAAGAGTGTATGGGGCAAATGTGGGTCAAAAACACTTTCACAAGCTCAGCGTCAATTGCACCACCGGCGGATGTATCAGCCGAGACTTCCCCTACCTCACGCAGCTACAACTATGACGTAGCCGCAAGAGTTCAACTGCAGTTGTGCTAGGCGAGGGAAGCGGCAACAGCAGCGTGATTCAAGCGAATCATGAATCAGTTGCACACACGAGGCATGTGTTGCTAGTCACGAATGCCGCCGCAGCCTGTTGGCAACGCAGCGTACTCAATATCGCACTCACACACTCTCTCTCTCTCTGTTTCTCAACTGAGCGTACGCTTATGACGTCACAGCTGTCTGAACATTGGCTAATTTATGTTAATTCAATTATTCAATTCGCTACACTCAGAAAAATTGTTAATCGACAGAAATTTTATATAAATAGAAATTATGTTGACAGTAATAATAACAGTAATAAATATAAAAGTTAACAATAATAAAAATATTTATTTAAATAATATAAAAGCTCAAGGCAAGCAGTACTTCGGCTGCAGCTGTTAACTGGTTTCAAATTGAACCGGTTCGGGACTCAAGTTCCGAAATATGTAGTTTTGTATATTTTTCCTATAATTATAATAAAATTAATATATAATTAAAAGAAAAATAAGACTAACATAAAAATTAAAATTAATAAATAAAAATTTTAAAATTAAAAATTAAAAAAAATAGCTGAATATCAGAATATGGAAAATAAAGCCTACAACGCGAACTACAATTATGGTTAACTGGCTCCAGCCTTGAGCCCAACAACTCCTTTTGGGGATTACAAAGCTCAATTAAGTGTTGACTTGCTGAACTGAAGGATGAGACACTGGATGAGACACAAAGCAAACTTAATTAAAGAAAATTATAATAGCTAATATCCTTTTTATATACCGATAGAAATAATAGATAATATCCTTTAGATATTTTATAACATTTGCAATACCATGAAAATTTCATGAAATTGAAAAGGCATATGCATATGCAGTTGAAACATCTGGTTGCACCCTGGCAGTTGGCCAATTTAAACAAAAGAGTATATTGGAGAGAGAGACAGGAAATGAGAGAGAGAGAGAGAGAGAGAGAGAGAGTATTCCAGTTCTCTGCCTGCTTCCGTTTGGCTGGATACACACAAGTGTGATCGATGGCACGTGAGCCACACACACACAGAGGAATTCTACACACACACAATGATCCACGCAGGCAGCTGCTGCTGTGGCTGCTACGCTGTGGCTGTCACGCGGCACAGACGCAACCACCGTTAGAGGAAGGCAGAGGCATGTGTCTCTATTTAGAGACATGCTCCAAGCACAGAATTGTAAATGATGGCGCACGTGGCGAACTCCCCCGCAACTCCTGGAATAACTTAACCAAATAAACACGAGGCGCAGCTAAAAATAAAAACGAAACGCCCAAAAAGCGAACCAATGCAAAAGGTCACCTTGACTGAGGCCCAGTTAGTCGGGAATGAAGTCAAACAAAAATATTTGAGAGTGCGTGCGGAGAGAGAGAGAGAGAGAGAGAGAGAGAGAGCGCGAGCAGCAGGCCGCTAGCTGAGCCGGCGACTTACATTCGCTCGCAGTTTCACAATGTCGTTTAGGCCATTTCGTCACTCATCCTGACGCCAGCTGCCGCTGCCGCTGCCGCTGCCGCTGACGCAGCAGCAGGCAGTAGGCAGCAGCGACGGTGGCGACAGCAGAGAGCGTAGCGGCTACAAAATCCAGCAGCGGCAGCGGCATTCCAACGAGTCTCGCATCAAGCACAAACAGTTCGCAACGAACGCGCAAAGTGAACGGAACGTCGTCGACCTCAACAAACCCAAACAGAGGCGCCAAAAATATATCCAGTGAATCTCTCTCAGTGTAGACCAGACCAAAAAACCAACAACAACAATCAAAAGTAAGCAAACTGAAATACTTATAAGAAAGCATCAAGCAGACACTGCAACAAATTGTGGGCCAGCATTGCTGAGCTGCTGCCCCAGACAAAGTGCATTCAACTTGCAAAGCTCGCCCTTGGCCTTGTACACACACGCACAAACACACACACACACACACAGTGGGGTAGCGGAAGGTGTGCTAATTCCAATTGGACGACAATTGCTTTCACTTTCGTTTTCATTTCTGGCGCATGCGCCGTTAATTCGAATAAACAGCTGTGCGTTCAACTATTTCGTTTTTTTTCCCATTTGGAAAACATTTGACTTTGAAAGAAGGTCATTCGCTTTTTTGGACATTAGCTAGCTATTTTGTTGTTTTTAACTAATTTTTTCCTTTCTTTGCGGCAATTTTGTTGTGCCTGCAACAAGTGAGCTTCAGCCAAGCTTGACAAAAAAAAATAGATATAGATAAAATATTTGCCAATGATCTCACTTTGTTGTGAACTTTCTATAATATATAGCAAATAGTTATACTCGTACGTATGTATGTTGTCCATTATCTATTATATTGTGACGATTTTAGATAAATATACCGGGAAGTACTATGGGAAGTGACAAAGTTACAGTGGGGTTGATGAGAAGGCACAGGCACTTGGAGAGACTTGTATTGAAGCAGACTTGGCATATACCCTATGTGTTAAATAGTGAGCGTGTATGTGTTTTTACTGATCTAGAACAACAGTCATGTGGATACTTTTTATAGAAAGGTGCGTCAGAGGCAGAGCTAATATTAATCTTACTTTATTGACTGCCTAATACTCAGTCCCAGTCCATACTATATACAACAGTCGAGCTTTACTGACTGCACAATACTCGTTCATACGGTTCAGCTGCTATGTATTATCAAATGCATCTATGATAGATGATTATTAAACCTTAAAAACAATCTAGCTCCAAGTTTAAGATTAAGATTTAGAAGATATATTTGGATTTGCTCAGCCCAGAAGGCATAGCCATATCTTATCAACCTTTTAACAGAAGCTATGTCCACTTATGTGTAAATATGAAATCCTACAAACAGCTAAGTCTAGATATAAACGACTATAGCCAAGACTTATATCTGAATCGCTAAAATCATACGCGCATACTAAAGCCAATGACTATAACTAAAATGCCCCTTTTCTCTCAGTGAACGAGTATGTATATAAGCTCTTTAGCCTTTCATTTTATACCCCATAGAACACACTTGAAATGGGGTATCTTCTAGTCTAGCCAACTCGCCCAGTTTTATATGACTTTGTCGTAATATCACAAAGCCATTAGCTTATTAAAAGCTCAATTAGTTCTCGGTTTTTTTTGCGCCATAAACCGCACTTTTAATCAGAAAACTCTCAAGTTCAGGGTAAGGGCAAAAAAAGAAGACAATTCTCAGCATAGAGTGGGGGCATTTCTAATTAAAAACGTGCACAGAATCAGTAATAATATTCATATACAAATATTTCCAAACAGATAAGCAGCTGCTGCTGTTGCAATTGCAATCTTATCTGGAAATCTATATGAAATATTTACAGCAGATCAACACGAGTTCAAAACTGGCGCCATACGTCATTATGGCTATGTGGATCGGTTCAAACTTCCTCATTTGAAGTGTGCGAATTTATAGACTCTTCGTAATGCCCATTAATAATGCGAATGAGTTATCAAGCGATCAATAAAATCAATATTGATTGCAAATTGTGTTTGCTTTGCTGCAAGAGTCGAGTTTGTGGAATCGCTGTGACACGGCGCTAATCCGTGGAACGCAATTCGCTTGAAGGTTTTTTTGATAAAAAAAAAAATAAAAAAGTGGAAACGTACACCCATTAGGGAGTTAATTAGCTCTGATAGCATTTGTCACAAGTGCCAACGAGCCACAAGCGGCTGCCATATAAAAATGACAGCTGCGCCAGAATTGACAATTATTTGTTATAGCTTTTTTCTTTCGGCAATGTTGCGTATTAGTTTCTTTATGAACGCGGCGTGCTGCGTGCTGGGCAGTCGGCAAATTTATATAAATATGACCTTCGTGAAGGTTAAACAGCGCCGACACATAGGTCTGTGTGCGTGTGTGTGAGTGTCCCAGATTTTCGGCGAGCACGTGACGTGCTTGACTAACATAAATCTCATGGAGAACATTGACTAAATTAGCTTTAATTCTCTTTGCAGCAATGGCCTCCGTTAAGGATAGTCTCTTGGCCCAAGTGGCTGAAACTTTGCCCAGCTCTGGCCACAAGATCACTGTGGTGGGCATTGGCATGGTTGGCATGGCCAGCGCATTCAGCATTTTGGCCCAGAATGTCTCCAAGGAGGTGTGCCTCATCGATGTCTGCGCCGATAAGCTGCAGGGCGAGCTGATGGATTTGCAGCATGGCTCGAACTTCCTCAAGAATCCCCAGATCACAGCTAGCACCGACTATGCCGCCTCGGCCAACTCGCGTCTGTGCATTGTCACCGCCGGCGTGCGCCAGAAGGAGGGCGAGTCCCGCCTGTCCCTGGTGCAGCGTAACACCGACATTCTCAAGCACATCATCCCCAAGCTGGTGGAGGTAAGTGCAGCTACAGCACACGCATAACTCTCCAACTAATCGTTGACTTTTTACAACCACAGTACAGTCCCGATACCATTTTGCTGATGGTGTCCAATCCCGTGGACATTATGACCTATGTGGCCTGGAAGCTGTCCGGTCTGCCCAAGAATCGCGTCATTGGCAGCGGCACCAATCTAGATTCGTCCCGCTTCCGTTTCCTGATGTCGCAGCGTCTGGGCGTCGCACCCACCTCCTGCCACGGCTGGATCATTGGCGAGCACGGCGACAGCTCGGTGCCCGTCTGGTCTGGCGTCAACATTGCCGGCGTGCGCTTGCGCGAGCTGAACCCCACCATTGGCACCGGTGAGGATCCAGAGAAGTGGAATGAGCTGCACAAGCAGGTCGTTGATTCGGCTTATGAGGTCATCAGGCTAAAGGGCTACACCTCCTGGGCCATTGGCCTCAGCACCGCCTCCCTGGCCTCGGCCATCTTGAGGAACACCAGCAGCGTGGCTGCCGTCTCCACGTCCGTCTTGGTGAGTCTCTCAGTGATTGCGTCTGTATAGAAACAGCTTTACTTACATAAATCTCTCTCATTTCTCTTTTAGGGCGAGCATGGCATTGACAAGGATGTGTTCCTCTCGCTGCCCTGCGTGCTGAATGCCAACGGAGTCACCTCCGTGGTGAAGCAAATTCTCACCGATGTCGAGGTGCAGCAGCTGCAGAAGTCGGCCAACATCATGTCCGAGGTGCAGGCCGGTCTGCAGTTCTAAGCAGAAACTAGCACAGAATACACAAGCAAAGAGCTAATTTTTAGTAGAATTCGCAACGGCAACGCCTCCTTTTTAGTTTTGGGAGGGAGCGGAGCTGGCGAAGCAGAAAGTATTTTTGACTACCAAAATGTTTATTTTAAGTCGAATACTCCATTTATTTATTTTTTAACTCATTTTTGTGTTCGTTACCAATAAATTTGTAAAACTTAAGTTCTATTTTAAACAAGAGTAAACAATTTCTTTTTATTTTGATCTCTTCTGTTTGTCACTTAGTTTTAGATATATTTGAAGCTAACTCCCAAAGGGAGTTTCACTAACAGCCGCCGCTACCTCATAGCGTACACTTAGTCAAATTTACAGAAAAAAGAATATATATAACTATATATATATCTAGTAAAGTTTACATTAAGCACCTAGTTGTCTTTTCGCACTCACATTTATATACATATAAATATCGATAACTGTATAATCAAGAGTAAAAAGTACTTCAATGAAACTTATCAGCGTAAGCAGCTCCCAAAAACAAGCGTTTTCTTCTTCTGGCACGATCCGAGCTAATCGATCGACTACAAATCTGTTTATAGATATAGATGTATATAGCGGTCGGCCGACTTATCGTTAACAGCTCGCGAAACGTGCAGCGGCAAAAGTGCTTATCTGGCAACTTGAGTCGAGAATCGAGCATCGAGCATCGAGCGTCGAGTGTCAAGTTGAGTCTGCAGACAACTGCCAGACAGAACCAAAAAGAGTACCGAGTCGCATCCAATCGAGTGGCGTCGAACGTGCTGCAGTCAGCAGTAGATCAAATGGTAAACGAAAACTGAAATTCTGTGGCTAGATAAGCACTTCGGCTGGCCAGAGCGATAAACACTTTCCGCTCAATCTCAACTTGGCTATAAAACCGCGCAGTTACCCGCTGAGCTGCAACAGTCGTCGCAATGCCACAAGCAAGCTGGAGAAGATGGCTTTATGGACTATGTCTGATTGCGCTTTGGCGACATTCCGAGTCAGCTGTCAGCATAGATCGCATACAGAAGCACAATTTGGAGCTGTTATCGCAGCAGCTGAATCGCGGTTGGCGTGCATTTTGTAAGTTGATTCTAGTCGAGATCGGGCAAACAGTTCGCTAATAAGTTCCGTGCAGGTGATGCGCCAGTCGATGAGGGCGTCATGTCGCTCTACGAGGGCATCAATCCCAGCGATGCGCGGTTGCATGTGATGACCATCACCAATCAGAGCATTCAGCTGCCCATCAAGTCGATGCCGGAGCTGCGGGATTTCGATATCAATCCGCAGCGCAAGACTTTGATCTATGTGAATGCGTTCCATACCGCCGACAGTTATTTCAGTGTTCAGGAGCATTTGATGCTGCTGCAGACGACGCGTCGCGATCTCAACATTATCATCGTGGACTTTGCCACGAATGTGGCACAGCTGTACTACACAGTGCGGCATCATCTGTCCGTGCACGGCTATTCCATATACAAGCTGTTGAGCTCCTTGGCAGAGGCGGGTGTTGCGCCTGAGGACATTACGCTGGCAGGACATTCGGTGGGCGCAAACATTGCTGCCTTGGGCGCTGATTTGTATGCCAAGAGCAGCAAGCGACAGGTGGGTCAACTGATTGCCATCGATCCAGCCACCATGTGCCGCACCACCGACATACTCGTCCGGCACAATGTGGCCGCACGCGTTGTGGTGCTGCACGGCGAGGGCGATGTGTTTGGTGTGCGTCTGCCACTGGGCCACGTGGACATCTATCCCAATGGCATTGGCTACTTTCCGCGCAAAAAACTGCAGCCGGGCTGCGACAGCAAGATATGCAGTCACATGTACCCATTCGTGCTGTTCATGGAGGCGCTCATCGAGGGCGTCATGATCCCAGCCACCAAATGCGAGAACTGGGCCAAGTTCCGGCTAGGCGATTGCAGCTTCGAGAACACGCTCAACATCGGTCTCATCTACCCGGCCAATGCGAAGGGCCTGTACTTCTGTATGACTCAGCCGAATCCACCTTTCACCTACATGGAACACGGCTTGAGGTATCAGTCAAAGCAGCCGGAGAAATCGAATTTACTTAGTGCTTGAGATGTTTAGCTTAAGAAATACATTTATATGATAATATTATTAATTTTAATATAAGCTAAATATATGTGTATTTTATACTATTGATTTAGAAATATTGTCTGTTTGATATGCTTGAAGATGTATACACTAAACAAGTGAGATCATAACTATATCAGTTGATTTTTTTGTAACTTGATTATTAAAATCATTTGCCTAAAAGTATGCAACGTTTATTTCAGCGCAGTTTGCCAAGTTTTATGTAAACATGATATGGCCATGATATCAAACAGACTTTTATTTACAGCTATTTGTAAATATTATGTTTAGTTTTTGGTATACAAATAAATTGAACTAGAGTAGAACATGCTTCTGTACATTAAAATTAAAATAAATATCATAAATATTATTTTAATATAAAACTATTTTTTTTATTGAACGCTCTGCATTAAAATTTAAATTTTTTAATACTCTTTTATAATATTTCAATTAATATTATTAATAAAAACTAAATTATTATAATTTTATCATATCATAAACTTAGTTTATCAATTTTCTAGTTCATTTCTATGTTGAGCTGCAGCCCTGACTTTAAGCTTAACTCCGCAAAACTCAAAGACTGTTGCGCTCTCGCACTCTTCAGCTCCCACACACACACACAGTCTCTCTCTCTCTCGCTCGTTCTCTCTCTCTCCCGCTGCTTGCTTGGTCAGTCCATTGCTGGCTTACAAAGTAAAAACAGCTGATGCATAAGCTGCATACAAAGCACACACACATACACACACACACACGCACACAAACTAAGGCAAACTCGCATAGAGAGCGCCAATGCATGCTCAGCTACGCTGCACCGCTCGCACACACACACACACACACACACACGCACACACTGTTTAGAGGTAGCGGGAGCGCAAGTTTTGTCTACCTGTTGCGAACAAAAAAAAAACGTAACTGAGCCTCAGCGCTGTTAAAAATGTGAGTTAAGAGCCGCCTGTGCTCTGGTCTGGAGCGCAGTTTAGTTGAGTTTAGCGTGCCGTCAGGTTGCGACCGTTCCCACTCGGAATCGAAATCGAAATCGAACTCGAAGTCGAACTCGGAATCGTAACGAGCTGCCCAGCGATAAACCCGTCGTCGGTATGTTACAAAGCCAAAGCTAAAACTGAAGCTGAAGCTGTAGCTGTAGCTGTAGCTGAAGCTGATGCCTCTCGCCTCGTTGATCGTGCGGAACAATCAAACCAGCGAAATAAAATTAACAAAAAAAAAAAAAAAAAAACAGACTTTTTGTTGTTGTTTTTGTATAAACAACTAAATAAATGTCTAAGCAGTTGAGTGTGATGGACACGCACGCATATATTTAAATAAATATTGAACACGCGTTCTGTGTGAAGTTCAACGAAAAGTATGCGCAAGTGCAGTATATAATATATATCTGAATATATAAATATATATATATGTATATATGAAAGATCGTGCAAGATCTGCCTGGTCAGCATAACACATAACGACAGCTGGTTAAGCCCAATCGCCACAGAGACTTACAGATACACGTAGCCGATGCGTGTATCTATTAGCTATGAGTATCTGTAGACGTAGCCATAGCTGTATCTGTATCTGTGTATCTGTATCTGTATCTGTGTATCTGTTGCTGTAATCGTGAGCGCGTGTCTGCAGCACGTTATGCCACTCAAGCCAAGCATAAAACTCTGCTTGGCCAGCTCTTTAAGGTGTCGGCATCTACAGAACGCTCGTTGCTCGCCAAATTTGGCAGCAATTTTTCAATTGAAAATGTGAAAATGAGCTGGAAAACTGACATCAGACCCGACCGAGTCATAACACAAAACAATAAAACAGAAATTGAAAGCCAATTTCAATTAAGCAATTACAGGCAGTAATGCAACAGAAATACAATGAAAACGCTATTAAAAAAACTCAACAATATTTAACAAAACTAAAAATAAATTCGACATTTATTTATTCATATGACATTAAATTAAAATATCAAAATAAATAAATATTTATGTAAACTGAAACAAAAATATGAAAATGCATAAATATTACTCAAACTAAAAATATCAAAATACATAAATCAGATATGACTAAAAGGTTTTGATAAATTAATGCAAGCTAAAATACAAATTCATTTGAGCAACAACAAATAAATTATTTTAAAATATATGTTTTTAAATATATGCATAAAAAATCAATGTGATTAACAGACAATTAAAAGATAATAAATTTATAAATAAATTAAAAATCGAGTATCAACTTTAATACAAAAGAAAAACATTTTTTATAAAATACAGAAAAATAAAAAATTAATAATATATATAAATTTTTAAAATTAAATTTGAATGAATATATTTATGTATATTTAAATAAAATATTAAAACAAATACAGAAATATTTTAAAATACGCTTTTAATTCATATAACTAAAAGGTAAATATTCTACACAACTAAAACTTTAATTTTTATGTAATTAAACATTAAATAAAATGTTTATTATAATTGCAAGAAAAAAAAACAATCAAATATCAATTTCAATTAATATAAAAATACAAATATATTAATTGCAATATCATAAAAAATATATATAATTAAATGCGACTAAAAAGCAATTATTAGATTAAAATGCAAATATCAATTTCAATATTTTTAATGCCTTTTAATATGTGAACTCAAAAAAAAAGGCTCAAATTTAATGGCCACATTTACAACTTGAAATTTGAATAGTTTAATGAGCACGTTAATTTTGAATTAATTAAAGCAAATACATTTATGGAAAACAATAAATTAATAACAAGCCAAAAGCAGAAAAGTTTCTAACAACTTTTATTGTGTGCTAATCAAGCTAAAAAAAAATTAATGGAAAAAAACTCCCACTGTTCAAAGCCAGGCCAAGAGAGCGGCTCAACACAAAAAGTGCAAGTGCGCATACTTTGAGTGGGAAAAATATAGCTATATATACATATATCTACATATAACTCTCTGGATATATATATATATATTTATATGTCTATGTTAAAACTTATTTAACTCAAATTTAGTCATTGTGTAAACAAATTGCGAGCGTTTTTTATTTATTTCTTTTTTAAGCAGCTCGATTCGCGTCGTCTTTTTTGCGTCAAAGAAAGTGAAAAGCGCGCTGCTTGGCTGTGGCACACATATTTGAATAAAATTCGTCATCGATCAATGTCTCTCGAATGTTTGCTTTGAGGCCATGGCCAACATTTCTTTGCGGGGATGCGAGAGCGGCACGGGGCAACAGATACGCAATTGCAATTTGTGGCCTACGACAGTTTCTTATCTCACAGCTCTTGAGCGACTGTCAAGTCACAAAGTTGTTGTTGATCTATCGCATTGTTTAGCTGTCCTCCAGCTGTCAGACATCTTTGAGACAGTCTAAAGGCTTATCTTTAACTGCAGAGTTTTAATGTTTATTATTTTGTCTAACGGGTCAATGGTTAGTTTTGCAAGAGAATAGAGCAGAGGAAAGAGGGAATTAAGTAAGAGAGTAAGAGAGAGAAAACAATTATCATATAAATGTTGACGCCTTATAGCAGCTAATATGCATAGCTAATTTGGTTATGAGCACGTACCTTACGCCTTAAAAACAGCTGAAAACTCATCAAATAAATTTTTAGTCCGTTGAAAATAAAAGTTATAAAATGATAAAATATTTCGCAGAACTGCATAAATGCGAGTCTATAGAGAATTAGTAGATGATCTGTATATAAACTGTAGAATATATGTAGAATACCTGTAGAATACCTTTATGATATCAGTGGAAGATCTGTAGAAGATCTGTAGAGACTTTGTGGATGATCTGTTAAGGGTATGTGGAAGCTGTGTAGAAGATCTGTAGAGAATCAGTAAAAGATCTATAGAAAATCTGTATGAGATCTGTAGAAGATCTGTAACAGATCTGTAGAAGATCTGTAAAGCATTTTCAGAAAATCTGAAGAAGTTCTGTAGACGATCTGTAGAAGACCTGTAGAAGTTCTGTAGACGATCTGTATAATATCTGGAGATGCTCTGTTGATCTGAGGATTTGTAAAAGTCTATAGAACTGTATAAGCAGTATAGAATCTAATTTTGAAGCTGGAAGTGTGTCAAGAGGCAGTGGGTGGAGCTGGACTTGCTGCTAACGACTTAACTACTGAGATAAGGCGTAATTAATAAGACGGCGTGACTAAATTCAAGATGCTATGCATATGCATTTACCCACCGAGAGACCAGCCCAACCAACCGGTTAGCTGTTACCTGTTACCTGTTGGTGACTTAAACTATTCAAGCTGCATATACATACATATATACATATATGAAGTTATACAGATACAGACTTCGACTAGATACACTGTCACTGTCAACGGTCTCTGTTTATCAACGAAATTAACGCGACTTAGTGAAAATTCAGTCTCCTCCCTTTCCCCAGCGGCATGCGGGCATGGAACCTGTTTTTAGCAATGAATATTGACGGTCAGATAAATATGTTATGCAAATATTTGCAGCTTTTAAGGTGCTCAAAAGATACCTGACTAGACGAGACAAAGCTATATAAATATGACTGCAGGGCAACAGGTTTACGTTACGAATTTCAATTCAAGTGAATATCGCAAATATTTATAAACCGCACAACTAATACAACTTCGATCAATTTAAGCCAGCCTCAGGTGTTCAATTAATCAAAAATTGGCGAAAAAAAAAAACAAAAGCTCAAAGCAGAAGCAACAACTACTCAAAAGCCAAAATTCGAAAACGGGGAACGTGGATATATGTATATATATTTAAAAAAAATTATATATAAACTACATACATATACAGTTAAAATTTCCGACAATCTCAAGGTTTTCAACAGAAAATACCCAAAAAAAAAAAAACTCTTCATTAATGAGTTAACAGAAATGCTTATGAGTGAGAGTCTGAATGTGTGTGTGTGTGTGTGTGTGTGTGTGTGTGTGTGTGTGTGTGTGTGTGTGTGTGTGTGTGTGTGTGTGTATTTGGGGGAAATCCTGTCCTTAAGTGGTTCATTAAGTGTGGATAACAAAGCAGAGGCCAACAAGGGCCCAAGGCAAAAACAATTTGCTTTAAGATAAATCAAAATCTTGTAAAATTACAAAAAAAAAAACTTAAAATTTAACAAAATTTCGCCCATTACTGAACCGCAAAATATGCATAAAAAATGCATGTAAAAAAAACAAATAAAATGTAATAAAAAACTTATAAATAACAAAAGAAAATACAATAAAAGACAAAGAAACTGAAAACAGCCGTCGAATTGTTCGAAACGTGCTGGAATTTAAGTAAAGTAAATTGTTGTTGTTGCTATTGTTTGTTTTTTTTTTTCTTATTTATTTATTGTAATTATTTTGTTTGCAGTGTATTTGCATGAGTTGCACTTGTGTTGGTGAATAATTTTACAGTTATATGAACGTGTGTGTCGCGCTTGTCGCTCTCACTTATTGTTTTTCAGCTGAAGAAGACGCAGTTAACGAATTCACCTGCTTTACTACAAACAACAACAACAACAACAGCAGCAGCAGCAGCAGCAGCAACAGCAACAACAACAACAGACGCCTGACGTAGCCGTCAATGCGGCGACGGCGAATTCGATGCCGCTGTCAATGACGCGTAGCCGAATTAAGTTCGCCTAACTTAGCCGACTCCAAATTGAACTCAATTTAAAGTCAACCACTACAACAGCACCAGCAACAACTGCAACATGACCGTGTCATATGCTGGCGAAGTGCCCAATGGCAGCAACTTTGGCTGCTTCTGGAAGATCCTATGGAAGTGAGTACAATGTCAGCCATTGAGCCATTGAGATCTGCAACTCTAACTGGGTCGCCCAGTCTCTGGAAAGTAGTATGCGTGTAATTTTCGCATTAGTCATAGCCCGCCCAGTCGTACAGTGTTTACCAGCGTAATTAACATCGCATATGTACATATATGTGTATACACAGTAACTAGTCACAGTGCCCACTGTCAGCTGTTGTTGGCTTTTATTTTTATTTTTATTTTTTTTTTGTTTTTTTTTTTTTTATTTTTGAGCTCAACTCACATTAATTGTTTCCAAAGTGCAGTCACTCGTAACCAGATTCGCCGTGGCTGCTCAGTGCTCGCTATGCCATCTCTAGCTAGAATAGAGGCGAGAGCAGGTCTCGTTGGAATTGAAAGTGACAGTTATGTCCAACTGGAATGCAGTTGGAATGTTCTTGAGTGCATTTGCACCAAACAAAACGCAACTCGAAATAAAGAACGAAAGAGACAAAATAGAGTAACTGTTAGCCGATCATTTGTCTTCCCTTATACAAAATAATAATGGAAGTCTACAGTAATGAACTATAAAAATTGGGAATAGTCAGTCGGGTTTTGCTGGCAAAATATATAAGGAAACTGAGTGCAAAAGGTCTAAAAGTCAGAAATAAAATGTTCAAGTTTAGGAGACAGTTAACATGTATATTGTCTAGCTGCTTGTATTACTTTTCAGACAGTTAACTTACTCGAAATTTTAATTTCGCATTTATTAAAACTTTTAACGATTTTAAAAACATGTCTGTAGATTATCTGAAATGAGAAACTTATAAAAAACTTAATCGACAAACAAAAGTTTAACTTGGCTAAAAATAAAACAAATTTAGTTTCTTTTAAGTTTCTGCGAACTAATAAAGTTTTAAAGTCGATTTCGCTTCAGTATAATTTTACATTAAAAAAATTACCTTAATAATTTTACTAAGATGCCAACAGTTAGAGCTAATGATTGTCTCTAGAACCAAAACAGATCTGAGTTGACTTTAATTAGCTTCACGTGTGCTTCGTGAGTTCTGAGTGCTCAAAGACTTTGATTAGAATATAATAATATATTATACAGCAGAAATGAGGCAGCAACCCATATATTATATTCACATAACGACCTTGAAGCGGCTAGACAAAAGCACAAAAAACCCCAAAAAGTTCAGCTACGAGTCGAAATTCCTGTTCCATTCGCAGCGAGGCTATACAGATCATTATAAAGTTTAATAAAATAAAATATATCAAAATAAATTCATTGGAACTCAAAGATGATGAAAATAACAACAATAGTTGCAGAACTAGCGAAGCAATAAACACGAAATATCAACAAAAATTTATTTGAAATTTGAGCCGGTGATTAGTTGGGGTGCTTAGTGGAGTGTCCAGAGCTATAAGGAAGTAAAGTTGAAGCAGGTGAAAACAGGCCTCGTTACAAGATTTTGATATTTGTGTTTGGCCATCAATTTAGCGCGTTTTAGCTTAATATTTATTTCGATTTCAATTTCCATTTATTTTCATGAAACACGCTCAGATGGCGCGGCAGCGTTTACAAATTAGTATGGCGTGAATTAATCGCCTATTTGTGTTTATATTATACCATTAATGTCATCTATCGCTTCGCCCTGACGCCGAATCAACAAGCGTGAGTTCAACTGTAAACATTTCCCAATTTCAAATGCATTTATATTTAACATCGATTGTTAGGATATTCAATCGCATACGGCTGTACTTTGCCCAGCAGGGCGAGAACATACCCATGTCCTTTGTGCTGGGCTTCTATGTGAATCTGGTGGTCAAGCGCTGGTGGGAGCAGTACCGCCTGCTGCCCTGGCCCGATACGTTGGCTCTGTTTATCAGCGCTGCCATACCCAACTCATCGGGTGGCGTTAATGTGAGTCTGTCACGCCTTAATTGCCCGATAAGACAGACGCCTAATCAACTCTCATTCTCATTCATTTTTTTCCGCATAGAATGAAACGGGTCGCCTAATGCGTCGTAATATTATGCGCTATATGGTCTTGGCGTATGTTATTACGCTACAACGAATTTCGCTGCGCGTCAAGCGTCGCTTTCCAACCACCCAGCATCTGGTCGATGCCGGTCTGATGCACGAGTCGGAGATGAAAATCTTTGAGTCCATGAATCAGAAGAGTCCCATGTCCAAGTACTGGATGCCGCTCGTCTGGGCCACCAACATCATCAATCGAGCGCGCAAGGAGGGACTCATTGCCTCCGATCACATCGTGCAGACGATACTCGTCGAACTCTCGGATATCAGAAGACGTCTGGGTGGCCTGATTGGCTATGACACGGTGTGCGTGCCACTGGTCTACACACAGGTGAGAACTGATAGAGAAAATATAAAAAAAGAATGGATTTTCTAGGGGGCACCCGGATTTGAACCAGGGACCTCTCGATCTGCAGTCGAATGCTCTACCCCTGAGCTATACCCCCTCGATGATATAATCAATTTCCAAACAAATATATCAAACTCAGCAATTCGAGTTCTGATAAGAATTTCTGGAACGGATGCGCACACTTGAAGTGAACCAAAATCAAAGTCAAATGGAAAAGAAACCATAAATTTGTGACTCTAATCTCCTTAAATTTATCTCTGAACTGTAAAGTTAATTAAATTTCTACTTTTATAGGTAGTTACTCTGGTGCTTTATACCTATTTTATTGCCGCGCTGCTCGGCCGTCAAATGTTGCCAAATATCTTGGATCGCAGTGGCCGCGAAGATCCCGATTTGTTCTTTCCATTCTTCACAGTTTTGCAGGTGAGCAAAAATACAAATTTTTTATTGGAAAAAAGTAACGAGAAGAAGTAGCGAAACCCGGAATACAAAATGTATTTATTCAATTTGCACGTTCCGCTTTATTTACCATAAATCATAGAAATTTTCACGTCTCGCCATTGTGTAGCAAAAAGCTTTGCGGTTTTTGTGGATCATTAACGCAGCTGCAATCGAAACTTAAACGTAATTTGGTTGGCTATACCTTGTCAGCGATATGACTATGATCAAAGACATCTATATCATGTGGCGATATGTGCATATATACACATACACTATACCTACCTATCTGGTTGTGTTTTTTCCCTCACTATAAAATATATATATATATATTTTATAAATTTTGCTGTCGGTTTTTGCGGTTCGAGGCTCCCTTTCGCATTTGCAGGCAGATTTCAAGTGTTTTGCATTATGTAAACGAGTCGCAGTCACGTTCGATATAATAAATTGCCATTTTCGCTGTGTTTGTGCGAAAGGCATTTCGCGTACTCAGATAAAAATCGGCGACAAGTGTTTTAGCGTTATTTTTTTTTCTCTATCTTATTTTAATCATGTTTTAGGCGCTGCCAATAATAACTGTTAATTTTGCTAACTACAAAGTACAAAATACGAAATGCGAAAACCATATACAATAGCAGTAGAAAACAGGTAAGAGTGCTCTAGTCGGGAATGCCAAACTAGCAGATACCCTGCACCATCAGTTTAATTCATTCTAGTCTAGCATATAAGTGCTGTTCCCCAGTTCTAGACATTATATCTGAATGAAATTTGTATATAACAGTATGAACACTCTAATGAATATATATATATATACAAAAGCTCAAGTCCCTTCTATGTGAAGTACGTTTTAAATCTTCCAATTTTTTGGTGATCTGTTGAGATATCCCAAAACGGAAGTATACATCATCTTTATATTTATCATAGACGCCAACATAGTAAATTCGAAGTCTCTAGATTGTATTATCTTCAACTTATGCCTAATAAACCAAGAAAAAATATTGATATTTCGATAAATATTGATTTGAATAGTATGTAAATAGTTTAACTTCTTGTAGACAAACGAACAAAGCAAGATCGATTCAGCGAGATATCCTGATATCTGCTACATCTATCTGCTACTCCCTGCCCTTACACACAAAACTATTATACCCTATTCACCTATCAACTATGTGCACGGTATGAAAAAAGTGAATGGAAAAGCTTCCGACGTGCCATTCATATGAATTTATCGCCCATCAACTTCACACATAAACTTAGCTTTAATTAAAGTTAATTTTATGTTCATTGTTTAGCATTATTTTCTTATGATCTTATCGCACTTGCAATTTACAGTTCGTTTTCTTCGTGGGCTGGCTGAAAGTGGCCGAAGTTCTAATCAATCCCTTTGGCGAAGATGACGACGATATTGAATTGAATTGGCTGATCGATAGACACATCAAGGTAAGATCAATAAATCGCAAAAGTACATAGATTTATGAATAGAAAACGATTTCCCAAGAAATCATCGTGACAAAGTTCTAACACGTTTATAGATTCCCCACAATTTGCCCGTTTTAAAAGCCAAGGGAAAAAATACCCGAAGATAAAAAACCGGAATCAAATTCGTGCCAACACATGTCACTTTGTGTTTAGCACGAGTTTGACAAAAATCTAAATTTGCAGTTAATAAGTTTTAGTTAAAATGACTCGAGCAACAGGAGCAGAGCGAGCGCTCACATAACTTGGCCGAGATTTGCAAATAAAGTACCTTCCCTATACAATATGGAGCCTATAATTAGCTAACACCTAACACAATAAATAACTGAATAGATAACTCTAGTTAACTCAGCCATATTGTTGTCAACTTTAGTTTCTTTTTTTTTAATTTATTTACAACTGTGGAAGCATTTGCTTTATGCCCTCATAAATTGGGTTACCGTGTGAGATGTGTGTAATTATGCGGAGGGTTTATTTATTTGGAGTCAGTCAAGAGTTTTTGCTGTCTTTTTTTTCGTGTGTGCTGAAAGGAAGAAAACACTTTTGCCACGCGCTAAATATAAAAGGCGCTTAACTCTGGAATGACAGCAAAAAGCTAAATGAAGTTTGGACACGGCTATGAAGACTTTAGAGAATACGCTACAGGGTGAGACGATAAGACAATTTATTAGGATATATTATATATACATGTATATTCAGAGTGGCCTACAAGCTTCTGCAGTTGTTCTGCAATTTTACAGCTAAAATCTAGATGGCTTGCTGAACGCGTATTGTGCAGTTGTTTATGCCTGACTGCCAAGTTCAAACTTGTTTAGGTTATCTTACTCTTTAAAAACAATTAGCTTTCAAGACGTGTTTATATTATTTTATAATTATATAAGAGCACTCTTTAAATACAATTTAAGTTGAAGATAGAGATCAGATTAGTGTAGGGTATGCAGATGTCAAGTCTGCCACAACTTTTCTAACAAACTTAGCGAATTAGAAAAGCGAATCTCATGACTTATACATGGCATAGTAGGGCATATCAGCTAGTTGGTGTACTAGACTTTTAAATATTTGGTTTGACAGCAAATTAGCTAGCATTAGCAGACAGCCCAAGTCTGCTAATCAAGTAGGGTATTAAAGTTAGTCGACTTCAGTGCAACTTTTGGCATTTTGTTACTTGAAGGTGTATTTTATGTGTGTTTTTTTGCAGCTTTTCGCATTGGGCTCTGAACTTGCTGCGAGGAGTTTTTATTTTTTGCATGTGTACAAATGTATGTGTGTGTTTGCATGTGTTTGTGCATGTGCATGTGTGCATGTACGAGCAATGTGTACATATGTGCGGCTATATCTCTGAGTTTGGGGTCTGCCTGTTGCTGGCTGCTTGCAATTATTTACAAAGCCAACGGCAGCACCAGCAACAACTACAACAAAACACATTGGCAAAAGTAAATTGAAAACAGGTTTTCTGTCTAAAAAACAAAACAAAACAAAAATAAACATTGAAACCTCTTTTGTAGAGCTTTTTATCATTGAGTATTTTGTTTTTCGTGTTTGATGATTATTTTTTTTCTTTATTTTTTTTTTAAAGAGCAGATTTTTGGGTTTTACATTGAAACTGTTTTGGCCCAGAATTGGTGCGGATATGCATAAATGGGTTAATGAATAGTTAATTATTTAAGCGACAGATTTTTAATTGGCTTTCGTGGCGCACACAGCAAAACGTGACACTTGACAATGAGCGAGAAATAAGACATGCGCGAAATAGAGCAGAGAAAGAGAGATATATATATACATTATATATATATATATATATATATATATATATATATATATATATTTTATATATTTTATAATATATATATATATATATATATATATATATATATATATATATATATATATATATATATATATATATATATATATATATATATATATATATATATATATGTTTAATAAGTTTGTGGGCAGCTTGAAGTCTTCCATTGCCTTATGAAACAATTAAGAGTCTTGGCAACAATTTCACTTTTTCTCCACTTTGCTTTGCCGAAGTGGGGAGTGGGCCCGATTGTCTCTGTGATGTAATTAGGTGTTTAGTTTGAAGTGCATGCTTTGTGGTCTGGTGGGCAGACTGTGAAGTGTCGTTCATCTAAAATGGCAAACACGTTCAACATTCCACGTTCCATGCCGCTGACCGCTCCACTTCTATCATCATTTTTGGCACGCGCTAATTTCTATGGTCGATTTCTACAGGCCGCCTACATGATTGTGGACGAGATGCACGAGGAGCATCCGGAGCTGTTGCGCGATCAGTACTGGGAGTGTGTGGTGCCCAAGGAGCTGCCCTATACCGTTGCCTCCGAGCACTACAGGCGCGACGAGCCCAAGGGCTCCGCCGAGAAGTACAAGGTGAAGAAGGAGGATGCGATGTATGCGAATATCATACCAGGCGGTGGCAAGCGCATGCTCAGCGACGACGTCTATGCGGACTATGTGAGTATAGGCACTGAGAGAGAACCAAGCACAATCTCCTTATATACATATTTGCATTGCCTTCTTTAGGAGAGCGTGGACACGCCCATGGTGGAGCGTCGCAAAAACAATTGGCTGGTGCGTCAGCTCTCTCGCATGGGCTCCATGCGCAGCCAGTCGACGGCCTACTCCTCGGGTGGCATGCCCTTTACGCGAAATCGCCTGAACTCCGTTTACTCTAGTCCCGAATCGGGCATGCCATTGTCCGTACTGCAGCAACAGCAGCTGCAGCAGCAGCAACAGCAGCAGCAACTGCAACAGCAACAACAGCCCGGCGGACTGCAGCAGCAGCAGCAGAGCAAACCAAGTCTGTACGAGAAGTTCGTGCATCGCAAATCGCTGCGCGCTCAGCGACAGCTGATCAAACAAAGTGAGTTCCGTAATTTAAGCACAAGCAACAGCTAGCTTATAGTACTTGCTTAAACAGATTCCAAGCTGAATGGCCTCAATATAAATATGGCTAAAACACGCCCACGCATACCCACGCCGGAGGTGACTAAGGATGGCAGCACCAATACAGGTAAGTCGATGGGACTCGATATATGCACTCGGTTTAGCTATAAATAAATTGCACTCACTGTAGCCACGAGCGCCGTTATCATGGCCCCACAACAGCTGAGCACCCAAAGCACTAGCGGCATGTATCCGTCGTATAGCACCACAGCCAGCGGCACCAATTTGCACCAGGACAGCGGCCAGGTGCTGGGCACACTGCTGCTGTCGCCCATCAAAGAGATGGATAGCTCATCATCCAATAATACTCTGATTCCAGGGCATCCAGCCACAGCGGCGCTAGCTCAGGCCGTCATGCCGACTCGATTGAAGGATGGCTACACAGCCAGCTGTAAGTTCTCCTACATTGCTACAAGTCTACTCATAACTCAACTCATCTACTCTTGCAGCCATTCCCGCGGAGACAAATATAACCACACTCTCGTTTCCCTTCACGGTGTCCACCAGCAGCGAGTCAATGCCAACGGGCACATTGAGCATTTTGCCTTTGACCGCCAATACGCAGTTACCTACCATAACGACCACAGCGAGTGGCTTTGATCCGAATGATGTGATCACCACAATACCCGTTTCGCTGTCCATACAGCGCACGCCCTCCAACCTGTCCATTGTGGAGCTGAGCGGCGTGGGCGATGGCGTGGACGCACATGGCAGCAGCGGTTCGAGCAATGGCAGTGGCGGCATCACCACAACCGCCTTGCTCTCGGTGAAGCCGCTCAATGGCCACCCAAATATATCGCGTAACAATAGCTTCAATGTCAGCCTCAATCTGCAGGATCCGAACTTTCAGCGCTCCTCAGTGCGTTCGGCGGGGCCAACGGACTCGGTAGATGCGGCAGCAACAATATCTCTGCCCCGGAATAAGGATGGTTCCAGCATGACGGGCGGCACAGCCAATGCCTCGTCAGCGCCCTCCACGCTGGCCAAGCACAAGCCGGAGCCCAAGACAGGCGAGGTCTATGTCTGAGCATGGATCACATCATTGTTATGGATAGATAGCTTTCTTGGCTAATTTTCGCTATAAGCCACTATATTTCTTGAACAGAGTTGAAACTAGTTTTAAGTTAGGCTTAAGGCTCAACGCCACCCGGAACCAATCGACGATATTATATTAGCTACAGTTGTGCAAGTCCAAAAGAGAATTGTTGCATAGTCTTTAGTTACTGTAAACGTTTGTCATCATTATGTATAGATTGTGTTTAAACAGAGTACGACATATCAGTCCTTAGGCATAAGTACCGACAAGAGAAATCACTTCCTATAAATATTCTTTGCTTCCCATTCACGATTCACGTCAGTCAAGCGTATATATATATATATACATATATATGAATGTTACCTAATCATAGATATCAATTTTAAACATTTGTTTCTTTGGCGTTTGCCATATTAGGACCTAGACCTAAAGATAAAGATAACCACTAATTGAAATGAAAATCCCTATCGTGTAGGCAGTGTACATATATAACCCAACACAATATGTGATATGCGATTTGTAGGTTTAAGAGTCTTATATATAAATATTAGCATAATTATGCAATGTACTATATCTATGTGTGTATATAGATCAACTATATAAACTGTAAATAAGTTGAAGTATAAATAAAAATCTAGATTCAATAAAACTGTCTAATGTACTAAAGGTCATGGTCATCTATCACGAATATCTCAATTAATTTAGGTCATTTGAGATTGTTTTTAGAGAAATTGAATAAAAAGTTTTAATCAATTTTAGATATAAAAAGTTATACAATATGTCCGCGCTGCGAAAGAATAAGAAAATATATCACAAGCGCAGCTTAAGTTTGTAAGAATCTGCATACAATCTGTAAGAATTTGCATACATCGAGTCGGTAGTAGCGTGTATAAGAGTATAAGAGCATGAGTATAAGAGCTGATCAAACTGAAGACCACTTAGACAAAAGCGTCTCTTTGCAGGTTCAATTGAAGCTCTTTCGAGTAAGATCAATTAAGATCGGGAAACATAGCACAACGCACTGAAACTTAAATAGACAGTGCTCAAGCGATCTGCAGTCAGTCGCGCTATAGCGATCGAGTGTAACGATCGATCAATTTGGCAGAACACAACTGGACCATAAAATACGAAATAATACCAGCGAAAGGATAAAGTGCTAAAGGTGAATATGCGTAAGAGGACATGCGAACCAGTGAAGAGCAATTCAATTTCAATTTTCCCCTATCTATAAATACAAATGAATTTCTGCAAGAATCTGTGGAAATATTTTCAAGTAACTAGTATATGGCACCTCATCAGTTAACCTCGGAGGTCAATAGCAGAGCAGGCGACAAGCTTGCGATGCCAGTTGGAATGATTCTTGAATTGCCGTCTAATTGAATTAACCTTTTTGGCGTCTGTTCGTCTTTCTATGTGTTCTTAGTGTTGTTGTTGTTGCTGCTGTTATTGTGCGTGCATAAAAATCTTATTACTCAAATCGATGGCCCATTGAATACTAATATCACTCTGAATTGTTCAACTGTCAGTTACAGTCGTAGCATGGATCGGGATCGCGACGAGGCATCCATCACGACCAGCGATGCAAAGTCTGGCGAAGAAATACCAGTGGCAGCTGGCCTGGAGCCCACCGAGCCGATTAGCTTCTGGCAATTGTTTCGCTTTACCACATATTGCGAACTCTTTTGGCTCTTCATTGGCTTCTTCATGTGCTGCATCAAAGCGCTGACGCTGCCCGCTGTGGTCATTGTCTACAGTGAATTTACGGCCATGTTGGTGGATCGTGCCATGCAAGTGGGCACCAGCTCAACGGTGCATGCTCTGCCCATTTTCGGGGGCGGCAAGAAATTGTGAGTGCCTCGAAGTTGACAGGAGTTAGATAAAGAAGATATATGATGTCTGATTTGATTTGATAATACCTGCAGAACCAATGCCACTCGCGAGGAGAATAATGATGCCTTGTATGATGACTCGATATCGTATGGCATTCTTTTGACTATAGTCTCGCTGATCATGTTCGTATCGGGCATATTTTCGGTGGATATATTCAATTTCGTTGCCCTGCGGCAGGTGACGCGCATGCGCATCAAGCTCTTCGAGTCGGTGATGCGACAGGACATTGGCTGGCATGATCTGGCCACGAAGCAGAACTTTGCGCAGAGCATGACAGAGTAGGTATATGAGAAAAGCAGCAAAGGTCCCCTATTTGACTCACCTCACTTCGTCTTAGTGACATTGAGAAGATACGTGATGGCATCTCGGAGAAAGTGGGTCACTTTCTCTATTTGGTTGTGGGTTTCATCATAACGGTGGGCATATCCTTTGGCTATGGCTGGAAGCTGACGCTAGCTGTCAGCTGCTATATACCGCTTGTCATCGCAGTCAACTACTACGTGGGCAAGGTAAGTGCAAATGACCTTAGCCAACTCCAATACTACAGCTCCACTCATGCACAGACGCAAGGCAAGCTGACGGCACGTGAACAGGAATCCTATGCAGGTGCAGGAAATCTGGCAGAAGAGATCCTTGGCGCCGTGCGCACAGTTGTCTCTTTCGGTGGCGAGAAGCAGGAAGTGGAGCGTTTTGAGAACTTCCTGGTGCCAGCTCGCAAGGCTAGTCAATGGAAGGGCGCCTTCTCAGGCCTGAGCGATGCGATTCTGAAGTCCATGCTCTTTCTATCCTGTGCGGGCGCTTTTTGGTATGGCGTGAATCTTATTATAGACGATCGCTACGAGGAAGATAAGGAATACACGCCAGCAATTTTAATGATTGTAGGTTTAGCCATGTTCAACTATAGAATATTTCCATTAAACTTTCGATACCTCCACAGGCCTTCTTTGGCATCATTGTGGGCGCAGATAATATAGCCCGCACGGCGCCGTTCCTCGAGTCCTTTGCCACTGCGCGTGGCTGTGCAACGAATTTGTTTAAGGTCATAGATCTGCCCTCGAAAATCGATCCATTGTCTACGGATGGCAAACTGCTGAACTATGGCCTGCGTGGCGATATTGAGTTTCAGGATGTCTTCTTTCGCTATCCTGCACGTCCAGAGATTATTGTGCATCGCGGCTTGAATATCAAGATCAGATCAGGTCAAACTGTGGCTCTGGTTGGCCCCTCGGGCTGTGGAAAGTCCACTTGCATACAGCTGTTGCAACGTTTCTACGATCCCGTCTTTGGCGCTGTGCTTCTGGATGAGCTGGACATACGCAAATATAACATACAATGGCTGCGCTCCAATATTGCTGTGGTGGGCCAGGAACCGGTGCTCTTTATGGGCACCATAGGTAACTAACCATAGGTTCCAAGATATTGCTATAAATTAATCTCATATCTGCTAGCTCAAAACATTTGCTATGGCAAACCAAATGCCACGCAGAAGGAAATCGAAGCAGCTGCCACCCAAGCAGGTGCTCATGACTTCATTAGTCAGCTACCAGAGGTGAGTGGGCAGCAGAGATTTGTGTGATCCTTGCTGATCTTTGTTCTCTTCTCCTGTAGAGCTATCGCACTGTGATTGGCGAGCATGGCTCCCAACTGTCTGGCGGTCAAAAGCAACGCATTGCCATTGCTCGTGCCCTAATACAGAATCCCAAGATCTTGTTGCTCGACGGTAAGTTAAACAGCTATATACATATATTTTCTTTATAACTTCTCCTTGTCATACAGAGGCCACCTCGGCCTTGGACTACAACTCTGAGAAACTGGTGCAACAGGCTCTGGACTTGGCCAGCAAAGGACGCACCACAATTGTGGTATCGCACAGACTTTCAGCCATACGTGGTGCGGATAAAATAGTTTTTATCAACGAGGGCAAGGTACTGGAGGAGGGCTCACATGATGATCTGATGGCATTGGAGGGCGCCTATTATAACATGGTCAAAGCAGGTGACTTCAACATGCCAGAGGAGCAAGAAAACGATGAGAATATAGATGAGGGCAAGCGTAAGTTCAAAACATAACTTTAAACAACAATTGCCTTAAGTAAACTGGATTTGCAGGCAAGAGTCTGGCGTTGTACGAAAAATCTTTTGAGACAAGTCCGCTCAATTTTGAGAAGAATCAAAAGAACAGCGTGCAGTTCGATGAGCCGATAGTGAAATTTATCAAAGAGAGCAATAAGGAAAAGCGAGCTGTACAGGCGGAGAAACCACAATTCTTTAAAATCTTTACAAGAATTATAGGGCTCGCGCGTCCCGAGTGGTGTTACCTGATACTGGGCGGGTTTTCGGCCGTGGCTGTGGGCTGTCTCTATCCGGCATTCTCTGTCATCTTTGGTGAGTTCTATGGTGCACTTGCTGAGCGGGAAGAGGAGGTGGCGCTCAGTCGCACCGCAGTGCTGTCCTGGGCGTGTTTGGGCATCGCTGTGATCACCGGATTGATCTGCTTTCTGCAAACCTATCTGTTTAACTATGCCGGCGTCTGGCTGACCACCCGTATGCGTGCTATGACCTTTAAGGCGATGCTCAGTCAAGAGATTGGCTGGTTCGATGAGGAACAGAGCTCAGTGGGTGCGCTCTCGGCGCGCTTATCTGGCGAGGCAGCGGGGGTGCAGGGTGCCATTGGCTATCCGCTGAGCGGCATGATTCAAGCTCTATCGAACTTCATTTCGGGCGTATCGGTTTCCATGTACTATAATTGGAAGCTGGCGTTGCTGTGTCTGGCCAACTGCCCCATTATTGTCGGCTCGGTCATAATAGAGGCCAAGTGAGTAAATTATTATTTGCTCTACTCTTCGTATACTCTACGTATGTGAATTTGAAATTTGTAGAATGATGTCCAATGCATTGATTAGAGAGAAACAAGTCTTAGAGGAGGCCTCTCGCATTGCCACTGAGTCCATTACCAATGTGCGCACCATCGCTGGTTTGCGACGCGAAGCTGAGGTTATTAAGCAGTACACCGAAGAGATTCAGCGTGTCGAGGTTCTCATTCACCAGAAGCTACGCTGGCGTGGAGTCCTCAACTCCACCATGCAAGCTTCGGCTTTCTTTGCCTATGCCGTGGCGCTCTGCTATGGCGGCGTTCTGGTCTCTGAGGGTCAGGTGCCTTTCCAGGATATTATCAAGTGAGTTGACCATTGACTCTAGATTGGTTCGATATTTATCTATCTCATTATCAAGAGTATCTGAGACCTTGCTCTATGGCTCCATGATGTTGGCCCAATCGCTGGCCTTTACACCTGCCTTTACTGCCGCTTTGGTCGCTGGCCATCGACTGTTCCAGATTCTCGATCGCAAGCCGCGCATCATCTCGCCCATGGGCACTATTAAGAATACGCTGGCAAAGCAACTGAATCTCTTTGAGGGCGTGCGATATCGCGACATCGAGTTCCGTTATCCCACGCGTCCGGATGAAAAGATTCTGAATGGCCTGGACTTGGAGGTGCTGCAGGGTCAAACGGTGGCCTTGGTGGGGCATTCCGGTTGCGGCAAGTCCACATGCGTGCAGCTGCTGCAACGTTTCTACGATCCAGATGAGGGCACCATTGTAAGCCATCAGCCAGCCAGGGCGTATCAACAGCTATTTCTTAAACATTTCTCATGCCCACAGCACATTGATCAAGATGACATTCAGCACGATCTAACATTGGATGGCGTACGCCGTAAGCTAGGCATTGTCTCACAGGAGCCAACTCTCTTTGAACGCACCATTGCCGAAAACATTGCCTTTGGGGACAATCGTCGCGCTGTGCCCATGGCTGAGATAATTGCAGCCGCCAAGAGTGCCAATGCCCACAGCTTCATCATCTCATTGCCCAATGGCTATGAGACGCGCATGGGAGCACGAGGCACTCAGCTATCCGGTGGCCAGAAGCAACGCGTGGCCATCGCACGTGCTCTGGTTAGGAATCCCAAGATTCTGCTGCTAGACGAGGCCACCTCAGCTCTGGACATGCAAAGCGAACGGGTAAGCAAGAATACAACTTCTTCCACTACAGAAATACCTAACTCTCTTCTTCTTCCCCCAAAGTTGGTTCAGCAAGCTTTGGACTCTGCCTGCTCTGGTCGCACCTGCATTGTGATTGCCCATCGCCTATCGACGATTCAAAATGCTGATGTCATTTGTGTGGTTCAAAGCGGCAGAATTGTGGAGCATGGCACACACCTGCAGCTAATTGCTCAACGCGGCATCTATGCCAAGCTGCACAGGACACAGAAGGATCATTGAGATTTGAATAGCTCTTTTCTTTTGAGATTTTTTATTACTGTATCTACTGCTACCAACTATTATTCAATAAACTTTCTTATAATTTTCAATACTTTATTATTTTGTAAGTTACAGCACAAAAACAGCTTAGCAGGGCAAGACTACACTTGACTACAATTTCCAATTAGAATTTAGTTAGGAGAATACTCGTAGCTTTTGACAAAAGTCGAGCTACAGTAGAGCCGAATCAAGCCAGGAAAGTTGAGCAATAGAAAACTTAAACCTCAGTGCATCCGGGTAAAGTTTAGCCACACAACCGACAGGGACGATAGAGCTGCTACTCACCACAAAGACAACAGCCCAGAGCGGTTTTGGTACTCAACACAAACAGAACCGACAACATTCCAGCACCAACGTGTGAGAGAGCCGCTCTTCACCATCAACAGTAGCGAAACGCATTGCATAAAGACAGCAACATAAAAGAGAGCTTCTACTCACCACTAGCAGAAGGGCATGCACCTCGACGAGGTAAGCCGCCTACTCACCACAAACAGCGGCACAGGCACATTAAGAGCAGCAAGGCATGCGGACACTATTAAGAAGTACTAGTCCATGCAACTTGAAATTAACAGTGTATGTTAACTTAACATTGGGATATTGTATTATCTTAACAGTGTATGTTAATTTAACGCTGTGACATAACATTATCTCGCATTTGATTGAATTAAAAGCAATTTTGACTATATTTCCTTCATGAAAAAAAAAATAAATAAGTAAAAAAAAGTTAAATGTTCAGTTAACGTCCGAATAATAAAATGCATCGATGATAAACACATCTCTGGAAAATGCCATCGAGTATACGACAGGTAACTGTGGCTCGAGATGTATTTTCAGGACTTGGGAAAGGCTGTGAAATTACTCTATTGAATTATTAAACTGAAACCCAACCCGTACTTCCGCCTTTGATAAACTAAAAAAGCTTGTCAGATCCCACGTCTGGAATAAAATAACCTTTGCTTATCAGTCACCAAATCGTGTATTAGATAAAGTTCTACGCATCTTAAAATGCACTTTACATACCATTTAAGGTCTCGCTCTGCTGTAGATAAAGAGTAATCTTTATGCCAACTATTATACAAAAGACAATTAGATGTCAATGCCGCGATAATTGGGATTATATGCAAATATTTGAATAACAAGCATTGATAAGACTAAAAGCTAAAGCTTGGCAAAGCATTTATCGAGTACACCCAGATAACAAACCCTTTCGAAGTAGTCGAAATAATGCTCTGATGACCTAATATTGACATATTTTATGAAATATCATTCGAAAACTATGCACACCCTAACGACCGGCCATTGTATAGTTCCTAGTCACTCTGAACCTTGAGAAAAATCAATCCAATTGAATTTTATTAAAAATAAAATAAGAGAAATTTTAAAAGCTACGAGCGTAGAATGCATTTTCACTCAAAACGTGTGCGCTCTTTCAGCCATTTGAACATTAATAGAAACGAAATTGATAAAAGACGAACCCCTCAGCAGCCAAATCAACAGTTCGAGTTCGCATTTCAGACGAATCGGTACAGCGCGTAAGAACCCGAAAGAAATCGAGCCAAGAAAAAAAAACACACACACATAAATATACTGCCTTATGCCAAGAGAAAACCTAGCAGCAGAGATCATATTGTAAACAGATCTAGCGAGCTGCCGGGTCGCCCCCTAGTGTCCACCTGCAGTCAGAGATTGGTTGGTTTGCAATATATGCACGCTAACTATTAATTGACCCCGAGGGTAAATGTTTATAGGCGAAAAGTTAGCTGTCTTTAACTACGTCAATGGCAGAGCCCAACATGCAGAATGGCGACGATGCTGCCGATGCTGGCCAGGCGGAAGCGAAGCAAATTAAATCGAAACAGCCCCAAATGGAAACTGTCAACTATCACAAGCTCTTTCGCTATGCTCACGGCATCGACTATCTGTTGCTCGCCTGTGCTCTGATTGCAGCTCTCCTGCATGCTCTCGTCTTTCCCATTGCGATCATAGTCTACAGCGAGCTGGTGGCCATGTTCATTGATCGTAGCCTGGGCGTGGGAACCAGCTCGGGCACCAAAGCTCTGCCTCTGTTTGGTGGCGGCAAGCAGCTGTAAGTTTAGCCACAAATATACCTTAGTTCTCGCTATTTAAGCTCTTTTTCTAATAGCACCAATGCCAGCTATGAAGAGAATATGCAGGAGTTGCGCAAAGATAGCGTCGCATTCGGCATACTCATGACCCTTGACTCCCTTTTGATGCTTTTTTCCGGCATGACCTTTGTGAATATATTCAATCATCTGGCTCTCAAGCTGACGGTAAGCATGCGCCGGGAGTTCTTCAAGGCGACGATCAGACAGGAAATCGGCTGGCACGATATGGCCAAGGATCAAAACTTTGCTGTGCGCATAACTGAGTAGGTAGAGCTGTCATATGTCAGAGAGAGAGAAAAAGAGAGAGAACTTTGATTTAACTAAATCACTTTTAGTAATATGGAGAAAATACGCACTGGCATGGCTGAGAATCTGGGACACTTTTTGACCATCATTTGCGATGTGGCTATAAGTGTTATCATAGCCTTTGTCTATGGCTGGAAACTAGCCTTGGCCATGTTCTTCTACATACCGCTTACCATGGTGATAAACGCTGTTGTTGCTCACGTAAGTTTCAGTTATCGAAGAAATAGAGTCTCTAATGATTCCCCGCTTAGTATCAGAGCAAGCTTACGGCTCGGGAACAGAGCTCTTATGTGCGCGCCAGCTCTGTCGTGGAGGAAGTAATTGGAGCTATACGCACTGTGGTGGCATTCGGAGGCGAACACTCCGAGTCGACACGCTATGATACTCTGCTTAAGCCCGCTGTCAAGGCGGGCAAATGGAAGGGCGCCTTCTCCGGTCTCAGCGATACGGTCATGAAGGCCATGATGTTCATAGTGGGCGCTGGCGCCTTTTGGTATGGCGCCAATTTGATTCTGCACGATCGCGCCAGCGATATGCCCATCGAGGATCGCAAGTATACGCCTGCGATCGTCATGATTGTGATCTCGGGCATAATCGTGGGCGCCAATCAACTGTCTCGGACGTCACCCTTCTTGGAGACGTTTGCCATGGCTCGCGGATCAGCAAGCGCCATTTATGATGTCATCGATCGTGTGTCTGTTATCGATCCGCTTTCCAAGGCGGGCAAGATCCTCAACTACGGCCTGAAGGGCAACATTGAGTTTCGTGACGTGTTCTTTCAGTATCCCGCACGAAAGGATATTATTGTGTTGAGGGGACTCAATGTGATCGTCAAGGAAGGGCAAACTGTGGCTTTGGTTGGCTCCTCGGGCTGTGGTAAATCAACCTGTGTGCAGCTGTTGCAGCGTTTCTACGACCCAGTATTTGGACAAGTGCTGTTGGATGGCGAGGATGTGAAGAAATATAATCTGAACTGGCTGCGTTCCAACATAGCTGTGGTTGGTCAAGAGCCTGTGCTGTTCCAGGGCACCATTGGTGGGTATATGCACATAGTTGACTGAAGCCAAATCTTTAAGAGAAATTTCCTTTGTATTCAGCTGAAAACATACGCCATGGCAAGCCACTGGCTACCCAAAAGGAAGTGGAGGATTCTGCCAAAGCGGCCAATGCACATGAGTTTATCATTGCGCTGGAAAATGTGAGATCTCTCAAGGAAGTCTTATACAATTTCTAAGCTTCTCTCTCCGCCAGGGCTATGACACACACATAAGCGAGAAGGGCGTTCAGCTCTCCGGCGGACAGCGTCAACGTATTGCCATCGCCAGAGCTCTTATACAGAATCCAAAAATACTTCTCCTGGATGGTAAGTCTGTGCTCATAATTCCCCAGCACTATAAGCTACAGTAAACACTCCATGCAGAGGCTACCTCCGCTCTGGACTATCACTCAGAGAAACTGGTTCAAGCCGCCTTGGACAAAGCCTCCAAAGGACGCACCACGCTCGTTGTGTCGCATCGCTTATCCGCAATCAGACATGCTGATCAAATTGTTTACATCGAGAACGGCAAATCAGTTGAGCAGGGCACCCATGAGGATCTCATGAAGCTGCAAGGACATTACCACAAAATGGTAGCAGCTCATGAATATGATGATAAAGCTGATGAGCTGCTCAATGATTGTGAGGAACTGCCCAAGGAACGCAAACAATCCAAGGATGTTGAACAGTTCCATAGGAACTCGCTGAAATCATTAGATAAAAACTCGGAGTTTCAAATGAAGGGCTTGAGTCTAGTTAAAAAGCAAACAACTGAAGAGCTAGAGAAGACGGAAAACACAAAGAATATCAGCTATCCTCGTACATTTTTCCGTGTCCTGGCCACAGCGCGTCCTGAATGGAGTTTCCTTATCATTGGCACTGTATGTGCCGGACTTTATGGCTGTGCCATGCCAGCCTTCTCCATTGTGCTGGCCGAGCTGTATGCCTCGCTGGCCGAACCCACCGACGAGGCAGTGTTGGAGCACAGCTCTTCCATGTCCATCATCACCGTTGTGATTGGCATCTGTGTGGGCATCTTCTGCTTTGTGCAAACCTTTTTCTATAACCTGGCCGGAGTGTGGCTAACCTCACGCATGCGGTAGGTCTATAGATATTCTATTTCTTATCCCGCCTTACTCACCTCCTTTACTTCATAGCTCCAAGACTTTTAGTTCTATTATGAAACAGGAAATGGGCTGGTTTGATGAGAAGGAGAACAGCGTTGGAGCACTCTCCGCTCGTTTGTCGGGTGATGCAGCCAGTGTCCAAGGCGCAATCGGTTTTCCACTCAGCAACATAATACAAGCGCTTACCAACTTTATCTGCAGCTTTTCCATTGCCTTCAGCTATTCGTGGGAGCTGGCGCTTGTGTGCCTAAGTACAGCTCCGTTCATGGTGGGCTCCATAATCTTTGAGGCCAGGTTTAGTGAGAAGTCAGCGCTGAAGGAGAAGAATGTGCTGGAGGAAACGAGTCGCATAGCCACGGAAACTATTGCACAAATACGAACTGTGGCTGCTCTGCGCCGAGAAGAGGAACTGATCAAGGCCTATGATGCGGAAGTGGAACGATATCGTCTAGAAATAAAAGGTCGTCTGAAGTGGCGAGGACTGGTCAACGCTATGGGCATGACTCTGATGTTCTTTGGCTACGCCGTCACCTTGACCTATGGCGGGTTTATGTGTGCCGAGGGCAGAATCAAATTTGAAGTTATCATGAAGTGAGTTGATCCATATCAATCGAGATCGAGTTCCATATTTAATCGAATCTCTCCACTAGAATTGCCAACACAATGCTCTACGGTCTGTTCATCTTGGCTCAGTCCCTGGCCTTCACGCCGGCCTTCAATGCGGCGCTGCTTTCGGCCACACGTATGTACGAGATCATAGATCGCCCGCCTCTCATACAGTCTCCAAATGTGATCGATCAGAATGGAAATGGCAACATCTGCAAGACGAACGTTGTGGAGCAGGGCGTTAGCTATCGTGGCCTCAACTTTGCCTATCCAGCGCGACCCGATAACTCAGTGCTTCAGGATTTCAATCTGGACGTGCTGCAGGGTCAAACGGTTGCTTTGGTTGGCGCCTCCGGCTCGGGCAAATCCACCTGCGTTCAGCTGCTCTTACGCTACTATGATCCAGATGAGGGCAAGATTGTAAGTCAGGTCAAGTTCGTCAGTAAACATTATAAATTCGATTCCTGCTGCAGCTCATTGACCAGGAGTGTATACATCAGGACATGGAGCTGAAGACCTTGCGTCGTCGCCTGGGCATAGTCTCACAGGAGCCTTCGCTCTTTGAGAAAACAATCGCAGAGAATATCAGCTATGGCGACACCTCGCGCAACGTGCCCATGCAACAGATTATTGACGCAGCCAAGATGGCCAATGCCCATGATTTCATTATGACACTGCCCGCCCAATATGAGACCATGTTGGGCTCCAAAGGCACCCAGCTGTCGGGTGGACAAAAGCAGCGCATTGCCATTGCCCGCGCCATGGTACGAAATCCCAAGATTCTGCTGCTAGACGAAGCGACATCCGCCTTGGATATGCAAAGTGAAAGGGTAAGAAAGAGATTCCTGCAATACAATGACAATACTCTAGCTGAAAACTCATTTTACAGGTGGTGCAACAGGCTCTGGACTCCGCCTGTTCGGGTCGCACCTGCATTGTGATTGCCCATCGCCTGTCCACGGTGCAGAATGCCAATATCATCTGTGTTATCCAGGCCGGACGCATTATCGAACAGGGCACACACGCCCAGCTGCTGGCCAAGAATGGCATCTATGCCAAATTGTATCGCAGTCAAGCCAAGTCCAAATAATGCACACAACTATGCAACAATAAAGCTAAAAGGCAACTGTTTAGTTTAGCCGAGACACACACCACAGCCCGCAAAAATATGCTACAAGTTTTTCAAGCAGTCAGAAATAGAAATAACCCGAATGAAACCAGCCAAACTTGATTTGTGGGTGGTGGAGCAAGGGAATTTTGGAAATATTTTGAATATGTCATTTATATATAAATATAAATATATATACAATATATTCGTTTGGTTTTTGGAATTAACCAACTACAATTCTCTAAATAGATCCATAGAGGATTTTAGGTTTTATGGAACACATTGATCTCACATTTTTTTTTATCTTATCTGTGTGATATGGTTTGCCTTAGGCAAGCGTATCTTCCACTGTGTCTGAAATAATCTGCGGAACACTTAGTTACGCATTGTTCTCGATATAGAACGGTTATCCAGAAGTTCCAAAATGCTTACCAAAATTATTGCCTTATTGCTGTTGTGTAAGCAACTCTAGTTACTCTTTAGCTTAGTCATTTTAATTAATGGAGTCTATACAGTAGCGATAGCTGAGAGCACAGTTTGTCCCCTGGAGCAGTCCTGCGGCACAGCAAACGAAAGCAGCGCCATCTGTCGTCTGGACGAGCAAACTATGTGCATAAGAAAATATGCATCGAAATGCCATATGGATATAGCAGCCTGTCGCGAAGGAACGCGTACGTAACAAATGTGTCCAAGTCACAAAATAGATCAACTTAATATGTGTGACCTAAATCTGAGTTTGCCTGTAGTTAATCATGTCTTCAACAGCTTCATCAATCATCAATTATGCTTGCTACAGTTAGTGGCAAAATAATCATAGCCACCGCAAGGGTATCTTAATCATTCATTGTTGCTATGTAGGCCGCAGCATCTTTTGGCTACCGAAAACTAAACAATCAAAACTTGTTTCGTGCAGGCTACACCGACTACAGTGACGTTTACTGCCAGATGGAGACATATATATGCGAGGAGACGGCGTCATATGAGCGCTGGACCATATTCTTTGGCCACGTGAAAGATTAATACGTATTGTATATATAAAAATATGAAGAAAAAAAAACAACGATAACTTTCAGTATTATTTGAAATATATATAATTAATTATGTTTGCCAAAGCTCCGATCACTGTCAACACTCTTTTTTCTTGGCTTTTTTTTTGTGCGGCTCTATCACCAATGACGTCAAACGTATTTGCCCATTAATCTGCGAAGCAGCGTGAGACAAAATGACGCCTCGAGCCCCCCTTTTTAAGCTTCTTTTTTCTCCATTCATTCCTCGAATGTACTCTTTTGCATAATCTTCGCTGGTCAAGAGGTTGGCGCGCGACCATGTTCGAGCATTTATATAAATTGTGGGGTCCCTCCTCCAGTCCGGCAGTCACTTTTCAATAATGCGTCTAACAGTAGTCTTCGGTTAGTTTCTAATTTTTCACAATTCGCTTATTGTCAATTCATATCAATATAACCTTTGCAGCGCTTAGCATATTTGTGGGCATGGTCAGCTGCCTGCCGGCCATGCGATCGACAAGTTCGTCCCACAGAGAGCTGCAGGAGAGGCTGTACGAGCAATGGCCCGGTGTGGAAGATGAACGAGACGCCGACGCTGAGCTGGACAATGCCTATGAGCTGTACAAGCACAAGACACGAAAGCCCAAAGTCCTACAGGATGTATCGAATGCGATTTTCGAACGCTAGGAATTGAATTTTGATAATGAATCAGATAAATACGGTACAAAGAGGTTCCAGCACTAACGGGTCTACAGTCATTATAGGTTATGGTAAAAGTTAAGCTTCAAATGAAAAGACATAAGTCCACATAAGAATTAAATAAAAACAAAGCGGCAACAACAAAATTCTTGTGTGCAGTTATTCTAGTGAGTTTAAGCTAAGCACTGACAACTCAAATAAAACTACAACAAAAAAGCTTTTCAAAATTATTCGCTTGGAACGTGCACATGAGTTGGTTCCTCTTGCATTCCACTCGAAGATCACGTAGATCGTCTGGCTGGCGCAAGACGTACTATCTATAAAGCAGGTCATTGCAGTTCCAGTTGTATTCAGTTGAATTAAGTTGTTTGTCGCTAACGGAAATGTCACCAGCCAAGTTCTTATCAATCTTGCTTATCAGCTGCGCATTGCTGTTAACTGGTGAGCCCAAGAACTTGCACTGCATTGAACTTGAACTCAAGTCTCTTTTTTCCATAGCTCAGGGTAGGTCGTTGTTTGAGTTCAGCAGCGAGGACGATCGCCTGAACGAGATAAGCGTGGAGGATTTTGGCCGCAAAGTGATTATACCCGATCTGGAGCGCATATTCAGCAGTGCCGAGATCAAACAGATAGCCAGAAGTACAAAAGGCACCAATAAGATCAAGCGCCAAGACATGGAGACGACGAAGAGCTCGAAACATGCCCACGGCATGATCACGTCCATGCTGAGCTTTGTCAGCAATGTCCTTGGCTTTGGTCGCACCTTTCTGGGCAATGAATAATTTTTAAGAACGCCATTTAAGTAGTATAATAATTATAGAAATTAGTGGTAGAGCTTAAGCTATTCTATCGATATGATATTAGTGCTAAATATAAACACAAATTATAAACTCATTTCATTTCTTGGGTTTTTTATTCACAAGTCATTCAAACGTGACATTGTATGCTAATTAGCCACACGACTCTAAATTTAGTTGTAAGTGACGTCACGACTCTCTACGCTATATATACTATATACATACATATATACACTATACGCATCTATGTTAATTTGTTGACTAGGCATACATCAAGTTTTTGTTTGGTTTGTTTTTATTCGTTTTTCTCTTATTGACAAATTCATAGGCTCTTGGCCATTGCGTTCTATGGGAAAGTTGTGTGAGGGGATTTTTTGTAAGCCTTCCAAAACTATATATTCTAATAAGTTGTGGGAAAAATCAAAATTTTAAGCACTTTATAATTAGCAGAAAGTCTAAATAAATATTAATCAAAAATATAAGATTGCACAATATCCAAATGAAATCGAAAGCCATTGAAGGCATTGATTGTGCAAGCCGCTGAACAAGGTCGTACATGAAGTATGTATGTATATATATACTATATCCATCTGTATATGCAGCAAAAAAAGTAGAATAACAACAATATATAACAATTGTATAACTGTATATTTGCGCTGAACAGTTGCTAATATATGCGTACTTATATGCTATGTATGTATACATCTTTCGGAATTCAATTGAACTTGGCTAATGCGCCTCGAGCAGGTGATATTTGAACATCTTGTTAAGTGAATTCATATTCTGGGACAGCTCGTTGCAGACACGAACCACGCAGCCTACGGGCAGCACATGTAACAAAAACAAGCATTTTATTTCAACTATAACTATATTTATGTATGTATGTATGTACATATGTGTTTACATACATATGTATATACATTGACACTGTTACACTGACCCACTAGGTATTTGATCACTTTCAACAGCACCATGTCGAGAACTGCGTCGATGCACACGCGCCGAGGCTTAGAACGAAATTGAGCACGAAAACCGAAAATCTACTGTGAATAAATATAAACGAAACGTAAGGTGAACGTTGACGCCAACGTTGGCGTTAGCGCAGTGCGCACAGTGGGCTTAGGCTGGACTGGTTTCACATGCAACAACAACCACAACTTACACGATTCATTTTATTAAATTGAGATGTTAATTGATTTGTCTAAGAGCATGAATAGGCAAGAAATTGTGTGTTTAATTCTATTAATTATGTTAAGCTTTTATGTTTGAGCTGCTCTTGCGCCAATGTGCAATGAAGCTAAGCTAAGAACTTCTCGCTGATGTTGCAATCGATCTGTCGTATAAAGCACGCACACATACATACATACCTACATACATAGGTATGTACATGAACACATGTATGTGTGCTTATACACAGATATCTATTCAATTTATAATTTTGTATTTTTTTCGATTTGGTCAAGCACTTTAACGTTCATTTGCGTGAGTTGCAAGAAACAGCATCGACAATAACAATAACAACAGAAATAACAACAATAACGTCAACGTCAACGTCGCGTGTTACGTCATCAGAACTCGTTTGCATCCATGGGGCGGCCGCCTGCACAGTGTGGCGAACGCCGCTGGTAACCAGCCAAATTGAGGCCAAATCAAAACTTTTGACACTCATAGCCGTCTTTATCAGTGCGATTATTTTTGTCATTGCAAGTGCTGCAATGCAATTGCAACCAGTTTCGATACGTTTCGTTAAGTTTCGTAGCAAATGCCAACAGCTGCCGACTGCGCAGCTGATACATTGGTCATGAATTTTAACTGTATTTTGATCGTGATTTTCAAAGCAACTCAATGCAGGCAGCCAGTTCGCGCAGACCGTTTCTTTTTGTTCGGCTGTTGTTTAATAGCTCTAGCAATAAACTTCAAGTTTTTAGTGATTGTAGGTTGAGTTTCGATTCAGTTTGTTGGCTATGCCTGAGTGAGAATTGGCTATTTGAGCCGCTATTCACCTTCAGTCCAGTTATTCGATTTAGCAAAATAACTCTTATTTCAGCAAAACTCAAACATGTGTTAGCCAATAAATAATTGTTAATAATTTAAATTTAAGTTTGAATTAAACGGTGAGTATTATTAATTGAAATCGATCAACAATAAATAATTATATGCAGTACATATCCACATATATCCAATAATTATTCCAGTCTTATTATCCAGCCTACTCAGTCTTATTACTAACTGTCTGGAACAATTGGGCAACACTTGTACATAAATATTTACAGTTGCTAACGGCTCTTCGCTTTCCAAGAGCATAGTAAACAAGCTGCTTCAGTTGTTTTGATTTGTCTCACTCTCAATCTCAATTTCACTCTCATTCCACTCACAGCAAAAAGCCGGCCGGCTGTTAGCAGCAGAGAGCGCGAGCACAAGATAATGAAAGAGACGAAAAAATACTGGAAAAACTTGAGAGACTCGTAAACGAATAGCGCAAGCACAACAAACGGCGTTAAGTGCGTTATCTCCGATCTCTCCCTCTCTCTCTCTCTCAGCTATGCGATGAAGTAATAAATGGGCCGGGATCAACGACAGCCGACAGACGATCTTCGGGTGAGCCGAATACTGTCGCTGTCGCTTCCGTCAGTTTCCGATGCAGACATCATTTGTTTGGGGTACCGAGGAAAACTTCTCACTGCATGAAGTTCAGTTGCTCGCGACGAGCCATCCAGTGCGGTTGGATGGGCTCTGAAAAGAAAAGTGAAAGTGAATTAGAATTGAAAAAGTGAAAAATAAATAAAAAGTGTCAGCAGATAAGAAAGTGGAATACATAACTGTGAACCGGAAGTGAGGCCAGATAAAGGACATTTCTTATTGCTGTGCACCCGGTTGTGCGTGTGCGCGTAAGAAACAGAGCGAGATAGACACTGTGCACAATGGGGCTGCGTGCGACCCCAATCAGCGCCATGGGCGTGGCCTTTGGCCTGACCCTGCTTATCGCACTATGCAATGCTGAGCTAACGCCGCCATATTTCAATCTGGCCACTGGCCGCAAGATTCAAGCAACTGCCACATGTGGCGAGGACACAGATGGACCCGAACTCTACTGCAAACTGGTCGGCGCGAATACAGAGAATGATCACATTGATTATTCAGTTATTCAAGGACAGGTAGGATAAAACGATATACACAAATCAATCAGAAGATCTTATAACTTTGAGTATACATACAAAATTTCAAATATGTATGTTTCTTGTGTGGCATGTTGACGTTCTTTCGTGCCACATGTGTTGAACATTCAAATTCGAATCTATTTATAGCCATCAGACTGAAGTTATTATATAAAACATGTGTGCGTGTTTTTTTTTTTTTTTTGTATATGTTCTAGGTTTGCGACTATTGTGATCCCAATGTGCCGGAGAAGAATCATCCGCCATCGAATGCAATCGATGGCACCGAGGCCTGGTGGCAGAGTCCGCCCTTGTCCCGTGGCATGAAATTCAACGAAGTCAATTTGACCATCAATTTCGAACAGGTAAACAGCAATCAGAGCAAACGCACAGCCATCAAAGAAAGGTGTAGCCAAAAAAAAAAACCAAGGAGTGCAGTGAGGGAGGAGGGAACCACACAAAAAAACGAGTCAATGCAACAATTTGTGTGTGTATGTGTGTGTGTGTGTGAGGTTCTCATATGTGTGCTGGTTCGATCATCGTGAACTGCTCCTAACTCAGACAGCGCACAGGGACAGAGCTATGAGACGTTCGTTCGGACAGGCTCGTAAAATTAGTGAGCGGATTGCTTTAAAGAAAACAATTTTAATGGGTTTTCATTTCATTTTCGACATCTACAGCGACGACAACGAAGAAGCAGAAGAAGCCTGATTCTTTCTTCTTTTTTTTGTACATATACATACATATATATATATATATATATATATATTTTTTTTTTTTTTTTGTTCAGTTTAAAGCCACAGCGAAAAATCTTGCTGAGCTGTTGAATCGCTGTTGTTGTAGCCCCTTTGGAGTTGGCGGGTTATCAGCTTGTTATGTACCAGACCCCAAACACATACACACACACACACACATACACACATATGCATATATGTATGTACATATATTTTTATGTTGGCTGGTCTCAGTTTACATACATGTTCACTTAGAAACTGCCGCACAGAACGTTGACTCTTGCTTGATATTTATATTTTTCGTAGCGATAAGTAGCTAAAAAAAAGGCTTCTTGCTTACAATTTATACAATTTAGCTCTTGATGCTCTATATATATACGTATGTCTATATACATATATGTGATGTATTCTCCAACTACTGATAGCACTTGAAAGAATTTTATATATTGTCGCAGCCCACGCTTATCATTTAGTTTAGTCTGAAACTGTTCTATATAACAACTTTGGGGTCACACTTGGCGCTGGACTTATCGCACTTGCAACGGAAGCGCTACAGATCATATAGCTGTAGCTACTTATAGCCCAAGTTCTATAGACTATACGAAGCGTTACAGATGTACATACGTATGTATATATATAAATATATATATATATATATATATATATATATATGTATGTTTTCTACTTGAGTTGCTGTTGCTGTTGAGCAATGAAGTGAGATCATCTAATATCTAAAAATGCAAACGCCTGCAACATTCTTTTAAGTACTTTGAATGCGTTTTGAGATATATTATATTATATGAATTATGCTCCAATAATAGGATTTCTTAAACTGAAATTCTCAGTATGCTCTTCTACCTCTAAATTCTTTTATTTAACAACATAAAACTCGTTTCGTTTAGGCCTTATAACAGCTATGTGTATCTGCCAAAATTTTGTAAGCATAACAACCACAGCCACTGTAAACAATCTTTTATATACGTATCTTTCTACAGATATACATATGTCTTCCGAACATATTGTATATATACATTTGGTTCCTTTTCAATTGACTTCAAATTGAAAAGCAAACGTAAAACAAAATAACAAAATAAACAAACATTTTGTGGACGCAGATAAATTTAGTCTACTGGAGAGCATAGAGTTAATTCTCTTCAATGATCTCATGCCAGCTCTGTACACATGCACAAGCAAACAAACACACAGATATATTGACATATCTACACAGATCTCATGTGTACACGAAGCTAATGAATTTTAATGAAATTGCTTGGGCTTTGAAAATTGGCTGCTAAGAGTAGATTGCTCAAAGACTTTTAAGATGTATCGAAGCCTAAGAGATCCTTAATTAGGAATGAATATGGCAATATATATGTATAAAGATTTATTCTTTATCAATCAGGGCAAGAGAAATGAAGGTTGTGGCTGTAGCCTAACCGATCTTTAGTTTAAAAAGAAAATACTATAAGAGCTAACTATAAGAAAAATTTATATCAATTAAAATACTATACTGTAAAAGTTCCAAACTATGTCTAGCTCGTAAGAGATTCTTTCAAGGCTTTACAGCATGTTCAACTTAGTCTTTAAACTTCCACATTAATCAACTTTTCGTCTTTAGGAATTCCATGTCGCTTATTTGTTCATACGCATGGGCAACTCACCGCGTCCAGGTCTCTGGACACTGGAGAAGTCGACGGATTATGGTAAGACCTGGACACCGTGGCAGCATTTCTCCGACACGCCCGCCGATTGTGAGACGTACTTCGGCAAGGACACCTATAAGCCAATAACGCGCGACAACGATGTCATTTGCACCACGGAATATTCGAAAATTGTGCCGCTAGAGAATGGCGAAATACCAGTGATGCTGCTCAATGGCCGTCCCTCGTCCACCAACTACTTCAACTCGACTGTGCTGCAGGAATGGACACGTGCCACCAATGTGCGCATACGTCTGTTGCGTACCAAGAATCTGTTGGGTCATTTGATGTCTGTGGCACGGCAGGATCCGACGGTGACACGTCGTTACTTCTATTCGATCAAGGACATCTCGATCGGTGGACGTTGCATGTGCAATGGACATGCTGATACCTGTGATGTCAAGGATCCACTTAGTCCTGTGCGCATACTAGCCTGTCGCTGCCAGCATCACACGTGCGGCATTCAGTGCAACCAGTGCTGTCCAGGATTCGAGCAGAAGAAGTGGCGTCAAAACACCAACGCGCGTCCATTCAACTGCGAACGTGAGTAGTGAAGACTTTCAGTTGAATATCATTTCATTTGCTTACATTTATACAGCCTGCAATTGCCATGGCCACAGCAACGAGTGCGTCTACGATGAGGACGTGAATCGCAAGGGTCTCTCTCTGGATATCCATGGTCACTATGATGGCGGCGGCGTCTGCCAGAATTGCCAAGATAACACCGAAGGGACCAACTGCAACAAGTGCAAGCCCAAATACTATCGCCCCAGGGGCAAATACTGGAACGAGACAGATGTCTGCAGTCGTAAGTGCTTTGAGTGGGCCGTTAAACCAAATTGGATTTATCAACTAAAACTTGCTTGCAGCCTGCAATTGCGACTTTTTCTACTCGACGGGTCACTGCGAGGAGGAGACGGGCAAGTGCGAATGCCGAGCTGCCTTCCAGCCGCCCAACTGTGACTCCTGCTCTTATGGGTGAGCCAAATGAGCTGTCATCTGTCAGTGGAACTATGTTAATTTGTAACTCCTTGCAGCTACTATGGCTATCCGCAGTGCCGTGAATGCGAGTGTAATTTGAACGGCACCAATGGCTACAATTGCGAGGCTGTCAATGGCATTTGTCCCTGCAAGACGAATTTCGCGGGCGCCTTATGCAAGGAGTGCGCCGAATCGTATTACGGTTTCCCCGAGTGCAAGGCCTGCCAGTGCAATAAGCTGGGCTCCATCAACAATGACTGCGATGTCATCTCTGGCAATTGCACCTGTCTCAGCAATTGGGGCGGTGCACAGTGCGAACGCTGCAAGGATGGCTACTACAACGAACCCACGTGCTCCTGTACGTAGATATAGCATTCATAAACTATATCCTATACTAAGCCACACTATTCCATCCACTCTTGCAGACTGCGACTGTGACCATGAGGGCACAGAGTCGGAAATTTGTAATAAGGAATCGGGACAGTGCATTTGTCGTGAAGGTTTTGGTGGACCGCGTTGCGATCGCTGCCTGCCCGGGTATTTCAACTATCCATCGTGCCAGCCTTGCAACTGCTCCACCACTGGCAGCTCGGCGAGCACCTGCGACAACACCGGCAAGTGCAACTGCCTGATTAACTATTCCGGCAAGCTGTGCAACATGTGCAGCGCTGGCTACTACAACTATCCGGATTGCTTGCGTAAGTTAGTTAAGTAGAGTGCGTTTATTCGAAATCTATATCACATCATTTCCAGCTTGCAACTGCAATGAACATGGTTCGGAGGGCGTCACCTGCAATGAGGACGGTTGCTTCTGGTAAGTTCAATATAGTCACCTACCTAAACATATTCTAACCCTGTTTCCATTTGCAGCAAACCCAATTTTGATGGTCGTCAGTGCGAGAGATGCAAGGAATCCTTCTACAATTTCCCTGCCTGCGAGGATTGTAACTGCGATCCCGCGGGTGTGATCGATCAATTTGCCGGCTGCGGTTCAGTACCGGTGGGTGAGCTGTGTAAGTGCAAGGAGCGAGTGACAGGCAGAATTTGCAATGAATGCAAGCCACTTTACTGGAACTTGACCGTAAGCAATCCGGAGGGCTGTCAGGAATGCGATTGCTTCATTGATGGCACCGTTTCGGGCCTAGACACTTGTGCCTCCAAGTCGGGCAACTGCCACTGCAAGCCTCACACCATGGGTCGACAGTGCCGCGAATGCAAGGATGGTACCTTCGATCTGGATGGCTCCTCGCTGTTTGGCTGCAAGGACTGCAGCTGTGATGTTGGCGGCTCGTGGAAGAGCGAATGCGACAAGATCAGCGGCCAGTGCAAATGTCATCCGCGTGTTACGGGTCGCGCCTGCACACAGCCACTAACAACTCACTATTTCCCCACGTTGCATCAGTTCCAATATGAGTACGAGGATGGCCAGCAGCCATCAGGGACTCAGGTGCGCTATCAGTCCGATGACCAGGTCTTCCCAGACTTCAGCAGCAAAGGCTACGCCGTGTTCAATGATATACAGAACGAGGTGCGCAACGAGCTGACTGTGTTCAAGTCCTCGGTATATCGTGTTGTCATCCGCTACATGAATCCCAACGAGAAGAATGTTACAGCCAGCATACTTATACAGTCCGAGAATCCTTTGGAAGTGGATCAAAAGTGAGTCCAACTCAACTTAAATATAAATTCGTGTTTTTAATATATTTCTTAATCCATACAGTGTCAAGGTTCTGCTGCGCCCAACAACCGAACCAGAGTTTGTCACCGTCTCTGGACCCAAAGGTAATAAGCCCTCGGCCGTGGTCCTCGATCCTGGACGTTACAACTTCACCACCAAGGCCAATAAGAATGTGATGCTTGACTACTTTGTGCTTTTGCCCGCTGCCTACTATGAGGCATCCATATTGACCCGTCACATTGCCAATCCTTGTGAACTGGGCAACATGGAACTTTGCCGTCATTATAAATACGCGTCTGTCGATGTCTTCGAGCCAGCGTCAAAACCTTTCATTATTGGCTCCAATGATAAACCGACAAATCCCACCGAAGTTTACAGCGACTCAGAACATTTGGAGATTGTTAGCTATGTGGGCGAGATCCCTGTACTTAGCAACACCCAAAAGGAGCTCAATTATATTGTGGATGTGCCGCGCAGTGGACGCTATATCTTTGTCATCGATTACATCAGCGAGAGAAACTATGCAGTACCGTACGATGTGAATCTCAGGCTAGGCAATGATCCAGACACTCAATCTTCAGTCTATCTGTATCCATGTCTTTACTCCACGGTTTGTCGCACACCTATCAATGACGACGGACGCGAAAAGGCCTTCTATATCAACAAGGATGAACTGCAGCCAGTTAAGATATTTGTCAGTATTTCTCGAGAGGATCGGATTATTAGATTCTTATAGCTAAAATATTTTTATTTTTCAGGCGGATATTGAAGATGTCTATCGCGTGCCCATTGTTTCCGTAACGGCGATACCAGTCGACCAGTGGTCCATTGACTACATCAATCCAAGTCCTGTATGTGTTATACATAATAAGGTATGCGCCACGCCGAAATTCCGCTCAGTGCCCGATTCGAAAAAGATTGAATTCGAAACTGATCACGAGGATCGCATCGCCACAAACAAACCACCCTATGCTACTTTTGATGAGCGTGTGAAGCTGGTGCACTTGGACAACAGACAGGAGGGCACAATTGTGATTGAGTCCAAGGTGTCGGAGCCACATCGTTATGTCATTTTGGTGAAGTACTATCAGCCCAATCATCCGAAGTACCAGGTGCTCTACACACTGACCGCTGGCAAAAATCAATACGATGGCAAGTTCGATATACAGCATTGCCCATCCAGTTCCGGTTGTCGCGGTGTCATTCGACCCACTGGCGATGACTGGTGGTTCGATATTGAGGATGATTTTAAGTTTACACTGACGGTAAGCTACAACAGTTTAACTCTATTGGAGCCCTTTCAATTCTTTATCATGTAATTCTCAATGTCATATAGAACTCGCGTGCCCAGGGCGTTTGGTTGGACTATTTGGTGGTGGTGCCCGTCGATCAGTACAATGACGATCTATTGGTTGAAGAGACATTCGATCAGACCAAGGAGTTCATCAAGAATTGCGGCCAAGATCATTTCCACATCACACATAACGCCAGCAAATTCTGCCAGAATGCCGTTTTCTCGCTGACCGCGGATTACAACAGCGGCGCACTGCCCTGCAATTGCGACTATGCCGGCTCCACCAGTTTCGAGTGTCATCCATTTGGTGGACAGTGCCAGTGCCGTAAGAATGTGATAGGACGTCAGTGCACGGCTTGCCGCACAGGATATTACGGTAACATTAGACACAGTCTGTTCGAAATCCACGCATTACTTAAACATTTTTCGTCCTTTCAGGCTTCCCCGATTGTAAGCCTTGTGATTGCCCCAGCACTGCAATGTGTGAACCAACTACAGGAGAATGCATGTGCCCACCAAATGTGATTGGCGCGCTGTGTGACAAGTAAGTACACTCGCATATAGTCCAATAAACGCATATTGAACTCAAGGAATCACCACGTTTCAGATGTGCGGAGAATACTTATGGCTTCCATCAGGTGATTGGCTGCGAGAGTTGCAACTGCAACTATATGGGCATAGCGCACGGCAATCAGCAGTGCGACATGTTCAATGGTTCCTGTCAATGTCGCGATAATATCGTTGGTCGTGCTTGCGATAGCTGTGCCCATGGCTTCTATGAGTTTCCACGCTGTAACCAGTGCAGCTGCCATACGCCAGGCACTGAGCTGGAGGTGTGCGACAAGATCGATGGTAGCTGCTTCTGCAAGAAGAATGTGGTTGGACGCGATTGCGATCAGTGTGTGGATGGCACATACAATTTGCAGGACAGCAATCCCGATGGTTGCACCACATGCTTCTGCTTTGGCAAGTCATCGCGCTGCACCAGCGCCTATCTGCGCGTCTATAATGTCAGCCTGATGCGCCATAGGACGATCAACTCGGCTGATTTCAACAACAAGAGCATTGAATTTGAGATTTGGGATGTGTCGCAGGAAGAGCTTATTGTCAATGAGACCACACTGCAAGCGGACTTCTCCTACAGGGATGCGAACGATCAGCGCGTTGCCTACTTTGGTGTTCTGGACTATCTGCTTAACCAGAATAGTCATATATCTGCATATGGCGGAGATCTTGCCTATACGCTATACTTTACATCGGGCTTTGTGGGCAAGGCCATTGTTGCACCAGATGTCATATTGCTTAGCAAGGATCATTTGCTTGTGCATCAGAGCTACGAGCAGCCTAGCAGCAATTTGCCCTTCAAGAATCGATTGCAAATGGTGGAGACTAACTTCCAGACGCAGACAGGCAAGTCTGTTAGCCGCGCTGACTTCATGATGGCTTTGCGTGATCTCAGAATGATCTTCATACGAGCCAACTACTGGGAACAAACGCTAAATACACAGCTTTCCGATGTCTATTTGACGTTGGCCGATGAAGATGCCGATGGCACCGGTGAATATCAATTCCTGGCCGTCGAGCAATGTCAGTGCCCACCCGGCTATGCGGGACACTCGTGTGAGGATTGTGCTCCTGGCTATTATCGTGTGGAGAATGGACCATATGGCGGCTACTGCGTACCCTGCGACTGCAATGGCCATGCCGAGACATGCGATTGTGCTACTGGCATCTGTAAAGACTGTCAGCACTCGACGCGTGGCGATCACTGCGAACAATGTGTGGCTGGCTATTATGGCAATGCCACTAAAGGTTCACCGCACGATTGCATGATATGCGCCTGCCCACTGCCCGACGATTCCAATAATTTTGCCTCCGGATGTGAGATTTCGGAGTCGGGCAACCAGATCCATTGCGAGTGTCTACCCGGCTACACGGGTGGACGCTGTGAGAGCTGTGCCAATGGCTTCTATGGCTCACCCGAGACAAAGGGCGATGTGTGCAAACCCTGCGAATGCTCCGGTAACATAAATCCCAATGAGCCAGGCGCCTGCGACACGCGCACAGGTGAATGTCTGCGTTGTCTGAACAATACCTCGGGCATGGCTTGTAATCTATGCGCACCTGGTTTCTATGGTGATGCGGTACAGCTAAAGAACTGCCAGAGCTGCGACTGCGATGACCTGGGCACCCTGGAGTGTGATCCTTTCGTGGGCAAATGCAATTGCCATGAGAATGTTATTGGCGAACGCTGCGATCGCTGCAAACCAGATCATTATGGCTTCGATTCCGGTATTGGCTGCCACGCCTGCGACTGCGGAGCTGCATCCAACTCCACCCAATGCAATGATCATACGGGATACTGTTAGTACCTTACCATAATAATACGCACTATCTAGACGATCTCATTTAATCACTTATCATTTCAGGCTTGTGCAAACCGGGCGTAACGGGCCGTCAATGCGATCGCTGCGCCGTGGATCATTGGAAATATGAGAAGGAGGGCTGCACGCCATGTAACTGCAATCAGGGCTATTCCCGTTCCGGCACCACCTGCAATGCGCAGACGGGTCAGTGTGTCTGCCTGCCTGGTGTGATTGGAGATCGCTGTGAGGCGTGCCCGAATCGCTGGGTACTCACAGAAGATGGTTGCATGGAATGCAACAATTGTCATCATGCTCTCTTAGATCTCACCGATAAGATGCGCTATGAAATCGATGGTGTCCTGCAGGACTTCGAAACTGTCAGCATGGCCTTCTTTACCAGTCAAAAGCTGAACTACTATGACGATCTGGCGGATGAGCTGGCACCCAAGGTGCACGCACTGGATCCAACCACCGTCAACTTATCGCCATCGCAAAAGCTCAACAGCAAACTGGAAGCGGAAAGCAAAGCCTATGCCAAACAGGTCAATCAAACGCTCGGCAATGCTGTAGACATTCGTGTAAGATCTGGCGTTTTGCTAAGAAACGTGTCCGCTGTGCATGAGGAGGCGCTGGGTAGCGTGAAACACGCAAGAGATGCCATTGAAGCTGTCGAATCTCTGTCAGAGAATCTAGAGGCAACGGCTGGCACCAAAATTGATGCCGCTTTGGATCAGGCGCAGAACTTACTCAACCAAATTAATGCCACAACCATCGAAGTGCAGCCCAATGAGTTGATACTGGAGAAGGCGCGCCAACTGTACGATGAGGTGGACATATTAGTTGATCCCATCAAAAAGCAGAACAGAAGTCTTATTGCCTTGAAGAATGAAATTGGTGAATTCAGCGATAAGCTGGAGGATCTATTCAACTGGAGCAAGCAATCACAGGATCAGTCCAGCGATGTGGAACGCTTGAATGTATTGAACAAGCAGGCATATGATAATTCCAAATTCGATACTGTCTCCGAGCAGGAGCGTGAGGCGGAGAATAATATCAAGGAAGCGGTTAACTATCTGAAAAATGGTGACTTTACGCTGACACATATTGACAAGAAGCTCGACGATCTGCGCACTGCCCTGAAACAGCTGAAGGCTGTCAATATGGACGTTGATAATTATCTGCCGGAACGCGATGCGCAATACACTGAGGCGGACGAACTGACACAGCAGGCCGAAGAACGTGCAGCCGACTTGACTTTGAGAGCCAAAGATTTGGCTACACAATATTTCGATATGACATCCAGCTCAGAGCCAGCTATGCAGGCAGCTACCGCTTATTCCAATATCGTTGATGCTGTGCAATCGGCTGAGGCATCGGCACAAGATGCCAAAATCGCTGCAAGCAATGCCATTCAGCAAACAGACGGCATTGAGGATCGTGCTAGTGATGCTGATACTAAGTCAATGGAACTGTTGCAGAAGGCGCGTCAAGCGCTGCTTAAGGTCCAGGATGATCTGGAGCCGCGTCTGAATAGTTCGGCTGGCAAAGTACAGGAAATCTCGAAATTGAATGCCGCCACCAATGATCAATTGAAGGAGATCAATATACTGATCGAGAAATTGCCAGCTGAAACGCAACGGGATATGTGGAAGAGCTCGAATAGCAATGCCAGCGATGCTTTGGAAATTTTAGAGAATGTACTGAAAATTCTGGAGCCGGTTAGTGCACAAACACCCAAAGAGCTGGACAAGGCACAGAACATTAGTCGCGATGTGGACATAACCAACAAAGACATCTCGCAGGCCAACAATCAATTGGATAACGTAGAGACGACTGTACCCAAGCTCAATCAGCTCGTCGATGACATTGGCATTGAACAGCAGCAAGTGAGCGAACGGAGTCAAAAGCTCGGCAAGGACATTGAGCATCTGAAGCAGCAAATTGAAAGCGCCAGACGCGCAGCCAACAATATTAAGGTTGGCGTTCACTTTACAAATAACACCGTGCTCGAACTGAAGACACCCGAAAAGGTGCCACTGTTGGCCACCAAGACCAAGCTGTCGACGGCATTCAGAACGACCGAACCGAATGGCTTCCTCCTGTATTTGGGCAACGACAACAAGACCAACCAGAAGAACAACGACTTTGTAGCCCTGGAGATACTCAATGGATATCCGATAATGACCATTGATTTGGGCAATGGACCAGAGCGAATCACCAGCGATAAGTATGTGGCCGATGGCAATTGGTATCAGGCCATATTCGATCGTGTGGGCTCCAATGCCAAGCTCACCATACGTGAACAGCTAAAAAATAGGGAGGTAAAGGATCATACCAAGATGGCCTCTTTAGTTGGCGCCAATAATGTGCTGCATGTGGATCGTAACAGTCGACTGTTTGTTGGCGGTTATCCGGGTCCCTCCGACTTTACCGCACCCGAGGACATTAACTTCAGTTCTTTCAATGGCGACATCGAGGATCTGCGCATAGGTGATGATAACGTTGGCCTCTGGAACTTTGTCTATGGCGAGGACAACAAGCAGGGCGCTAAAGAACGTGACGTTCTGCTTGAAGACCAAATGCCCGTCACTGGTCTTCGGTTTAAGGGTACCGGATTTGCTCAACTAAAGGCGTCACAGTTCAACTTTAGGAGCCGCTCGAGCATTCAGTTCCGTTTCAAGACCGCCAAGGATTCTCGCAACGGTCTGTTGTTCTTCTATGGCCGTGGCACGCATTACATGTCCATCGAGCTAGTCAATGGTGCAGTCTTCTTCCGTTTTAAGCTGGGAGAGAAGTTAGTGTCGTCAGGCAGTCAGGAGCACTACAATGACGATCAATGGCATCGTGTGGTAGCCGAACGAGATGGTCGCCATGGTCTACTCAAGGTGGACGATGTGCTGATATTCCACGAGGAAGCGCCCGCCGGCGGTAAAGAAGACATGCCCAATCTGAAGCGCATGTATTTCGGCGGTTATCCGGGACCTCGCAACTTTTCAGAAATTGTCGAAGAGAACTTCGATGGTTGCATCGATGACGTTAGCATTGCTGGCCAGAAAGTGGATCTGACACAGTATGTCAATGGCACTGGCGTGGCTGAGGGCTGCCCTGACAAGTACTCCACATCGCTATCCTATCCACCCCATGAATATGGCTTCCTGCGCATTGGAAATATCATGTCCAACAACAATTTCGATGTGGTTTTGCGCTTCAAGACACGCCAGCCCGATGGCGTGCTCTTCTATGCCGCCAATCATGACCAGAGCTCAACTATAGGCCTCACTCTGGATCATGGCTATCTCACGCTGCGCAGCATGGGCAGCGAACTGGTCATCGGCCATCAACAGTACGACGATGGCGAGGATCATTCAGTCACCGTACACCACGATGCCGATCAGCTTCGACTCTCCGTCGATGACAGCCAAGATGAACGGTAAACTAATCTTACTTTGTATAGTCGTATAACTAAATTTATTTTTCCTGATTGATCTTCGACAGGCTTGGTCTGCCCGAATCACTTGAGATAAGTGACGGTGATATATTCTTTGGGGGACTACCAGATAATTTTGTGCCACCCAACGGTGCCTTATCCACATTGGCCTATTTCGTGGGCTGTATCAGCGACGTCACCGTCAACGCAGAGATTATCAACTTTGCGGACAGCGCAGAGAAGAAGAATGGCAACATCAATGGTTGTCCTCAGGATATACTAGGTAAACGAATCAAAAGATCCGTTTTTTTACTCCAAACTTCTAATTTTTTATTTATCTCTTTTAGTTTACGAGCCGAGCTTGTTGCCCACCTATTATCCAAGTGGTACCAATGAACTAGTGCCGCCATCAAAGCCTAGACAACCATATAGGACTGATAATGTGGACATGTTTACGATTTCATCAACTGAAAGCTCATCAACTACAACGACAACTACAACAACAACAAGCACAACTACTACAACAACAACGACCACCACACCATTGCCCATAATTGATAAAGAGCCACTGCCACCATTGGGTCCGCCCACCACACCAAAACCTATTGGTAAACTACGTCCGCCACCCATCCTCAATCAGCCCAGTGATCCCAGCTGCAAACTGCCCGTCAATCCCAATTATGATGTAGACTTTGTGCAAGCTGGCTATCGTTTCTATTCGCTGAAGGATCAGCGTCTGGAATTCGGAACGCTGCCCGTCAAGCTGCGCAAGCATTACGATATTAGCCTGTCCATACGCACAAGTTATCCCAATGGCTTGCTTTTCTATGCGGCTGGCCAGGAGAAGGATGACTTTATAGCGGTTTACATGTCGGATGGACGTGTGTACCATCAAGTGAGCGTTGGCGCCACCGTCTCGGCGAAGATTTCCAGCGAGGAGGATCTATTGGATGGCAATTGGCATACAATAGAGTTTGTGCGCACGAATCGTAAGATTAGTCTTAGCATAGATGGCGTGGAGCAAGCGGGCTCTGTGGAGCTAAACAATGAGCGTGCCACGCCGCCAATCTTGTCGGTGACATTCCCCGTCTATGTGGGCGGTATTACCAAATATCTGGAATCGAATCTCAAACTTCAAACTGGATTTGGAGGCAATACCACATCATATTACAATGGCTGCATCAGGGACATCAAGTTCAATGGCTTGGGACTGGAGACGGAGCCGATTGTGCACCAGGTGGTGCCTTGCTCCGAGGAAGTAGAGCTTGGGTACTACTTCCATCAGCCGAGCGGCTATGTGAAGCTCTTCGAGCGCTTCATTGTTGGCACCGATGTCAGCATCAACTTTGACTTCCGGCCACGAGATCCGAATGGCCTGCTGTTCTCAGTGCATGGCAAGAACTCGTACATGATCCTGGAGCTGGTGAACAATTCACTTTTCTTCACCGTGAAGTCCGATGCCAAGAACACAATAGTCACAAACTATACGCTGCCGGACAATGCCAGCTTCTGTGATAGCAAATGGCGCAATGTCCAGGCCATCAAATCCAAATTTGTCATTACCATTGCCGTTGACTACATCAGCTCCAAGCCGGGTGTGGGCAGTGATGGTTCGGCGTTCACCAAGACGAATCGTCCATTGTTTATGGGCGGTCATCATGCGTTCGCTAAGGCGCCGGGCATCAAGACCCGAAAGACCTACAACGGCTGCATCAAGAATATCCAAGTCAATAAGAAGGATGTGACCATAACGCCAAATCTAGTCTTTGGCGATATCTGGCAAGGTGTTTGCCCACAGAACTAAATTCCCGTTCAATGACACTCGACTTGATAAAGGATAAACGATATGATTTACTGATTTATGACGAGTTAGCCAATGTGGAAAGATGACAACTTTTGAAATTCTGAAAAGGACTACGAACGAACAAACCATACGAACAATATCGACGCGCTGTCTAATGAACTGGAAGTTCCATGAGACACGGACTTGCAGTACAGCTGAACGTCGTACATACATATATAGCTTATATAAGTAAAATCTTGTGCCAATCCGTAAAATGTTTAATTTTTTTGTAACTCTGAAAATATTCTTTTAACTTTCATTCAATAAATAAATACTCTTTTGATCAAATTGAACATAATTTCCGAAAATCAAGAAAAATTCTCATTTGGCTTTACGATTATGTTATACATAGATATTTATTCAAGTTTTCTGATTAGTTTTTACACAAGTCTCATTAGGTAGATAATTGGATGCATAAGCTTCAGCATTGAGCAGAGCGATTATAGAATTTTCAATTACTCCCATCTGATATCCGAGAATTCTACTGTCCCACCGCCGCGTATGCCTTTTGAATAGTATTACATATTTCAATATTGTGTAAAGGACTTGTTTATATATTCTATACAATCATTAGTTTGGTATACATACATATATATACATGCAGTGTACATATGAGTTTTCATGAAAATTGTCTTGTATTCATAGAAAGTGTGAAGGTTACAGCAAAGGAAAAAATAGATTGATATTTATATATTGTATATATTGGCTGGGTTATATTTGTTATATATTGAGTGTGCTAGTGTGCTGGTGTGCTGGTGTGTTTTGGTTTTGCTTAACATAATTTAAAAAATAAAAATCTATTAAATTTTTCTATGTACTCTGCTTTCATTATATTCACCTAACTTTTGAACAAACTTTTGAATTGAATGAGAGAAACTAATTTTTGTGTAAACTAAAAATATAATATATATATATATATATGCCTACTCTATATATTGTTTGTGTGTATGTGTGTGTTTGTTTAGTTGTTGCTTTTCAATTAATTTATACTTTTTAATTTTATTTTCTTTTTTTTTAATTTTTTACTGCTTAATCGCTAATCACTAAGATCACCCGAGAGAGAGATACAAACGCACGCGAACGCGACCGAAATTCCGCGATGAATTCGGTTTAAGGTACAACGAAATCACGATTTTTTCTTTTTAGTTTTAGTTTTAGTTTTGCTTTTGCTTTTTTCAGTTATCAGTTATATGTTTGATTCACATTTTTATTGGGGACCCGGGGGCGGGAGTCCCGTAGTGTTAGTTTTATATATATATATATATATCTAGTTTTTAACGCGACGCGAACGAACGACCCGAATTTACATTATTATCACACGTTCCCCCTTACATTTGAATTAATTTTCTTTCAAAAGGAAATAAAATCACAGAGCTGCGCCAAACGCCGAACTGCATTTAATTAATACCTATTACTTAGATTTACTTTTCTTTTTTGAGTTGATTTGAGTTGTTTTAGATTCTTTTTCCTCTTTTTTTGTTTTTGTTTTTGGTTTTTAGTTTTTAGATTTTTGATCCGCGATGATTTCAAAGACTTTTGTTTTCCGTTAAGTAGTACACTTTACACCTAATCGTTAAAAATTTGTTCTGTACAAACATCATAAATTATAAGGTAAAGCGCACCAGAGGTAGCGCCGAAACAAGCCTATGCAAATTATAACAAAACTCTAAGGAAAACAACAAAAAAAAAAAAATATATATATATATATATATATATAAATATATATATATATATATATATATATATATATATATATATATATAGATATAGATATATATATATATATATATATATTTATATATATATTTAAATATGCTCCTATACAAAAAAAAATTATATAATACTTTAAAAATTGAATCAGTCAATCAGTTGCTTGGTTTTGTTTTTACTTTTTGTTGTTTAGTTTTTCTTTTTCTTTTTGCTTTGCTTTAGTTTTTTTTCACATTTGCTAAGGATCGCACAAAATAAATATCATCTCGAACGGAATATCTAATCTCATATTGTTAATTTAAAAAAAAAAACAACAAAAATCATCTAAACTGCATAGCATATAAATATCAAGTCGTATACATTATAAGTAAATTTGTATCAGTAACAGTTGCACTCTTATTATTTATTAGTTTGTGTTTTGTTTTGCTTTTTTTCATTTTATAACCCGACGACGAATTACGATACGATACGATACGATTTACGAGCGAGCGAGCGAGCGAACGAACGAACGAGCGACGATAATACGCGAACGCGAAACCGTTAGAACCCGAAACCCGAAACCCGATACGCGATACCCGAGACGCGACGATTGTTTTTTTGTTTATAATAATTATTCATTTAATTTTATAGTTAAAGTGTTGGGTCCAGCTGTGCAATTCATGCGGCTGAATATGAACGCATGTCTATGGTATTGAACGGAGTCTATTTACTTTACTTTAATTTGTTTGTATTATTATTACATCAGTCTTTGTTGATATCAAATGTGTGTTTTATATTTTGCTGAAATTTTTGATTTTTCTTTTATATTTTAAATCTTAATTTCACAACAAACCCAACACCTTTTCTACTTAGTTATCATTTACGATCGATAGTTGCTTTGATTTACGTTATCCAGTTATTCGATTATATTAGTATTATAGTTAACGCGAGACGAACGGCAATATCATTTTGTAGCTTACGTTGAAATTAAAATTATCAATAATTAGCGATAAGTAAACACAGTATATAAGCATATTCAACTGGTTATTGTTGTTGAAGTGGTTGATTGAAAGTGTGTGTTTTATGTGTTATCTATTAACTATATCTATAGCACTGGTTCCGCAGCATTACGTATCGCCGGAACACAAATGTATCTAAATGTAAATGGGTTGGATGGGATGGAATTTGAAATGGAGACTGACAAATCATGTATCCAGATATATAACAGAATCCTAGACTAGTGTCATCTAATTTTTTCATTGCCTATAAAGCGATATAGTATATAGTATGTATATACCTGTTTGGATTAAATGTGTATATATGTATATAATTTATATATATATATATATATATATATAAATATATATATATGTAATATGTGGTTATATATGTGTAGATTGTATATGTATTAGAGTTTGTTCTTTGTTTTGTTTTCGGATTTTGTTATAGACTTTATAAGTTGAAATTCCAAATATTAATGTAATTGAATTATTCGAACTGCATCGAATAAGCTTAATTAAACATTTGTCTGCTAACTGTGCTTACACTAACTTTTAAGACGATGACACTCTTAATCGCATACATAAACATAATTGTCTAGATAATAAGTTGCTTATGGGTGTGGTATGTGTTTGTGTTACTGCTGTGTGTTGTTGAGGCCAGGTCGTCTTAAATGTTGTACATTGTTACCAAACGTTCGGCCAGAGTTGGCGGGAATTGATCAACAAATCGACGCCAATTCTCTTCACCAACTTGTGTCTTGAAGCCATGTAATATCTGTTAAATCAAAATAAAATTATTACACAATAAATCAATTTGGTTCACACACTCGGTCGCATGCCTTTTGTATCATCTGATGCAGATCCTGTGGCGGATTAACCCATGAGGCGATTGCATCGCAGAAGAATATAAAGTCAGGCACAACGCCAGCTGGATTCACGGTGATCATGTGGCACATGCCACGGAAGGCCGAGTCCTTTTCGTCATTATCTCGTATGTGACGCAACGATGTGCACCTGTGTAGGTTATAGGATGCGAAGATATGGTTAGAATGAGCACATCAATTAGCTGAGCATGCCACAGGCAAACACTCATATATGGAAGCAAAATATTAAAGAATCAAAAAGAAACATTGGAAGGAACAGCACAAAAGAAATTTATATATTACAGAAGATCAGAAAAATTGACTGAAAGCTGAATATTCTGTTGTGTGTTCTGAATTTCTTTAAAAAGCACAATTTAAAAATGTAGTTAGAAAAAGTAAATGCAATAAGTATAAGATATATATAATAATGATAAGGGTAAGAATAAGAAACTATATTTTTTTTTAATAAATGTGTTACACACCACTGTCGTACAAATTCGGGCAAATAAGGAGCCACTTCAACTGGGCACACATAACCTAGACGACCGATTGTTATTGCTAAAAGAACAGAAAAATATAAATAAATCAACTGAATAAATTATATTACATTTATTGTTTGGTTGCGCATGTTCTTAATTGATTCATACGATTTCGCGTTTCAATTAATTACATACAACAATAAGTTTTGAACATTCACATTGACAAATCGAAAATCGACAATACAATGATGTATGTGTTATGTATGTTTTTCATATTATTTTTTTTTGTTTTTCTTTTTTCTGTTTTTGCAGTTGGCGACAATGCGTCACATGCAACGTTAAATGATACCAGAAACAAATGTTTTGATAGGCACACATACTTATGTTCAGACACATACATATACATATACAAATATTTCGCATACACATTGCATACAGATTATATATATATACATATTAGTTACACACATATATATATATATATATATATATATATATATATATATATATATATATATATATATATATATATATATATATATATATATATATATATATATATATATATATATATATATATATATATATATATAGATCATACACAATACATATTTTCTGACGTTCACTCACCTGTATTCTCCAGCAGTGTTTTGGGCGTATTCGGGCGATTGATGATGATGAAGAGATCGGTTAGTACAAGATGTATGTACTGTTTGGTTTCCTCACCTAAATAATTGCAGCAATTCATATATCATAAAAAATCTCTTTATAAATAGCACGGCACACATAATGCAGTTGCTCTTCTAGACTTACCCAATTTCATGCATATTTCGCCAATGGCCCATGTGGCATTGTTGCATACCGAAATAAAATCCGGATTTAGATTTTGGCCCAAGATGGGAAAGAATTCGGCCATAAACGGATGCACATGTGGGAAACAGGCCTTGGTCAAATCACCGAGCAGCGCAAATGAAGATTGACGCACCTACAAAAAAGATTAACAACATGAATACAGCAATGCCAATAGAAGGCACCTCAAATAACAGGAAATCACCTCTGGCAGAACGTCCTGCATGCATTGATAAAGCAAATGCATTATATTACTATTGGCTACCAGCGTCTCAATGTGTCGATCCAAGCCCTCAGCGAGGCCTGAGAGTAAGTCCAGCGCCACAATCATGCGCTCCTTGTCGGGATGATCGAATGTTTGATTTTGTTTGCAAAGCTGCAAAATAGGAATCATATGTATCCAGGTTCAAATATCAAATTGTGATCATCACCTACCATTTCCTGATTAATTGTCTGCTCAATTAGCGATATACATCTTCTATAGACGGGATCACAATAGGGCAGAAAGCCCGATTGCAGCGCAGTTGCAATGCTGGAGAGGCATTCGAGCAATGGGAATAGATCTTTGTCGTCGTCCTTAAGCAAATTCCATTTGTCAATCAGTGGCGGCATTAATATATCAATATATTGTGGCTTGTTTAAATGATGACCAACTGAGTCAGCCAAAGTGCCTACAGCATCGTACAAGATCAACAGATTCTTGTGCTGATACTTGGAAAAGGCGAAAACAAGAGTTTTCAGTATATATTCTAAATAGGGCACCAGTTCGGTGCACGCTTCCTCTTCGAGCGTGGCAAATGCCGAGCAGGCAGCCTCCTGCACACGCTTGTTTGAATCCAGTATGCGTTTGAGCAGCTCCTCCATCAATGGCTTTAGGTATTGATCATGTGGCTGATTGACTACCCAGTTGGCATAGCGCGACAGAGTCCAGCAGGTGATTGAGCGCACTAGCGCCTTCTTGTCGGACAAGCAGCTAATCAGATATGGTATCAATTCGGGCAAATGTTGGATCATGCCTTGCATGCAGCCCTCGGCAATGGCGCCCAATGCAAGCACGCCGCTCTCCTTGACGACCCACTCTTGATGAAACAGCGTGTCCTTCAGTATGGGTAACACAATGGGCAGACAATCCTCACGGAATACATTCGCCAATACATCCAGAGCGGCCGCGCTGCACTTGCGCAAATTCCATTCAGATAGCGAACTATCGTCGTCTAAGCCATCATCGAATTCATCTTCATCATCCTCACCGCCGGTTGCCTGATTGACCTCGCCACTCTTGATGGTGTGTGTGCGTGATTTGTGAAAGCGTGGACGTATATCCTCCTCGCGATCCGGTTCCATATCATCCTCTTCTACGTTGCCCTTAAGCAAAATGATATCGATCTCCGAGTATCTCATGCCACGCACCAAAACAGGCGCAAGCTGCGGCAAATACGGTGCTAGCACATCCTTGCAAATACTTTGCTCTGCGAGCGACAACCAAAACTCCGACGCTTCCAGGGCCACGCCCTCATCAGAGTCCTGTGTGCGCAGCAGCATATACTATTCATAACATAATAAAGAGAATATATAATATAAATAGTGCAACCACAGCATCTGACGGATATATAATGTATAACAATTCTAATTACATACCTCAATGATCTGCGACATGTGTGGCATCAATCTGTCCATTCGCACTTCGAGCAGCATGACTAGGCCATGGCAGACATTCTTGCGCACCTCATGATCCTCGTCAGACGACAGATTAAACAGATTCTCAATGAACGCATCGATGTGCAGCATCAGCGCTTGAGATCGATTGATAATGAATTGATTGATGCATGCGATTGCATGGGAGCGTATCTTGGGGCTGTTATGTTTAAAGTACTGCAAGAATTTGGGTATCATAACGTTAAGCGGCCTATTTAGGACGCCCGAGTCCAAGACTTCAGCAGAATCCTCGCAGATCTTTTGCAGTGCACTAAACGCACCCTCGCACACATTATAGTCTTGATTATCGAGCATGTCGCACAGCGATGGCAACAGTTGTGGCCAATTCTGCAAGCCGCCATTGCTGGCTATTGTGGTGATCAGAATGCCAACGGTAGCGCGTATCAGCGGTGATGTATCGCCAACAGCTTGCAGGCATTCGTGTTTGATGTATTCAACAATCTCCGGCTGCAAGTTGCTGCCGTGCATGCGAATGTTGTTCTTTAGTATTAAGCCACTTAGGGAGCGTGTGGGTTCGTCTTCCGTATTTAGTTTGGTCAGCACATATATCAAATAGTTGTTGAAGTCTGGATATCTATTGAAGTCCTCCAGTTTCTAATGAAAACATATTAAGTTACTCAAAGCCTTATTTATTTATTTATATATATATATTATATATATATATATATATATATGTATATATATATGTGGATGGCTTACGATTTGGACTGCCATTTGAGTCGCTGTATCCGGTGACTGAGATTCTTTTAAGATCGCAATGATCTGCTGTAGACCTTCTGCCTGCGGTTCCCACGTCATTTTGGATGCTGTTAATGTGAGATGCTGTTGCGACGACGTGCAAAATAATTAGATATACCGTCTAAATCAACCCCACCCATTCTAAGCGAGTTGAACGCCCTCTTAAAGGGTAGTACGAGGAACTTTGTCCGAGGCCATCTCTCTCTACACACACACAAATGCAGACATACACATACACATACACACACACACATACATACACACACACACATACACACACACACATACATACACACACACACACAGACACACACACACACAGTCACTTACTCTTGCACGCACACATGCTCAGTTATACAGACAGCGTGAAAAAACACACATAATGTAATAACTACTTAAGGCTTGTTCGCTGCCGCCATGTTCTTTGTGGTCGTTAAGCACTACACTGAGCTTTGTTAATTGCTTAGCATCAATTCACCAATTAGAACTTACCTTCAATAGTGTTGGGTGTGAATTAAAACTAATTTAGCTGGGTACACTTGATAAACCCCTTAATTTTCTCTTTTTCACTTTTCTGCCAGATGAAATTTTTTGTGGTGTTTAAGTGTGACCAACTTAGTGACTAAGAGCATTTAGGGTTACATTCGCATAAATACCGATAAGAAGTACTGTAAAATAGCGCGTACCTATTGTGAATGAAATGTTAAAGTAACGGTGACAGCTGTTTATAAATGTTTATTTTAAAAAAGTAAAACATAGATTTCAACGTTGCCTTGACGATTTTAATATTGTGTATATGTTTTTGTGAATATATAATGTTTAGTACAAGCAATGGTAAAATTTCCAAAGAGAATTATACTCGCTGTTAATCACATGATGGTTGCTCTGTTAGTAACAGTATTATGCGATGTTAACTAACACGATGTAACTTCTTAACAGAATTTAATCACTATTTGTTTGGGTTTGAGGCCAGACAGACAGGCCAATAAATTTTAAACAAAGGACCACGTTTCAGGACATTCATCCCGAGGTCAACAAGCATCAGACCCAAGCCAGACGATTAAGTGAAAGTTTTCTCTTCTTTTTTTTTGGCTGCCAGTCGCATTTCAAGAGCAGCAGCGACCAGACATGAACAAGCGCAACAACGTGAGTGCACGAAGCGCAGACACAAAGCAATAATTAAGATACAATAAAAAAATTAATAATTCTTACAGATACGGCTGCCGCCGGAGGTGAATCGGCTGCTGTATGTGCGTAATTTGCCATATAAAATAACATCGGACGAAATGTACGATATATTTGGTAAATTTGGTGCAATTCGTCAAATACGCGTGTAAGTAAATTGAATGCAAATCAATTGAAGTAATTAATTAATAAGTTAATTGCATACACATTGACAGTGGCAATACGCCGGAGACACGCGGCACTGCGTTCGTCGTTTACGAAGACATTTTCGATGCCAAAAATGCATGCGACCATCTGTCCGGCTTCAATGTGTGCAATCGCTACCTTGTCGTCCTCTACTACCAGTCGAACAAGGCCTTCAAGCGTGTGGATGTGGACAAGAAGCAAGAGGAGCTCAACAACATCAAGTCCAAGTACAATTTGAAAACGCCGGAAGCACCCTAAGATCGATCACAAGCATGCCATGCAGTTGCACAACATAAATGGGGTTCATTGAACCTTTTTTTTTCCAATTTTTATACATTTTTACCAATGCTCAAAAACTGCTTAACAACCAAAATTTGCTAAACTAATTCAGAAAAAGTTTTTAAACGTTTTTCTATCACTTTGATATCAACATAAAACAACATCATCATCATCATCATCATCATCATCATCATCATCATCATCATCATCATCATTATTCATCCATCACGTATCATGCTGACTTTTGAGTTGGAACAATCATAAAAACACATTTAAACAAAAAAACATCTCATAAAAATAACAAGCAAGAAAAAGTAAAAGCAAAAAAAATTGAAAAACTGAAAGAAACTGAAAGTAATTGCAGTTTTCATTTGTATTTATTACACACTTATGTAGCTAGCGGTTAAATATTAACCAACAATAACAATTTCCATATCAAATGGAATGCGGCAGTGCAGCTTCAGCTCAGCTCGGCAGATCAACTTCGTCCGTTGCTTGAGGCTTTTCAGCGGCAGCTGCAGCTGCCGCTTTATACTGTTCGTAGGTATTTTGTTGTTTTTCCAGCTGTCGCTGCTTGGCCAACTCCTGTAGCTCTTCTTTAGCTGCCTCGGCGATCTTCTGACGCAGCGCCTCGACCTTGCGACGTTTCTCGCATCTTTGCAGCTCCTTTTGCCGAAACTTTTCTGTAATTTGCTTGGGACGTTTGGCCGGCTTCATTGGTTTCTGTTCGTGCACCTTTTGATGGCGTATTAGAGCTGCCTCCTGGCGGAAATGTGTGCCACAGGTCGGGCAGGCATATGGCTTTTCGCCTGTGTGTATCCACTCGTGCTGCTTGAGGGATTGCGAGTTGGCAAAGCGACGTGCACAGAAGCGACACTCAAAGTCCTTCACCTTCTCATGGACGCTCTTATAATGCCGCTTCATATTGCCCAAATTGTTGAAGCCCTGATTACAGCCAGGACAGAAGTGCATGCCCTCCTTTTGCACAAAATTGAGGCGCGTTGGAGTATTGGAGGGCACTAGGACGGCGGGTATGGGATTAACTACAGTGCCTGCCAGCTGCGAGATGTCAACGCGCTCTACGCGCCTCGGATCTCGCGGTATGGTTGCCACTGACTCGGCACAGACCTTTAGTAGTTGATCAGCTGCATTGGCATCGTTTTTGCTCTGAGCTTCGCTACATCTCTGTTCAGCTGTTGAGCTGCTGAGTTCCCCCTGGCGCTGTCGATACGTCTCGATGGCACGTTCCACACTCTTCTCATGAATCTTCAGATGCTTGGTCAGGCTCTCGGTGTACAGGAATTTCTTGCCACACACCTTGCACTCGCAACGCTTCTCACCCGTGTGCGTCATCTCATGGATTTTGCAGGCGTGCGATTTTCCAAAGGTCTTGCCACAATATTGGCACGCATAGTTCCTGATCTTCTCGTGGACAATCTTCACGTGGTTGTCCAGCGCCCGCTTTGTGTGTGTCGCATGGTCACAGATCTGACACTTAAACATCTTCTCCTGTGTGTGGGTGAGAATATGTTTGCTCCACTCCTGCCGTGTGGTTTTACCCACACCACAATAGGGACACACATAGTTCTTGATGCCGGCGTGCCGCAGCAGATGATTCTTAAGAGCGCTGTTAATGTGAAAGCCCTTGCCGCAAATGTTGCACGGATAGGGCAGCTGCTGTCCTGTGTGCTTGTACATGTGCTTCTTAAGGGCCACCGGGCAACGGAACTGCATGCCACACTCCCTGCACGGCTGCTCCGCCCGTGGCACATTTGTCCGCGACATATTGTGCACCTTCTTCAGGTGAATTGTCAGCAGGCGCATGCGTGGAAACAGCAGCTTGCAGCCCTCCACGGTGCAAGGAATCTCGGCGGCACTTTTTGTGTGAGCGTAGTCCACGTGCAGACGCAAGGCGGCTGCTGTGGTGAAGCCTTTCTTGCAATGCTCCACATGACACTGAAAGGGCAAGAGTTCGTTGTGGTGTTTCATATGCTCATCGTAGTTCACTTGCTTCTTGAATTTCTGCTGGCAAACGTGGCAGGTGATGATGCGATGCAGATGCCGTTCATCCGCAGGAATACGCTTTCGTTTTGCCTTGCAATTGGTTAATTTCTCACAGGTTGCTTCACTGTCCGCTTCGCTGTTCTGATCGAGCAGGCGGTGTGCTAACGGTACATCATCCTCACTGAGGCTGCACTCGGATGAGAAGTCAATTTGAATATGCTTTGGGTCAACTACATCTTCGGCATCCTTGTCGACGCTCTCGAGCATTTTAAATACATCCTCTTCATTATCGATCAACTCTAATTTGTGGCTTAACGGATCGTATTCATTGCTTATCTGCTCATCCTTGGCCAAAAGTTCATCCTCATTGCTGGCCACCGGCAGCGGTTCGAATATATCAATTGTGTTCACATTTATAATAAGTTTACTGGCTACCATTTCCTTGAAGCGCTGCACTGAGGACACACAGAGCTTCTGAAAATCATTGAGGTTGTTTACTCTGGTATAACAGCTGGAACAGAGATTCCTTGGATAGCCGTCTTGGGGATCCAACAGCAAGGATGTGCATACTGTGAAAGTCTTTGCAAGATCTGGCAATAAGAATAGGTCATATGCAGTACTATCGATATATTCTAGGCAAACTCGGCATATTGAATGAACAGAGTACGGTGTGTTTGTACTCATTCCAGTAAATCACAAATTCAAAGGGGATAACAATTTCCAATTTGATTTGCACAAGTATTTGAAGCGTTTGTAGTGATGTACAAATACAAAGATGACCCACAACAACAGTATCGATATACACGCTTGCGAAACATCGATAATTAATGCATATGTATATGAGTAGATGCTTGAGTAACCGATACTCGTACTCGTTCTAGTTGGCTGACGAGTATACCAATTTTTTTCGTGTCAATATTATTTTTTTTTGTTGCTGGAATCAACCGAAAAGCCAAGACTTTGTGAACATTTCAAACGAAAACCCCATCAATTTAATCAATCACGATGGACGTGGCGAGGACATACTCCATACACACGCTGTGTCGCATATGCCTGAATCTCCTGCAAAACGATGCTGCCTACGATTTGTATCTGGTGCCAGGCCTAGCCAAAAAGCTATGTCTGTGCACCTCCCTGTCTGTGGAGCAAAACGATGGCTTTCCAAAGAATTTGTGCACCAATTGCTACACGCGGCTTAACGATATGCATGATTTTCAAAAACTTTGTGTAGACTCAGTGCAAAAGTTTCAGGATATGGTCGCGAGCAACGCCTTCACTTGTCAGTCCAATTTTGATGTCCTGGATCCAAGCGTGTCGGCAAACGACTTACCCGAGGACGATGATCACATTAACTTTGATCCACTGTTGAACCACAAAATGGAGCTAATCGAAAACGAAGAGGATGTTTTCAAGATGCTTGAGGATGTCGACAAGGAGGCCGAAGAGGTCGAAAAGGAAGTTAAAGAAGATAAAAGAGAAATCAAAGAGCCCATCACAGTAAGCATGTTCAACGAGGACTCATCTTCCATTGAAAGCGGCAACGACAATGACCTGGACGTAGACTTTGAGCCAAACAGCAGCGACGACGACATTCCCCTAGCACAGCGTATGCGAGGCAAAGCCAAGAGCACCAGAGCAGCTAAGTCTAAGCCTAAAAAGAAAGGGACAACGGATGCCGAGGACGACGCTGAATTCAGTTCTTCTTCAAGCTCAGACGACGACTATGACGATGACGCCGACTCGAATACAAGACACAGCTCAAAGGAGAAACCAAAACGTAAACGCATTCCTGCTGCTGAGCGGCACCTGCATCGCATCATCGACTGTCATATTTGCCATCAGAAATTCAAGAAGGCAATTCGCTATGAGGAGCACATGAAATACCACAACGATCTATTGCCATTCCAGTGCAAGGTTGAGTCCTGCAAGAAGGGATTCACCACCGCCAACGGACTGCGCATACATGTGGATCACGCGCACACCGAACTCTCCGAGGTGCATGCCTGCAGCGTTGAGGGCTGCGGTAAGACATTCCCACGCATTCGTCTGCTCACCTTCCATATGAAGAAGGCGCACAATATTTCCAAGTCGGCGGCACCATTGCGCGACTTCCCCTGCACAGAGTGCAACACCGTGTTCCGTTGCCCGACGGCGCTCAAGAAGCACATGTACAAGCACACAGGCGAAGAGCTTCCGTATCCATGCAACATATGCGGCAAGCGTTTCGTGATCAACAGCGCACTCAGGGATCATTTGATGCGGCATGCTGGCATCAAGAATCATGTTTGCCCCTACTGCGGCGTAGGCAAAACCACACGCCAGGAGTGGAACGCGCACATTCTGACGCATACCAAGGAGAAGAAGTTCAAGTGCCGCCAATGCGATCACGCCTCACACAACAAACAGGCTCTGTCCAATCACGTCAAGGTGGTGCACATGAAGATCAAGAACTTCGCCTGCCAATATTGTGGCAAGACTTTTGGCAAATCACACGCCTGCAAAGTGCATGAGCGAACACACACTGGCGAGAAGTGTTGCGAGTGCAAGATCTGCGGCAAGATCTTCCTATGCGAGAAGAGCCTAACGAAGCATTTGAAAACGCATGAGAAACGCGATCTGCCGCCAATGGAAACGCACCGTCCGCTTAACATTCCGCTGCCTGGTGTCCAAGTGCCCACCCATTTGCAGCCTGATGGAATGATTGCTCCAAATGTGACAGACGATCTGCTGAAGGCATGTGGCGGCGGGCCCGCAACAGGAGGAGGAGCTGGTGCAGCTAAACCGAAAAACTCACGGCGCGTTCAGCGTGTGGACATATCTCAGCTAGCGGGCACCGCTGTTAATCCCATACCATCAGTGTCGGTGCCGTCCTGGTCGCCACAAGTTAACTTCACCAAAAAGGAAGGCCAGCATATCTGTCCCGGCTGTGGTCGAGGTTTCAACAATATTGGCAACATGAAACTTCACTATAAGATCATACACGAGAAGGTGAAAGATTTCGCCTGTCGGTTCTGTCCCAAACGTTTCTCAAAGGCCCAGATCTTGCGGCATCACGAATGGATCCACACCGGCGAAAAGCCGTTCGAGTGCAAAATATGCGGCAAGCACTTCCGGCAGGAAACGGCACTGAAGAAACATATTAAGACACACGACAAGCCCAACAGACGCGTCTATCCGGAGAAGGAGACAACAGTGCAGCCGCCCGCCTTCCATAAGATTGAGCCCAGAGAGATTGATCGGGAGCCAAGGAACTATGATCAATATCAGGATCCTGCCGCTGAGCGAGCTGCTGCTACAGCCGAGCTGCTTGCTCATCAGATTGAGGAGAACGAGGCGAAGCGCAAGGCGGACATTGAACGACGAAAAATCCAAGAGGCAGCTTGTGAGCAGCTAAACAAGTTACAGAAGCAGCAGGAGATTGAGAAGGCGACCACATCCTACGATGGCTACTATGCACAAAAGGCTCAAGCCGAGGGTCTCACCGTGGATGCCCTAAAAATAGATCATGTGTAAATCGGAGCAGCGAGAATGGGATACTCCTTGCAAAAGCCAGCAATATTTTACATATAGCTATAATTTTTTACAGCTCCTCAGTTTCTAAGTACTTCAATGATCTATACCCTCGAATTGCTCCATAATTGCTTATTGTGAAAATGAACACAGTAACTTAACGTATTCTACCACAATATTAATTTTACCACATACATTTATAAATACTTCTGTATTTTTGTTGTCTATGTACTGCATAGCATCTATTGCTTAATTAGAATAATGAAATTCATATATAACATATTTCAGATGCGTTTCATTTCATTTAATATGTATATATGCATGTGTATAGGGTATATTGACTGCCTAATAACCCTTTATTTACATACTCCCTTATTTATATACACACACGCCCATACATATGAAATGCAGTCAATTTTAGTGATGAGCTTGGTTGGAACACGTACACGAGTACTCGTGTCAGTACCCGATACTTCATACTACCGCTAGTTCATAGTTTGTATCTAGATTGTTAATGGGAAAAAAAACGAATAAGATAAGATCAAGAATAAATTGTATACACAATATGGATGAAGGCAACCAAAACTCCATACATGCACTATGTCGCACGTGTTTGTCAACATTGCAACACGTAGCCGCATTCGATCTGTTTGTGGTTCCTGGTCTAGCCAAGAAGTTGTGTGTCTGCACTTCGCTCTCGGTGGAGCAACAGGATGGTTTTCCAAAAAACATTTGCACCAACTGCTACACCCGGCTAAACGATTTACACAATTTTCAGAAACAATGCGTGGACTCCATTACAAAGTTAAGCGATATGTTGGAAAGCAATTACTTTTCTATCCCGGCTCATCATGTGGACAATATTGATGTTATAAATGTTGCCCTACAGGATAAGGACATTGATGTGCCACAAGATATTGATGTGCCCCTTGAAGATGAGGACCGCATTAACTTTGATCCACTACTTAATTCGAAAGTAGAGATTATTGATAATGAGGACGATGTTTTCAAAATGCTAGAAAATGTGGACAAAGAAGCGAATGGGGCCCAGCAGGACAAGGACTTCTTAAGTGAAAGCGAGCTTATCATAGATAATGATGATGTGGCGAATAATAGCGACTCTGACGATGCCATGCCGCTGTCATGTTTACGCAGTACTCCTAGCGTATCACAAACAAAAGATATGGACAAAGTAAGCTTATCCAAGCGAAAAGTAAATACCAAGCCTGCCCCAGCGGCTAAGCGAGAGCCTCACATCGATTGTCATATCTGTCATCAGAAATTCAAAAATGAAATGAGCTACGAGGAGCATATGAAGCATCACAACGATCTCTTGCCCTTCCAATGCACTGTGGAAGCATGCAAAAAGTGTTTCACGACTGCCGCAAGTCTTCGGCATCATGTGGATCATGCGCACATCGAACTGTGCGAACTGCACGCCTGCACTGTAGAAGGATGCGACAAGTCTTTTCCACGTACGCGAATGCTCACTCATCACATGAAAAAGGTTCACAACATACGCAAGCCTGAGAACCCCATTTATCCTTGCTCGGATTGTGATAAGGTCTTTCGTTGTCAAACGGCGCTTAAAAAGCACATGTATAAACACACTGGCGAGGAGCTGCCCATTTCCTGTAACATCTGCAACAAACGCTTCCACAAAAAATGCGAACTCAGAGACCATCTCCTACGACATGCCGGCATTAAGAATCACGTTTGTCCCTACTGTGGTGTGGGTAAAACAACTCGACAGGAATGGAGCAGTCATATGTTGACGCACACCAGGGAAAAACTGTTCCAGTGTCAACAGTGCGATCACTCCACCCACCACAAACAAGCTCTTGCCAATCATGTCAAGGTAGTTCACATGAAGATTAAGAAGTTTGCCTGTCAGTACTGCGGCAAGACCTTTGGAAACATGAACGCCTGTAAGATTCACGAGAGGCTTCACACCGGCGAGAATTGCTGCGAGTGCAAAATCTGTGGAAAAATCTTTCTTTTTGAAAAGAGATTAACGAAGCATCTGCAGATTCATAAAAAGCGCGAAGTCAGAGCGCCTAATGCAAAAGCCCCAGTTGATGAGTCCGATCAAAACGATTTAAATTTAGATCAGGACTTGACAGCACCGCAAGACGTGAAACCCGTGGGTGCATCTGACGCTAAGCCGAAAAATTCGCACAGAGTTGAGCGTGTGGATATGTCTCAACTGGCGGGCACCTCTGTTGATCCAATTACATCAGTTTCTGTACCATCCAGGTCGCCACAGGTAAACTTCACTAAAAAGGAGGGCCAGCACATTTGTCCTGGGTGTGGGCGTGGCTTCAACGACATGAGCAATATGAAACTCCACTACAAGGTTGTTCATGATAAAATCAAGGACTTCGCCTGTCGCTTTTGTCCCAAGCGCTTTGGCAGATCGCAATATCTTCGTGACCACGAATATATACACACGGGCGAGAGACCGTATGGCTGCAAGTTATGCGATAAGCACTTTAGCCAGGGATCATCGCTGCGAAAGCATATGATTTCACACAACACCCCCACAAATACCGAAGTCTCCAAAGACGACAGCTCCGAAAAGAGAACATCAGAGGCCAAAAATTGAGCTGAACAAGCGTCAACCAAAGAACTATGAGCAGTATCAGGATCCTGCAGCAGAACGGGCTGCAGCAACGGCGGAACTGGTTGCTCAGAAGATCGAGGAGATCGAAGCCAAACGCAGAACAGAAGACAAGACTCGAAAGATTCAAGATGCTGCATGCGAGCAGCTGCAGAAACTGCAAAAGGAACAGCTGATCGAAAAAGTATTCTATGACAGTTTTCAAGTAGAAAGTTGTGAGACTGGTGTAAGCGTGGATGCTCATAAAGCAGATTATTTATAAAACATTTCGTTGCTCTGATAAATTGTAGTATTTTAATTTTTTAAAAGTTTCGGATGTATTTTATGTTGTTTGTACCCATGAAAATAGGCTAAGCTTTAAATTTTTATTAAAATATAATTTTACAATTGCAGAAGAAACCTTTATTATATGGAAAAAATTTAAAATTTCTTATATGCTGAATGGTGTGTATAAAAAAACAAACTGAAATATTTCAAAACAACAACTATGAGCAGTTTTAAACCAATAATAATAAAATTGCGTTAGGTAAATTTATTTGTTGAAATTCTTATCCAATAAATGCACTATCCATTTATTCATTAAAAGTACAAAATTTAATATGGATTATAAGTAAAAACAATCCCTTGGATACCTAATACAGACAAATCACTAGTACTCGTAACTAACTACTCGTATATCGGTTATAAAAATGATTTGCAATCATATTGGCACTATGAAGATTCACTATAAGATAATACACGAGAAGGTAGAATATCTCGCCCGTCGCTTTTGTCCCAAGCGCTTTTCAAAGGCTCAAATCTTACGAAATCACGAGTGGATACATACGGGCGAAAAGCTGTATAAGTGCAAGATAGGTGGCAAACACTTCCGACAGGAGCAAGTGATGAAGACGCATGTGAGAAAAGTACACGAGAATCCGGTGAAGGCTCCAAGAGAACCAAAATACCAAAAAGCTTCTAATGAAAAAAAGCCGATCAACTCAACGTATTCTACCACAATATTAATTTTACCACATACATTTATAAATACTTCTGTATTTTTTTGTCTATGTACTGTATAGCATCTATTGCTTAGTTAGAGTAATGAAATTCATATATAACATATTTCAGATGCGTTTCATTTCATTTAATATGTATATATGCATGTGTATAGGGTATATTGACTGCCTAATAACCCTTTATTTACATACTCCCTTATTTATATACACACACGCCCATACATATGAAATGCAGTCAATTTTAGTGATGAGCTTGGTTGGAACACGTACACGAGTACTCGTGTCAGTACCCGATACTTCATACTACCGCTAGTCCATAGTTCGTATATGGATTGTTAATGGGAAAAAAACGAACAAGATCAATAATAAATTGTATACACAATATGGATGAGGGTAACCAAAACTCCATACATGCACTATGTCGCACGTGTTTGTCAACATTGCAACACGTAGCCGCATTCGATCTATTTGTGGTTCCTGGTCTAGCCAAGAAGTTGTGTGTCTGCACTTCGCTCTCGGTGGAGCAACAGGATGGTTTTCCAAAAAGCATTTGCACCAACTGCTACACTCGGCTAAACGATTTACACAATTTTCAGAAACAATGCGTGGACTCCATTACAAAGTTAAGCGATATGTTGGAAAGCAATTTCTTTTCTATCCCGCCTCATTATGTGGACAATATTGATGTTATAAATGTTGCCCTACAGGATAAGGACATTGATGTGCCACAAGATATTGATGTGCCCCTTGAAGATGAGGACCGCATTAACTTTGATCCACTACTTAATTCGAAAGTAGAGATTATTGATAATGAGGACGATGTTTTGAAAATGCTAGAAAATGTGGACAAAGAAGCGAATGGGGCCCAGCAGGACAAGGACTTCTTAAGTGAAAGCGAGCTTATCATAGATAATGATGATGTGGCGAATAATAGCGACTCTGACGATGCCATGCCGCTGTCATGTTTACGCAGTACTCCTAGCGTATCACAAACAAAAGATATGGACAAAGTAAGCTTATCCAAGCGAAAAGTAAATACCAAGCCTGCCCCAGCGGCTAAGCGAGAGCCTCACATCGATTGTCATATCTGTCATCAGAAATTCAAAAATGAAATGAGCTACGAGGAGCATATGAAGCATCACAACGATATCTTGCCCTTCCAATGCACTGTGAAAACATGCAAAAAGGGTTTCACTACTGCCGCAGGTCTTCGGCATCATGTGGATCATGCGCACATCGAACTGTGCGAACTGCACGCCTGCACTGTAGAAGGATGCGACAAGTCTTTTCCACGTACGCGAATGCTCACTCATCACATGAAAAAGGTTCACAACATATGCAAGCCTGAGAACCCCGTTCATCCTTGCTCGGATTGTGATAAGGTATTTCGTTGTCCAACAGCGCTTAAAAAACACATGTATAAACACACTGGCGAGGAGCTGCCCATTTCCTGTAACATCTGCAACAAACGCTTCCACATAAACAGCGAACTCAGAGACCATCTCCTACGACATGCCGGCATTAAGAATCACGTTTGTCCCTACTGCGGTGTGGGTAAAACAACTCGACAGGAATGGAACAAACACATATTGACGCACACCAAGGAAAAACAGTTCCAGTGCCGACATTGCGATCACTCCTCCCACAACAAACAAGCTCTTGCCAATCATGTCAAGGTAGTTCACATGAAGATTAAAAACTTTGCCTGTCAGTACTGCGGCAAGACCTTTGGAAAGATGCACGCCTGTAAGATTCACGAGAGACTCCACACCGGCGAGAATTGCTGCGAGTGCAAAATCTGTGGAAAAATCTTTCTTTTTGAAAAGAGATTAACGAAACATCTTCAGATTCATGAAAAGCGCGAAGTCAGAGCGCCTAATGCAAAAGCCCCAGTTGATGAGTCCGATCAAAACGATTTAAAATTGGATCTGGAGTTGACAGCACCGCAAGACGTGAAACCCGTGGGTGCATCTGACGCTAAGCCGAAAAATTCACACAGAGTTGAACGTGTGGATATGTCTCAACTGGCGGGCACCTCTGTTAATCCAATTACATCAGTTTCTGTACCATCCTGGTCGCCACAGGTGAACTTCACTAAAAAGGAGGGCCAGCACATTTGTCCTGGGTGTGGGCGTGGCTTCAACCACATTGGCAATATGAAACTCCACTACAAGGTTGTTCATGATAAAATCAAGGACTTCGCCTGTCGCTTTTGTCCCAAGCGCTTTGGCAAAGCGCAATATCTTCGTGATCATGAATATACACACACAGGCGAGAGACCCTATGGCTGCAAGTTATGCGACAAGCATTTTAGCCATGGATCGTCGCTGCGAAAGCACATGATTTCTCACAACAGACCCCTAAAAATACCAAAGGCTCCAAAGACCACAGCTCCGAAAAGAGAACATCAGAGGCCAAAAATTGAGCTGAACAAGCGTCAACCAAAGAACTATGAGCAGTATCAGGATCCTGCAGCAGAACGGGCTGCAGCAACGGCGGAACTGGTTGCTCAGAAGATCGAGGAGATCGAAGCCAAACGCAGGACAGAAGACAAGACTCGAAAGATTCAAGAGGCTGCATGCGAACAGCTGCAGAAGCTGCAAAAGGAACAGCTAATCGAAAAAGTATCTTATGGCGGTTTTCAAGTAGAAAGTTCTGAGACTGGTGTAAGCGTGGATGCTCTTAAAGCAGATCATTTATAAACCATTTCGTTGCTCTGATAAATTGTAGTATTTTAATTTTTTAAAAGTTTTGGAAAATAGGCTAAGCCTTAAATTTTTGTTAAATTATAATTTTATTATTGCAGAAGAAATATATTATATGGAAAAAATTTCAAATTTCTTATATGCTGAATGGTGTGTATAAAAAACCAACTAAAATATTTCAAAACAACAACTATGAGCAGTTTTAAACCAATAATAATAAAATTGCGTTAGGTAAATTAATTTGTTGTTCGATTCTCATACCCAAGGAAACAAAATTCTTATCCAATAAATGCACTATCCATTTATTCATTAAAAATACAAAATTTAATATGGAATATAAGTAAAAACAATCGCTTGGATACCTAATACAGACAAGTCACGAGTACTCGTAACTAACTACTCGTATATCGGTTACAAAAATGATTTGCTCCTTTCATGGGCGCATATACAGAGTTTTTCACATCGGATAGTGCTTTGATTGTATTTATAAATTTATAATCATATTGCAAACAAAATAAGGAGTAGCAAAATGAATGAAGGGAGCGAATACTCCATACACTCGATATGTCGCATATGCTTGAATCATTTGCGAAACGATTCAGCATACGACCTCTTTCTTGTCCCTGGTCTGGCTAAGAAACTTTGTGTGTGCACTTCACTCTCAGTGGAACAGCACGATGGCTTTCCGAAAAACCTTTGCTCCAATTGCCATACTCGACTCAACGAATTGCACGGATTTCAAAAGCTTTGCGTGGACTCTGTGCAAAAATTTCAAGAAATGGTAGCGAGCAATTACTTTGTTCCAGTTGTGGGTGATGTGGACAAGGTTGATGTATTGCATGATGCAGCGGCTGATGGCGACATGGAAGAGGATCGCTTAAACTTCGATCCCCTCCTGAATACTAAAATAGAGATAGTGGAGACTGAAGATGTTTTTAAAATGCTAGATGATGTGGACAGAGAAGTTGAGGATGTTGAGAAGGAGCTTTCAAGCGAGAACGAATGCGACAACGATGACGATCCGGAATTTGAAGTAAATAGCAGCAACTCTGAAGATGCTGTGCCTCTGTCTCGCTTGCGAAGTGTGACACGAGCATCGAAAGCAAAAGCCAAGAGCAAACCTGTCGTAGATGATGATGATAATTCTTCTAGCTTTGAGTGGAATACCAATAATCATGAGAGCAAGGAAAAACCTAAAACGAAAGCGAGACGTAAACGCATGCCAAGGGGCGAGCCATCATTAGATTCTGATCAAATTGATTGCCATATTTGCCATAAGAAATTCAAGAACACAAGCCTGTACGACGAACATATGAAGCATCATAACGATCTTTTGCCTTTCCAATGCACAATAGAAACCTGCAAGAAAGGCTTCACTACGTCTGGTGGACTACGGCTTCACATGGATCATGCTCATTCTGAACTCTCTGAGGTTCATGCCTGTTCGGTTGAAGGCTGTGGCATGACATTTCCTCGACCTGTTTTACTCACATTTCATTTGAAGAAGGTGCACAAAATCGTTACTTCTCGGGCCAAGGATCATCCTTGTACGGAATGTGATAAGGTGTTCCGTTGCTCAACAGCTCTTAAGAAACATATGTACAAGCATACTGGAGAGGAGAAGCCGATTTCCTGCAACATCTGCAACAAACGGTTTCACATAAACAGCGAACTCAAGGATCATCTCTTGCGCCATGCTGGTGTGAAGAATCACGTTTGTCCTTACTGTGGTGTGGGTAAGACGACTCGACAGGAGTGGAACAAACACATATTGACGCACACCAAGGAGAAACAATTCCAATGTCGACAGTGCGATCATTCCTCCCATAACAAACAAGCTCTGGCCAATCATGTCAAAGTAGTTCATTTGAAGATTAAGAATTATGCCTGTCAGTATTGCGGCAAGACCTTTGGCAAGTCGTATGCCTGCAAGATCCACGAGAGAATCCACACTGGCGAAAACTGTTCGCAATGTAAAATCTGTGGTAAGGTCTTACTTTTTGAGAGGAGCTTGACCAAACATCTAAAGATTCATGAGAAGCGCGATCTACGCGTATCAGCCACCTCTGTGAAGCCACAGTCAGTTGATGATGCGCATAACAACCAGAACTTGAATCGAGATGTGCCGGATCCAGTGGAGATGAAGCCCATACCAACAGAACAAGCCAGGCCGAAAAATTCAAATAGGCTAGAGCGTGTAGATATATCCGAGTTGGCCGGTACCTCCGTCAATCCCATTCCAACAGTCTCGGTGGCATCCTGGTCGCCACAAGTGAATTTCACCAAAAAGGAAGGTCAGCACATTTGTCCAGGATGTGGGCGTGGCTTCAATCATATTGGCAATATGAAGCTTCACTATAAGATAATTCACGAGAAGGTAAAAGATTTCGCCTGTCGCTTCTGTCCCAAGCGCTTTTCAAAGGCTCAAATCTTACGGCATCATGAATGGATACATACGGGCGAAAAGCCGTATGAGTGCAAGATATGTGGCAAACACTTCCGTCAGGAGCAAGTGATGAAGACACATGTTAGAAAAGTACACGAGAATCCGGCGAAGCCTCCAAGAGAACCAAAACCCCAAAAAGCTTCTAAAGAAAAAAGGCCGAAAATGAACCTCAATACAAAGCCACCTAAGATTCTTGATGAATACCAAGATCCTGCTGCAGAGCGTGCGGCAGCAACTGCTGCGTTGCTCGCTCAACAAATCGAAGAGAGTCAGGCAAAGCGAAAGGCCGAGGAAGAAATTCGCAAGATTCAAGAAGCCGCATGCGAACAGCTTCAGATGCTGCAGAAGGAACAGCTTATTGACAAGCTGCCCAGTGATAGCTTTCAAGTCAAGAAACCCGAAACGGGCATCAGTGTGGATGACCTCAAACAAGATTAGGTTTAAGTATACGGAATACTAAGTATTGTATTATTTATGGTTTAGCTTATTCATATAATATATGATTCTAATAATAATTATATTGTTGCAATTATTTTTAATTATTATGTAAATAGATTACACAATTTAACATTAATAATTTAAATATTAAATATGCGCCTAATAACTGATAAACTATTTTTTTTATAAATTGCATTTTATTTTCAAATTTGTTTTAACATCCGATGAAACTATCGAGCCTGTACTACAGTCACACTAATTGTGGTTATTTGCGACTACTCGTGCAAGTAACCGATACATAATTTTTCGTTCTTTTTATGGACGCGTATACACAGTTTGTCTCATCGGACACGGCCACTGCTTAAAATTTGATAAAAGTTAACCACTTATCTGGAGAATAAAGAAATAAGGAAAATGAATGAAGGGAGTGAATACTCCATACATTCGTTATGTCGCATTTGCTTGAACCATTTGCGAAACGATCCGGCATACGACTTGTTTCTTGTTCCTGGCTTGGCCAAGAAACTTTGTGTGTGTACTTCGCTTTCAGTAGAAGAGCACGATGGCTTCCCAAAAAACCTCTGCAGCTCTTGCTACACCCAACTCAACGACTTGCACGGATTTCAGAAGCTTTGTGTGGACTCTGTGCAAAAGTTTCAGGAAATGCTCGCGAGCAATTACTTCGTACCCGTCATGGCCGATGTTGACAAAGTTGATCTGCTGACTGCTGCTGCCCCAGATGGAGACATGGACGAGGATCGGACTAATTTTGATCCGCTTCTCAATACTAAAATAGAAGTCGTGGAGACTGAAGATGTTTTTAAAATGCTAGATGATGTAGATAAAGAAGTTGAGGAGGTTGACAATGAGCTCTCTAGTGATGTTGAGTTCGAGAATGATGACGATCCGGAATTTGAAGCAAATAGCAGCGACTCAAATGAGTCCGTTCCACTGTCCCGTTTGAAAACTGTTACTCGAGCATCGAAGGCCAGACGCAAACCTGTAGTAGATGATAAAGATAAGGATAAAGATAAAGATTCCTCCGACTTTGAGTGGGAATTGGATAGTGACTTTGGTAAAGACGTACCTAAACCCAAATCGAGACGAAAACGAGCTGCAAAACCCAAAGCCCAACAGGATGATGCAATTGATTGCCACATATGTAATGAAAAATTCAAGAGCACTAGCCTGTATGAGGAACATATGAAGCATCATAACGATCTTTTGCCTTTCCAATGCACTGTGGAGACCTGTAAGAAGGGCTTTACTTCGTCTGGCGGTCTACGCCTTCACATGGACCACGCTCATTCTGAACTCTCTGAGGTCCACGCCTGTTCTGTTGAGGGTTGTGGCATGACATTTCCTCGACCCGTTTTACTTACAAACCATTTGAAAAAAGTTCACAATATCATTACCTCTCGAGCTAAGGATCATCCTTGTACGGTGTGTGAGAAAGTTTTCCGTTGCTCAACAGCTCTTAAGAAACATATGTACAAGCATACTGGAGAGGAGAAGCCGATTTCCTGCAACATCTGCAACAAACGGTTTCACATAAACAGCGAACTCAAGGATCATCTCTTGCGCCATGCTGGTGTGAAGAATCACGTTTGTCCTTACTGTGGTGTGGGTAAGACCACTCGACAGGAGTGGAACAAACACATATTGACGCACACCAAGGAAAAACAGTTCCACTGTGATCAATGCGATCATTCATCACACAACAAACAGGCTCTGGCCAACCATATTAAGGTTGTGCATATGAAGATTAAGAATTATGCCTGTCAGTATTGCGGCAAGACCTTTGGCAAGTCGTATTCCTGCAAAGTCCACGAGAGAATCCACACTCGCGAAAATTGCTCCCAGTGCAATATCTGTGGCAAGGTACTGCTTTTTGAGAGGAGCTTGACGAAGCATTTGAAGACTCATGAGAAGCGTGAGCTTCGGGCAACAGCTACAAAAGGCCGCGCTAAAAATGGAGCACAGGGCAACCAGGAGACTACGGAGCCTGTAGAGATGAAGCTCATACCAACAGAGCCACCCAAGCCGAAAAACGGAAATAGGCTTGAACGTGTAGATATATCCGAGTTGGCCGGTACCTCCGTCAATCCCATTCCAACAGTCTCCGTGGCATCATGGTCGCCACAAGTGAACTTCACTAAGAAGGAGGGCCAACACATTTGTCCCGGATGTGGGCGTGGCTTCAATCACATTGGCAATATGAAGATTCACTTTAAAATTGTACACTTAAAGGTGAAAGACTTCGCCTGTCGCTTCTGTCCCAAGCGCTTTTCAAAGGCACAAATCTTACAGCATCACGAATGGACACACACCGGCGAAAAGCCTTTTGAATGCAAGTATTGTGGTAGACACTTCCGACAGGAGAAGGTGATGAAAGTACATGCCAGAAGGGTGCACGAGAATCCAACGAAACCTGAAAAAGAGGCTAAGCCTCCAAAAGAACCCAAACCTCCAAAGGATCCTAATAGGGAAAAAAGGCAGAAGATGAATCTCAACGAGAAACCGCCTAAGATTCTTGATGAATATCAAGATCCTGCAGCCGAACGGGCGGCAGCAACTGCAGCACTGATCGCCCAACAGAAGGAGGAACTTAAAGCTAAGCAAAAGGCGGACGAGGAAGCGCGTAAGATTCAAGAGGCTGCCTGCGAACAACTCCATATGCTACAGAAGGAACAGCTTATCAACAAGCTGCCCAGTGATAGCTTTCAAGTAAAGAAACCCGAAACGGGCATCAGTGTGGATGATCTTAAAGGAGAATAAATGCAATGAATGTTCTTTAAAATCTTTCTATTTATATAGTATAATATATATGTTTTAACTTGTGCGTATTATATAATTTATATTCCCTAAATGATTCGGTTTATCAATAACTTTTAACTTATATATATATATATATATATATATATATTTATATTTGGACATAATTAATTATCGGTGTTCTTATATTACTGAATAAACAATATTCTGCTTTTCTACAATATAAACTTAACTTATTTTTTATTTATTTTTTTCGGCTTAGCCTCAGTATAAAAAATAAAGTTTAATTATGGTAAATAAATTCCTGAAATAAAATTCAAAAATAAAAAAATTTTATTTTGGTTAAAAAATTCCTTGAATAAAATTCAAAAATAATTGGGTAACATATCAAAATATCCAATAACTATCGAAACCAAGTTTAAAATCGATTTATTTTCGATTAATATTAGTAAGTACTTATACGAGTAACCGATACAACAAATGCTCGTTCCTTTTATGGACGCGTATACATAGTTTTTCTCATCGGACAGTGCTTGAAATTTTTATAAAATTTACAAACTATTCTGAAGAAAAAACGAAATAAGCAAAATGAATGAGGGGAGTGAATACTCCATACACTCGATATGTCGCATTTGTTTAAACCATTTGCGTAACGATCCAGCATACGACCTCTTTCTTGTCCCTGGTCTGGCTAAAAAACTTTGTGTGTGCACTTCACTCTCAGTGGAACAGCACGATGGCTTCCCGAAAAACCTTTGCTCCACTTGCTATACCCGGCTCAACGACTTGCACGGATTTCAGAAGCAATGCGTGGACTCTGCCCAAAAGTTTCAAGAAATGGTTGCCAACAATTATTTCACACCTGTTATTGCTGATATTAATCAAATTGACAATGTCGACATACTGCAAGTACCACCCCCGGATGGAGAAATGGAGGAGGATCGCATCAACTTCGATCCGCTTCTGAATACCAAAATTGAGATAATTGAAAACGAAGAGGATGTGTTTAAAATGCTAGAAGATGTCGACAAAGATGTGGAGGAAGTGGAGAAGGGGAAGGAGTCTTCTAGCGAAAGCGAAGCCGAAAATGACGATGATGATATTGACTTTGAAGCAAACAGCAGCGAATCTGACGATGCCATGCCCTTGTCCCGTTTACGTAGCAGTACCAGGGCAACCAAATCAAAGGCAAAGAAGAAAGTTGATGAAGATGATGAAGATTCTTCTAGCTCTGACTCTGACAATGATGACGACGACGATGATGATGATGAGGACGATAAGCCCAAAACAAAACCAAAACGCAAACGCATTCCGGCCGCTGAGCGACACCTGCACCGTCTAATCGATTGTCACATTTGCCACCAGAAATTCAAGAAAGCAATTCGCTATGAGGAGCACATGAAGCATCACAACGATCTATTGCCATTCCAGTGCACAGTGGAGACCTGCAAGAAGGGCTTCACCACGGCTGGTGGTCTACGGCTACACATGGATCACGCCCATTCGGAATTCTCTGAGGTGCACGCCTGCACATTTGAGGGATGTGATAAGACATTCCCCCGATCCGTATTGCTCACGTTTCATATGAAGAAGGTGCACAAAGTGGCCAAGGCTGACACCCGCAATCATCCATGCACAGAGTGCGAAAAAGTTTTCCGTTGTCCAACAGCGCTGAAAAAGCATATGTACAAGCACACAGGCGAAGAGCTGCCATTTGCATGTGAAATCTGTGGCAAACGTTTCCACATACACAGTGTGCTAAGGGATCATCTCTTGCGTCATGCTGGCGTCAAGAATCATGTGTGTCCTTACTGCGGCGTGGGCAAGACAACTCGTCAGGAGTGGAACAAGCACATATTGACACACACTAGAGAAAAGCAATTCCAATGTCGTCAGTGCGATCATTCATCTCACAATAAACAGGCTCTGTCCAATCATGTCAAGGTGGTTCACATGAAGATCAAGAACTTTGCCTGCCAGTATTGCGGCAAGACTTTTGGCAAGTCGCACGCTTGCAAGATCCACGAGAGACTCCACACTGGCGAGAATTGCTGCGAGTGCAAGATCTGTGGCAAGATCTTCCTGTTCGAGAAGCGCTTGACGAAGCATTTGCAGATTCACGAGAAACGTGAAATACCACCGTCATCAGCTACTGGCAATCCGACAGCCGAAGGAGATCCACAAAACACACCGAATATGAACCAGGAAATGGCAGAGCCTGTGGACATAAAACCTGTGCCAATAGTTCCGCCTAAACCCAAGAATTCGCATAGAGTTGAACGTGTCGATATCTCTCAGCTGGCGGGCACCTCTGTGAATCCCATATCTTCAGTTTCTGTGCCATCTTGGTCGCCACAAGTCAACTTCACCAAGAAGGAGGGCCAGCACATTTGTCCAGGCTGTGGACGCGGCTTCAACCACATTGGCAACATGAAACTTCATTACAAGATCATTCACGAAAAGGTGAAAGATTTCGCTTGCCGCTACTGTCCCAAGCGTTTCGCCAAGGCACAATATTTGCGCAATCATGAATATATACACACTGGCGAGAAGCCGTTCGAATGCAAGATATGCGGCAAACATTTCCGCCAGGAGCAGGTGTTGAAGACGCATTTGAAGGTGCACGACAAGCCGCCGAAACCGCCAAAAGCCAAGAAACCACCCAAGCCTTCGGTTAGCAAAGCAAAGGGATTGAAGGTCGAGCTCAACAAAAAGCAACCAAAGATTTTCGACGAGTTCCAGGATCCGGCTGCTGAACGTGCTGCCGCAACTGCTGCACTGCTCGCTCAGCAGATGGAGGAGAATGAGGCTAAGCGAAAGGCAGAGGAGGAAACACGTAAGATTCAAGAGGCCGCATGCGAGCAGCTCAACCGACTGCAAAAACAAGTGCAAAGTGAGAAGGGCTCCTACGATAGCTACTACGGCCAGAAAGCAGAGGCTGAGGGGACTAGCATGGATGCTCTTAAATTAGATCATGTATAAATATGGCAGCGGTAAGATATAAGTTTTTTGAGTAAGTGCGAGCAATATTTGATATTTAGTTATATAAACATCTTACAGCTGTCCCCAGTCCCAGTCCACTTAAGAACCTTTATGAACTATGCGAATCCCTCGAATGGTTACATATAAATACCTATATATATAACTTTATATCCTTATCTTAATCATTTCAATTATGTATTAAACAATGAATTAATAGGTACGTGTTGTACTGCGCGCTTACTTTATAGATACAAATTATGGCTTAGTATTAAACTCACTAAATATTTTGCAATTTAGTAGAAGCTTAACGGAGCAAACGTCTTATGCGATTAAATCAAGTTCTTGAGAAAAATTAATTGAAAAATGGAATTTTGGATAATGCCGCGGGCAGCACCCAAAAGCCGGTTTGACGCATTAAGATATAATCTGGACAGCGCACTGGGTACGTTACTAAGAGCTTAAGATTAACAAGCGAACAGTCTACCATCAGCCCGGTCCTTAACTGTGCTCTACTAAATTCAAGAATATGCATAAGAAACAAGAAAATCAAATAATACTTAAACGTCTTTCAATTTATTCAAGCACCATGAAAATGACAACATGAATATTATGATTATTGTATAAGGAAATATACATTTACGCGTATATAATTATGAAGATGTTTTATTTTTGGGCATTCCAACAATATGGGATCGGGAACTTTTTAATCTATTTACACAATTATGGATGTGCATATATATACATATTATTTATATACACATACAGAGGTGTGTAAATTAGAGCTGAGCACATAAGCAAAACTATCGATATACTGTTTTGTCTCTTTGAGTAACCGATTATTTGAATTTGAGTACTCATGATTTTTGTATATGCACACTTTTAATTTTAATGTAATATGTAAATATAATTATTATTGGTCATAATTAGTCTGCATATGTATATACTAAACAAGGACTTGATTGCATGTGGAATTTGCGTTTGTAGCATATCACTTTGTTTTCGCTCTGTTATCAATGTGTTAGAGACAACGATTTTGGACCATTTTACAGATGTTTATTATTATTTCTTATTTGCCGCTTTTTGTCAGTACTATAAGATATTTAAAAGAAACTACAGCATATAACAGTAAATATCAATGTAAATTGTTTAGCGTTAGAGAATCTACAAAACCGCTTTGAAAATATAAAAAAAAGCAACTAAATATATGCCCGCTGTTAATAACATGTGAACAACATGTTAAGTTAGTTAACAGACAACAGCAACGACATCCAAAAATTCTTTTTCTGACGCGTTTTTTTTTCTCGCCAGTCTTAAATTTACATTACATCGAAGATGAATGAGCGGAGTGAATACTCCATACAAACAATATGCCGCATCTGCTTAAATCATTTGCGAAACGATGCTGCCTACGATTTGTTTTTGGTCCCTGGTCTGGCCAAGAAACTATGTGTGTGCACTTCACTCGCAGTGGAACAGCAGGATGGTTTCCCAATGAATCTGTGCACCAATTGCTACACCCGGCTTAACGACTTGCACGACTTTCAGAAGCTATGCGTTGACTCGGTTCAAAGATTTCAAGAAATGGTCGCCAACAATTTCTTCACAGCAACAGCGGCACAAGTTAATCAAATCAACAACTTTGATGTGCTAAATGTTGCAACACAGGAAGGAGATTTGGTTGGCGAGGAAGAGGATCGCATTAACTATGATCCGTTGCTGAATCACAAGATGGAGATTATAGAGAACGAAGAGGATGTCTTCAAAATGCTCGAGCACGTTGACAAGGAGGCAGAGGAAGTTGAGAAAGAAGTTAAACAAGATGTAGAAGACAAGTCTGGTGTCCTCCAAATGTTTGGCGATGAGTCCTCAATGGCAAGCAGCAATGTTAACGACAATGACAATGACATAGACTTTGAACCAAACAGCACGGATGGCGACGACGATATGCCGCTGGCCCAACGACTGCGTGGTATTCCAAGGAATTTCAGCAAATCTAGTACAACAAGGGCTTCCGACAGTGTAGAACTGGAAGATGACTATAGCTCAGCATCGGATGACAATGGGTCCAAATCAAGAGCAAAGCGCAAACGAATACCAGCAGCTGAACGGCATTTGCATCGCATCATCGACTGTCACATCTGCCATCAGAAGTTCAAGAAGGCAATACGGTACGAGGAGCACATGAAGCATCACAATGATTTGCTGCCGTTCCAGTGCAAAGTTGAGTCCTGCAGGAAGGGCTTCACAACGGCCGGCGGACTGCGGCTGCACGTGGATCATGCTCATACAGAACTGTCCGAGGTGCATGCCTGCAGTGTCGAGGGATGTGGCAAGACATTTCCTCGCATTCGTCTGCTTACTTTCCATATGAAGAAGGTGCACAACATCTCAAAGGCAGCAGCGCCACCCAGAGACTATCCCTGCACGGAGTGTGAAAAGGTGTTCCGCTGTCCCATGGCCCTGAAGAAACATATGTATAAGCACGACGGCAAGGAGCTGCCATTCCCCTGTAATATATGCGGCAAACGTTTTGTGATCAACAGCGCGCTCAAGGATCATCTGATGCGGCACGCTGGCATCAAGAACTACGTGTGTCCCTACTGTGGTGTTGGAAAGACCACACGACAGGAGTGGAACACACACATTCTAACGCACACCCAGGAGAAGAAGTTTAAGTGCCATATATGCGAGCATGCATCGCATAACAAGCAAAGTCTGGCCAACCACATTAAGATCGTGCACGAGAAGATTAAGAACTATGCCTGTCAGTATTGCGGGAAAACTTTTGGCAAGTCGCATGCCTGCAAAATCCACGAGATGACGCACACCGGCGAGAAGCGGTGCGAGTGCAAAGTCTGCGGCAAGAAATTCCTTTACCCAAAGAGCCTCACAAAGCATTTGAAGACGCATGAGAAGCGTGTGCTACGCGCTATCGAAACGTATCGCCAACGGCAGGTCGAGCTAGGTGAAGTGCCCACGAATAGCGGCGAGCCAGCGGATATTGCAGCTGCAGCCGTTGCTGCTGTTGAAACCCCCGCGACTACGGATGGAGTTGATGTGATAATTTCCCAAAATGCAGCCGATGAACTGCTTAAAGTGTGCGCCGAATCGGTGGCCACGATACCCAGAGATCCGAGGCGAGTGCAGCGTGTGGATATAGCGCAGCTAGCTGGCACGGCAGTCAATCCCATACCATCTGTGTCAGTGCCCTCCTGGTCGCCCCAAGTCAACTTTACCAAGAAGGAAGGCAAACACATTTGTCCCGGCTGCGGGCAGGGCTTCAACAACATTGGCAACATGAAGCGCCACTACAAGATCATACACGAGAAGGTCAAGGATTTCGCCTGTCGTTTCTGTCCAAAGCGCTTCGCGAAGGCGCAGACTTTGCGTCATCACGAGTGGATACACACGGGCGAGAAGCCGTTCGAGTGCAAAACATGTGGCACACATTTCCGGCAGGAGACGGCGCTGAAGCGACATCAAAGGACGCACGAAAATCGCCCACCAGTCATATCATCCAAGTTCTATGCCGCACGCGAGGAGCTGGAGGAACAGGAGCGCACAAAGCGCGAGGCTCGACGCAAGGCGGAAGCGAAACGTAAAGAAATCGCTGAGGCCGCTAAAGAGCAACTATCGTCGCTGCACAAGATTGAGGCCACCGACAAGAATCTGCACTCGTATGACGAGTACCAGGAGGCGGCCGCAGAACGAGCAGCGGCTTCGGCTGAGTTGCAGGCACAACAGTTTGAGGAGAACGAAGTGAAGCGACGAGCGGACGTGGAACGTCTCAAAATACAAGAAGCCGCCTACGAGCAGCTGCAGAAGCTACAGAAACAGCAGGAAATCGAGAAGGCGCAAAGCTCCTACGATGGTTACTATGCGCAAAAGGCCAGCGCCGATGGCACCAACCTGGACGATCTAAAGATAGACCACGTGTGAAAACAATCTTTTTGATAAGATTTTAAAAATTTTATCAAGCTGAGGGGTGTGAGAAATGTCATACATGTAGAACTGCAAATATATATACATATATGTTAAGCTGAATCGTTTTCAAAAAGCAATACTTTATAATCCTTATAAGTAGATAAACTTAGACTTAAGCAGGTTTACATTATAAAAGTTCACCTTACGAACATATAGTAAATATATATATATATATATATATTATATATATATTTGAGTATAATTCTATTTTTAATCATTTTCCTTAAGTATGAATAGATTCTTTAGGCTATCCAGTGTCATGTTGTCCAGGTCCCAGTGTGTTGATAATGTGGATTTATCGTCGGCCGATTTAATGAGCTTCATGATATTTTCTTCGATAGTGCCATTTACAATGAAGCGATGTACCGTCGTCGGTCTATTGCCATAAAGAAAATAATTAGAAATATGTTTTACAGGATTGCATATATTAATTATATCCACTGACTTTGTCTGACCGAAACGATGCACACGTCCAATAGCCTGCAGCTCTTCGCCTGGCGTCAGTATTGGTTCTACGAGAAACACATGGGTGGCCTCAATTAGATTGAGACCCTTGGAGCCTCTAGCTAAGGGCATCAACAAACAAGTCACATTCCGCTCAGCATCCTGTCGGCAAAGACAGTTATAAATTAAGCAGCAGATTTGGTTAGCTTATCCCAAACAAAATACAAACCTTAAACTCATCTATATCGCGATTTGTGAATTTGCTGCGATACTCGACTGCATTTTGGCTTAAAGCGCTGGCAATATGATTCAATATTGTTGGCCACTGTGAGAAGATCAGAACTTTTTCTGGGTTCTTGTCAGAGCCTTCGGATTTGATCTTTAGGACTAGCTCAACAATGTACGCAATCTTCGTAGAGAAATCACCGACGACCTCGGACCTGTTGACACCCTTGCGTATGGAATAGTAGAGCCTGATAGGAAAATTTCAATTAGAATGAGTTTATATAATTTTGAAGTTTAGTAACTCACTGCGGCGAATCTTGTCGACACAATGGACATTTTTTAATGCTATCACGGCCCATTTGTTTCTTCATGCTGTCCAGACAATGTTGACAGAGAAAGTGACCACAGGACAACATCACATACTATATAGAGGAGATTGATTTAGATCTGCTTTGGAATATTTGGAAAGATCAAACATTACGCGCTTATCATCCTGAGTTTGGCAAATGGGACATGGCTTATCGCCCGCATCTTCCTTTAAATGCTTCAGGTACTTCAGACGTCCGGACAAGCGCGTAAAATTCAACTGTGATTCTTGAATATTGTTTAGGTTGAATTCCGTTTGCTCGTCCAACTGGTATGGCAATATGCGAAAATTGGATTGCTCTTCCGGATCATTGGTGAGCAAAATACGCATTTTGCACATGTCCAGCTCATCGAACGCTTTGATCACATACTCCATTTCAATCCAGTATTTAATCTGCAACTTCACCAGACTCTGCATGGCATCCAGCAGCTCCAATTTACTTTTACACTCGGATTTGAACTCGCTAAACTCGTTTCGGGAGCGCAAAAAGGCAAAGACGACTGCAAATATATATGTACATCATTATATTAGGCTGTTTTCAGGCTGACTTTGAATGTGCTACCTTTTATAATAATTATTTCGATGCTTGGATTCTCAGTGCCATCCGTTACAGTGCCCTCCTTGCCCAGCTCCTTGGCAAACAGCAGACACTCAAACTGATTGACAATGTCCCGAATCTTACATAAACGACAAAGTTGTTGTTTCTTTGGCTTTTCTGCTCTGATAGGCTTGTCAGCCACTTTGTCGTCCTGTTAGGGAAGCGTTAAGTTATTATAAATTCTATATTTTATATTTAAAAGCCACTCACCAAGATGTCAGCCAAGTGGCAATCGGAAACATCTCTAATAAAGTTGAGAGTTTCCTGACTTAAGGCAGCGCCCTGCTCCACAGCTCCACACGCTTGCACCAAAATGTTCTTTAGAAACTCAAATTCGGCGCCAAGTTTTTTGTGCAGCTTCATCAAGTTGCTGTGCCAGTTGTGTATTATATAGAGCACGCCCGTCATGGAGTTCACATCCTGCAACTTATCCTTAGAACAGTTCTGTCTAAAGAACTCATCTGCCATCTTATTCCAAAGCGCATTGTGTAGCGATTCACTGGAATTGATCAGCGTGGCGAATAGCTCTAAGGTGTTAGCGTTGTATTGCTGCTCCAGCTTATTTAGCTCCTCTAGCTTCGTTTCATAGGCATCTCGTGCTGCCTGCAACACCGCTGACTTCTCCTCCAAAAATTTGCACTCCAGTGCATTCAACTTTAAGCGATATGCTGACAGTTCCTGCTCCATCAATTGCTCTGTATCCGGAGCCAACAGCGAAGCCTCCAGCAGGTTATGCAATGCATGTATTTGCAGCAAGCTATCCACGCTGTAAAGATAAAACTATGAACTACCATCTTTATCTAAACAGTTTTCCGCCACTTACGATATGTTCTCCTCATTGTAATCCTTAGCCAGCTTTAGCACCAGTTTATAGTTATGGATCGCCTGGCCATAATGCTTGCGTATGAAATGAATGGCTGCAATGCCATTGTAGGACGAGGCCCAAGTGCGTAGCTCGCGCTTGCATTGCATTTCATTATTTGACTTCAGATGCATCAGGAGATCCTGTGGGTTTAAATAGTTGGTCGTGGTCACATTTTTGTTGAGCACAACTGGAATGGAGCAAGTTTTGCGAATGCGCAGGAAAGGATGTAGTATGATCTTCAGCAGCTTTGGTGATATGGAAGCCAGGCAGGAGCTGTTGTTGTTAGGATTCTGTTTGGTGTGCTTGGCCACGGCTGCCAGAAAGAGTTCAGTGCATTTGGCATGTTCCTCGCGATAGTACAAGGACTCCACGTTGCTCAACTCTAGGCGATGAACGAGCTCCGTTTGCGGTGGTATGCCCAGCTCGTGTTCCACTTTTGATTTGGATGTGCGCCACATGCTTTGCTGCAGCAGCTCTAGCAGCGGCTCAGTCTTGTGGTTAAGCAGAAAGGAGTTGGAAACCGTTTGCCACGCATCCGAGGGCTGGCAAGCATCGTTAAAGCCAATGAACTTTAGAAGCGGTGCCAGATCATCGATGCTGCGCTGTATTGGTGTGCCAGTGACTGCCCAGCGATTGACGGCAGGCAGCTCACGCACCATTTCTGCCACCTGGGATGTGCTGCTCTCGACCATTTGGGCCTCGTCCAGGCAGACGCGCCACCAGTTAACCATCAACAGCGGCGAACTGGGTCGCATGTAGCGCTGCTCAAAGCGCATCTCACGATCCGTGGCATTGCGCGGTGTATGATGAATCTCGTGCGTTAAGATGGAATAGTCAGTCAGTACGATGTCATACTGTGCCAATTGCATTGGGCTAATCCATAGACCAGAGTGCAAGCCCGGATAGAGCAGCACTTTCAGTGTGGAGCTTATATGCTTGCCGATTTCATTGAACCATTGCGTCTTGATGGCATTCGGTGACACAATAATAGTAGCTCCCGACTCCACCAATTTCGAGCAGTTCGTTGTGGATTCTGTCCAGCAATTGGGACACATGTAAACATCGCTGGCATCCAGTATGCACGTCTGATGTTGCCACAGCCGACAGCGGCTGCACTGTACTTTCTCTTTACCGTGCTGTGCGTGCAGGCAAATGCAATGGGTTTTGTGCTTCGTGCGCCGAAGCTTGAGCGGCACATTATCCTCCAGATTGTCTAGAAAGTTGCGCCAGTAGCTGTTGCTGATATTTGCTCTGGGATGCAGCAGCAGTGTAGCCAGCAGCTCAACTGTTTTGCCCAGACCCATCTCATCGGCCAGAATGCCACCTGGCGGCAAGCAGATCCTGGGCATTGCATCCTGGTGCGCATAGAATTGTAGGCAGTATTTGTGCTTGAATACTTGATGGTGGCTGTTCACGGTCTGCAGTGCAATATAGTTGGCAGGAAATTGATTTGTCTCTTGTTCACGTGTCAGCATCCAACTGACAGTCCGTTCCTGATACTTTCTCAGGTGAGATTTGAAATAACTCGGCAAACACAAAGGCAATGTCTCTGCATTGTGTTGCTCCTGATGCTTACAGTGTAAAGCATTGTAAAGCTGCGTTGTTACATAGCTCTTCAGTTCACGTTGGCGCTGATGGTGCTCTCTCGCCACCTCGAACTCTAACGTGGGCGTGTAATTGCTGAAAATAATTGGCAAAATCTCAGCTGCCAGTTCCATGTCGAGTTGATTTGCCGAATACGCAGAGGCGGATTCTCTCTGAAGGAATACAAGTGTCCAACAGCCATTTTCAGCTTGTAATGCTCTGAAGTAAAGCTTTTTAGTGCGCAGTTTTTCATCTATTCATTGTGAAATTATTGTTTTATATGCATCTAAATTAACGCAATTTACTTACAGTTTGTTATAATCGTAATTAGAGCACTCGCGTATTCAGCTAGGAATGTTTTTATATACCACTGTCCTTTGCCAAAAGGAAACAGCAAGTTCGTATCTATATTTTCCGTGATGTCTAAATATTCATCTGCTAATTCACATATTAAAACAGATGGCTCTGCCATTTAAATTAATTTCTTTATTCCGTTTCGGCTGCTATAAACCGGGTACAAGAATTACCTTCTATTTATCGATAGGTCGATATTTCAATAATGACTATGCCAGTAAACCGATAACAGCGTGGTCATATTTTGCCATTAAGGGTACTCCATTTAAACAGCTAACATTAATAATAGACGAAATCTCAAACCTATTTTGCACGTAAATAAATTATTGAAAATAAGTTTTTAATTAGATATATTACAATATTCATATATATGTTATTTGTATAGGTATTTGAAGGCGTTGATTGAATCAAGTGAATGTTTTAATATGGTGCTTTTTAATTGCTTATATTTTTCGTATGCGGTCACATTGGCAAAAATAAAAATAAATAACAAGCGCGTGCCTGAAAAAAATTGCAATTTTTTTTGTAAACAAAAAGTTTTTGCCCACAAAACATAGATGAATGCTGTAATTGCGCTATGCCATTTTTGCGAAGCGCATGGTCCCTGCGCCATCTTCTGTACGCAAACATTACGTGACACCAAAATAGAAGACCTTTTCAATGTGGAGCAACAGCCACAGCAGCCGCAGGGCCAAAAGACTTGCTCCGCTTGCAATTATACATTGGGACGCAACAACAATGCCATCTACAGCAAGGATACGGAGAGTGGCGCCACATTTGTGAGCACCAAAGTCGCTGCCCTGCCCGAGGTGGCCAACCTGGTCAAGCAGGCAGCCGTGCGCAGCCTCAGCTGTGAGATAAACACCAATCGAGATGGCGATGGCGGTTTCGTTTTCTTTGGCGACTCTTCTCGTGGTCACATACTCAGTCACACATTTCGCGTCTTCGATTTACAGTCGCGTGGCTATTATCAGCTCTTCTCGATTATAGTTCTCATGAAGGATAAGTATTTTCTGCTAAACACAAAGCCCTTTCTGGCCGAGCATTTGAAGAAGGTGTCGACGGAATTGCAGACGGCAGCGCAGCGTACCAAGGTGGCTGAGGAGCTGAATTGTTCTGTTCGACAACGTCGTTTGTCGGGCGCACAGTGTCTATCGCCAACACCACGGTCTCTGATCGAGTTGACTGGCGAGGAGCATCTGTTCGCCCAATTGCATTCACATTTTGCCTGGATACTGCTAGCCGGATCGCGATTCCTTACCGAGCACGTCACCTTTGGCAATCTGCCGTGGTTGCCGCCGCAGAGCAGCGGCCGACCGCCTGCCCAGCGACTCACATACAACAGCTCCACGCTGCCCATGATACAAATGTATGAGGAAAGCATCGATAATCCCGAACAGGATGAATTCTTCTCGCTGCGACATATCAAGATGGTGGTGCGCAAGGAGGACTTTCCCACCGTTTGCTATTGCGCCCTTACCGGTGTTAAGATCATTGTTCGCGGCGCACCGGATCGCACCTTCCAGTTCATGGTGTGCCTGAAGAAACTGCTGCCGGAGCCAATGCACAATCTAATGCGCATTGATGCACAGCACCAGCACTCGATCAGCTCGGAGTACAAGATAATATCGGTGTCCAATGAGATTGCTGTGCCAATTGCCAGCAGTTGCGTGCTCCGCATTGATTTCCTGGACAAGCATGTCAATGGCAACGACATCGTCTCCGTCAAGTGGCCCGGCGAGCTGCCACGCAAGTGTAAGTCGAACTAATTGAGTTAATTACGGCGATCTATAGCATCAGGTTGTTTCTCCTATTTTAGATCCAGACCTCATGGTCAAGCTGTTGCGAGCCGTCCAGGCAGTCGAGGAGAAGACCTTTACCGAGCTGGTGCTCAACAAACAGACAAAGGTGCTCATCGAGGAGTGGAAGAAGTGGGTGTGAAAGCAATGTCCAAAAGAAACTTGAATTCTTCAAACTCTTTCTTATACTTGCAGCAAGGTGATTTGCTTGAATCACGCCAAGTCCGGGAGCGTGCAGGCCAAGCTGAAGAAGGTGCTCGGCGTACAGCCGCAGGATCAGCCAATTCTCAATTATTGGAGCACACACTTGCACTAGACTAGCTTTAGATTAATTGTTATAGAAATATTTTTTCACTTTTTGGGAATAAAAGTTCTTTATTGCCCCACACAGAGCGCAACGTTATGTTCCTCGACTGACAAATCAATATCTTAACCAAAAAGCGATGTCCAACGTTTTCCAACTGGCCACTGGTTTACTTCTTGTAGCCACAGCTTGAGCGACGACCACGAGCACGCTCGAACTTGCGTCCCTTGGATCGGACATAGGGGCGAGTGTGCGAGTGGGGCACACCAGGAGCCTTGCCGAAGTGCTTGCAGGCAGTGCGAGCGGTGCGTTTGCCCTGCAACAGTAGCGTGTTCTTGCCGGTAGGCGCACGCAGAGCCAACTGATCGAAGGTCAGAATCTCACCGCCAGCCTTCAGGATGCGTTCGCGAGCCGTCTGGGTAACATGGAGGGCGCACAGCGACAGCTTGGGCACTACCAATAGGCGGGCATCATCGGTAACGGTGCCAACAACCACAACAGTCGACTCTGGCTGATTAGCGGCCTTGAAGAAACGAGCAATGCGCTGCAGCGACATTGGTGGCCTATTGATTTTGCTCATAAACAAACGCTTCAGGATGATGCGGTTGAACTTCTTGTTTGTACGACGTTGCAGGAAACGGTACAGCTGGAAAGCGAACGGAGTTGATGTTAACGGCACTGTTTCATATTTAATTTCATTTTTTAATATTTACCTTGACGAGCAAGCGCAGGTAGACATCCTGAGATTTGGGTTCGGTTCTGCGAACCTTACGATCGTACTTGTGGTTGATATCAATACCCTGTAAGAAGATTGAAATATTATTACCAACTGTTCAATTAGCCTACGATAGGTCATGTTTTTCAAATAACAATCAATATTTTTCACAAACATTTAAGATGTTTACAAATTATATTTTCGAGCTTATAATTTCTTGCGTCGTACCATTTCGGCGACCGGAAAAAGAAAGAGACGAGCAGTGACAGTTAGCGATGGCTAAAATATCGACTTATCGAATATGTCTATAATAGTTACTCGATCTTAAAAAAAAAATGCAAATATTTGTGAAGACGATATATCTTATTTATTGCAAATAAGAATTATTCAGAAAAATTATGTAAAAGCATTAGGCATTTTAATAGTTTGAGCAGGTTTCACACAGCCTCAAAGGTAATTGAACAATTGTAATTGAAAATATCGTAGAAATGCTATCGATTACGTAAAACAGTTTTCATGACAGCTACTCAGGGCTGCACAAACAGTTGTTTCGGCAGTGGCAGCACTAAAATGGCAGTAAATTTACGTAAAGGTTTTTTACTTGTGCCTCAAAATGTAAGTAAATTTGACCTATAAAAACTAATTAAAACTTATTATGAATCAAATACCTGGCCATAGCTTGTGGCCAATCTGCAGAGAAGCTATGCCTCCTCGAAGCAGACAAAGGCCAAGACATTAGAAGCTGTTGGTAAATCCATTGCTGCGAAAGGGTAAATATTGTGCTTAAGCGATGATTAGGTATTAAATATTGCAATTGCTTACAGTTTCCTGCGTCCAAATAAACCATATGCACCTACTACGGATGCAGCGAATCGTATTCGTGCCGTCGCAGCCAATCTGCAGATGGCCAAAGGCGGAGACCAGCGACAATTATCTAACTTGGAAGAAAAGTTCAATTTTCTAGCGGCATGCTTTCAGGAACTGCAGCATGGCGTGCCCAATTCGCAGGTGCACGAGATGTCCACAGTGGCAGATGTTATCGCATTCTATGAGCAGGTGATAGACACCACTGTGCCGCTGGATGCACTGAAGCGCATCGATTTGCCAGAGAATCTGCACATACAATATGAATATTTGCGTTTCCACCCGGACACCGATACAAAGTTCAATGGAAAAACTGCTTTCCCCAAGAGCTCTACTTTGGTAACAGGCCTCAAATATCGAAACAAATATGAGGGACATGAGGCCAAGCGGTCATGGCCTTAGTTTAATGTGTTAATCCTATTTGCTGATCATAGTTAATAATAAAGTGTTACGCCCTATAAGTATTGAGAGACCTTCTCCACCAGATCTGAGTTGTAAAGGGTTTCCAATGCCGACATCACCCTCGAGTCCTTCAGCATTTCCATAAGACGATTATCTGCTCTGGCCATTTCGAATGTGGGATACATAATCTCACAGCTAATCTCGGTCACAGAGGGCTTGTTCATAACACTAAGAATCCTCTTTTGCAGCTCAATCTCTGGATCGGTTGCTTGTAGCTTGGCCAAGGCATTCGCTTCGCCCAACTCCAGCTTCAACTGTTGTTCGCGCTCCTCCTCCAAATATTTGATAATGCATTCATACTGTAAACCTGTCAACTGTTGGTTGTTCGCAAGCATGTCGATCAATTGCTGCATTGCATCCGGATGTCTCTTGTGGTTGGAGTGCATTGGGGCAGAGTTTAGTGCATCACGTTGTTTTTTCGAACGGAAGTCGGTGGCAATAAGTTGGATAGCATCATCCAATGGCATATTGCGATGCTCGGCAGGTACTCCATATAGTATGTTGACTGTAATGCTACTGAGAGCTTCGTGCTGCGGGGTCACCAGCACAGCGTAGAGGCAACCGCGTGCTGATATATTGCTAAGCACTTGGGTCAGCATAACATCCTCATTGGGGAAGAGCACATCTACTCGCATGCCCGCGTTTCTCAAGCGATCTTCTATGAACTCTGCGTATTTGCTGTAGTTAAGCAGCAGATCTCGGTTAGCGGATGAGCGCAACAGGATATTATACATACTCACGTATTCTCGCGATTCACCACAATTATTTCGCAATCGTTAATGGGCAAAACGGTAGCGGCGGCAGCGGCGGACATCATAATTCCGCCCTGAACGGCCATCGGAACACCGCTTTGATTCAGTGTGTTTGGATTCATTTTCTTGGCATTTGCATTGGCCGCCTTTGGTTTGATGCTCGCATTGCGCACAGTTAGTGCCTTTGACTTAAAAGTAGATTTATTCAATGCATTCGCACATTTGTTAGCAATTTCTTCGTTTTCGAACTGCACAAAACCAAAATTCTTTTGTACCAACGATCCCAAAACCTTTCCATATGGATGGCAGATGCTCTCCAGCTCTTCTCGTGTGCAAATGGGCAGATTTCCAATGAAAATTCGATTCCTTACCAAATTGGGATCTCGCGCAATGTTGTAGCCGACTGAGTTAGGATCGCGATGAGTAGTCATAGCCATGATAATTTAAATAACGTCTAAATCTATTTTTATTTAAATTGATAATGCAGCTGCAGAAATAATTTTTGTTGTGATGATAATTACCGGGTATCGATAGAAATGAATATAGAGCCGATTGAAAAACTATCGATAGAGCAATCAGTCGATATGAATTTAAGCGATAGGGCCGTTATATAAATTATGAAAATGTTTTAAATTTGAAACGAAGTTTATTGCAGTAGAAATGTAATATAGCAATGAAATATTTAGTTAAATCAAATGTTATAGTATTTAGGCGTGTATCAAAAATCCATGAGCGTCATGTGGCACATGTGCCTCATGTTCCAATTCAGGCTTCTTTTTTGGCACATAGGGATTATGCTCTGGATCTGCGTTCAAGCTGAATATTGATTAAGTATTGATGATAGATCAAATATTATAATATATAATATCCAGAAGACTTACTGATAAAGACTGATGGCCTCCTCGCATTTCACATTGTACCACCAGTCGCAGGCAAACTCCTTCTGATTGAATATGGTGCCGTTAGTGCAGAGGAACGAGGCACCCTGATGTCCCTCCCGACCATCGTGGCACACGTGATATGCCTGGCATCCGGTCTCCACATTCGCATACATGCCCGGAACAGCGGGCACATTGTGGCAACTGAATTGAGTGTGCGGCACTTCATGGTAAATCGGATAATCAACGCCTGCCACACCTGGTATTTTATTCAGATCCTGCTTATCTTCGTGGCGTTCATGATGCTCTGGTTGTGGTGGATTAAACAGGTGACCAAATTTCTGCAGCAACATAAGTAAACATATCAAATGTTGCAAATTGCGTAACCCAAAGACTTGTGCGGTAACCGGTTCCGCAGTCTCCAAGTCTTCGAGTCTTTGAGTCTCCAACTCCCCCCAAGTGGCAGCCCGCTCATTATTAGCAAACAATTAAACATGTGTGTTGCTGTTGTTATGAACATATGTGTATATGTGTTTTGTGTGTGTGTGTGTGTGAGTGTGTTTCATGTTGGTGTGTGCCTCAATTGCATGTTACAATTTTTGGGTCAAAAGTGAACGTCGACCACAACGTCGCGTGGTAAGACAACAAGCAACGCGTGCCAACTCAATGCGAGGCGGGAACTATGCTGTTCCCTGGTCTGATTTTGCAGACTAATTACACAGCTCATCATTATGCTTTATCGATAGCTGCTGACTGACTACCATTAATTATCGTCTCAGACTAACCTGCACTTCAATGGCCATCGCTAGGCCAGCTACAAGCATCAGCAGCAGCAGCGCTGCCAGCATCATCTGTTGCTTCAACATCTTTTTTTTTTGTTAGTTTGCTTTGAGGATCAGGTTTTGTTTATTTGCAGTTTTGGGATTGGTTCAACCGTCTGTGTTCAGTTTGAAAATCGCACTGAAGCTGAAGTGCAGTTTTTCCAAGCGGCATCCACTTGAGCGACGCCGTTGTCGTCGACGTCGTGCAAGCTTTCAAGGGTACCCCGTGAACGATGTCTAACGGTAAGCGTGGTTCGTGCCTCGTGCTTCGTAGCTCGCTGTTTCGTTGCTCGCTCGGCTGTTCAACTTTCGATTTTTGGAAGCTGCTTTTCTAAGCTTTTTTTTGTATTTTTTTTGTTTGTATTTTTGCTTTGCAATTGAACAAACAGATCGCACCGCCTAAATAGTACAGTAAAACTATAGGTATAACGATGATAAGCATAAGTATCTTATGCATATGTAAGTAGTTATTGCTTGTGCAGGAAAGCATAATGCAATATGGTTTATTTTGCAAGCAAACATTTTTTTACGCTTAACAAATTTTCGGCTCACTTAAATACAAGAAACCGTTATTAAATATGGTATGATTGAATGCAATAACACTAAATGGAAAGTACATTCAACTTGGCTAAGATAATTAAACTGCGTGTAAACTGTTCGTAATTGGCATAGTTATTATGAGCAGTTAATACTCTACTCTCAAAACTCGACCATAAGCGAAGTGTCAAATATTGTCACGAGTTCTCTATTGTTCTGTCTTAACTTATAGGGCTTATAATTTATGCGCTAATACAACTTTTGTCCTGCTGGATTCAAATCGAGCTTGTTAAGCAAATCATCAAATTCGCTAAAGAGCTGCAATCAAGAGTTTGAGTTAAAGCCATAAAGCTGCTGATCATTCATAATGGTGTCATAAAGGTTGAGCTTACGTGTGTCTTGCCATAGCTATCCACATAGGTCTTACTCCCACCGGCGGTTTTCTTGAACGCAGGCAGCGCTTGGCCATGCAACAGATTCACATTTTGATAGGACTGCGCCTTGGCTGATGAGCTGGATGCATGGCTCTTGCCCACGGTGGGCGCCAGTTCCAGAAAATTGGGCACTGCACAAGCCACATAAATGTTGAGTGCAACAAGGCGTAACAGAAAAAAAAAAAACAACAAAAAAAAACGATAATAACGGTAAAAATACAAAGTTACTTAGCTCACCTTTCTTGGGCTGGAATTTCACTTGATTGAGCAACGGATTATGCAGCTGCAGTTGACGGTAGCTGGGCAATGCATGCTTAGGCGGCACGAACACATACGGACGGCCCACAGCCTGTGGATACAGATAGGTGGTCTCCACGCTGGGCACCTGACGATACTGATAGCGACCTTCTCGCGGCGTATAACGGCCATCGGAGCTGAGCGCTATGTGATAAACGGTGCGCATGGGCTTGTTATAGTATTGATAAACCTATTCATTAAATACATTTATAATTAATTATGAAGTGTGCTGAAATCACATTTATATATAGAAGTATCTAATTAGTTAGATCGATTACCTGCGGATTGCGTTGCTCCGGCACAATACCATCTGGCACGGAGATGCCCTCCTTTTGCAAGCGGTTCAGAAACAAACGATCGGTCTCGAAGGCGGTGTCGGGTATCTTGCCACCCGCATGTGGCAGCACTTGCTCTCGGTAGATTTGACGTTTCTTTAATTGGTTTTTTTTTTTGATTATTTATGACTGTAGCTATATGTGCAAAGTTACGGTAGCCTACACACCTTGTGGTTGCGTTCTGCAGTTATTGACTCTTCGGCGAAGGCAGCTGCGCTCAGGCTCAGCAGCAGCAAAATGTGGCAAAAATGTGACGATAACATGTTGTTATTTATTTATTTATTTTTTAATTATTTTTTTTAAATTTAAATAATATTCTTATATATTAATTTAAAATATTCTTATATATTTTTTATTTATTGCGAACAATTTAAAAATAGTTCTTGTAGCTAAAGGTCAACTCTGAACTCTAGTTCTTGGCAAACAAGTGTCAGCAGCTCGGTACAGAAATCCACATTTCAAACATTTTTATGCAAATTGCAAATCACACACAGACACAGTTAAACACACTCACACTCACACACTCGTCTCGTGAGTCGTCTTAAGAATTTAGAAAAATTGACAATCTTGACGTGATGAAGATCTTTCGGATTGCGGGAGTTTGAGAGAATTGTGTTGTGGCCGCGTCGACGGTGCCAAACATAATGAATGCAAATGCACAAAGCGCGCTGATCTGTGGCGGGTGCCCACCACCACCAGGTGCCCTCTGCTGCTGCTGCTGCTGCTGCCGTTGCTGCTGCTGCTGCTGCTGCTACCTCAGCTGCCGACGACAATAGCAACAACAAACACAAGACTTGGTTAACTGCTGGCATCACGTGGTAGCTTGGCACGACAATCATCATCATGATGATGCTGTTGCTGCCATAATCTAAAGATTGCCCAAAATACACGATAGCAAAAGTGATCTAGTCGGGTGTGCTAGACGTTAAGGATATGCTATAGAGTAAGTGTAGAGGAAAGACAATTTCAGAAAGAATAACAAATAATTCTTGTTAAAGGTTAGATGTCATGGAATCATATGAGAGAGAGAGAGAGAGAGAGAGAGAGAGAGAGCGCGAGAGAAAAACCCATCAAGACATCAGTCGGAAATTTCTAATATTTCTGCTAAATCATGTCAGATAACTCCCCTTTTTGCATCACACTTCAAATTACAGGGTATTGCAGCTGCTGCATTTGCATTTGTGAGCGATCAACAGACATTTCCTATGGCTTTTACATTAAAGCCCAAACACAAAATTAGTTGCCATTTAATATTTTGCGCTTAATTTGTTAAAGCAAAAGTGGCAAACAACGATAGAAAAATATAAATAAAACCATAAAACAATATGCGTTTCGAGCAAAGTAATTAATTAATCTTGTTGTTAAACTGGGCAGTTTGGCGTTGATGATGAACCGAATCGTTAGGGTCGATTGGATGGGCTACTTGACTTGAAACTTTCAATATTTGGCTAGCAATATCTTTGTTATGCATAAAAATGATTGCCTTAGTATTTTATTTTTATTTTTGTGTTATATTTTTACATTTTTTTTTTCGGACAGAGCAATTTTTTTTTTTTTTTTTGGTGCTCGTCTTTTGAAAGTGAATGTTTGTTATTGTTTTTGTGAATTGAACAGTTGGATTTTTGTTGTTGATTGCGCTTCAGCTGAACAGTTTTCTATAATGTTTTTAAATTTATTGATTGTTTTTGTTATTATTATAAATATTTGTATAATTTGTGTAGCGCTCGCAGCGGGCACTCCAACCGGCTGCTGAAGGGTTCATCTTTGGGGGACCTTGAAGTCGTTGTGAAAGTGAAATGTGAATTGTGATCTTAGAAGTTCGAATCACGTTTTTGATCTGTATTCATAACTAGGTATTGCTATTGCCATATTCCCACGCAACTTGCATTTAAAATTCCAATTGCATATGACAGGCCATAGACAATCCATACCAAGCGAGCCAGCTGAAGTGAAAGCTAAGAATGGCTTACAAAGACACCGAAACTGAAGACTCAACATTTGAAATGCCAAACACAAAAGCAACAGCAGCAGCAGCAGCAGCAACAGCAGCAACAACAGCAGCAGCATAAGCAACTCATGTAGCTTACAAGATAATTATCGCCGTTACACAATGGCTGTAAATGGTTTTACATTACCAATTACAAGAGCGGAAACCTAAACCACAAATCGGAGCAGCTTCTGGCATGTGGCTTCTATTGCAGCTGACCTTGGCGCCATCAAATGAAATCAAGATGCAACAATCAACGTGCACAGCATCCCATTGACGATACGAAACGAGACGCTGATGACAATTACAGATTAATTATTTTAAATCGCCGTCGACCTTGGAATAGCTACAACTACAACTTCAACTTCAGCATCAACTCCAACTCTGTTAGCCCAGACTGAGCGTCGTTGTGGGCAGCTCTGAATTGGTAGCAAATCATCTTTGTGGCTGAGCTCTCGAGTCACGCGCTAATTGGTTAGCAACTGCGGGAGCGGGTTTCCTGGAGCGTTTTTCTTCTTTCTGCAATCTATTACAAATTGGAAATGCTTCGGTTTCAAGGATTTCCTCGACAACATTCCCACGTCTACCACCAAAAATAAAAAAAAATCAAAACAAAACCTTTCGAAACTGTCGCAAAATAACAAAAGTGACAAGCCAATAACACGAAATGCTCTCCAGGCGCAGCTCAATTGTTGTGAGTGTTACGAAGTATTAGAGTGGCGCGGCAATGGCCTCCAGAGCGCATCGCACAGCGCATTGACTCAAAGGTTACCTAAATTGGCCCACAATCAGGTTCAATTGCCTTTAAAGCCAATTGCCAATTGCCGATTGGCAATTGCTGCTTTGACCGTCTCGAATTCAATTTGCAATCAGACATGCTCTCGGACCTACAAATCTATCTGTGTGTGCAGGCGTGTGTGTATGTGTGTGTTTGTGTGTAGTTAATGCCAATTAACGCATGATTTGAAATTTTTAATAATTTCTTCAATTTTGTGTGTTTTGGGCCACGTGCTGCAGCAATGATCAATTAAGTAAGGTTGTCAAAAACAAGTAAGAGTGCTCTAGGCGGAAGCGCTCGGCTAGAAAATACCCTGAGCAGCATGGCGGACAAATGCTTATATGATTTTAAAGGGAATTGCAAGAGGTAGTCTAAATGCAGATTATTTTGTATTTTGGTATGCTTAAAGAGTATCTTTAAAATTAATTTTGGAGGTCTGGTTATGAAGTAGTATTGAAGGACTTACCGAAAATTATAATGGCTCTAGATCTTGTAAGTGCCGAGCTGGGTTACTTGGAACAGAGAGACATTTGATGATGGTCATATCGACTCGCCAGCTTTGTCTGCTCAAGAGTATATATACTTTATAGTTTCAGCCACGCCTTCTACTGCCTGTTAAATATATTCCAATAATATACCTTGCTTATGCAGATTCAAGGCGACGACAGTACAGTTTATCGCTTTCATTATACATTCTACCCAAAGTTAAACAAATTTTATTTGTATACTAATTAACTTCGTTTTATTTTGCTATTGTTGCTGTTGTTGTTGCTTGAATCTAAAACACTTTTCAAAAAATTAAACATATTTATCAATCTTCGCTCATTTGGTGGACAAGCTTTTCTATAGAGCTTTACATACATGGCATATAATACTATATACAATAGGTTCTATTCCGAACTCATCTAGCCAAACAATTGACAGATTTGGCGAACTAAGATAAAAGTTAACTTCTTGTTTCATAGTTAAATCAACTTCGTTGTTGTTGTTGCTGGGTTGTTTTTTTTTCAGTGCACACAAATGGCTTAAATGCAAAATTCGTTTAAATTTTGTTGTAATTTTTGTTTTTCTTTTTTTTTATGTATTTTAAATATTTAATAATTAAATATACTTTTGTTTTTAAAGCTATATGTTAAAAATACAAATGTTAAGCAACAAAAATGAAGTATGCATTAAGAATATCGTGTAATTGAATATTATTCTCTGATTTTCCTGGTTTTGTTTGGTTTTCGTTTGTTTTCTTTTCTAGCAATTTGTAACTATATAAGTTTGTATAAAAAAATATATAACTTGAGTAACTCAATGTATTTTTTTTTTGCTTGGATGGACTGCCTGAAAAGCTCTGCAAAATATATATACAAAAATACGTTTTTTTTTGAATGGCTTGCAGAGCTTCAAGGAGACCAAGAACCAAATTGTATTGCTTATAAACTAAACATGCTAAAATAAAAATGGTTGTAAATGTTGCAAAATTTTGGTTTTTTGTTTTTTGTTTTTTTTTTTTTCGTAATACTCTTTTAGAACAGAGAGGAAGCGAACAAAGTAGACGGACAGAAGAAAAGGAAGAAAGTGCTATGAAAATCTTTTTAGCTCGTTACGAATATACACTAAGATCAATAAAACTGTTCCTTGAGTTTTTAAGCTAGTTAACTTTATAGAATTGGTACTAAAATGTACTCAACAATTAATATACATTTATGTTTAAGCTACTTTTTCATCTTCTTTATATAATTGCATTTGCATGTGTACTAAAACGTGCTAAAACGGACAGTTTTGGTGCTGTGTGTGTGTGTGTGCTAAAAAGTTAGGCACTCGAATAGATAGTTTAACCTAGGTGTACTAATAGTTTAGCTGCGCTCTTTTTCATTCAAGAACAATTTACAAAGTGTGGACGCAGTTTCATTTTTTTGTTTTCTAATATTTTTTTTTCTTTTACATCTAACAAAAGTTAGATTTCTAGGAAATAAACAGAAGCTAATCCCGGCTGGCTCCTGCTACAAACTACACTAAAAAGTATATTTCTCATCAAATGTATACAAATAGTGTATATAATAAATATACATATGTATACATATATGAACATATATATGTACATATATACACATGAATATATCCCTCGGTATAGTACTGTTTGCATTACGATTCTTTAGTTGTTGTTGTCTTTTTGTTTTCTTTTTTTTTGTGTTATGCACAGGAGATTATTTCTATAGTTTCTCATTTGTCCAATTTATTGGGCTTCCGTGGATCCGCTGTAAACCTTCATGATGTCCTGAATGGCTGAGAGAGAGCCGAAGATAAGAGCGGCAACGCCGCACAACATGATGACAATATTCTTCCACAATATCCAGTTGCCAGGACCAAAACCGGATTCCCAGTGTACGACAAGCTCAATGATAACCTGAGATAAAAAGAGGATTCATGGGATTAGTTAGATTCACTTTAAGTACAGTCTGTTTAGGCAGCACTTACCGGGAAGATCAAGCCGAGTATGGAGAAGCAGAATGCGCCAATAAGACCCATAAATGGCGCTATTGTTGGCACTGAAATGGCCAGCACTACAGCAGCAGTTACCAAAACGGTGCTGCAAGCAAATATCAAAGGCTATGAGTACAAGAAACATATGGAATATATATTGTCTTAGCTTACCGCAGCACATAGTTGACGAATATTGGACGCTTCGTGCAGCGCTCCTTGATGCCATCCCAGACAATCTCCAGGCACACAAAGAACTGCAGTCCAAATGTGCAATAGACGGCTAGGGCAATCAATACCTTTACAGCCTGAGCGGGCCATTCCTCGATGGGCAGATTCAATGTGATGCTCTCGCCGGTTGCGCTGCCGTACCGCAGATAGCCAAGGAAACCAAGCAGCATGTAGATCAGTGTAACGCCTGACATGCCCTGGCTGAGCACACCGCAAATGCCAAGGAAGTTCTTTGGCGTTTTCATATTGTTTTCCAGCGGCATGACCACACCGATTGCCTCCATGGCAAAAATGGTTATGGAGAAGAAGGCGGGCAGCGTAGACAGGGTAACTAGGGAACGTTCCTCAATTGGTGGCAGATCCTGGACCAGATAGTAGAAAGTGATGCCCAAGCCGAGACCCATGAAAACATTGGCCACCATTGAAACGGGCGCCAGATACTTGAGATTGGGCACCCAGGCAATCAGGATCAATGGCACGAGCATTATGCAGATGATCACACGCGGCTCAATATCACGTCCCATCCAATGCACCAGCACTTGCTCAAAGTTCTTGGCCACTATGACCGTATAGACGGAACAAGTGCCGAAATAGGTAAGAAACAAGCCGAACAGTATGGAAAACTTCGCCACGGGCGCAAAGCCACGCAGACTCTTTGGACCCTTCTGGAATGCAGCCTCAGCGATTTCCGCAAATGTCATCTTGGTGCGACGTGTCTTATAGTACAGCTTGTGACCGCATTTGACCTGCAGATAAACTCTATTAATAATCAAGCTCTACTAAGATAGTTGTGAGCTGCTTTGATACTAACCAGCACGTAACTGCAGTGCGTGCAGATAAAGGCAGTAAAGATGGTGGCAAAGATGCCCATAACCAAGCCCGAGTACATAAACGCAAATGGCATGCCCAAAATGCCAGTTCCCAGTGAGGCCTTCAGCAAATGCGTCAAAGTTTCATTATCACTAAAACCCATAGAGAGAGAGAGAGAGAGAGAGAAAGTAAGAGTTAGAGAGAGTTGTGTGTATCCTTATGTGGCTGGGAACTTACGTAGTGGGATGCTCATTTTCGCGCATTGCAAACGGATCGAAATCATTGTTAGCCAAGGCCTGCTCGGCATCTGATTTGCGTGGCTGAATCTTGTATCTGTAAATGAACAAAGAGAACAATATTATTAGTAAAGTGCGAAGGTAGTTGGCTTTGGCTCTTATCAATGCCACCTCAGCTCCACATGGGTGGGTTCTAAGTCGCTCATTGTCATGCTCGTATCTGAACCGATCTGTACTCTGGTCACAACTAAAAGCCATAAGCGTGTGCACCATTTTCTTTATATATGTTGTATGTGGCAGTCGTAAGTGAAATTCTTTGGCTATGGAATTGCTGCATCTGCAATTATCGTCGACGCGTCTCACTCAATGTTTACAAGCTGTGCAAAACGCTAGAGAAACAACAAGAGCAGCAACAACAACAACAACTGCTAGCCGAATTTGGACTGTAAATGCGATCCAATTGGTCAGTTGGTTGCTGTTGTACACAGCCTGATTCGCAGCTGCCAGCGCATTGCATCAGCCACAATCAACAATCAACTATCAACCAGCACGCTGCAGTAGCATACAAAATACCAAAGGGAAATACCATTGCATACTTTTAGGCTGTGCAATAAAATGAATGCAAATTTGAAATATTTCAAATAAATACATATTTCGAATACTTTAAACTTATGAAGATAAATCTCTTTTAAATAAAAAACAAGTTAATACAATTATAGGTATCATATATAATTAAACCTTATCACTGACTTTATTGCAGATATTTAATATATTTTTAGCTCTATGGATTTTCTGCTTTGTCAACCTGAGCATATAATTATAATACACTTGAAAATATATCTAGTCATTTCCTTTAAAACCTCAAATCATTTCCTGTAAAAACCTGCTGTGGCATATGTCTGATAAGCACACAAGAAACCACACGTAAATAAATGTTTTTACTTTGGCTACGCATTAATCTACATATATTTGTGTACATATATGTATATATTTAATTTCTTATTGTTGTTTTTGTTAAAACATTTTGATTATAAATTCATTAAGTTGTTTATTATCATTTGAAGTGCAAGGTTTGCTCACTAAAATAATATGAAAAGGTTATCTGACTGATTATGTCTGATTTCTGTTTAAATTCTGCTCTTAGTATTTCCGAATTCCTAAAACTAATTCATGCTAATGCTAATGTTATTGTAAGTAGGAATATATATATATATATATATATATATATATATATATATATATATATATATATATATATATATATATATATATGTATATATATATATATATATATATATATATATATATATATATATATAAATTATCAGTTAGCTGAATCCTCAATTTTCCACTCGTGTTCATCAATATTTATATTACGTTTTTCAATTGTCATTAAAATATTTGCTCTGACAGACTGAAAAACAATATTTGCATTCGAAAAATATAATAAATTTCGCATTCAGTTGATTGCAAAAACAAAAACAAACACAAAAATATACAACGTCAAGAGTTTTGAAAAATATTTGTAATATTTATATTTGTAAATATTTGTTTGAACTTGGACCAAAGAGCAAAATACGTCAACGATAATCTTTTTCTATATAATTATTATTACACATGTATAGAATTATGTATTTTTCATTGGTAGAATTTAAACTGAGTGTTACAGCGTCTATGATTAGACTAACAAGTATATAGCTTGATCTAGGTCCAGTTAGCAACCGAAGCTGCTTAGATGCGCAACAATTGTTTGTAATTACAGGCAGCAGCTGGCTAGTTAATAACTGCGATCAACAACTATATGTATATATACTTCTGTAGTACGTACATAATATCGGACCATGACTGAGTTAATTTTTGTGACGCTTGGCAAATTGGCGAGCCGTGTGGCATTTGGCGGCATCATTGTATAGCAATTTGTCGGGCTTAACTTACATTTAATTGACTGGCACGCAAAGGCAATTGCTGGCTGACTTAGTTAATATATTAGATCACTTAGTGTGAGCTCTTCTCAAGAATAAAAAAAGAGCGAGACTTACTTGTTGGAGCCGTCGCCAGGCAGGAATTGTTCCATTTCCTGTGGCGCATGTTTCGCGCTGCCATCCTGCAATCAAACATCAATTTTAAGTTTAGCAATCAAATCGAAAATCGAAAATCGAAAAGTCTTCAACTACTCACTATAACGTTCACCATTTTGTTAGTGTGTTATTCCGCTGGTATTTTCGCTCAGTGTACAGTCTGCAAGTGGAGAAAGAGTTTAGAAATTATTAGTTACAGCCGGAATGCGTAGGAATTAATAGAATTTGCCTGATTGAATCAGCAGACGTTTGGTTTGATCAAATTTCAATCGGCCGGACAATGTCTTTAATTTGTTCACATTTTATGCGTTCAATTGCCTTTTAATTGATTCGTGGGCCGCCGCACATTTCATTTACGAGTAAAAGGCATTTGATTTAATTTATTGAAATTTATTCTACTCGTTTTTTATGTGCCCATTCAGCAAATGAAATGAGAGTCTATTGGGTTTGTCTAGGGTCTAAGGACGGTAAATTAGAAATATATATATACCCTAGTGTAGCCTCTGATAGGGTGTGGCAAATCATGGTTTACTATATCTTTAGCAACATAAGATGTATTATTTATAGCTCTATGCTTTACGAATTTTAGACCATAAAGACACTTGACAATGAATTGTCTTTAAGGCATGGCAAATCGAAGAAAAATCTGTACCTTCAGTTATTTTAGAGCTGAGAGTTAAATGAAATCCAAAAATATAAATACTTCAACATTTATTAAAAAAGTAAACGAGTATCAAGCAGTCAGTGGCGCTCGATTGCAACTGGTTCTGCGTTTCTGTTGCTGTTGAGATTTGCATTTAAATGTTTGTTTGGTTGCTCAATTGGTTCGACGCATGACAACTTATATTCACTTAATTTCTTTATATGTCACTTAAGTTCCATCTAATGAGTTCTATATTTAGATCCGCCTCGAGCGCTATCAATGAACTCTCGCGCTGTGCCCAATTCATGTCGTTTGTCGAAAATATGCTTTTGGCCCTGTCATTGTGTTGATGAGAGCCGAAATGCAAACTTGTTTACCCGCTGCGGATCTATTATTAATATATATGTATATATGGCTAAGTCTCTGACAGAAATTGAATTTTGTTTTTAGCCATTCCACATGTGTTACACTTCACACTCTCGAGTGGCGAAATTGTCACAGGTTTTTGGGGGGTGGGGCGGGCGGCACATTTGCCTGTCGCATGCGTCAATAAAAACAGCCTTGTACTTTGGCTTTGTGTCACAATTTGGCTTTCTAATTTAGCTGCTGCTGTTGGCAATAAACACTTTGTTGGCCTTGGCAAAAATTTAGCAGCTCAAACGAAGTGAGAATAGAAGCCACGCAGAGTTCTCTATTAGCTACAGCTAATAGAGTCTCTCATATTATATATAAGTGCGGCATAGCAGACATGTGTAATATATCAAATGGCTAGAGGAATGTGCTTTCTTGGCCAATTTATATGCATATTCATGTGGCCGCGTAGACACATTTCAATGTTCAGGTTTCGGTTGTTTATTGGTTTTATTTTTGATCATTTTGAATTCTGATTACTTCTGCACATTTCTTAGCAAGGTTGAACGACCTTTGGCACAAAAACTGACAGAAGCCAAAGTTGCGAACACGAGTCGCCACTTTTTGACATCAATTATACTGCACTCATATAGCTCAATTATTAATCAACAAAAGTCAAATCAGAAACTCAGTTAATAACACTTGAGTTCAATCTTAATTACTAGATTTATACTGCTTCTTGAGAGTTAAAAGTTTATACTTTTATGATCTAGTAACGATTGCCCACGTCACTAAATCTCGTATATATATATAATATATAAACACTGATAAATCACGAGTCAGATAAGATATTGCCGCAGCACTATCAGAACATATCGAAACCGGAACGTGCTGGCATGAATGAAATTTACTGTGTTGGCGGCAATATACACGTAGAGTGGTCTCTTCTAGCCGAAAGAACTTGTATATGTATATGTATATGTATATATACATATTTATCTATGATCTGATCACCATGTATGTAAGAACACACACGAAACAACCTTCACCTGGTGCGAGTCTATTAAAAATTGGCACAATTTAGTTAGTGCGAGTTCTTGTTCGATGTTCGGTTTTTGGGTTATATTTAGTAGCATTCACCGGTCGCCCCATATCTCATTTATTGTCTTTATTTTAGACCACGAAAACCGGCTAGAACTGGTTTCGCGTAACCTTTAGATAACGGATCGATTTATATCAGTGCCAAAAAGATATAAACAAAAAACCACCATAAAACTACATTGTGTTGCGTGCACAGATAAAAGCTTAGGCATGGCATGACATAGACAAAAGTGAAAACTAAATATAATACTACTTCAAGATATGTTCGATGTAGTAAATTGATGCCCTTTCTAAGTTCACTCCATGTTCTTATTGTCATTCCATTGGAATTTCTTAGGAATTGCCAAAAATAGAGACGATTTCATCATCTCAATTAAGTTTCTGGTCGTGTTTCTGTTTTGTATCTTTGGCATTGTGTGTGTGGGTTGGTTTCCTGCTCTAATTGAAGCTAGTTGTGTTTGAGGAAATGTCGTGTCGTCGAAGAACCAAAGATTACAATTGCTCTTAAGGGGACAAGTCACATTTTCAATATGTGCATGTCTGATGCAGGCTAGCCAATAATAAATTCGAAAAAAGCCATTGACAAGTCGAAAATAAAATAAGAAATTCGTTTTGCAACATGGCAAGCGAAACGACCTTGAAAATGAAATTTTGACAAAGACTAAACCAATTTCGCATACTGTGTTGAAAAATATTCAAACGAATACAAAATAAAATGGAATACGGCGTAGCTAAAGGTAGAAACGCATTAAGATCTACCTAAACTCAAGCACAGCTGTTGCGCACTGTAATTTAGGGCATTTTCAGCATATTCAGGTCTGAAGAGTTTTTAGAGATCGAGAGAGGGAGAGAGAGAGAGAGAGAATTACTCTACTGTTGCGCCAATGTGACGTCATTTTTAGCTGATAACTCTCTTGGCCATTCAGCACAGCATCTTGTTTTAAGAGAGCAAGCTCACTCTATGAACCATCTGCCAGGCGGCCAGGTGTTCCAATTTAAAAAAAAAAAAAAAACAAGTCAAATTTTTCTTTTCGGCATGCATATCTATCTAATGACCTTTGCTCTGTAAATATCAGCTAATTCATCGCTTTATTTACTGAATCGTTCTGATATCATTTAATTAGCGTGAACAACTTCTTGAAATTATTTCTATTTAAATTGGATAAGATAGTAGGCAGAAAACGGGAATCAACAAAGGGTTCTTTCATTGCTCATCAATCGTAAATCGTACAGGCATGTGTACATAAATATATACTGAAAAATAATTATGTTCATATTTAGCTTTTAGTTGATGTGGGAACGCGCAATGTTAAATAGAAATTTCATCAGCGACAAATCGCTATGCTCTTATGTTGCATTTGTGTAAGCAGAAATGTTATTTTTATGAATTCTAACCAACGTCAGCGCGACTTTTTCAATAACAATATTATGTTTCCAAATGTTTACAGTGAAAGTGGAACAGCAACGGCGTAGGTAAGCAGACAGATATAAAGGCAACTCTAATCGGATTTGGAATTTACGTACTTCTATCCGAAAATCAACAACAATATTTGATGTAGGCAATAGAATTTAATAGCTGCTGTTCAAATAATGCCATCATTTTCAGGTAGCAGTTAGTCTTGTAAAAACTGAATTATTATTATTATTATTGCGGGCACGTGATACGCTCTTGAAGTGCAATCGCACGCCTCCGTAATATATGTATATATATATATATGTATAGATATATTAAGATAGAATGCATGAGAGTGGGGCCCACAGCGATGTTAGGCAATTCGTGGGTAATTACCATTTTGTAGATAAGTGCAGTAGTCGCTGACAGAACTGTAAACAATTAGAGTGCTTCCAAGTGCGTTGCATAAGCAGATAAGATTCAAGCACTCAGTTTATCAATGCAGTTTGATTGTATACTAGATAGTTTAGAAATATTACGGCTAAAGCCTTATTTACAGGCATCAGTCGACACAAGGCTTAACTTCCGGATTGGTTATGTTACCATTGAGCTAGTGATAACGTTGCCAATGCCACCTGAGCTGTGTGTGGTCGTTACGGTAATTGGCTGCATCTAAAAATAAATCAATTTGTCTTGAGACCGTGCTTCTTTTTTCACTCTTTACCACCAAGAACTCGTGTCAAGTCAAGTCAAGCCAAGCCAAGTCAAGTGTAAGGGCGTGTGCGAACAATTTGCGCAAATTGACAGGCAAACAAGAAACCCTATCGCAAAGAGCAAACGTCAGTGTTGGACTGTAACAGAAAATGCTACAATAGTAACACAGTAAACAAGGCTTCGATAAATGCTCTGGAAAGCTGAATAATAATTGCAATAGATAAAATGGCTAAAATAGGTAGCTATAAACTAGATACTTGATCATTGAACTTGATCATCATTATGGAATGCTCAACATTTAGACAGTTCTACGATCAAAGACAGAGCTTTAAGTTAGAATTTCAAATACATAATATTATTTAATAATAATATATAATATAAATAAATATATAATATTTAAATATATAACATTTAATATTATATAATATTTAAATATATAATATTTAATATTAATTCAAGTAATCCTGGCCAGATATTTAAACCTAGATTTTGATGACTTATTAATCTTCCACTCAGACAGACTTAAGTTTGATTATGAATTTCTATACAATTTCATTAGCATTTTGAATGCCTAATGCAAGTTATTTTACTTCTCAAACAACAATTTCAATTAGCATAAAGATTTTTTTTCTGATGAATTGTGATGCATTTGCATTTCTGCCCCGATTACAGCCCACATAGCGCCGCTGACCCTGCATTATGTACATGCCCTTATATTTTTGCACGCTGACGTCACAGTTTCTATTGCGTGTTTTGCTTCATTCGCCTTTGCCACTGCTGTGGCAATTCTTTTTAATGTTAATTATCGCAGCACACAAAAATCAATAGCTCCACGCGACATTGAAAACTGTTTGTGCACTGCTGTAGTCTTACCAATGTCCGTTCATTTTGTAGTTTTCCGAAGGGAAATAGATAAGGGCGAGGTGTTTGCCGAGCACTGAAGGTCGCTATTCGACATTTTATGGTCGATTCTAATTCATTTGTTGTTTGTTCAATTTTACGAGCTTTCCATTGCAATGCAATATCCTGAAGCTACTCTGCACGTCAACTAGCATTAGTGTGCCAAGCTGTGGGCGTGTGATTGACATTGTTGTGGGTGTTTACCTGCAACTATAGCCAGACACTATGTACAGCTAAAGCACCGTTCGATTTCTCCCTTTAAATGCTCAATTACCTTTGAATTACGTACCTAGCTTTTGGTAAAAAACACGGCACATCAACAATTTTAATGAAGCTCATGCACACATCAACAATAGCAACAGCAACAACAACAGCTACAACATCTGAAAGAGAGCAACAGTAAAAAAAAACAAACCAATTTTCTGCAAAACTTAATGGTAAATTAGAAAGCGCGCTTTTTTTTTAAATTTTGTTTTTTTATAGTTACTTGATATAGATTTCATTCATTGAAAATAATTCGAATATGCGATGCAAATCGGAAGTGTGTGTTAAAGGTCAGCAAAAATGCCGCCACAACGTAATATCCAAGCGGAGAGACGAACTAAAGGGCGGCGAACAGGTGCAATGCTGGCAGCACTGCCGCTGCCGCTGCCGACGTCAGCTGCGCAGCGAGCGCTCGCTGCGTTTTGCTTACGTTGCAGGCGCGTGTCCACATTTTCGCTGAGTTGGTCTTTAAATGGTTTAAAAATACTATATAACAATATGCAACGGATTCTCGTGCGCAGCACAATATTGAAATATAATTGACGTTAATCTTTTGTTGTTCACACAGGTAACGTGAATATGTTGAATAATAATGCATTAACCAACAAATTGGTCATACAGATTTTTTTGTGTCTTTATTTTTGGGCCACATTTTGTATGTATGTCTCACTGGTGGGCATCTTTCATCAGTGCACGCTTGTGTACTTTTGACATTTGCTCATTAGTTTAGAAACGACTGTACATACTGAATTGGGCCATGCTAACCGACTTTCTTTGCCGCTGCATAACGTAACGCAAAGAGACGTAATGTAACGTATGCGTCTGATCGCCAGCCCATGTCTAACGCTTTACTTTATTGCCATGCATTCCGTCTTCTATTTCTAGACATCCAAATTTGTGCCATGTGCTTGACACTTTTTTTTTGCTTATGCTGTTCGTATGCACGACCAAAAAAAGTCTTGAGTGTAGCATACACACGTAGACATGTTTATACATGTGTGTGTGTGTGTGTGTGTGTATGTATGTGTGTATGTACATACTCTGCTGACTGTTGTCTGCCTTTGATTAGCACTTACACTCAGGACACAAATTGTTTTTTAATTTACACACTGATTAACGTGTTCTTTTTCGACTTCGTTCACAATTTCTTGTAACGCTGTGGTTGTTGAACAATAACTAATATTAGGTTGAACGATTCACACGTTCTTAAAAATGTTCAGCAGTGAACGTACCGCTTGCAAAGCATAGACCACGCGGCACTAAAGTCAAGCAGCAACTGAACTGCCAGAGCCAACAGTCGTTTTTATACGAACTGAGAGCAGTGAACGCGCCAAAATCGTAACAGCTGAATATTGCCGGCATGCTCAAAGCGCAGAAGCAACTGAGTGCAAAGAGTGCGCGTGAGTGCAAGTGCCCTCTCTCACTCATCGACGCTCTCTCAATCCCTCTTTCTGTCTCTCTCTCTCTTTCTGTCTGACGCTCTGAATTGTGTGTGAGTTGACAGTGCATTTGGCACAGCAAGAGACAAAGGATAAGCAATAGGAGAATGTGCTGAGACTACCTACCCTCTACCTACCCTACTAAAGGGCCGGGTCCGGGCAGCATTAGAGGAGAGTCATTTGAAAAGGGCAAGGGCCCCGGGCCCTTAGCTGACGAAATTCGTTCAGGTGTTTCATAAGCATTGCAAATGCTGTTAAAGTTTTTACTCCAAACGCCAATATGAAACTTTAAAATAGAAGAATGGCAACATGACACGCGACTGACATCCTATGTAGAAGCTGATAAAGATAAGAAATATATTGCATCAGCAAAATTGTGGTAATAGTAAGCATCTTTAAAATAATAATATAAGATTTAAAAATAATAATAATTATAAAAAAATTATTATTAAAATCACAAACTATTGAAGTACAGATCAATTCAGAACAATTCAAAACCATTGACTTGTCGTAGCTATCTAATAAAGTGCTTAGTCATGACGATTCATACATAATTTTCAGCTCCATCAGTCAGAAAACACGTCAATATTCTAGGGATTTCCATTCAATTGATAAACAAAACAAACAATTAGACCTGATGAAATTCGCATACGTTTAATTTACAATGACCAGCATTTATTGGCTAAGTAAGATATGTGACAAAACTGTTTGGCCAACTGGCTGCGGTCGGTGTGAACAAAAAAAAGCACAATACACGTGATAAAGTCGTGTGCCGTGCAGTGTAGCGAACTCTTCAGGTCTTCGATACGATAGATCATCTAGCGAAAAAAAAAACAGCTTTTTATTCATTTTAAGAGCATTTACCTTCATCACCTGCATCACGTATTAAACACCATTTAAATAGAATGTCTCGCATCCAGGCATTTCTCTATCGTTTAGAAAACATGCAATCCCGCATTCTGCATTTCTAAAACGCCAGAGCTGACGGGAAAATAGCCAAATCGGCAACACTGCTGCCAGCTCCAGAGCTCTTAACGTGCTACAAGATAGATCGCTAATTGGCATTAAACTCAGCTCAAGAAAAATTTGTTGATAGGTTTAGTTTAGCAAACAAGTTATCAAGGGAAGTTAAATTGTTACTAGATTTATATATATAAGTGTATATATATATATTATATATAATTATATAAGTTTAATGTTTCTGCACAAAGTTTTTTGATGTATTGAATTCATTGCACACATATTAATCTTTTAGTCAAACGCATTGCAGCTATCAGTACATTTAAATACCACTAAATTTTATAAAAAAAAACTAGATAAACAAATAAATGCATAAAATATTTAAATTCCTTCCTACTATTATCTAGTCAATGGAATTCAATAAAAAATTCGTATGATAGATGACAGAACAAAGCTGTTAAGTTAGTTAACTGTTGACAAGTCTAACGATTCATTATAATGCAAACTGTCTTAGCAAATTGTTTAATACAAAGTTCATTATGAAACACCTTTTGTTTTGGTTTATTAAAATGTAAAACTTTATTCCAAAAATCAGCAAATCTTTTTGTATACATTTGTTATATTTTACGTATAATAATATAGATATAATTTTAAAATGTTTATGCATACAAATTATATGAAACCACTTTACCATCCGTTTACAGCATTAAACGAAAGACTTGATTAAGAATACGAACAACAAAAGAAAAATATGCATATTATACAGTAGATTTCAAATCTGTGAGCATAAAAAATCATAATCCAAACTTGAGCTGGGACTTAAACAAAAAATATATATGTAAATTGCACAAGAAATTCTTACATAATGATATTAAGAATCTGTCTGGTACATGTGTCTATGTATGTTAGATAAGTGTTTTATAGCCGTGTGAAGCACGTTGACTGTGTCTGTAGTTTCTATATGTGTTTGCCAGTTTGGAACTGTCTTTCAGTTACTATTGAGTTTCTGTTTGATCTATTGTAAATGTTAGTTAGAATTGATGTTGATTGAGAGTAGTTTGCATTACATAAATATTATATAGTTCTGATGCTGTCTGTGTGTGTGGTTGTGTGTGTATATGTGAGGTAAAAACTTCTTGCCAATGGACGTAAATACTTAAATATACATACATATTTATGGCAGTACATTGGGGTCTTTCAAATTTGTCGCGTCGGTCGCTCCGCCTAACCAAAATTCTCAATCTTTCCCACACACGCGCTATGCATCCGATTTGCCTTGATTGTTAACCTATTTGAAGCCCCGCGCTCTATGGCTTCAAATAAATGAATCGTCAGTGCTCCTCTGGTGGAGTGCGAAACTCCGAGATCCAATCGGTGACGCGCAATCGAAAGATTTCCGTTTTGGTCAGTATCCAGTCGCGATACTGATGCGGTATATACTCAACTAGCTTATCGGCAATGTCCGGATTCTTGAACATAATCATATAAATGATCAGCACATTGATTATGAAGAGCAACAAAAATGTCATCAGCGATGAGAAAGCAACGCCCGATAGCGTTCTAAGCCAGCTGCTCCTGTTGCTGCTGTTTGTGGATTTCTTCTTTTGATTGTTCTTTTGATTGGTTGTGGATTTGATGGGGCCTGCATTGACTGGTTTGATTGTGAGTTCGTTTTCAGCTGCAGCTCCTGCTTTCTTGGACTTTGATTTCTTATTAGATTTGCTGGACTTTTTGGTTGTCTCGCTGCCATTGGCCTTTGTGCTCTGGTTGGACGTGGAGCTGGCATCGCCGCCGTCGGCCCCTGCCATTTGTGAAGTGGTCGCTTGGCGCATCTGGGCAGCTAAACGTTCACGTTCAATGAATTCGGACTTGTAGTTTACACAGACGTTCACCTGCAAAATGTGAGCAAATTGTACATAAAAGGCCACTCAATTGAAGTGCCACTTGGCTTACAGTATTCTTGGCCGCCTGTTGGCAGTCCTTCAACGTTGAACAGCAGCCCACAATTTTCTGCCAGGCGGGCGTCAAGGGATTGCCCTTCAAGTCCAAATAGCGCAGGCGACGCAAACGACCAAAACTTAAAGGTAAATGCTCCAAGCAATTGTCGTACAAGTCCAAGTGACGTAGCTGCTCCAGTTCACCAAAGTCTTCGGGCAGAATGCGAATCTGATTCTTGCTCAGATCCAGCTGGATTAGCCGAGTGAGCGTTGTAAAGTTGCGCTATGGATCAGTAAACATATGCTCATGAAATAATTCACTTATGTATATACATAAATATATTATTATTGTTTATTCAAACGTACACCGAGTGTGACCAGCCGATTGCTGGAGAGATCCAGGAAGATAACCCGCTTGAACGAAGCCTGTGAAGGTAAAATATGAACTAAATATGAGTTGAATTTTAAGCAGGAAGTTCAACAACCAACAAAAAGAAACCCCCGAAAACAACAGTAAAATACAATATTTGGCAACTTCCCCGTGCCACTCCGTCTCCGAGGGGTGGCAGCTACTGCGCTGCCAAATCACAAAAATCAACCCCCTGAAGCAATTTTGGCTGCACACACACGCACGCACTCAAACACACACACACACACACACATACATACATACATACATATTCCTTATGCGGCGCTCTCAAGTGTAAATGCAATGCAGTCAACGTCAGCGTTAATTGCAAACCAGCCGGCAGCCGGCAGTCAGGCTACAACAACAACAGTAACTGTTTGTGCGAGCGAGACAGGCAATAACTGGCTAGACTTATGGTAGACCAGGCAGCGCTTTGTTTGCACTTGTGCGCTGGCAAGCGCATCAGATGAAGGGTCAGATTCAGCTCAGTGCAGTGAATAATTAGCCATATAGTATGTACGTCGATATTATTGTAATTAATCGTGGCTCTGCATATTATTTACTCACAATTTCACGCACTGGTATTTCCGTCAGCTCGGACAGGCTTAGATCACAGTTTTCATCTGTGACTCGTTCCTTGACGTTCACTTTCACTTTATCGACACCTTTTGGCATATTGGCTAGCTGTGTGCTATTTAATTTGAATATTTAATTCCTAACAACTATGACACAATTTAGAATGCCAACTACGCCAAATGAAAACCAAAACACAGCTGCACTCGCCAAAAGCCGCTCACAGACTGCCGGCGCATGGTATGAAGCACACGACGGTAACGAGCTGCACAACTTGAAGTGACGTCACAAATGTGTGCAGTATAGCATAGACCGACAGCTTCTGTACATACACCATCTTATTTCGACCTGAAAACCTTGCCTAATGAAATAACTAAACACATGTTACATCCAGCCCAAAGGTTTGACTGTCTGGCAACGCCAAAACCAACCACGATTGCACATAAAACGCAGCTTTTTTTCTCTTAAGGTCTTTACATTTATTTTGTAAAAATTAAACTGACTGACAGTTTAGTCCTCCTCTTCTTCGGCAGCAGCACCACCACCACCCTGGTTCTTCTTCATGTTCTTCCTCTTAACACGTCCGGGACGTCCGCCACCGAAGGGCGACTTCAGGGAGAAGTCAATGTGCTTCTGCGAATCTAGACGCACAACGAACGATGGAATGTTGACCACCTGCTTGCGCACACTATAATTAACATAAATACAAGAGTCTATTAATACAGACAAGCAAGCGGGTTAACTTAGCTCAGGGGCTATAAAGTTGGCTCAAACTGTTCAGTGCAACTTACGCTATGCAGCTTTGCTTTACGGTCTGTGTGAACAACATGACCAAAAGACGTTGAGAGCCGGTGCAAGCGCTGCAAGCTTGTTCGACTCCCAAGTGGTCTTACTGAACAATAATTTCTTAGCATTTTAGATTTGTTGCTTGGCATTTACCGAATGTGACGCTGACGGATCAACACGCGTGCATGATGGATGGACTTGGCCAATCCAAGCTTGAACACCTGGGTCTGCAGACGACGCTCCAAGAAGTCCTCAATCTTCAAGCCGAGCACATAATCGAGCTTCATGCGCGACTCATCCAAGACACCAATGCGCACCAAACGACGCAGCAGAGCATTACCTAAACAAATTGTACAAATTCTTATATTAAATATTCTATTTCAAATTATTTGGTGTCTTAATTAGTTTTCAGTGCGTAAGGGTAAGCATCAAAGTATATTCAGACAAGAAGTGTCAGATATATATTTTATAATAGATTTCATCATGACATAGCCATAGTCAGCTGGACTGGCCAACTTACCTTGGAACAGACGCTTCTCGTCCTTCTCATCCAAAGTCAGCAGCTCGCGAGCAGCCTTACGGATCTTGGCCAGGGCGTATTTGACGCGCCACACTTCACGCTTGTTGCGCAGACCATATTCGCCAATGATCTTCAACTCCTGGTCCAGACGCGCCTTTTCATAGGGGCGACGGGGTGTCACATAGGTCTTCGAGAAGACCGAGGGTATGCGGCCGTTAACCATGATTCCAACAATTCAACCGATACTGTAGAAAATGAGGTTAAATTTTAATCACACTGTATAACGTGCATCCGTGTATATTTCCAAAAATGTACAGTAAATAACTATTGATTATTGATTGAGACAACATGTCTGCCCAATATTTCAATTATTAAAGCTATTTTATGCCATATTTTTGCAAATTTTTAGAAGACCACAATTTACACGTACGTACGGTTTGATGTTTCACGCTGAAAGAAAGAGCTAGTCGAATTTAGAGATGAGACTCGATGGCAGGCGCAGAGCTACGAGTGACTGCTGTTAATGTTAATGTTACAGTCTGTTACGTTAGAAGTGAAATTGTTGCCACATAAATAAAACAGTCTGGTAGCACTCTTATGTGGGAATGGCAAATGTCTATCGATAAATAAAAACGTTGAAAGGTTCAAAATATTGCAGATATATTTATTTTTCATTGATATTTTAAAAAAGATTATGTTTTATGCACAGTTTTATTAAAATTAAAAACAAATAATTAAATTTTATATAGATGAGCGAAGATAAATAAGCATTTCAGCTTTCCATTTCTTGAATGCGCTTACACGAATTTTCGCCAAGTAATTGCCCTTTGGCGCAGGAATTTCGGAAAACATATTAAAATTGTCTAAGGTTCCATTTAAGAATATATCATGCTGTTAAATAAAGAACTTTTAAATCGGTTAATTAAAAAAATGTTGTATAGAACAAACCTGATACGGACACGTGTGGTTTACATTCGATACTTTCAGCAGGGGTCCCGAGGCTAAACTTAAAAATTTCGATGCAAACGATTTACGCATGAACAAACAGAAATCAATCATCTCATTAAAAAGTAATAAGCGGTTGTTGCTTGCAATTCTATAGACACTTAGGTCAACCTTAAAAATATCACATCCAATATTCAAATATATATATATATATGTATTTAATTGTAAATGCACATACCACGAGCTACTTACAAAAATCTTATTCACGGGTTTCTTATAAAGCAATGCCACATAAATATCAACTGTAGTTTTGTTATTTTTGGTAAACATTTCACATCTCTCGAAGATACTGAACCCTGGATCCAAGGATTTACAGTCGGCTCTGGAAAAAACAAGGATCCTTGCTTGACAGCCCAGCAAATTCCAGCATAGGATAACCAATGGGAAAATCCGCCAAATCATCTTTTCCATTCACCAGATAAATTGCCACTGAATAAGGCAATCAAATTTTGACGTTGTTAAATCGTTTAATAATTGCAATTTTTCCTAGAACTAGAGAGAGAGAGAGAGAGAGAGAGAGAGAGTAGAGGCCAGACAAAAATAGTGAGATGGTAGAGAGAGACAGAAGTAGAGTGAAATAGAAAAGAGAGAGAGAGAGAGACAAAGCCAGAGAGGGAGAGAGATACAGGAAGAGAGTGAGTGTGCGAGAGAGAGTCTGAGGAAGATAGATCAAAGAGTGTTAGAGAGAGTTTAAATGAGAGAGAGAGAAAGAGGGAGAGAGAGAGAGAGAGATACAAACACAAACTCACACACATACACACAATCAGAACACTCAGCTTTAGCCAGCTACTTTACTGTTATCACTATCAGCCATCAACTAGTCAATCAAATAGGTGAAGCAAATCATTCTCAACCTTAATTACCTTAATTCCATGTAAAGTCAGTTTAGTTTAGTTAAGTGCTTATTATTATTGTTAATCAGTTCGTGTGACAAAAATCTTAAGTTCCGAACGCCAAACTTTGGACACAGCGAGTTTTATATAGATCATATATTCGCCATTTGGTAAGGGCAGCTCAATCATGGAGCCCCGCTCATAAATGAATCGATTGATGATGATATCGTGCTGTCGTCAACAACCAACAATGGGAACAATAATTAGTTAAAGTATTTGATTGAAGCAAACGGGAACTCACATCATAGGGACACGTGTGATTGAAGTTGGAGACAGAAGCGAAAGTCTTGTGGAAGGAGTGAAAGAATATGTAGGCCTTGGGATTGCGCATGTAGTAGCAGTAGTCGAGACTCTGATTGAGCAGGTAGGAGCGATAGCCATTGGACTTTTTGAACAGCTCCAGATTGATGTAAATATTGTCCACTGGCCGCTGATGTAGCACTGTGTGCATACTGAAGGCAGCGACGCCCCTGCGCCTCATGGTCAGCTCACACTGTTGGAACGTACAGAAGGCGGTGTCATAGCAGCGACAGGCCACATTGTTCAACTTGAAGTGACTGCATCGTACGGTCACACAAATGACGAATATCACAATAACTATATAACGCATATTGTGCTCGGCCAAAGCGTTTATGCTAACTGATCGCAAACAAATTGATCTTGTCTACGTTAGCCACAAATGTTATTAAAAAACATTTAAGCTAATGCTCAACATCATTTGAGTGTAATTAATGCTGCGTAGATAGGTGTCTATAGACTATATATATATATATGTTGGAGGCATTTTTATATATATGTATATCTGTCTGTTTATTGGCAGCTTAAACAGTCTATAACTCTTATGTGATTCATTTGAGTTGATTCTAATCGCACTGCAAATCAAATAAAAATTGTTTGGTTCACTAATTTCATTTTTAAATACAATACTAATCTGAAACTTTATTGTATATTTATATACTTATACATATGTATATGCGCAGTAAATAATAAAATCTGTAGTTTCTTTATTATTGCTGTTGCTGCAGTAATATTAGTGAGCGGCTGCGCGCTGTGTAGAGTTCATGTAAAAATATTATATGAGCGACTTTCTGCTTTAAATTACGCGCTTCGCATTGCTAGCTTAAGAGAGCGAGTGTGTGAGAGAGAGAGAGAGAGAGAGAGAGACAACAATAGCTGTTGCTAAACGTAGCCTTGGGCGTTGCTGAGTGAGAGCGTGATGGCTGCTTAGGCGCCTTATATAGGGCGCACGACTAGAAATGACAGTTGAAAAAGTGCAAGGCACATGTTGAAGATCAGATTTTTTTTTAATAAAATAACTATTTATTTTATTAATCAAGTTTTCTGCTACTTTTATTGGCAACTTAGTCTAGTTTTACATTTTATTTGTTTTAATTGCTGAGTTTGTGATATACATATGTAACAAAAATGTTTATTTTTTAATTATTAGCAAATATTGATATCAATTATTATTGTAGCATTTCATGCTTACATATTTCATCCAATTAGTTCTTTACTTCAATTATGTAAAGTGTTAAATGGATATTGGTGTCTCAGTTGCTGCTCTTTGTTTGCGCGCTGTACGCAAAGTTTTGCAATAAATAATTTGTCTCAAGTTTACATTTTGACTCAAAGCTAAAGTCAATTTTGCTGACCGCAAGCAAAGTTGTGAAGTGCTGCAAAATATTCAGCTTGTGTGTGTGTGTGTGTGTGTGTGTGTGTGTGTGTGTGTGTGTGTGGCAGACAGCTATTTGCCACATGTGGCGCAAACAACAACTGATGCATTGCAGCTCGATTAGTTTTATTGCCACCCTGCGGCAATTGTTTCGTTGCCTTATATCACTTAGTGGCAAGTGGCATGTGGCGTGTGGCAAGAGGCAAGTAGCACGTGGCAGCCTTTGCACTTGCGCTTGAAACGAGCAAAAACTTTTAATTAGACAAATTATAAGTTTAGCCGCTCGCGCTCGTTAAAGCTCGTCAGCCGACGTCGACGTCAAAAACTTAAATATTCATAATGTACCGAAAATTCATGATATTCATGATTTTCACAAGCTCCATGTTTACCTGTGGCAGCCTGTCGCTTGCCGCTTGCAACTGGCAAACTTTTGCCATTTGCGACAGCCGCCTGTCAGCTTTTTGGCCATAATTATTAATCCTGATGGGCCGGTCGTAAGTGCCATCAAAGTTGATTGGCTCTTAACTGATTCTCTTGGCCTTTGGCTGGCGTCTTGTTAATTGAGGCAGTTTAAAGTGGCCAAGGCTGCAAGCAGAGGCCAAAGGCAAAATCAAAATCCGTTTTTCTTCTTCTTCGTCTTCTTCTTGTACCGCATGTGGCAGCAAAAACTTGTCGCTGTCGTCGTCTTTTTTTCTCTTTTAGTTTTCACTTTGGGTCGCATGTGTGCAACGTATCGCATGCGTGATGTGCCATAAATTATGCTACCAAATAGTAGAGTCCCTTAATTTTTTGCTCTGCCTGCCTCAAGGACCTTCGGCATGCTGAAATAAATAACAGGCGCAAGCAAATGCCTGGCGACAGCTTTGGCGTCGCTTCAACCGGAAACGGAAATACAATTTTAGTAACTTTCGGGAGTGACCAAAGGCAACAAGAGGAAATTGCCAAAAATAACCCAAGGCAAGCAGGCAGGCAGGCAGCAGCAGCAACAACTTAAGAGTTGCTCAGCGTTGCGTGTTGCTCTTCAAGCTGACGTTTTGTATTTGTTTTTATTGCCGTGAAAAATGTAATAATGGATTTTCTGCCTCCATTGCCATGTGTGTGAGTGCGTGTGCGCGTGTGTGTGCGTGTGTGCGCGTGTGTGTGTGTGTGTGTTGGCCTAAGCGCTGCGTCCTAGCCTCGGCCCAACTTGATGAAGTTATGTACGTGTTCGTTTATGTGCTCTATTTGATGGTAGTTTATGCATGGGCCAGATCCTGGTTATAGTGCTTTTTAACTGCCTGCACAAAAGCCCAGCCAAAATGGCTCACAAAAATCTTGTTTACTTCCAGGAGCAGATTTAAATACGTCTGTCCTTCGACTGTGTTTACTAAGCAAAGCCGGTATAATAGATATTTACTAGTCGGCAGCGCATCTGCAGGTCTGCCAGCTGAATCAGTTTTGCTCCACTGTCTTCTGCTTTGTCCCTGGCCTTTTGTCAAGTTGTGCGCGTGTGAAAATGTGCCTAAGGTCATGGCCATCCAAGTGTGTGTATGTGTGTATGGCAAGACCTACAAGCAATTTCGTTTATTGAAAGGCGTCCTGAATGTGGCAAGTGGTATGCACTGGTCTGCTTGCCCAGCATTATGTCTGACCATTGCCATTTTATTTTGGTTGCGCTATCCGTCCGTCCGTCCGTCCGTCCGTCTGTCTCTTCGTCAGCCGTCCATATAAACCGGATACTGTGCCATATTGCTTTTGGCATAACATTCGATAAGTGCCTTGGGACTGCTTTTTATATACCCTACATGAGATTTAAGTGCCTGAAAGGGTGCAACAATGTGGGTCAACTGTTGTTAGCTGTAAGAGGATATAAACTTTATGGCAGGTATAAGCTATAAACAGCCGAAATGTCTTTATTGTTTATCAAATTTGTCTTTTGTTGGCAGAACTAGAAAGACTTAAGCACTTAAAGCTGACTTTACTAAATATTCTTACACTGCAGGGTAGCTGCTAGTCGCGCATGCTCAGCAATTTCAATCAAAACTTAATTTTTTGTATTATTTTTAGTTTTTTTCTAGTTGTTTTCTTTCTTTTTGTTTTTGTTATTGTCAAAAGTCACTAAACAATTTTCGCGCTCGATTTTTGGCATCAAGCAAATGCTTTCAAGCGCTTTACATATTCAGTTTTGTTTAAGGGCGGTTGGCGCGGCAGGGCGTGGCATGCGGGTATAGTGCACTCAGACATAAAATCGAATTCATTGCAGTTGAGTGAATAGTTGCAGGCAGCAGACCACGGGAGTGGGACTCTGCTGCAGCAAGGATATATGCAATTTTTGACTTGGCAAATATGTTTTTTGGACGCTTTTTTTCCCATCGATGATTGTTGTTTGTTGGCAGTTGTTGCTGTTGTTGGTTGTTTGCATGTGCCTGATGTTGATTGGATTAGAATGTTGCAGAGCAGCGCATAAATATTTATAAGTGTAAGCATGTCCGGCCAGCCTAAGCACACAGCTTCATGGGGCCGCTCTGATTGCTGGCCAAATAAATAAAGTTTTGTTTTTTCTGTGTGTGTGTGTGTGTGTGTGGGTGTGCCGCCTCCTATAGACTGTTAGCTATATTAATTTGTTTGCTAGTGGTGCTGCCACTCCAAAGCTCTATTGTTATGCTCTGTGGCACTTGAATATGCCTGCCTGCCGGCCTGTCCGTCCGTCCGTCCGCCTGCCTTCCACTCGTTCACGTGCAACATGCCGTGTCCTTTGGCCTTTGCCCCTCATTTATGTGGGTGTGTGTGTGTGTGAACACACACGGGTAGCCTGCTGCTGCTGCTGCGTAAACAATTATTCGGTTGTCAGGTCCAACTAACTACCACTACGACTGGACAGCGGGCATATTGTGTCTCTGACACAGGCAGAAACTAAAAAACATCTCCAATTCCATTATTATGCCAACTATGTGTATGTGTTTCAACACTTATCGATCTTAACTGAGCTATAAAATTAGCTATGGCGTAGGTGTGTAGGGTAACTCATAGTCAGGCGTGCTGCTCTTACATATCAACAAGCACTTAGAGACAGAGCGTGTGTGGGCGAGCGTGTGTGAGTGCTTAGAGCAGCATGTTAATTGAGTTAGTTTTTCTCGCTTCGCTTTAATGTATACGTGTTGATGATTTGCCAGGCTAAAGCATATGCCAAAAATATTTCTATTTGCACAATGAAATGTAATAAGCATAAAAACTAATTAAACATAACTATATTTAATATGAAAAACGAAATTAATAAGCAGCTGCAAATGCTCGAGGGTCGAGCGTGCTTCACATATATGTATATATAGATCGAGAGAGGCGAAAGAGACAGAGAGAGAGAGGGCCAGCGTGGCACTCGAGACGGGCAAATGTTGCCAATTTATATATATATATACATGACAGAGATGTGTTTGTATGTATGACAAGTATATGAAGTACTTGACACAAGCAAACAAACATGACAGACACTAGAAATGTATTGAAGCATTGCCATCGACGGAGGCATTGGTGTGTGGGTTTTATTGGGGAGGGCTTACTGTAGACCTCTAGTTGGCGTTTAGTTGACAGTTGTGGGGGCGAGTGGCAAGCGGCAAATGTTGTGCTGGAGCAGTCACAATAAAGTAAAAGCACATTAGAAATTGATGTGACTTGACGTACGACAGAATTGAATTGTTTTCCCGCTGCTCCAGGGGGCGTATACATATTTCAGCTGAGAGCTGCCTCAAGTAAGTGGGCCATTAGGACCGCAAACAGAGCAGTTCGAATCTATCTGTAAGATTTCCATGCAAAATTCAATGACTTATTTGCATGTTGCATAACAGTTTAAGCGTTGCTCGAATATTGGGCATTTTACTTGTTATCGATTAAAGTACGAATATCGATTTATCGATTAGAAATTTAATTTATATATATTTAATACGCTCCTTTAGAGTTTTACTTTAGCAAACTTTAAGCAACGCTTTTACCGATAAATTTCAAAAGTACTTTGCAAATATATCGATCCAGACAAAGAGTTAACAGTTGCCATTAACTGGCTGTTAATTAAGTCAAGAGTTATTAACATACCCGACACAGTATGCAAAAGGCTGAAAATTTCATTGGAATTTGGCAATGGCGAAGGCAATTCGAATTGTGCAGGCTGCGTAACGCATTAAAATTCCCATTAGGCGACAAATTCAAGTGCAAAATGGCCGTCGTTAAAACTAATTAAACGAATTTAATTGCATTTAAAGAGGCACGTGCAAATTGCAAGCGATTTTAATTGCCAAACACACACGAAGGACCTCTAATTAGTGCAAACAGAGAGTTAAACAAATACCAACAAAAATAAAAGAAATACTCCACAGAGAGAGAGAGAGGGAGAGAGAGACAGAGAGGAAGTTGAGAAAAAAGGCAAGGAAGCGCACAGAAGTCACGCGGCGAGTCAATAAAAAGTCCAAATGGCCATAAGAAATGCCCGCCAAAGGAACTGAAAACTGGCAACTGGCAACTGGGAAGTAGAAGTTGCCAACAGCAACAGCAGCAGCACAGGACACATTCCGACTTAATGTGCGTTAAATGGCAAAGCCAAGGACATGCCCAGAACGAAAGCGTAGCCAGCATTGTGAGATGGCTTTAAAAACGGAAATATGTAAACCAAAAGTTTTTGGTCAACGACACAGGAGCAGGCGAGGGCCGAGCTGCCAGCACAAGCCATTGTTGTGAAATTAAATTCCAACTAGCAGACGCAGCACCAGGTAAGGTCCACGGGACGAAACAGCTTTTGTTATTTTTACACTTCATTGCCGTGGAATTTACTTTGTTGCCTCGGCTTTGTTTTCGACTTGGGATGCCGCAAGCGCAGTCCAAGCGTAAAGATAAAACTTGTGTCTCCTCCTTTTACAGTCACTTCCTACACGACTGGGTCTTCTATTTCTGCTTCTTCCTCTTCTGCCGTTGCTACCACAACTTTGGCTATTTGTTTGCTGTGTGTGCGTGCGGGTGTGTCATTGTGTGTGCGTATTATTGTCATAATATTGTCCAACCAATGAAAACTTTTTGCCACTGAACTGAAAGAAAGAAATGCGTTAAACTTTTAATAATACCGTAGTGATGGGAAGTTATCTATGGATATATGTCTAGGGTATATAAGAATAGCAGATATGGCTGAGTATACAGAAATATATAATTGATCAGGTAGTCTATAAAAATATGAAACTTTTAGGACATACTTCAATTATTTTTTAATAAATTTTATTTATTTTTTTGATGTGAAAAAACTTCAAGCTAAGTGATTATACAAATGAAACTTTTTGGATATACTTATATTATTTTCTTTTAATCAAGGATTTAACTAAGCATAAATCATATAACTATATCAGATTATAGATATTATATTAGTTACATACTTCTCTTGTCATCTTTATCTTTCGAATACAGAGTATCTTGTCTTTAGTCAATCATGCTTAGCTAGTCTTCGGTATTTTATTTTGATGTCACCCAAAGGCCAAATTTTAATAATTTTTTACTGTCGAAACTAAATGACTCGCCCATCGATGGCTGGGGCGTGACAACGACTCGATAAGGTCGTCGAAGTTTGTTGACTTTGTTTCGACAGCAAATGCCAAAGCTCCAGCTCAGGTAGCAGCTACCTTGCGTTGAGGATTGTCGGCAACGTCTTCTCAACTTTCTTCGTCTTCTTTTTTTTTTATATTTTTATTGAATTTGCACCTTGACAAACATTTTAGCAGCTGCCTGAACGCTGACGACGACGATGATGATGAGGATGTGTCGTGGTTGGGTGCTTTTCTCTGGCTGTTGGCATCGCCTCTTATTGTATTTATTTTGACAGCTACTGTGGCAGGCGCTTCGCATTAGGTTATTATCCTGCTTGCATATGCTGCGTTATTCATGTAGTTCGAGTCCCGTTCAAAGTTTGCGAATTTCAAATTTCGTGTGTTTTTCGTCGTTGAGAGCTGACGCAGCTGATTACTTTAAAGAGATTTATGCATGAATTTGCTGTATTTATATCAATTTGTTTGCGTTTGATGTTTATGTTTATGCGCGTATCTTTTGTGCGGCCCGCGGCGTATGCCTAATGTTGTTAAAGCGCACGGCTTAAAGCACCTTTAAGTTGCAGCTGACAAACTGAAAAACTGACAATTGCACTCGGATATCAAATTGACAAGTTTTTTCCTTCAACTATGCTGCACTCGCCTCTATCAGTGTGTGTGTTACAACGTGGCGTATACGTGATGTGGACAAATGTCAGGCGCTGATTTTTTCTTTACACTGAGTGTATGTGTGTGTGTGTGTGTTGTAAGTATCGCAATGCAGACAGCAGCATTTTCATTTGAAATTTAATGCCAAGTTGGAAAGACGCCGCGTGACTGGCATACACATGAGAGCAAGAACGGCTGGTGCTTTAGAGTCCTTTGCATCCAGCTGCCAGGCACATTAAAGCAGCTTGCACACACTTTCTCTGTCTCCTACAGTTGCTCTAATTAAATAGCCTGGCTGCGCGCGAATTTTGACAGCTTTAAGCGCATTAGACTGGCATGGCATTTGCGTATAGCTATCTAGGCGTCCGTCAGCTGTCTAAAATAGTTGCGACAAATGCCTAAAGAGCGCCTCGAGGCAACATAGCAGCAGCAGGCGGCAGCCAGCAAAATTCCCGCAACGTGCGTTGCATACGAAATGCGGCCGCAACTAACGAGACATGCGAAAGGAGTGGGCGGGCGTGCGGGCTAGCTACGTGCAGGGGTGACTGTGTCTACGACACCAAATTGTGATCTCTTGAGAAAATTAAAAACCCAAAACAAACTGGAGAAAAAGCAACAAAATGAACATGAACTGGACATGATTAGACTTGAGACAGGCTCTGGCTTGATGGAAGAGTTGAAAACTAGCAACAAGCCCAGCTGCGAGCTGGCAGCATCAATCAAAACGCAGCGAACTGCCCCACAGTTGGCTGTCATCAATCTTTTGGGCCAGAGTGTGCAATGGTGCGTATGCGTAATATGCGCATGACAAGCGAAGCGAGCTGCCGGCCAGCTGTGGTATGTGTCGGCCCATCAGCTGAGGTGTTAGCCAAGTAATTAATCAGCCGTGTGCAGGCTGCGTGCGCTCTCTCCCTCTCCGTCTGTCTCAACTATGCCAAAAACAATGGTACTAATCGGTCGTAAATGGACGCACGCATTCGGCTGATTAGATTAACACCAATTTAATTGACGATTGCCTGGGCATAGCAGTAGCTAAATACAGCCTCAAGGATATGCATAAATCAACACACGCACACACACGCATACGGCTGATTGGTCAAATCTGTGTAGCAAACAGAAATGAATTGAAAATTCCGACTATAATTAAAAGTGCAATGCAGGAAGCGAGCGGGAACATGTGTAGCACGTGTGAAAGGCAGTCGACAGGACATGCAATGACAAGGACATGCACATGGACATGGCTGCTGCAATGCAATGCCATGGAAGACACCAAAGGCAGACTCGAATTTTTTTTTTTTTTTTTTTTTTTTGGCCAGCTGTAGGCAATTGTAAGACGTGTGACATCTATGGGCAGGAAGTGTGAAGAATGCGGACAGCGTACGGTCCAGGCAGGATACGAGAATAGACAGAGATTCCAACGAGCACACAAACAATGCGGCCAATGTTAAGGAAGCTGGGTAATATTCATTACTTGCATGCAGCTGACCCAAAGCACAGCACAGCACAGCACAACACAACACACAGAATGGGACAGCTGCCAGCAGAAGGCACTGAAAATAATGTAGTCTACTTATGTGCGCAAGCTAACAGGCAAATGCAAAGACAACAAAGTTGACAGATACCCTAGAACAATTGACACCACTGGGTGTACGTGTGCAGTTAAAAGAATGAATTGCAGATAAGAAAATAAAAGTGGGGTGTTATTTAGCAAAGCATTAAGTGATAAACTCTTAGACTATTGGCACAGAGTGAGAGAGTGCGTGAGCAGAGAGTGACTATCAAATTGTGGAGGCTATAGAAAGTTGTGGCTGGTTCGGGTAGTCGGGTGTTACTACACTGTTGTCTGTGAGAGTGTGGCTGTCAAACTGTGAAGGCTTTAGCAAATTGTGGCTGGTTCGGTATGAAGCGCATGCCAGGTATGTTGGCTTACTTTTTCTAGGCTTGAGGGGAGTATTTGTATAAAACATTATTATAGGATATCTTCAAGTTGAGTGCGTTCCCACTTAAGCACTTTTATGTCTCGTAGGCAAGCAGCAGACAAGCTGCTGGCCACTGCAGAGAGTGAGAAATATGGTGAGTGTCACGAAAAAGATGCAAAGTTTAGCACACAGCTGCAATTTGGGGTATGTTGCATGTTTGTACTCTGTTATGGGGTAAATTTAATTTAGTGCTAGAGCAGCAGCAGCAGCAGCAGCAACGGCATTTTGATGTCGACGCGCACGATTTAAGAGTTTGGCACGACAGCGCAGCGGACTTTTAGTGCAGCTGTCTCGAAATGTGGCAACTTTACGAACTCTGCACTCGGACGTAAATTGATTTAAGTGCATGTCACAGTATAGAGCATATAGCCAAGACAGACGAGACGAGTCAAGTCTGTTTTTTTGCCACAGACCAACTGCCGGACGCTGCTTAAATCGTTTAACAAGCCCCGTTTGTTGCTTATAAAATTTGCTCGTAAAACGGTTTATGTTTCGGACTGGTCAAAGAGCCACAGCGAAAGAGTGAGAGAGAGAGAGAGTGGGAGCTAGAGTAGGGGCAGTTAGAGAGCTCTAACTGTAACTATATTTCGTTTGCTCGCAGCTGCACTCTAATCACATTTTGTTAGAACCGGAACCGGATACGTAATTGGTTTACTCGACTGCAGCGAGCCGGAGCGCTTAATGAAGTTGTTCCACAGCACAGCAAGAACGGACGGGCGGAAGAGTACCGAGTGCGAGATAGCGAGGGATGCAGAGTGGTTGAGTGGGCAGTGGATTGACAGCAAATGATTCGCAAATTGCTGCAACGCATATTTTCGCATATGTGTACTTTGAGTTGTTTAATGGGGCGTGAGTGCAAGAAAAGAGTCCCTGAACAAAGTTCCCTAAAACGTTGTTTATTACGGCCAAGCGTAGTCCAACAAAGTTAGCACGCACTGTTTAGGCTGGCTTGATTGACTGAGTAATACTCTGGCAACATTCTTTACGCTAATCACAATAGTTCATACTCTTCAGCTGTCGTTTACCTTGATCCTAGCTGGCCTAGTCAGATGTGCTAAACACTTTATTTGTTTCTATCAGTAATGTATCAAGTTTTAAGTCTTAGCTTGAATATACTCCTTTTCCTTTTCTGTATGCGTAAAGTAATACAGCTGTGTGGGGACAATGTAAAGCTTGTCTGGAGGCTGCCATAACACAGCCTTGACAATTCACGCAGCGAACGTAACGGCCATGAAAGTCTTCCTCTTCTTTTTTTGTTCTTTGTTGTGCTGTCAGGCACTGCCTATACAAGCCAAATAACCCCATACACAGAGAGAATGGAAGAGAGAGGGAGAAAGAAAGGCTACAACCCTAGCTAACATCCTGAACGCCTTTCGCTGCGTTTTTGTTTCCTACTTGGCCATAACTTTGGCTTTGTTGTTGTTGTTGTTGTTGTTGTTGTTGATGGCACTGCGAATGATTTAAAACTTTTCTTGTTTTTTCATCTTTAACAAGTTTTTGCCAGCACTGCATTTGCTACCACTATCAAAATGAAAGAGCCCCTCGATTGCCACTCAGGGATACTATTTGAGCGTCCAAAGTTGTAGGCAACAAATTAATTTAATGTCAGACACAAAACTTGTCAGCTTGTGGTTTGAGGTAAAGGCATTACGATTGGGTTACTCTAGATTCCCTTACTCCGCCTTTAAATGAACTGCCAATGACATAAATTCATTAAAGGCCTTGGCAAAGTTTTATGCCTGCTAAAATTTAAGTATTATGCGGCAACAGTTTGATATGAGCTGCGAGAGTCTATAAAATTGAGCTGTGCAATGGACAGCTGACATGAAAGAGTTTAGTTTTATGAGTGGCAAACACTAAAAGATGGCAGCAGCAATAGGGCCTAATTGTTGGGATTTACACTAAGCACTACGGAGTTATAGGAATATAAAAGAAGATGAAGCCATAGCGTGAGCAAGTAGGAAATAGATCTGCCAACGTAATCTTATGCTAAGCAAACATAGATTGAGGAAGTGTAAGCAGCTGTCTCTGCCTTGACATTCACATCTGTATCAAGTCTTCCTTGTTTTCTCTTAAAACTTAATTTAATATACTCTTAGCACATGCTTTCTATAAGGCACTATCATCGTTTCCTGTTCATCTATTGTCATATACTTGCCTTAATATCTTCTGCTTGATTCACCGCTGTCATAAAAATCATAAATTTCACGGTAAATGTCAATAGCCAATTGTGTTGCAAGCGCACAAATTGAAGCAAGTTGAAAAAATGTCGCGTGACTCATGCAAGGTCTGCCCACTGCCACACGTCCACACACGCCCACACTCGTTTCAGTCTCGGTTTGGCAGCTGGCAAACGAAACTGAAGCAACTACTGACCGCACTCACATCGCCATTTACTGGCATTACATCCATTTGGCCACACTTCACTCCTCTGGCCACCTTTTATACTTAATTGCACTTGTCGGCATTTGTTTTACACTGACCCCAAAACCGGAAGAGCAGCCTCCCTCCTGCCTCCTGCCTCCGGCCTCCGGCCTCCTTCCAACTCGCAACTCGTTCCTCCCTCAATTCACGGCACATTTTATGTTTTCGAGTTGAGCAAGGCATAACATAAATTGCCCAGACTGTGTCCACCAGAGAAATAAAAATTGTACATTTTATACTTTGTAAATTTATACCCTTACTGTCTTCATTAAAATATATTCTTCATTTTGCTGCTCATGAAAATAGATGCGAGAGTATATGATAATAATATACAGCGGGCTGTTTTTATATAGTTTCTGATTGAATATGTATGAATGAATGAACAATGAATCAGTTCATCAATTAGTTAACTGTCTGATTCTAGAAGTGTGGGAGATTAAGCACATTAGAGGAAAGTTGTGGAACACGCAAATTGGATATTTCTATAAACCTATGTATGTTTATAGTATGGGATATGGGAGTTTGGAGACTTGATAAGTTTAAAATGTGAAATTGTGTAGGCCATTCTGACCCCTCAGAGTCTCAGAATATAATAAATAAATAAGGGTATATATAATATATATAATATTTAGGGTAAATTTGTATATAAATAATAAGGGTATATGGTTTTATTTTCCAAAAAAGAATTGGTTAAGCCATTTACTTTTTATTTTACTTTTGCCAAACCCACATCAGTTGGAATTAGGCAATCAGCAAAGCGCTCGGTCAATCGCTCGCTATGTAGTGCAGGGTATTTGCTAGTCATGCACTTCCGAGTAGAGCACATCGACTGGCTATTTCTTTTTGTTTTATACGAATTCGTATTTATACGTCGTGAAAGTAAATCGTTTGTTGCCATATAAATCGCTCTGTTCTCTGGGCAACAATACGTTTTGTGTGTTTTCGGTTTTGTTTTTTTTTTTTTTTTGTTTTCATTTTCGTTCTCGTTCTCGTTGTGCTGCATTGCGTGTTTGCCCGCTCGAATTTATAGCTGTCCATTTCCACGTTTGTTGAATTATTGTAAACGTAAATTGAAAATAGCAAAGCAAGAAACAAATAAATAAATATTGCAGTTGGCTGCTTCTGCAGTTTCTTCGTTTGCCCCCAACTTGTTACTAAATTTTAACCCCACTTGGAAACATTTGGAGCAGATGAATCGTAAGTTAGTTGCTCTCGAGTTCTAGAAATTGCAATTCAAATAAGATTGAAGTTGGCTTTGTGGCTTTTGCTTAAAAGTCGACTTGCATATTTTATCAGCCAGTCACTCGCTACCCCTGACTCTTCGCCATTATCTGCTTTGCTCTTGTGGCATGGTTTCCTGTTATTCAAATCAAACAACAAATTTGGCAAAAAATCAATTCAAAAAGGTCTCAGAGATATTTTAAATATGCATGTCATGAGTGCGTATAAATATTGTATCGCCTGAATCTGAATCTGAACCTGAATCTGAACCTGAACCTGAACCTGAACATGGCCCATGGAAAATGGGATTAAAATCAAATTGAATACATCATCGGATGGCGCAACACTTAAAACTGACAAACAAATGTAAATATTTAATAGATATCTGCAAAATATTTCGTGTGGCAGGGTTAAGCAACGTTTCCCATTTCCATTTCCATTTCGATGTTTTTTTTTTTTTTTGGGTTTGACTTTGACTCTGTTGCCAACTGACTTTGGCAGCTTTAAATGGCTCAGCATTTTGATTGAGTTCGCTGGGCACTTAACTGTTATAATATTCTGCGATGCTGCTAGCATATTATTATAGGTCTTATGTCAATGTGTGCGTCTTCACATTTTGCGGGCTCAATTTCGTGTGAACGACGCAGTTCAGGTAATTTCCCGTGCTGTGAGCAACGGAAATTTTAGCAGCCATTTTGTCGCTGCCATTCCAAACGACATTTTATTTATGTGCGCTCATAATTCAACTGTAAATGTCGCGCATACACACGCGCGCACGCACGCACACATGCACAGAGACCGACACATTAGCCGCGACGTTGCCGCGACAGCCAAGTGCCGCTAGTTTCCGTTTCCGGCGTAAAGCTGCCAGCCAGCCTTGCAAAATTAACAACAATGGCGGTGATAAAGACGCCGTCGCATTGTGTGTGTGTTCCTGTGCGACTCTCCCTCTCCCTCTCCCTCTCCCTCTCACTCTCTGTCTCTCTGCGTGTGTGGCTTTTGTGGCTTTAAGTAGCAAAATGTGCATGGCCCTCTGCCTGCCTGCGCTCCTTTCACACCGCCAGCCATTTAGTTGCTGATTTTCTTACACTTTTTAGCGTTGCCCTCGTCGCTAGTTTGCCAACATTTTACGGCGGAGTTTTTGTTGTACGTGCCCAGTGCATTTGGCTGACTTACGACCGTATGTGGGTGTAGATCGCTCTGTGTGCGTGTGTGGGTGAGTGTGCTGCATTGTACTTAGGGGAGCGGTTGGCAGCCATCCGCAGCGGATTTATGTAGTCTTGGCGCACACTTTCGACCCGACTTGGGCCAATTGAAATGTCACGTTGTGCAATGAATGCAAACGTAATGATGCGGTTAATGTTGTGCAAGCTACGGAAACGAAACCCATTTCGAATTACGAAACATATATACATTTTAAAAATAAATACATACGAATACACTCGAATTCAGAATGCGAAAAAATCTCTGGAGTAAAGCAAACTAGTAAAAATATATAAAGTTTCTAAAATATGTATTTTATTTGCTATTTATACTCTTTGTATATACATACAAAAATGTCTAAAAATTTGTATTTATATTATTATATTATCATTATCATTGACATTGACATTGACATTGGCATAATTATTATCATTACCATTATATTATTACTATTTATTATGTATAGTTCATTATTCATCATTCATCATTCATCGTACCCCATTCATCATTCATTATATCACACTGGTGTGATCTGTGAATCCGTATTCCTTTTTCCAACTGCCCCAATGAAAACACTAATTAAATTCATATTCATTAAATTTATATTTTGAATTGAAACTATTTATGAACTTGATTACAAGTTTAAATTATTCAATGTTGTAAACTCAGTAAATTGTTTTTTTTTTTCGATAATTTATGCTTTTATTTATGCTCATTAGCCTAAATTGAAAATATTTTTACAATCCACAAAAGCGCAATTCATAATTGAAACAGTCATTAGCTGAGCAGCAAACAAAATCAGAAATCGAATTGAAATTTATGTTCATTTTTGCCATTTCAACTGTGAACAAAAACTTTTGCCATTTCGCATGCACGCAAACACACACACACACACACACACACACACACACACATATATGTGCATGTATATATACAAATATACATATTTGATATCCATTATGATTTTCCGATGCCTGCATGGGCAAATCCCTAGAATAGAGCAGAGCGTTTGGGTGTCTCGTTTGGTTAGCTGAAAATGTGTTATTGATGCTCGCTCATGTGAATTGAAAGCATTTCCAAATGTCAATGTTGCAATACTTTATTTTTGCGATGCACTTTTGCAATTGCTGCAACTATTTCACGCCATCTATATATATATATATATCAATTGAATTTATTTATATATCTCTTTTTATCTCTGTCTCTCTTTCATATTTCATTAATACGCACGATTGCGCTTTATTTGAGTAGATCATAATATTGTTGTTTTTGCTCCTTTCTCTATAGAGCTTGTTGGAGAACTATGCCAACTGCACGTATATCGAAAATCGAGACCTGTTCAGCAACTATTTGCATCTTCACTTTCATTATGCTGCTTGTTCGTGGCTCGCACACAGCTCGTGGCAATGAACTTTGGCCAATTCAGGCGAGTTCTTGTTGCTTTGATTCTCGTATCAATTGCATCTCAACTGGGAGCTAAGCTGTCAAACTAGTTTTCTGAACGAAACCGAAATGAAGCTGGTTTTAAGGGGGCTGTTGCGGTTGCAGCTCTCTGTGGTACATGTTGCATGCCACATGTGGAACGCAATATCTTGGCAAACTTAAGAGCAGTTCTTAAAGAGCCACAGACAACAGCTTAAGTATGCGACAATTGCTTAGAGCTCGATGTAAGATATTCAGATATGCTCATAATATATACTATCTAAATGTATACAAATGTTATATATTCGCTATGGCCGCTGGGCAAATGCATATAAATGAGGATTATAGATATATTTAGGTATTTGGGCATGTATAGGGATTTTCAAGGGCGTAGCTAAGCACAAGCAAAACAATCAAATGCCAGGCAAATGCTTAAAGTGAACATGCAAAGAGAAAATAGACACAGAAACTGAGCTAAGCATCCACACACACACACTCATCTAATACACACACACACACACACACACACACTAAGCATTATACAGAAGCAGACAATAGATTGCCTTGGGTTTGGCATTCATTCATTTGCCTTGATGTCCTTTGCATGCATGCCTACGGGGGCGTATACGTAACATGGTCGCAGCCTCCATTCCAGCTGGCAACTGGCAACTGCCTTTGTTCAACATGACAAAGACATGACAGCATACGCGGCTCAGAAAAAATTGCGCTTTTTGTAATGCTTTTAATGCGTTGGCTAAAAATTCGCTTGGATTGATTTATGACAAGCCATTGGACCAGGCTGTAAGCGTGTGTGTGTGGGTGTGTGCGGATCCAATGGATCCAAATCAATGAGCTGCTTTAGAGGTCGCAGCGAGTGCGGCTTTAGTGGCAATGTAATTGCGGCAAGTTATGAAAGCCGAGCACAAGCAAAATCTCTTGGGCATTCAGATTTGCTCTTGGCCGTCAAATTGATTGAGATTGAGTTGCAGTTGGTTCTCAGCCCCCTCACACTCAGACCCATAGACCCACACAGACCGAACCATTTGTTCGCATGTCAAAGGCAAAAATGGCAACTGGAATGGCGAGCTGTCGCTTGTCACTTAAACATTCATCAATTTCATTTAGTTTTGCATTTTCAATGAGATCTTCTATGGCCATGGTGAAGGAAGAAAACAAATGCTAACCAAATTTTCAACCCTTGGCTACCATTTCAAGCAGCTCAATCGAATTTCTCGTTCGCTTTACACATTTCATGATAAAATCGAAATACCTTTGGTTAGTGAATAACTCTTTATGCTATGCCAAGTTCTGCAGAATGGAGGTATTCATTCATTTTGTTTTGTTTTGTGCTTTTGTTGTTATTGCTGTTCAACACTCATTTGCATAACGAAAACTTGCTAATAATGGCAACTAAGTTGCCTGGTTTTACAGCCAACACACACACACACACACACACACACACTCACACCCACGTATAGCCCTTACAATCACACAGCAGCTGGCAACAGCAAGATTTGCATAGCTTAGACAAAGTTTTTGATTGAGTTTCAGTTATGCTGCCTAATACATGGCCGCTCTGAAGCGATTTTCTGAAGGTGTTTTTCCAAAGCTTGCTTTCATCTCGCACTCATTATGCCCACTTGGCTGTCGGCAAAGTTTTCAGCGCTTAATCTCAGTCATAATTATCACAGCCCAAAATTAGTTTTTTCTTTTTTCAGTTATATTTTTTTTTTGCTGCAGGACTTGTTTGTTCATGTTCAAAGTTACTTTAAAATTTATGCAAATGACAAACTGTGCGCCAAATTATGTCATCTCCAAATTTGTGCGACTAATTACACAAAAATTAATTTGCTGGTTGCCCAGCTGAATAGCACGAGATCCCTAATATTCCGAAACGAAAATGTTGCTGCTTAATTTATGGCATTTCGTTGACCAACGACATTTGCATTGAAAATATGCAAATTTGTGAGTCCCTGAATCAACAACTGCCACGCCCAGCTGCCTTTTTAGAGCATAAAACTTTACTTCTGATTTCAGATGCAAAAACCCAGTTTTAACGTTCAACTTGTACAGCTTGCGGCTGTAGCTGCGAAATGGCAGCGGCAACTGCAACACACAACGACAAAGGCCTGTCGCAATATTTTGCCATGAGCTTAGGTTGACTGTACATGCAGCATGCTTTTCATTTCATCAGAAGAAAAACTAAAAACTAGAAAGCTAGCAAAGCGAAAGATCAATTTATTTATCAGATTACTTTATATTGGTTTAAATTCGCAGGCACACATTAAAGTAACTATGGCAGTAATAAACATAATAATCTTTCCAATCAAATAACATTGATTGTGGCTCACGAAAAACTTGTTTAAATACGTTATGAAATTGGGAAGATAGGTATAATTCAGATTATATTAATGGAGTGATCCATTAAACTATTAAAGAAGTTGACGTGACAATCGTCGCGACTTAAATGAATTATCAAACCGTTTGAACAATTGCAACTAAAGGGCAATTTTAATACGCTATACCCTTTCATAATTATGTAGGCTATGCGGAGAGTGTTTTGATAGTAACATTGAGCTAAGGTCAACTGAAACTTTATATTAAATATTGTTTCCTGTACAAATTAACAGCTGAATTGTTTCGGTCATGTGCGCATAGAGATCTATTGTCTGTCTGAATTCCAGAATTACTATTCTATTTTATTGTCTAGTTTAATGTAGGGTATTTTCTCGCACCGACAAGACCATTGTTTTATAATGGATCTATTTATGTGCCAAAAAATTGTCATCATTTTATGATTAATTGCTTGATTCTTTCTGCTGGGCGATGGGCCTTACATTAATGCTCTTCCTTCTGTTGACAGGCATTTTCTACGCCGAAGTGACCTGGTTTACTAACATATATTGTGAATCATTGACACCATTAAATCTCAGCTACGAGCAATGCGAACTCAAAGTACTTGGTCGTGGTATTATTGGGCTGAATATATATGCAAAATTGGGCAAAGGGATTCACTCAAATTGTCAGGTAGTGGAAAGAGATCAGTTGTAATGCCTGTATCAGAATGAAAGGTGAAGTATTGGCTCGAAGATCGAAACTATGTAATTCAAAATTTTAGCTGCGCAAAAATGTAGGCAACAAAATTGTATATAATATATATACAGCAATTTATTATCATCATTTGATTTTGCTTTGTTTAGCAAAATCAAGCATAGAGAGACAATAATAAAGTTATAGTTGCCACAAGCGTAACCATCTTTCCAATCAAACGACTTTTAAGTGCAATCATTAATATGTTTAATAAGCGTGCCATACCCATTATTTGGCTGAAAAGGGTATACTAAAGATGTGCAAATTTATTATGAAATAAGATGAGGAAACTCTTCAAATTCAGAAGCGTCTCTCTTATTTGTCATTTTCTTGTATATTATGTGCTCGATTCATAACTGTACAGTGTGAGATTTTGGATTGGTTGGCTTGAATCTGTATGTGACATTGAAGAATGTCCTGTCAATAATTCTAATGTATTTGGATAGCTATAGTAATTCGATCTTTGATTTTTGTAAGTTTGTGGTGTAATCGAATATAGTTGCTTTTTATATTGAGTTGTAAAAATATTTAATAAATATTTCGTTGAATTCAGTAAAAGAACTTTTCACTTATTATTTATTACTTTATTTTATTTTTCACTTATTATTTCTAGAACAGTATATTTGATTTGATGATTCTAAAGAAGATTGTTGATTAGAAATGAGAAAATCTATTATAGGCTTAGAGAATAATATAGGTTTTGATCAAATCACTTTAATTAGTAAGAATTCGCAGGCCAAGTGGTTACAGTCATCAAAATAACTACGGTTGCAACAAGCGTAACCATCTTTCCAATCAAACGATTTTGAAAATTTGTTCTGATTATCTAGAGCGGATAATTTAAAGCTTATTTAAATACGCTACAAAATCAAATGGGCATACTAAAATCGGGCAGATAGGTACGACTTCACCTCAGCTTATGTGGATTGGTGTTGTCTTGTGGTCTGTCAGCTCAATTACAGTACATCCTATAACCCACTCAGATCAAATTCCATTCAAATCAATGATGTTAAGTAAATATTTTTATTATATTTTAGTTATTAGAGCATATTTTGTGGATACCTCCTCCACATCCCGCAAAATCTTTAACAACTACAGCAAATCATTTGAAGAGGTTTTATTGTCTGTTAATGGAAATAATCGTATATTTATTTCAATTATAAGATTCATTATTGAATCAATTATTCTTCAATAGAAGAAATATTTGATTCTTTTATTTTTTTTGTGCATGCGTGGTTAGGGTATCTGCTCTTCGAACATTTTTGATTAAATATTTCTAAATATTTCTTACCTGCTTACTATTAATATTGCTGAATGGGCCTTTTTGGGCGTCATTCTGTTTGGCAAAGTATTGGAACATGTTGCTTCTATTTGTGCTACTCCTTCTGGCAGCAGAGATTCTATCTGCAAACGAATCTCGTTTCACGAACATCGAGTGCAAGATGCTAGATCCATCCTACGCCATCTACGAGCAATGTGAACTTAAAATGGTTGGTCGTGGTATCGTTGGCTTGAATATAAATGCGAAGCTGAAGAAAGGCCCCTTAAAGAATGCAAAGGTACGTTATATACGTTATATGAAAACTATCTGACTTTAAAAATTTAAGGTCAATTTGAGTCTTTGGCGGAAATTTAATGGATATCGTCCTTTCCTTGTAAATTCGACTTTTGATTTCTGTAAGTTCATGGAGAAATCGAATCAAAAAATGTCGTACGAAAAATTGTTTATGGATACCATATCTGCAAACTCGAATTTTAATCACACTTGTCCATATGAAGTAAGTACTTATTTTGAAAAATTCTTTAATTTTATTATTCTATGTTGATTCCAGAATTCTTTAATTGTGAAAGACTTGGTATTCGACAATCAGTATCTTAAGTTGCTCCCATTGCCATTAGGTCTATATAAGTTCCAGCTTATTGCAGGCACCAACAACGAATGGAAAGCAGTTATCAATACACATTTCTTGCATAGTGAATATTAAATAATTAACTTTTGAGCAGTTAATGCAATAAATAAACCCATATTGAATATTTACCTTAACTAACTATCTAATTCGAAATTTTTCTGCACCCAATGGAGACTTAATGTAATGCTCAAATGTAGACAGCGTACATCTAGTTATCTAAAACAAAAAAAAAATTCAATTGTTTGTTAAGTATGATTTTATATATTAATATGTTTGTTTTTGAACCATTTCGCACTAAAAGCGTTCTAGTCGAACGAATAAAAAAAACGTTTCATGATGAAATATTCGATTTATATTTTAAAAGGTTCTGTCTGCACCCATTAGTGTCTGAGAAGGGTTATTTTTAACGATTGGAATACTACGATTTCGGTAAATTCTACTACATAGCTTCTCATAATGGTATGATTATGGGAAACTCGTTATAAAGAAATATATATATATGTATATATATATATATATATATATATATATATATATATATATATATATATATATATATATATATATATATATATATATATATATATATATATATATATATATATATATATATATATATATATATATATATATATATATATATATATATATATATATATTGAGCATTGAGCATTGAGCATTACATTAAGTCTATATATATATATATATATATATATGCTATTTTTGATTGCCCTCAGCATAGTACTATTTGAAATGAGACTGTTCTCTTCACAAAATAAATGTGTATTTGATTTTTCAACATTGATTTGTAAGCTTAATGAAGCACAAAAAATGTCGCTCATTTTAGATTTGTGTAACGAGTTTAATTAGCAAAACAAAAGCCACAAAATGCGTTGACCAAATGCATAGTTGATAACGTTCGATTTGAATCGATTTGGGGCGTAGCAGCCGCAAATTAGCATTTTGACCTAGTCGTTGGAAAATTCGCTTTGAGCCAGTTTTCGCTGCCCATAATTATCTCGAGAGTTCGTCTACCATTTTTGAGCGTTACTTTGTATCAATTCAATTTGAGTTCAATGTAGGCTATTTTTTTTTTACTTCCGCCAAAAACATTTTATAATAATCGGGCTATATATGTATATTAAAAATGTAAATCAATTTTAAATTAGTCTGAGTTACGTGTTCCATTCTGTCGGGCGATGTGGCTTCCATTTATGTTCTTCTTTCTGGCGACAGAAATTGTCTCCGCCGACATGACCCGATTCACAAACATAGAATGCGAGTCATTGAATAGATTGCACCTTGTCTATGAGCAATGCGAGCTCAAAGTAATTGGTCGAGTTATAATTGGGTTGAGTGTATATGCGAAAATGAACAAAGGTATTTACAACAATGCTAAGGTATGTGGATAATTTTGAAACTATTCGCGCAAACTAACCTCTATGATTTCAGGTTAATCTCGCTCTTTGGCGCAAGTTTAATGGGTATCGTCCGTATATTTTCAATACGACCTTTGATTTTTGTAAGTTTATGGCAAGATCGAATGCAAAATTGTGATATGAAAAAATACTTATGGACATGGTCTCAAAGGATTCAAACATAAATCACTCATGCCCGTATGAAGTAAGCCAATATATTTATAAAATATTTATTTGTATTTATTTGATGAATGATTCAGCATGAAATAATTGTAAGGAACTTGGTATTTCAAGAAGACCATCTTCGTTTCCTTCCATTACCATCTGGAGAGTATAAGTTTATGATTATTGTGTTGAACGACAACGCTTGGAAAACAATTGTTAATGCACACTTTTAACGTAAAGAAGAATTAAACAAAGGTTGAAGTTAAAGAATATTTTATACTGAGCAATTAAGTTTTATTTGATTTTCATAAAAGCAAAGAATTATTTGGGCATTAAACTTTGATCTGTAAATGACTGCATGACAACGATTCTAATTAAACTGCTACAATTGACAGTCAAATGTATTGACCAATTCATGGTTGATAGCGCATTCTCTGTTTCAAAGCAGTATACGCTATATTTTTAGAGAGGGATTGGAAGTGTTGTTATTGAACCGTATCTGTCGTTATGCTGGTGTTAGAATGAAAAGAAAAAACTGGTGTTGTATTAGCTTAAAAATAGTTTCTTATAACAAATTCTGCTCAACAAGCTTATTCCACTTGAAATACAAATTTAGATCTTGCATGGGTTTCCCAATTTTTGTTTCGCAAAAAAAAACTCAAACAAATTTTGTTTTATCTCTATTGTGTAATTTTTCTGATTTCATAATCTCTACAGATGGTGATAGTTAAAATATGAAATTTATAATAAAGAAAAACTCATTTTGAATGCTACCACATCGATTTTCTTTGATTTTGGTTAATCAAGCATTGACAGACAATAAGCTTATCAATCTTTCCAATCAGACTATATTTTCGTGAAATAATTGCGTCTTTGACATTTAAATATTATTTAATTACTGTATATTTTTTTTAATGAGATGCTTTTTATTTTAAAATGTTAATTAAATACTTCATACCCATTTTTTTGTGTGGGTATAAAGGGGATAATATAGATGTCTAACAGGCAGATGAGGGTTGTTCACTCCCCATGAAAAATATAAACTCTACATTTTCTGCTATAGCTGAGATTCTATAGTTATTAAATTAGAAGAGTGCAGACTTCACACTATGTGGAACTGCTCTTATATTTTAATATCAATATCTTTATTAAGCATGAATTTTTAACAGTTATAAAATGATTTTATATCATGTATATTACAGAGCTGCACCTAGGGTAATTCCACGTACTCCAGACAAAAGTAAGTGCTCTAGCATATTAATTTTTACTTCTCACTTGTTTGTTTCGTATTTAGTTCTATTAACATTAACCATTTAACTCAGTCACACATTCGTGTTGCAGTCAGTCGGACAATGTGGCTTCACTTTGGTATCCTCTTCTTGGTAGCAAATGCTCTGTCCGCGGATGTGACCCGTTTCACAAATATCGAGTGCGAGATGTTAGATCCTTCGTATGCTACCTTTGAGCAATGTGAACTTAAAATACTTGGTCGTGGTATCATTGCCTTGAGCGTATATGCAAGACTGAACAAAGGAGCCTTTAACAATGCGAAGGTATGTTGATGGAGACAATTTTGGATGTGCCTAACCGTTTAGATTTCAGGTTAATATCAGTCTTTGGCGCAAGTTTAATGGGTATCGTCCGTTTATTTTTAATACGACATTCGATTTTTGTAAGTACATGGAAAGAGCGAGTGCGAAATTGTCATATGAAAAAATATTTATGGATCTGCTCTTAACTGATTCAAATATAAATCACACCTGTCCATATGAAGTAAGTCAAAATGTATGAGCAAAAACCATTTTATTAATATGAGTAACCTTTAGAAGGCTATAATTGTAAAAAACATGATACTTAAGGAAGAGTTCCTGAAGTATATGCCATTGCCAACTGGAGAGTATAAATTTCAGCTTATGGCTGCAACCAACAAAAACTGGAAGACTATTGTCAATGCATACTTTTACTTTGTAGGCAAGTAAATAAAGATTTTTTAAGCGTAGAAATATAAGCTTCGCATACCTGTATGTCTATTGAACACTGCAAACCTGGACTAAGTATATGTATTTGTTTAAGTATTGTAAGCCCTTAAAAGCTTTGTCATTTCTGATGTTATACTTCTCTTATTTGAGGATTATTACTATCGGAACTTGGTTATTCTATTGTAATTTAATGCATTAAATGCAAAATTGTTCTACATGTACTCTAGCATCAAATTCAAATTACTTGCAACATCAATAATTTGATCTGAATAACAAAATTGCGTCAGGCAATAGATTAACAATCTTTTTACTTGAATGATTTAAATAATCTTCGTTCATTTTTATTCAGGTTTACTGTGTATATCCATGTAATGAATACAAAGATACCTACGCCCACAACCCTCAACCCCTCCAACCCACCCGGCATTAAATCAATAAATAATAAGCTAATTCGACTAAATAGACAAGCATTTATTTAGGCTTCGTAAATGAGTGGAGTCAAGGTTGCCGAAAAAGCTCGAAAAAGCTTCCAGCCCTTTTTTATTTATTTGCAAATAAAAAGTGTATATTGACAAGAACTTTCCACTCTTTGTTGGTTGCAGCCATCAACTGATATTTATACTGTCCTGTTGGCAATGGTAAATACTTAAAGTTTTCTTCCTTTAGTACCAAGTTTTTTACAATTATAGCCTTCTAAAGTGTACTTATATTAATAAAATGGTTTTTGCTTGCATATTTTGACTTACTTCATATGGACAGGTGTGATTTACATTTGAATCAGTTGAAAGCATATCCATAAATATTTTTTCAAATGATAATTTCGCGTTCGTTCTTTCCATGTACTTACAAAAATCGAATGTCGTATTAAAAATAAACGGACGATACCCATTAAACTTGCGCCAAAGACTGATATTAACCTGAAATCTAAACGGTTAGGCACATCCAAAATTGTCTCCATCAACATACCTTCGCATTGTTAAAGGCTCCTTTGTTCAGTCTTGCATATACGCTCAAGGCAATGATACCACGACCAAGTATTTTAAGTTCACATTGCTCAAAGGTAGCATACGAAGGATCTAACATCTCGCACTCGATATTTGTGAAACGGGTCACATCCGCGGACAGAGCATTTGCTACCAAGAAGAGGATACCAAAGTGAAGCCACATTGTCCGACTGACTGCAACACGAATGTGTGACTGAGTTAAATGGTTAATGTTAATAGAACTAAATACGAAACAAACAAGTGAGAAGTAAAAATTAATATGCTAGAGCACTTACTTTTGTCTGGAGTACGTGGAATTACCCTAGGTGCAGCTCTGTAATATACATGATATAAAATCATTTTATAACTGTTAAAAATTCATGCTTAATAAAGATATTGATATTAAAATATAAGAGCAGTTCCACATAGTGTGAAGTCTGCACTCTTCTAATTTAATAACTGTAGAATCTCAGCTATAGCAGAAAATGTAGAGTTTATATTTTTCATGGGGAGTGAACAACCCTCATCTGCCTGTTAGACATCTATATTATCCCCTTTATACCCACACAAAAAAATGGGTATGAAGTATTTAATTAACATTTTAAAATAAAAAGCATCTCATTAAAAAAAAAAATATACAGTAATTAAATAATATTTAAATGTCAAAGACGCAATTATTTCACGAAAATATAGTCTGATTGGAAAGATTGATAAGCTTATTGTCTGTCAATGCTTGATTAACCAAAATCAAAGAAAATCGATGTGGTAGCATTCAAAATGAGTTTTTCTTTATTATAAATTTCATATTTTAACTATCACCATCTGTAGAGATTATGAAATCAGAAAAATTACACAATAGAGATAAAACAAAATTTGTTTGAGTTTTTTTTTGCGAAACAAAAATTGGGAAACCCATGCAAGATCTAAATTTGTATTTCAAGTGGAATAAGCGTGTTGAGCAGAATTTGTTATAAGAAACTATTTTTAAGCTAATACAACACCAGTTTTACCTTTTCATTCTAACACCAGCATAACGACAGCATATATATATATATATATATATATATATATATATATATATATATATATATATATATATATATATATATATATATATATATATATATATATATATATATATATATATATTTATATATATATATATATATATATATATATTATGTATATATTAAAAACAATTAAATATCTATTAAAATACATTCTATTTGGTTTGGCTTCCAATGGTTTTTTGTACCATTATTAATTTTCGCTATCAAATTATATATATATCTTATTATAATAATTTAGATTTGTTTTCACTATATAATGATGTAGTAATCTTTCCGCCTAATTAAATAAATTTGCTATAGAAAGTAGAGACGTGAGGCCGAAATAGATAAAAAATCAAGTTTTTTAGAATGTCCTCATTGGAGGTTCAGCAAGCTTATGGATATTGAATCTTTTACAGCTTTAGAGAGCATGTAAATATATTTTCGTTAAACACTAATATATACTTAAAATGAATTTTGCTGTCAGTTGTTTTGTATACGCTTTATAGCTACAAAATTTATTTATGCAGCAACGCACTGCAGACCTCAATAAGTGCTTTAGCATTTATTGTTCAATTTGAATATAATTCTACTTCAGTGCGCTGCTCGATTTAGTCTTTATTGCGCTTCACAAACTGTCGAACAATGTGGTTTTCATTCGCATTCTTGTTATTGGTAGCAAACGTTCTATCTGGCGATGTGGCCCGATTTACAAATGTCGATTGTAAGATGTTGGATCCATCGTACGCTACCTTCGATCAATGCCATCTCAAAATGCTTGGTCGTGGTATAGTTGGCTTGAATGTATATATAAAATTGATAAAAGTACCTGTCTACAAGGTTAAGGTTGGTTCCTTAAACGTATTAAGAGAATTATTTAATCGAAAAATTTGTAGATCAATTTAAGTCTTTGGCGGAAGTTTAACGGATATCATCCTTTTATTGTTAACTCAACCTTTGATTTTTGTAAGTTTATGGCTAACCCGACTAACAAAATGTCATATGCAAAAATATTTATGGATTTAATGTTGGAAAACTCGAATTTGAATCACACGTGCCCATATGACGTAAGTTACTATTTGAGAGTGCTTTTAATATTTTTAACTTGATTCAATTCTAGAAAGCAATAATTGTGCGCAACATGATATTCAAAGAGGAGTACATCAAGTTTGCTCCGTTACCCTCCGGTCACTATAAATTCATGTTGATGGCAGGCACCAACAACGAATGGAAAACTATTATCAATGTACATTTTTTGCATAATGCAGAATGAATACACTGCTAATGCTGAAATAAATATCAGCAAAAATGTATTCAATAAAAATGCTTATACTAAAGGCATACATCAATTTTGTTTGATCAGTTAGAAATTTTGAAATAACGGTAAAAATTATTACATTCCTGTCAGCGTAAAATACAAAGTGTATAGAATAAAAGATTTGAGTAATGAAATCAACGAATATTGAATAATAATTATAAGTTAATATTGAAGGCTTAGCTCTATAGTTTCTCAATTGTGTTATTTAGATCTTCAGCTGACTATTTACAAAGTACACGAGTTTTGAGTGCGCACAAAAGTAGGCAACAAAATTAATAGAGATAAATTTTTTGCTTATATTCGAGTTATTTCAAGCAAATGTAAACATTTATATTTTGAGTCGTCAAGCTCTTATTATTTGTCCCAACCCCTTGATCTTGAAACATATAAGAGATAAAGACTGGAAGAGTTAAGTGCGAATCTGTCATTACTGCGTGCAGATTTAGTGCGGTTTTAAACTAATAATTACACCTTTCCAATTCCATGATATCGCCTATAAAGCGTCATTTATATAACTACTAAGTAACGTAGTATATAACTACTAACCTATTCATATATCTGTATCTTTTTAATGCCAGTTCAGTTCAGTTGCAAAAAAAAATCATTCAAATTAGGTTATCGTTATTGTTCTGGAATTCGCGCATATTCAATTTAATCATAGTTCAGAGTCATAGTTTATCAGTTTGGTTGAAGCCATCAAAATAGTTTGAGTGTTGTAGTACGAAGCTGAGTATTAAAAGGTTATATATAAAAGGTCGAACTAATATTGCATTGATTTTGTTTTGGCTTATTTGCATAAAATATGTCAGTCATTGGCGTGACAATCTTTCCAGTCAAGCGATTTATTTCAACCAATTTTATACCGAATGGTGAGTTGAAATGGTTCATTGATCATGACTATTCACGCAGTGAAAGGAGCATATTGGTTGTCAGTCATATCGGACTTGCTGTCCATATGTCTATCTACCTGTCCTTATATGAAAATAATCATCGGGTTTTTTCGAGCAATGCCATTTAAAGGCTGGGCAGTCAGAATACCCCGAAAATTGGCTCTCGAGCTGATAAAGAACTTCTATTTTAGTGCAGCTAATTTTAGGGTATTTCCACGCATCTTCGATTCTAATGAGTGTTACATCATCTATTTCATCATTTCAAATTAGTTTCATTTGACTACGCTTTTTTAAACAGTCGTAATTAGGCTTCGCAAACGGTCGGACAATGTGGTTCCCGTTCGCAATACTTCTATTGGCCACCGATGCACTGTCTGCCGACGTATCCCGGTTCACAAATATCGAGTGTGAAAGGTTGGATCCGTCGTATGTTTCATTCGAGAAGTGCAATCTTAAAATAATAGGTCGCGGCATAGTTGGCATGAACATATATGCGAAATTATTAAAGGAACCTTTAAACAATGCGAAGGTATGCTGTTTGACCTTTTATAATATGAATGTTCTATTGAATAATATTTTATAATATGAATGGCATTGAATATTTTCAGATTTCTATTAGTTTATGGCGGAAATATAATGGATATCGTCCATTTATTGTCAATTCAACCTTTGACCTTTGCAAATTTATGGCAAGTCCGATTAAAAAAATGTCATTTGAAAAAATATTTATGGATTTTATGTTGGAAAACTCCAACTTGAATCACACGTGTCCCTATGACGTAAGTTACTGTAGTGAAAATTATCAATGTTATAAAATTGAATTCGTTTTAGAATGCTATAATTGTGCGCAACATGATTTTCAAAGAGGAGTATATGAAGTTTGCCCCATTGCCACACGGCCACTATAAATTTCAGCTTAAGGCAGCCTCCAACAACGAATGGAAAGCTATTATCAATGTTCATATCTTACATAATTCATAATAAATAAACTGCTAATATATGTGCACTTAATATTAACGTAAATGTCTCAAATTTCACTACTTTGGTTTGTCAGTATTCAATAGAGCCCAATTTATATATATATATATATATATATATATATATATATATATATATATATATATATATATATATATATATATATATATATATATATATATATATATATTATATATATATATATATATATATATATATATATATATATATATATATATATATATATATATATATATATATATATGTATATATATATAGGAAAAATATACAGTATAAGTCTATAGTATTTATGGAATGTACAAACGAATATTAAAAAGCAATTATCAGCATATAGTATATAACACATGATGGGAATTTAAAACGTACTTCATTGGCTTTTAGCTGCATAGATTTTAACTAATGTGAAATGATCTATTTGAATAGCTGAAATAGTTCAACAAATTTGATAGAAATCGATAAATGTACAGTAAAAATTGAAATTAAAAATTAATGGGCTCTTGCCAACGCTTATGGCCTTGGGCCGTGTTCAATTCGATTTGCTGGGAACAAGCCTTTTGTTTGTGCGTTGACAATGGCTGCATTCTGCTGCAGGGCATATGTAATTGAATTTTCCTTTGGGACTGGAGCATAACAGAATGCGCTTTAAGTACCAATTGGCTCATCGATTTGCCATCAATGTTTTCCTTTTCTGTCTCCTGTCCGTCTGTCTTCGTGTTTCTTACTAAGGCTGATGGCATAAAACTCGCGTTAAATTGCAATAAGCAGCAAATCCAAGCAACTTTTCCTGTCCATCCGCATCAACATTTTCAAAGATAAAGCGATACGTCAATTATCTGGATGTTGTGCTGAATGCCTGGCTGGCTGCCTGGCTCTAAGAAAAAAAAAAACAAAAACGGAAAACAAAAACTAACGCAACAAAACGTTTCGACAACATTGAAACCTTGTCAACGGCAGCCGTAATGGTATCAGTTGGCACTTTCAAACGAATCCCCATTTGAAAAACGTTTGATTTATGTCAACTTTATCGACTGGGAAGTAGACACCCTATGTCAGCTAACAGTTGAGGGATATTTGCTTACACTAAGTGTTTGTTCAATTAGCTGCAGGTAATAATTACTATTATTATTATGGATTATAGTTATCAATAATGTTATTACTAAAATTATTATTTATAATTTTCATTATTATTTTGTAAATATTTTTAAATCATTATTTGTATTATTATTATCATTTTGATTATTGACTTAAATATTATGCATCGAGTGTAACTATGATTCATCGCACGACTAATTCAAATGGTATTGACTGATAACTAAATATTGCAATTAAATATATGTATATATATATATTTATAGAAATAGTTAAGCACAAATCCGAAAGTTGTTGAACTTTATAGTTTACTGCGGCTTAATCATTTTTTGTTTAACTGATAAATAAGTAATTCGCACAAGAAGATGGCAAATGCCATCAGCAAGGCAGAAGCCCAGCCTAACCAGACGTAAACCAAGTCGTCCACCTTGAAGTCATGAAAAGGCTCATACGGATACGGATCGTTGGGACTGATTTCACCTAGCGCGATAAAGTCCCGCATGGACTGCTCCTTCCAGTACATCAAGAGGCCCGAATCCTTGACTCGAATCATGAAATCATGCAGTGGCTCGGCATAGATGGAGTTCGGCTGCAATGGCATCGAAGCGAGTATTTTGGAGCGAAAGACGAGATTGGGCTGAAAGCACAACACAGGTCGTTTGAAAAGTTCCTGCTGCTTCTCATAGAACTCCCAGACGGTTTCTGTCATAGAAAATGCCTTTGATTTGCTGAGACTCTTGCGCATCACTTCAAACTCATTCGCTTCCAGGAACACGATTTTTGATCTAACAACCTGGAGGGGGCTTATTTTCGAAATCATATTCACATAGAAATGTTCGTCCTCGGTAAAATGAATATCAAGATCAGAGTCGCGTAACTCCTCAAAAGTGGTGACCATTCGTTCCATCGGTCGCTTAGTTAGCAGCGTGTTCAATTGGACTCCGACGAGCGTGCTCAGTATGAGGCCCAACAGAAAGAGTTGAGCATGAGCTAGGCGAGAGCTGTTCGCGGCATGGGCTTTAAGCTGGCACGACAGTCCAATTAAGCCAGAGACTATGCGCTCATTGAAGAATAGGTTTGTCCAATCCACTCGCCGCTGCATCAACAGCCAGCCAAAGCAGGTATCCAGCACTGCGAAAATGTAGTAGCTGACCAGGAGCACTAGTAACATGTTGCGACTGGCCACCATTAGGTACACCTTGGCCGTAGCTATCTCCTGGGCACAGGGCACTGTGATAAACCAACTGGAAGTTTCAAAGGGATACGTAAAAATGCCATCTACGCTTGACAGTTCGTAGCCGCATAGTGTCATAGGCATATCGAGAGTTCCGTTCAGAGTCATGTTCCTCAACAGAATCATAGATATTTGTTCCTTAGTTTTCAGCAGCTCCTCCCATTGCAGCGATATGTTGTAGACGCGTGCAAACTCTATTAACATCATGGCCATAAAGCCAGTCAGGCGTGTTCTGCCTGTCGCCCAATCCGTATAAGACAGCGATTGCGGCAACATTAGTTCGGGCAGACTGCGAGCCGTGCGTTGATGGTAGTTATATTGCGTAACAAAGATCGGGCTGCTGTTCGACTGCAGCAGTTGCCAGTGATTGTCTTCATACGGCTGCAACTGATAGGCTCTGCCTGTGTCCAACAGTAGCAGCACCACATGTGGAAATAGTAGCTGCCGAGCGGTCTCAGCCACGTCGCGCAACTGTTGATCCGTTGCCTGCTGGAGCAACAGCAGGAGGCGCACATGTCGCATGTTGCTTAAGTTGTTCGCCAGTGCCTGCCACATTTCCATATCCATCTGCACACTGCCAGTTAGACAGATCAGTACAAACATCTCTGTGTTTTGGCTTTCCTTCAAATAGAAGTTGGCCTTGCTGCTGAGACGCAGCATGGGCCACGTATAGGCAGTTGCTAGTTGCTCCATTTCGTGGCAGTGCAGCTGGCGACTGTGCCGGAACAGCAAAAGCGTCTCGAAGCGTTGCTCTCTGTAGCTGCGTTGCAGTATCTCATATGGATTTAAGGCCAGATTTGGACTACAGCCGAGCACTAGCCACAGGACTTGAGTTACAACCACTGCTTGCCACATGTTGCGGCTGTCTGTTTCCACTTGGCTGCAGCTCTGCCTAAATTGTGGTTTTATCACTAGCATCGCAGCTAATTAGCAGCCGTTAGAAGTGTCTATATGTTCTTAAACTAATTCACAGTGCCTGTCATTAATAAATGTCGCGCATTCACGCTTACAGCTTTAATAGAGCTATTGACAGACATTTAATATTATAATTAAGACGATTACCACTGAAAGCCTGAATGCAGACTGAAATAAATAGTTTTTACTACTAATAGCTTATAGCAGTTGTGGTTGATGACACATATTTTAATATTGGACACTACAAATTAGACAAGTTGTGCTTTTAAAATAAAATAATTAGTAGCATACGTTATATTATAACTTTCAGTAGAATGCTTCTCCCACTTCTACACATTGTGACACACAGGCTACACGCAGCGCATAGAGCAGAGTGGAAAAGGACGGTAATTATAGCATAATATAATTGGCTTTAACGATGCAATGTATTCAGCACTCAGTAGGTAGTACTCTTACGTACCATTGTCAATTTCTCAGAATTAATAACTCATCCATGACATTTTCTTTGTCAGCATCATAAGCCATGTTATAGCTACTTTTGCATTATTATTATGATTGGATTCGAGTAACTGTCTTATGCCAATATAGAGCCATATCGATTTAGTAGACAACACTTGCCAATTAATATTTTTAAAACAAACTAAGAATTTTTATAAATGTTATTTTAATATTTCTTTATTTAATATCAAATTACATTTAATCTTTGACAAGCTTCAGTTTGGCTTTATTTCGATTTAAATCTGCAAAGCCTCTAATCCAATCATAAAATAAACTTAAGTTGATTTTGTCTGCATTATCAACTAAAAGCAGCTTAAGTATTTGAGAGTATTTGGTTTTTTGCTGAAAATAAATTCACAGTTTAATTTGCAAGCAATTGGCTTTGGGCCATAACTCGACTCACATTTAAGAACATTCTGAATATTTTAAGCTGTTAATCTGCGTTACATATTTAATTGCTCTCCACTCTCTCATGGCATATCAAAGTTTGTGCTTCCTTTCATGGGAAACTCAACGTTGAGTAAAACTTTTCAACAACTTTATGGTCCTTGCGATGACTTGTGAATTTTTTAGCATTTGCATTTGGGCATTTTTTTTCTTGCGTTTTTGGCTTTTACAGCTCTTTCAATTAGACATACGAATGCTAAAGACCAGCACATGCGTATGCATATTTCTTCAGTTCTTCAGTTCGCATTCACATTCACATTCACATTCACATTCACATTCACATTCATATTCACATTCATTTTCATACTTATGTTCATTTCATTTCATACTTTAATACCATTTGAAGAGACTCACGCATTAATTTACACGTCAGTGCATATTTGATTTTATTTTATTTCCATTCGTTGTTGTCATGGGAAATGCACGGCTAGCAGTTCCTCGGAATATGTTAAATATATCCTCTAATCTGTGCAGTGTGAGGCATGTTCAGCCAGAAAGTGCCAATGCAACAGTTGTTGGTCTAATGCAGTTTATAGTGTAGGCAGGAAGCGAAGAAGCTAGCTGCAACTAGAAGATACCCTGGGACCAGACTATCTTTTGTATATTTATACAAATATTGAATATCCAATTGCAAATTTTCCATATGCAGAGTATTTTTGAGTCTGGCTGTTTGTTTTTTACCACTTGTCTACTTGTTGTATTTGCATTTACATAGGACTTTCCGCCGTTGGTTCTGAATGTTGCGCGCCGCGTTGACATGCATAAGATTGCAAAGAATTGTTGCGGGCATAATTTATGCCAAGGCACGGCAGCAAGGACGCACAGAGGCAACAAAGACTACAGCTGGCTACGGCTGGCTGCTTGTCTATGTGCCGGCTGCTGTGCACCGTGGCGTATACGTAATGTAACATTAATTGTATTTATTTGCTTTGTTGATTGATTTTACCAGGGCCTGAAAGTCTGACAAAACCTGAAAGCCCGAGAGCCTACATTTTAATTTTATACGAGCTCTGAAGGCCTGCTCCACTCCCTGCCATTTGCTAGACAATTGCGTTTATCAAAGTCATTTTGTGTATCATTTGCGCATAGCCCACGGGCCGCGCCAATGCCCACGCCCATGCCCACGCCCACATAAATTAACGTAAGCTTAACGAAGCATGGATAAAATAACAGCAGCAGCAGAGGTTGACAATAAATTTATTGGTTTTTATCCACAGCTGCTTGTGCTGTATGACGGCGCTTATCAAAAAGGGCTCGGACTTGGAGCTCATCTGCGCTTTAATGCGATACATGTGCTGTAAATATAAATGCTAAATGAGTTTCATATATCTGGCTATATATGAGTAAGGCGATTATCCTGCCTGACTAAATGACTGACTGAATGGGCTGGCTGACTTGTGATCAACGTACAGTGACGACTCTTCAATGGGATTCGCACAAATACAATTAAATTCAACTAAGTAGAGTGATAAGAAAAGAAGGAGGAGATGGTTTCAAAAGAGTAGCTTATATTAATATAGAAGAAGTGGAATTGATAGAAAATAGAATAGGAATTTGAGCACAAGTTGTAGCATACGTTATCTAGACTAAAAAAATGAATTAAGTAGAAGAGTAAATGTTTTAAAATGTAGAACATGGATTTGATTATTATTACCCTTAATCCAAAAATGTATTCACATATTTAAAATACTTTTTTAAGTTGCATGCTTTTAGGCGCAGTGCTGCTTGGTCAATGGTAAAAGCCAAGTTGTTAATTGATTTGACTAAGGCTTTAAAGCTATAACAGCTGATTTGAAGCTTAACGCCTGCCATCTGACACGCATCCATCGACATTCCATTCACACACTCACACACACACACACACACATGTGTCCCCACCACGCACCCACACACCCTTACACTGGCTTACACACGTTGGCAGGACAATCGAGAAAGTTTGCCTGAGGTAAGCAAGGAAAAAAGTTTGCCAGCCACTTGGCAAGTGACTACATCGATGAGCTGTTGGCGCTGTTAAGTAAGGATGCTAGAGGACTCTTTCAGCTGCCGCCTTTCCTTTTTGACAATGTGTTTCGGCTAAAAAATGACAAAGCACGAAAGTTTTCTTAAGGGCACGCACTCTCGTTAGAGGCCATGATTGAACGCATTTCGAGGCACGCATATCCTGTTGAGAATTTAAAGCTCGATTCGCATGTTGCGTACATTAAACAGGAAAATATTTCTCTAGCAAACGGAAGAAACTTTTCATTTTAGCTGTTAAACTGTTTGGCGCGGCGAGCTGGGTGTTTGCCTCGTTTTTAATTAAAAAAGTGACCGGCCGGAAAAAGTTGGTAACAGGATTTTAGCGCATTTGCCAAACGACGCGACTGCCAGTCGAAGTTTTTCACTTTACTTTTTCATTTGGCTCCGAAGTTGAAAGCATGCTTCCTTGTTGCTCGCTGTTGATGGCAGCCGTTCAAATTTAAGTGCAACAAATATTTGTGCATTGGGTTCGATTAGAATTTTTGACACTTGACGGTCTCAGCTATGCATCCGCAGACTAGTCAGAAATATATCATTCAGCATCGCCTGCCAGTCGAAACTCATTTCATATTTTTGTTTTTGCCTGCTCCCAATTTTGCTGTCTGCTCTTGTTGGCATTCAACTGATGATGCCCGCAAAGCTTTGGCATATTTCTCATGAATACTATTTCATACACACACACACACACACACACACACACCTCTCCACTTGCCACACCCTCGCACACACACAGATATGGAGTGTGGCATAGAGAACGTTGAGTTATGCGTGAATATTCGTGAATATTTGTTGCGATTGAGCTGTCTAAGTACAGACATATATATATATATATATATATATATAGTATAAAAGTTGCTGTGACAGCCTAGAACTCGTTACATATTTTGTCATTCTGCTTATTTCAGGAATTTCAATGGGATAGAGACATGTGCGTAATACGTTGCATGCAGAGATCTACCTTGGGCAGCTTTGATTTGGGTTAAATGTCAAGAGTAGGAGCTCAAATTATTTTTATAAATTTTATAAAAGTAGCTTTAGCATGATGAAAATTATAAAATAATATAATTTAATCAGCAGCGAGTTAATTTCTAATTTATAAGATCAGTTTGGCCAAAATGACACACTAAATGCTCGTATAATAATTGTTTATATGATTTATGATACGCATTACACTACACATCATTAAAAAGTCTAGACTGCGAGCTAAACTTGTTTGAGCAGTGAATTATTTAAACAAACTTCGGACGCTCAATTGTCGAAAGACAATGCTTAAAAGTGGCAAATAAGTCTTTGAACGCTTCGCTAAGAGCGCGGACAGGTGGCCAGCGACGATTCTGGCGTACGAAAAACAAAACCAAAACAGAGAAACGCGGCAAGCGTCAAGCACGTGTAGTTGCTGAACGCTGATTGGCCGGCGGCTTTCGCTTTTTCGCCAGCACAGAGCGCACTCGCTCTCTCGCGCGCGCTCTTCGGGTGACTAAGAGAGCGCGACAGCTATAGGCAAACTGGTTTGATAGCACCCTGTATTGCATGCTGTTTGGTCGCTGGCTGGGGCCATGCGACGACGACGCCACACGAAACGTTTTCAGTTGTTGTTCGGCGTTCATTGAGTGCAGGCCAGGCGTACACGCAACGCATCAAGGCTAACGGTTAACGGGCAGCGCGAATTCGTAGCGCGTCGTCGAATATAACAAGAAAACAAAATCAACAAAAATAAGAAGTAAAAAGAAACAAAAAAACGAAAAACCAAAATTGGCAAAATTTTTGCATACCGGTTCTCACACAAAAAGCCGTTAAAATTTTAATTTTAATCAAGTCGCGCGCTTCCTGCTAAGATCTTCAGTAACAAAATAATGTATGGCGACGGCTTAATTAAACATTAAGTATCTAAGTAACTGCAAATCTAAGTATCTCAATATGTGAATAAGTAACTAAGTATTTGAATATCTGCGCAGCTGTGTAGCTTAGAAGCATTTAACTGGTGTTAACTGTCCTGAAGCTTTGCTGAATTTTTCGCATTTGTCGCCGTTAGCTAAGTGTTCGGCTCACAGTTTAAGTTCTTAGCCAAAAAGTCAGTCACGCCCCGTTTCACACGCCCCGGCGCAACAGTTAACTCACACAAATTTGTATGCAAACACAAAATACTGACGAGCATTTATTAAATATTCATAAAAGTTGCCGTCGCTTAGCAAAAGAAACCAAAACAGAACTCTCCGAGACAAAAGTAGAGAACATAGCAACAAGTCGGCGCCATTTGGTCAACAACGTTGCCAGCACTCTATCCATTTATTAACATTCGCTAAGAGTGGCAGAAAAAAAAGCAACGCGTCGCCTCGGCTTCCCAGAATTGGCAGTTAATTTTTGAAAAAAGGCAAAAAGAAATAAGAAAACCAAAAAATAAAACCGCAAAGCCCACAGGAGAGACAGCAACAGCTGAAAGCGTGTAATACGAGTTGTTGTGCGTGTGTGTGCATGTGTGTGTGTTAACTGTGCAGCTTTATATCAGGTTATTAAAGAGGTATGTAGATGCAGCAGATCTCAAGCTACCCACGCAGCAAGCGCATAGAAATTGAAAGTTCCGCATAATTTGCAATAAAACAAAAAAAGAGCTGAACTAAAGTGAAAAACTGATTACGCGACGCGTTCTAGATACTAAGCACATTCATATACACATATGTATATACAGACTTGGCTGCAGATACAATCGAGTCGCTTTGTGGCGAATCGTGTGCCAAAACCGTTGTGTTTATTATTTTTATGAAATATGACAGCAAACAGCCAGAAAAAACATTTCGAATTGGGTCTCGCTATGTGAAACGCAACGAATGCATCCATAAGATACAGATACACACACACACACACGCTCACACACACACACACACACACACATGGGACCGTGTGTAGCTCATATAATCAACGCTAAAGTTGAGTGCAATGACAAAATTGCTGATAACTGACCAATGGAGCATCTCAATCATTAATTATGTTTCAGTTTCTGCTTTGTCTTCGGCTTTTGGCCTGAAATTTCATTCGGTTTCATTTATTGAAGCTTCTGTTTCAACAGACAGAGACAAAATGCTGCAGCTGGAAATATCTTTGACGCTCACGACTTATGCTAAATAGTTGTTTAGAATCGTACTAAACTTTCAAGGTTATTACTTCCCTGGCGATATGTATCTTGTAGATACTTTTTAGCTGAGCTCAATTACATACGCTCAGCTATGTAGAAAATTATATATTTTCGAAAATTCTGGTCGGCAAAGTCAAAAACTTTTATTTGGCAATCAGCTAAGATTTATGTTTGTGTGTTGTATTAGCCCAAAGTATTTCATATAGGTACACGTATAGACATTCTGTTGTTTGTTGTATCACGCCGTCTCTCTCTCTCTCTCGCTCGCTCGCTCGCTTGCTCTCTTTTGCTTTGGCGCTATTTATAGGCGCGTAACACATACGCGTATAGCATGTATCTTATAGATACATTCTGGCTAGCTGCCTGCCTGCCTGCCTGCCTGGCAAAAACTTTTGCATCGACCTGTCTCGGCCTGTGTCTGTGTCTCTGCCATCGCCTCTGACTCGCTGCTGCTGCCCGTCTGGACCTGCCTGCTCATAAATATAAAGCCGAAGCGACATTGGCGAGACAGTGCGCCAAACGGACGTCTGCAATTCCTCGCAGATCGACACAAAGGAATCCGGCCAAAAAAGGTTCTCTCTCTCTCTCTGCATCTCTCTCTCCTACTCTTGCGCTGTCTTTGTCTCTGTATCTGCAGATCTTGACAGCACTTGGCAATCGACTCTGCAACATGTTGCCGTTGCCTGTTAGCGTTTGCTTTGAAATCGAAAACAAAATTGATGCCAGACGCAAAGGCAAAGGCAAAGAGGCAGTGGCAGCGGCAGCGGCAGCGGCAGCAGCCTGAAAGATGGCTGAAAAGGCTAGGGAGTTAACGCAGCTGGCACAGCTGGTCAGATTTGCTGATTGTGGCCATCAAAGCGCATAATTGTTGTTTATGTGTTTATTTGGCAGCTCAAAATAACATATACAACGACAACAAAAACAACAACAACAACAGAAATGTTTAGGCTTTCAAGTTTTCCGCATTATCTGAAAAATATTTTCCAAAAGCAAAAATGTGCGCAATTTTTGTTTCTTACTGAAAAGTCAAAAGAAAACAAAAGCCAGCCGTACAAATCATGAGCTCCAAACCTGACGACCAGTTTCATTTTTATTTTTCTTAGTTTTACCTTTATTATTTTTATTTCTTTTGGAGACTTGCATAACAAGCGCGGCATGCAGCTTGCGGCAAGTGCGCAGAAACATTTGCAGTTTTGCAGCTGACAAAAGCGCAGAGACCGTCGATCCGCTTGATTGCCTTGCTGCCGTACGTAATTACAAGAAATCAAATATCAAGAAAAAAAAAATAAAAATAAAAGCAAATATACAAAAATACAAAAAAAAAACTTGAAAAACTGCTGAGCACAAATTGCAGCTGACTGCAGTGAGGACGGATAGGGGCGGGGTTGGCTGAGGGGCGGCCAGTGCAGTGCAGCAAGAACCGGAAAGGAAGTGAGCGTGTAAGTTACCAAGACTTTGACTTCGGCTGCGACTTGGAACCCAACAAGCCAAAAAACCGGTTTTCAGCTGCTGACGCCAAGGGACCCCGCTCAACCAAACCGCGCAGCCCGCGCGCCCAGCGCTTGCATGCTTCTTGGAAGCACATCGTCAGCTATGCCAAGTCATTCACTTGCAGGCGATACGAGTTTTTCCATTGTGTTTGTTGTAGTAGTTGCTGTTGTTGTTGTTGTTGTTGGTGCAGCGCGCAGGCGCAGCTTTGTTGATAGTGCGGGCGAAGAACAAGACGAAACGAAACGGAATGAAATAAAACGAAACGAAGCGAAGCACGAGACAAAGCGCAATACAAAAACTTGATAGTTGGCTGCGGCGCAGACGTAGAAGCTAGGCGTGCATTCAAGAACATAAATGAACAGCATGGTTATGCACTGGGAGAAATAATGTGTGAAATGGCAAATAAGCTATGCTGTCTATAACAAATATTTAATATATAGTTTATTTATATAAACAGCTGTTTTCATAAAAATATATAATAAAATATAATTCTATTTACTATGATCATTTCTTACATTTCTCCTTTTAAGCTCGTAATTTTTCTAGTGTATACATCAAAGTGCGTAGCAGAGAAGTGACTTAAGAAAGTTCTTGTTAGGTAAAAGGAAGCAACGATTGGGTTGGGTAATGCATACCGTTCTTTGGCTCTGTACTTTACTCCGCCCCACCCTCTGCTGCGGATACTCCTACTCTTTCTCTCTCTCTGTCTCTCTCTCTCTCTCTGCGGGTGCAATGTGAGGCAGTTTTCTAGCAATATGCTTTTAGTATGCTTTGCAACGCATGCGTCGAGTGCTTTGGCCCAGCTCGTGTCTAGCTGGAGGTACTTGAACCCTAGCACGGAACACACAAAATGGCGCTGAAGCAGCTACCTTTAGTCGTAGTAGGAGCAGACCATTTATGCATGATATATGAATGTGGGCGATGGCAGGCATTGAACTTTGCCCAAGCGTTGCTTTGTGGCCACACTAGACAAAAGGCTAAAATAGAGTAGAGTAGAGTAGAGAAGCATATATGAAGCGTATGTAGTTGAAGCTTTTGGTATTTCGTTCGCATTAATCCCTGCAACCGATAACGAACTGAGCTCCACTTAAGCTAAGCTGATTTATGCTTTGCCCCGAAAAGTGTCAACTGCTCGGCCGAGTGGCCTCCATTCGGGTGTCAGCTGGCTGCAATTTGAACTCAATCGTTGCCCAAATTGATAAGTTAGGGCCAGGCAAAGGAGAGAGAGAGAGATAGAGAGAGAGAAACGGAGACAACACAAACGACAAAGAGATATTCGAGAATTGCTGGCATAACTTTTGTTTTAACCTTTTAAAAGCGGCCGACGCATGCTTTCCCCTCACTCGTGGCCGGCAGGCAACACGAGACGCGGAGCTGGAGAATGAGCTGGAGGTGAAGACGGAGTCACTCCACGTAACGCGAGTCACTGGTGGGGCTTTCTGGCTGCTGCCGCTGTTGCTGCTGTTGTTGTTATTGTCATTTACAAGCATAAACGTCCATGACCCTTTGGCCTGTCTCACAGCGAGAAACAGCGCCAGAGACTGGGTTAGAGGCAGAGCAACAGAGGGAGAGATAAAGAAAGAGAGACAAAAACAGAAACACAAACAAAATCAAAATAAAAAATTGAATGAAAAAAAATATCACAGCTGTTGACATAAAGTTTCAGTTTGAGTTTTTGCTGAGTTCATTAAAAGCCACTGAGAGTTGAAATATGACGGAGTGGGCGATAGAACGAGCTATTGAAAAGAGGCGCATTGATTTGACAATTTCACAGGTTCATCGATAAACAAGGGGTTGCTATAGAGATTACACGACTAAGGGATGCTCAGTTGCACGAGCTGCTGTTAGACTAAATAAAATAAAATATATATATAAATAGAATATATATATAAATACATATTTATTGATGCTTTAACCACTTTAACCACAGCCCTTTCCTGTTTGGAATCAGTTAAATTGAAAGCCGATTTCAATTAAACGCAGACATTTCCTGCAGCGCCATATAAGAGCCACGAGCATGAAAAGACGTGCTTAACAAATAATAATAATAATAATAATAATTACTATTATGATTGCAAATGTTTTATTCTGTTAGACAATACAAAGCGCTGTCAGCACGTGCGTGTAGGTGTCATCGGCTATCGAGCGAGATAGACATAGAGATAGATAGACAGGTAGCGAGTGAGTGAGAGAGAAGACGACGCTTGTGATTCAGTGGTAAATTAGCGTGATTCCAATAAACTCAACACTTGATTGGCTGACTCAAGATTAAAGTTCGAAAGTTGTTGAGTGAATCACTTCAATAGCCAAAGCGTAGACGAAAAGTTGAAGCGTTTAGCCGTATTTGATAACATGATATTAGCCAGCTAACTAGCTTATTGGCGTTTAGATATTTCCACTTTTCTGTTCATTTTCGCTCAACCTAAGTTTATTTTCTATTCTTCATCTCCCTACTTTTTGCAGCACAAATTGGTGGTGAATGGGCTGATTTCATAATAAAACGCAAATAGCTAAAGAATCGCTTCTCGCTCGGCAACGATTTAAGCCAAACTGACGCAATTCAATTTGCCAGCTACAGAGAGGCGACCGCAAGCTCATAAATTGAGATTAAGCAAGCGCACACTGGAGGCTGCGTGGTGCCAGAGCAACTGAAGTCGAGAAGACGAAGAAGAAAAAAAACATAACAAATCAATCACAGAGCGCGCTCTCGACGCTCCACACAATTTGCATGAGCCAAAGCATTAGCCAACAGCAGCCGCCGCAACAGCATAGCCGCAGCTACAGCCAGAGCCGCAGCCAAAGCGGCAGCCACAGTCAGAGCCAAAGCCAGAGCCAGAGCCAGAGCCAGAACCAGGGGAAGCATCGTTCGAGTGGCATTTTATGGCAACTGCGCCATCAGCTGCACAGGCGTAGCACAAGGAAAATGAAAACAATTTCATGATACTACAAGTGGTCCGAATCGGTGCTATTGAACTATCTGAGAATGCCATCGACGCCGTACGATCTGGTGCAGGACGATCAGGATTTGCGCGTGCCGCTCCATGCCGAGCAGGCGTTCTTTCATGGCATCACATTTCAGGCCAAGGTGAGTCAAAGATGAGAATTGCATTTCCCCATTTCAGTTGAATCTAACTGAAAATCTATTCCAGTAAAGTTATGAATCATATATCTATTTGTTCACATTTCAGTGACTAATCTCTTATTTAAGCAGCTATAATTATTTTATAGTCTTCTCGGTATGCGAAACGCTCATGCCGCATACTAATTCCAAAATGGTTCTGCCATACGCAAAGCAATTTCGTCGGCTTGTCTTTTAAGTTGTGTTGGCAGAAGGAAGAGGTGTGTCTACCCTCGCACACAATTGTACATAGTGTGTGCTGAAACAGCTCCATTTCTCTTTTATCGCCACAATATCCGTTTTGGCCGCTTTGTAATTGGCATATCCATTGGCCATAGCCAAAACGTATATTCACTCAATATTACTAAAATTATTTTTCTTCTCTTTTGCAATCATTTTCATATAATTGTTGCAAACGTGGCCAAACACAAACAATTATTTACTATTTTATAAATGCAATTATATATATTTGTGCAATTGAATTGAGGCAGCTTTGTTGTTGAGGTTGTTGCTGACGGAAGCATCGGTTACATGAATATACCCTCCCCATATATGTGTATATTTATATGGGAAGTTTTTTATGCTCTGCTTGCAATGACAAAGGGGTATATTGGGTGTGTGTGTGTGTGTGTGCAATGGAAGTCGTTTGATGAACTTGAAATTGATTAAACTCAGCCTGAAGGCCTTTGTTGCTTTACTTTTGTAAAGTCATTAAAAATCTATATATCCCATAGGTCTTGGGCTCTGAATATATTGGCTTGAAATCTATATCATCCATATCATTATCATCTTGAAGAGCAGCTCTTATATCTATAACATTAATATCGAAAACAAACTGAGCGAGCATGCTGCAGTCGCTTATGCCTGACCTAGCATTCTGACTTGTTTTGTTTTGACTTTACTTTTTTTGTTGCTTTTTTTTGAGCATTCAGCAAGTTAGTCAACTGTCACATGGCCAGACATGTTGTTGTCGTTGTTGTTGTTGTTGTTTGTGTTGAGAGGGGGAAAATGATAAACAAATTTCCATTTTCTATGCGTGTGTGTGTGTGTGTTTGTGCGTTTACTCGCATTCAATTATTCAGCAACGCATGGCGAGCATTTGTTTAGTTCTTTTTTGTTTTTGGCTGTATCTTTATATATTTGTTGTTGTTGTTTATTATTTTTGTGCAATGTGTGGAAATTGTTTGCGTGCCAAGCTCATATTCTATATATATATATATATGTATATGAATATATGTATATATCTGTGTGTATCAGCCAAAGTACAGTTGTTATTTTTATGCTTTGGTCAGCTGAAGCTTTTTGATTTTTATTTGATTTGATTAGCTAGCGATGACTGTTAAGTGCAGAGCCAATGACCCTTAGATAGACATATGTATATTTGAGTAGTTGCTAGTTAGCCATGTTTCCCAGAGCCTGCAGAAGTTCACGAATTGTTGTTTGCTGGAGTGCATTGAGCTTTGACTTTGTCGACTCAATGGCATCTCTTCTGTTTTGTTTTGTGTTGATGCCACACTTTGTATGCAAAGCGCTTGACATTAGTCGGCAGCATTGAGATGGCCTAAGTCTCTGCCTCTGCATTATGTGAAAAACATTGCACTTGGATGTGTTGTTGTTTTTGTTGTTGTTGTTGTTGTTGTTGTTGTTGCTGGTGCATTTGCAGTTGCAGTTGCAATTAAATGCACTCAGTTTCCAAGCCAAATTGCCGTGAAGCAGCGCTAAGACCCACGCTAACAACAAACACAGAAAACAATTTGCATTGGCGTAGAGGCGGTGGTAGCCGCGGGGGCGTGGCATGCCTGCCACTCCAGCCCTCACGTATGTGCATAGGCTCTTTGTGTCGCCAGCCACGTGTTGTTTGCTGCCGTTGTTGCTGTTGTTGTTGTGGCACGTTGCTATTTGCATTTTCCATAAATGAAAAGCAAGCAAAACACAAAGTTTTGCACTTTTCCGATGCTCGTTTTGTTTTTGTGGCATATACCGTTAGCATTACTATATATACAAAGAGGTATATCTCGTACATGATATGCTTGGCTGGCTAACCCAAATAAGATACACACAAGTCGGGCAGATAACAGTTTAAAAGACTGCCTGCAGTGCATACAGCAGCTTGTTCTTTCGTTGCTTGTTTTTGTTGTTTTTGTTTTTTTTTTTTTCGCTGTGTCAGCCCAACTGATTCATCTGCGTCGCAGGCTCAAATAACGAGTGTGAGTCATGAGTGTTTGTGTTTGTGTTTGCGCTTGTGTTCGTGTTTGAGTGCGGCTGTCATTGAAGGCATTATTTATGAGAGGTATTGGACAGGACGCCACTTATAAATATATTTATGCCACAGCCTGCAAATCTCGCTCTCACACTCACACACAAATCTCGCAATCGCCAGCCTCTAACTTTGCCTGCTCTGACTTTTGCTTGCTTAGATTAATTGAATTTCACGCTTTGATTTCGCGCCATACGAAAATTGGTTAGCGGCTGCTGCCGCTGCTGCCTCCTTGTGGGCCATGCCGCATAAATCTTTCAAAAGGTGTATAAATTATTCGCTCTCACGCACTTGGCCTGGCGCCGTGTTTTTCTTTCGCACTTTTTTGTTGTTGCTGCTGCTGCTGCTTTTTGTTGCTCTTTGGTTTTTTGGTTTTTTTTTTTTTTGCCTGCTTGGCAACATGACGTATACTTAACTTTTGTTTCGCTTCGATTTCCTGCAAGTTGGCTCTATCAAAAATTTATTGAGCAAGCCCTCAAGTTCGATTCGATTTATGTTTCCGCACACAGTTTCCGTTATTTTGACGCGCTTTTCCACACTCAGCTCATCAATTATTTGAGTTGAGGTTCTGTCATAGATGTTTCCTCCGATTTTGTTGCCGCTGTCCTCTTTGTTTTATTTATGTATGCCACGATATGTGCGTGGGCAGCTAAATTTACAGTTTATTTCTATACTAACCCAAAATATCATTTAAATTTGACAATATTTTGACTCGGAATGAAAAATATTCTACTCTAGGTAAATATATATATATGCATATATATATACTCGTATTATCACCTTAGCTGAATGCTTTTAGACTTCGATCCGTAATCAATTTCCTGCAATTTCCATAAAATTTTTCGAATTTTCATACTTTATGCTGATGATATTTTTAATACAGACATGAGCATAAATCCAATTGAATGATTTCCCACCCGCCGCCTAAAATAATTTTTCTTTTTATTATTTTTATTAGTTTGGCATGTTACAAAATTCGCGTTGTTATTTATGAAACTTTTCGGTTTATGTATTTAGCCATTGTTATTGTCTGTTGCAAAATTAATTATTAGATATTAAGGTGAAGGTGAAACGCATCTGATCCAGTTCGCTGCATAAGAAAATGATGAACATTTCAAGAATACACAATATTCTTATATATATATAGACACATAAAAAATATGGCGCATAAAGAAAAATATTGAAAAACATATAAAAAGCGAGCACAGAGTCTGCGGTCCACGTGCTGCCTGTCTCTCGCTCTCTGTGTGTGTCTGTGTAATTTTTCACATTTGTTGTGTTTACCCATTTTCCATTTGGTGTGTGCGTACGCAAAATTATGAATTTTCATATGGTTCGGCGTCTGTGTCGGTGGCGTATACGCAATGTTTCCGCTCTGCTGCTGCTGCTACTGCTGCTGCTGTTGCTTTTTGTTTTGTTTATCTAAGTGGCACATGCAGCTTCTGCTCGTTTGTTTTCTGGCCAGCAAGGGATGGAGCATCGGCCAAGAAAACCGCCTCTTCATATATCAATTTCAATTATCTGCCCTGGCGCTGGTTTGAGTCGGTGCCAAAAACCCATTTTTGCTATATAAATTATTGGTTGAGCGTCGAAAAGGACAAAACCCGAAAAGGATTATGCGGCGTGCAATTGGGTCCTGGTGCTGGCTTTTATCAGCCACAACTGACACGGCCAGACGACCCAGCCCACACGGGGCACGAGGAGGCGTGAAAAATGAGTCATAAAATGCAAATAAAATCTCAAGTGTCCTTTTGGAGTGACAGAGAGAGTGTGTGTGAGAGAGAGAGAGCGACAGGCTCGACTGGGCTTTTTATATGTCACTGTCAGGATTGCTTTTCCGTTTTGCCTTTGTTGCTGCTGTTACGTCCTAAAAACTTGAAGACGCTTTAAAAATTTAATATTTGCCATTCCCGCAAGGCAGCGAAAACGATTTCGTTTGCCATGCTGTGTTTCACGTGTTTGCTTAACCTTTTCCATAAAGTTCAATCTGCTCGTTAAGTCGGCGAGCTAAACATACAGATAGATAGATTTTCCGGCAACAGACTACAGTCATTGGCATTGCGCCATCATTTTTCAAATCTGTTTAGATTTCGTCTGGTCTATATGGCAAAATTTTAATACACTTTATGTGCAACACTTTTGTTGCATTAATCCGCTGCACTATTAAAACAACAATGCCCCTTGTCTCGCTGCCTCTCTCCTTCCTTCTGCTGTAAACAAAGGCAACATATTGTATATTATTGCTCAGATATGCATCTATATATATACTCATATATATCCATATATATGGGTCTGTCTATAATTTTAATGTTGTGGCAAATGCGTACGCGTTTCATTTTATCTCTGTTGTCTTTGGGCTCGGGCCACATAAAAAGTTCAATAAAAACAATAATAATAGCCTATAAAATACGTATATATCGGTTTCGTATTGGCGCACATTACCCAGGATTATCTTCCTTTGCCTAGAGCATCTCATTTTCATATTGATTGCAAATTATTAGCCTAATATGTTTATGGCCGTCTGGTGTACAGGTGGCAGTCCTAGCAATGGCCAACGTGTAGTTATTGTAAATAAAGAGAATTTTATTGCAGCAGGCCATGCTCCTCTCAGAAATCTGAGTGATTTCTCATGTCTGCGTGTTTAATGTGTGTCAAGTGCGTTTTTAATGCTGGTCGTCAGGGTTTAAGTGCCCATTAGTGGTTCACTGTTGAGTACACATTGATATATATATATATATATATATATATGGAGTTTGGGCTGTTTCATTCTGACTCAACTGACTCAGTCGATTGGCATTGCTCAATGGGGCATGAATGCGGCAAATGCTCTACTCTGCTCATTTATTATCTACTTATTACACAATTTGCAGTCAAATGTTGTTGCTGCCACACAAATTGGCTGGCCATTTCGCAATTGGAAGCAATCGCTTTTCACCTGGCGCAGCTGCAGTTCACATGTGCATTTCCAATGAGTCAGCCAAAACGAGCCAAAGCTGGCAGTCAGTGGCGCAGGCGCATTAAACCACAACGGTGGCTACAGCTCTCACCCACTTTGGACGCTGCTCTTCCAGTTTGGCAAATGGGTAACGCACGCAAATTGTGTAGTCGCTGCTGTTGCTGCTGTTGCTGCTGTTGCTGCTGTTGCTGCTGCTGCTGGTGTCTAGCGAAGCGCAGCATTGCGGAAGTTGCAACGGCAGCTGCTGCACGTTTGCTCGTATGTGGCACACCAACTCCCAACTGCCCCGACCCTTTGTTTGTCTGTTTGGCTGCCAATGGTCGCTGACAGCTGCCTTTGGCAATATTTGGGCTTGGCCCTGGCCAAATTGTCAATAAAACAGCACAGCGCAGCACAGCACAGCACAGCACAGCACAGCATAGCTCAGAAACAACACCAATTTGGGCTAACCGAAGTGCACACACCCTTAATGGATCCTGCTGCTGACAGATGTTAGAAGTAGCTGAAAATTGAACAATTGATCGGAAGACATTTCGAAAACTTTGATAGCGATCAGATAAGTTAATGGGAAACAAGTGTTCACCACAGAAATTACTTTGAGACTTGCATAAGTCTATGCTGAGTTGTGAAACTGAAGTGCTTCACTTTGACTTTATTCACTTTAAAATATTTTAGTCTGCTCCTTTGCATGACTGAGTAGTCAGTAAGACTTGACGGTCTTTGGTCTGAGACATTCTAAGACCTATTATAGTATTGGAGTTGTAGCTTTTCAGTTGAACATGATTCAGTAGTTGCCTAACACTTGTCTCCGCTTTGCATTCGAATCTATTTTACTTTAGCTATTTATTCAGGCCTTTCTTACACTATATAAGGTTAAGCATTTAAAGTCCTTTTGAAGTCTAAGATTTTACTTCAGAATTATATTTATAAATCTTAATTTTTTATGAATATCTCTTGGTAAAAATTTGAGCTTTCAGTTACACTTTGCATGGAAATTCATTCCTTCCTTCATAACTCCCTTTTGCTACTTACCTCCAACTGTGACCAAGTAGCATAAATAATCAAGACTTTTTTTTGCTACCTATTTCACTTTATCTTCTCATGCCCTTTGTTTGAATATCAGACAAAAACAATTGTTGCAGCAAATAAAACTAGCAATTTTTTTCGGTTTTTTTCTCTGCTTTGGATAATGACAAGAATCGATTGTCTGCAATCTTTTTATGCCAATTTTGTGCAGGCGCAAATCTTAAAGGGTAGCTGCAAAAATAGCTCGTTAACTGCCGCTCACGTTTCAAGCAACAGATAGAAAAAAATTGAAAAAGAAAAAAAATAGTACAAATAAGAAGAAAAATTGAAAATTATCTGTGAGGCCGTCATCAAAGCGGCGAGCGCAGAGCTCCCAGTTTAATCAGCGACAGGCTTTGAATGCAATTGAAGTCACTTAGCTATGCAATCTTTCACAGCAGTCGTAGTTGCAGTTGCAGTTGCAGTTGCAGTTGCAGTCGAAGTTGCAGTTGAAGTTGCTGCAACTGGCTGCTACATGCATTTGTTTTTGTTGCTTTGCTGTTTCTTATCGTAGCGCACGCTTTGTGGCATTTGCTTTGACTGTCAGCTACTGCAGCTTGTTGCTGTTTTTGTTGTCGCTTGGCTGCCACTGTCAAGTGCAATTATGGGGCAGGCATTCACTGTAACTGCAACACGACCTTTGACACGGCCACCAGGCACCAGTAAGGCTTGCAGCTAGAGCGCTCTTACAATTTAATTAACTATTAAATTTGATGCGTGCTGTTTTTTTGTGAAAGTCAAAATTTCTCTATACATGTGACTATTGATTGCCTGAAGAAATTTTCTTCTATTAGCTTGCTCAATGAACTATGGGAACTATTGAGCTGCTTTAAACAACTATATTTAACGCAGCTGTTAGCATGATAAGGGCGCCGTGATGGATTACTGTATATACTAGGATGCTGCATATACATTTTCCATAATTTATATACACAAAGAGACACAGACAGCAAAATTAATTGGATTTGCCGGGCCAAAAATATCAGGCAATATTCATGATGTCATTATTAGCCTTTATACGAATATGTATGTTTGTATGTATATATGAATATATATATATATATATATATATATATATATATATATATATATGATACATATATGTATATAGCATCATACATATAGAAGATATTGTATATATATAAACACTTGCTGCTTTGATGACAAACACAAGTCGTTTCGCTTGTTTGTTGTTGTTGTTGTTGTTGTTTTTTTCTATCGTATATTTTCAAATTAATTTTCAACATCTTTTTGGCTTATAGCTACAAAATTTTAATTTAAAGAAGACGCTCGAATTGTTTTTCTTTCGCTCAAGTTGCTGGCGTGGAATTTAATAAGCGCTTTGGCTGTCAATTGGTTGGACATTAATTAAATACATATTGCTGTTGCTGTGGTTTTTATTGACATTGCGCCAGGATTAGGCACATCTAGGCGCCTTTTTGCGGCGCCTCGCTTGCCCCTTCGACGGTGTTCGCAATTGAATTTATTTGAACTTTTTACGTGGCCAACGAGCAAATGGGCCAACTAATTTGCATGCCGGAGGCCGCATGTGAAGTTAAAAGTTATTGGGCCATAAATAACGCCCGGCCAAATTCTAAACAAACATTTTTTCCGACAGTCAAGAAAGACTGTGAAAGTTTTCCACTTGATGCTGTCTGTTTGTCTCTCTGTTTCTCTGGCTGCCTTGGCGTTTAGTGTTTTGTGTGAAAATTAGCATAAAACGTTTGGCATTTTTGCCATTTGCTGCCAATCGTTAAAATGTTAGATGTAAAAAAAAAGTAGCGCATACGCCGCGTTGTGCAGCAGACATAAAAAAAAAAAAAAATGAAAACTAAAATAACCTAAAGCTCGGCTCATAAATGGCCCAATTTTCGTGGACTTTTTTGCATGCATATTAGGACGCTTCTTCTCTCCCACCCTCAGCAGCGCCCACAAATGTGCGGGCTATATTGTGGTGTGGGCGTGGTGTGCTGGCTTGTGGGCGTGGTCGTGGTCTATGCCCGCCTAATTGCTTAATTGAAAGCCAAAGGCAAATTAATAATGCCGTCGATTGCCGCCTAATTGTAAAATATCAAAAGCCAGCGAGCCCCCAACTACGCGGCGTATACGCAATGTGTTTTCTTGTTTGCTCTTTGACCTTTTACTGTCTGCTTAGCTGGCAATTAGTTTGAGTATTTTCTTTAAAATACCAATTTCAATACTTGGCCAGCCTCTTCAACTACCAAATCAGCTAAGAATCTAGGGGCATATTCATATATGTTTATTCTACGAAACTTAGCAAGCCTCAAGCAGTGGGGCCTGCGTGTCCTTGGGCATTGTTGTGTGTGTTTGTTGCGATTCAATTTTGTGCTGTGCTGTGCTGCGTGATTTTAATATATTTGCCGGCTTCTATATTTACATTTTTGGCAAATTTTTAATTAAAACACATTTTGTCAGCTGTCGCTTAAAGCTGAAACTTTTGCTCGCTAAGCTGCACACCAAATGTTTTCACAGTTGCCCCACATAATTGGCTAATCATGTTGGCTGCTGGCTGGCTGGCTGGCTGGCTGGCGGGTTGGTTGCTTGGTTGGTCGGCTGCCGTGGCTGGGCGTGGGCTGGGTGGGCACTTGAAAATGATTATGCAAACACCCACTCAAACACACACACACACAGACACACACACATATACACACACTCAGTTGGCAGCTGAGCGAAGGACCACTAACCAGCGCAACTGTGTGTTAGCCATGTTTTGGCCTCAGGTTCTCTTGTTTTGCCTGGTTTTTAGTGTTTTCTCAGTTGGCCAAATTAAAATTCTGACTTTAGCACTTGTAGAGTCCAAACAACACTTGCAATTCGCTCTCTTCCTCTGCGTTCGCTCTCTGGTTTTTTAATGAGCCAAGCGCACGCCCTTAGGCCAATCATTCTTGGTCTTAGCCTGGCCAAGTTGCTGCTGGCCGTTGAGCTAGTCTCTCTCTATCTGGCTGAGCACTTCATTGTTTGCCATTAGTTTGTCAAGCTGTCGCCTGTTTGGGATAATATCTTGACAGTACATAGCCCCTCCGCCACCTCTCTTCGGCTCTCTACCCTTTCGCTAGCTGCTTATCTTTTGCTTTATTTGTCTGGCTTTTGTTTAGGGGCTCTGGCCAGTGCCTGAATGGAAATAATGAAGCACATTTAAATGGCACTTGCCAAGGCAGCATAATGAGTGCCAACAGCTTGGCTTATATAGAGCACAGTGGTTAAAGCTACCCACACACACACACACACACACACACACACACACACACACACTTACACACAAAAGGACAACTGTCTCCTTTGTGCGCCTTTTAATTATTCAAATTTATTTGTCAGCACAATGTGTGCCCAAGTCTTGACGTATTAAAGCGAGTGTGCGTGTGTAGCGTGCGGCGCTTGCCATGTGTGTAGGCAGCTGTTGCCGCCGCCGAAGCCGAAGTCAAGTGAAACCACAGCGAAACTTTTTAATGAGTTTCGATTCATTGCACACGCAGTCGCACGCATCTCCCAACAGGACACTCTGGCACAGCTTGCAGCCAGCTGGAGAGCTACAGCAACAATGGGAAGAACTTGTCTGCCATTTATTAATTAAGTTTGCTTAAGCGTGCAGCTTCGACTCCTACGACTGCTGCTGGGCCGAAGCTGAAGCCACTTGTCGCTGTTAGCTTCTGTTTGTTCTGCCTAAGCAAAGGCAAATACGTTGCTCTGATCTCTATGGCAAGCCAAACAGAAAAACTACGAGCTATTCATCCTTTTGGTTATACCTTTTGCCTTCGTGCCCTGGCACCTAGGCAACTTTTGCTTAACCTTCAGCAAAGTTTCTTGCACGTGGCTTTAATTGCTTTTGGACTGCTGCTCTGGTCTGGTCTGGTCTGGTCTCTGCTATCTGCGCCCTGGGGCGTGGCATTTCTTTGATTAAAATTGCTTTTGATTAGTTAAATGAGTTGAGTGCGGTTGAGAGAATTCCATTTGTAAAGTCAATAAGCGCCGCTGGCCACAAACCTATCGCTGCAGTCCATAAAAATGCCAAGCACACGCCGAGAGAGAGAGAGAGAGAGAGAGAGAGAGAGAAAGAGAGAGAGAGAGAGGGAGAGAGAGAGAGAGAGAAGAGCTTGGACAAGAGGCCATTCGAAGATTTCGTACACGTTTTTGGTCTCTGAAACCCTCTGCCAAAACGTGTCAAGTGCATTGCAGTGTGTGTGTGTGGAAATTGCACAGGAAGCACTCGAAATGAGGCAGGTCGTAGGCCAAAAGGACAAGACTCAAAGTGCTTGTAAGCCAAGTGCTTAAAACAGAAGAAGCTGCAGAAGCAGCAACAGCAGCAGCACCACCACAAGCTGTGGCTAAGTCAGGCCAAGGCTTGCCGTTGCTGAAATATTGCGCATACGGCACGTTAGCTGCTTGCCTTTTTACTTTGTCCGCCACATAAATCACATTTGATGTCTTACAAATGAAATTTCTAAAAAAAGAAGAATTATTTCTGACGCAGCAAAAACTCACATTAAATTTTATTTAAATGACAACAACAACAAAATGTTGGATATATGCGTGGACCGCAGCAGCAGAACATGAAGGTGACATACGAAGGGGGCGTGCCTGTCGTGTCAACAGTCGCTCAATGGCACAAGACATAAATAAATAATAATAAACAGCAACGCGAAACTGAAGGATTTTCGCAGCAGCCACAGCCGCAGCAGCAGCAATCGCATGTGCTTTACTTTATTTAGATTTTCCATATTCCAAAACATAATTTTCTGAACATTTACTTATGTTTATATACATATACATATATATATATATATTCTTTTATGAATACAAATAGACGCGTGTAGCGTGTGGTAAAAGGCGGACAGCACACGGTGCGTATTAGCAGTGTCTGAAGTGACATGAGAATGTGTGTGGTGGAAGAGCGCGTTTCCGGGTGGGCTTAATATGATATGAGGAATGGCATGCGAAGCGAGACTAAGGTGGGTTGTAGGTGTTTGGATATAAGAAAACTGAATTTTGATTCATAAAGACAGAAGTATTTTTAGCAGAGCTGTATCTGATGAAAGAAAGAAGTCACAAAATCGATTTTTAAGGTTTGCTAGAATAATTATATTATAGATAGTTAACTTAACTTGTAAGTAAGCCTCATATTTAATATTTTTCAGTGAAAACTTTTAGCTTTCGTCGCTTTTTATTAAAAGTAAGTTCAAGTTGTATATATAGAATTCCGGTTTTTATTGGTTCATTTGACAATGAAAGCCACTAATTGCTTAGCTTGAATATAATTATTCTGTTTAGATATTGATTCATTCGTTTGCCATGTCCCTGGCATGAAAGTCTCTTGTCTAAAACAATATTGAACAAAAATAGCTATTATTTAATTAAGCACTCAAGCTGTTTGAAGTGTCTTCCAGCCGAGCAGCAATTAAGATAAATGTCAGTTTGGCGCAAATGTAAAGTAACATTTTAATCAATTTCATCAATTAAAAAAAGACTGGACAGAAAATTTGTAAATGTTCGAGGCGAGATAGAGACAGGGAGAGAGAGAGAGAGAGAGAGAGAGAGACAGAGACAAGAGCAAGCGAGAGTGGCAACAAGGGTAGCTTTGTCCTCCAACATAGATTGACAAAATTTAATTAAAAAACTGCCAGCGTTTAGGGAAACTGGCATTTCAGTAGCTTTTAAGCAATTTAGTTCATGTTGCAGAACAATTGAATTAGTAGCAAAACTTTGTAGCTGCACTTTGAAAACTGGAAGTGAAACGGAAGCCAAAACCGAAACCGAAACCGAAACTGAAACTGAAACACACAAAATAGTTAAATGTGTGCTAGAATTGGCGGCCAGTGTTGGTAAGTGCAGTGCAATTTGCTGAGAATTTCGCATAAATAATTGAAAAAAAAAATAATGAACAATTTGAGCTGTGACTCACAGCGTGCGGTATGTGCAATAAATAATTAATGATCGGTGGCAGCCGCATCAGCAGTGGCAGCAGCAGCAATAAACATTCAACAAACGAATCAACAAATCAGCAGCAAATCAGCAACAATAACAAGTATAAACAATGCCAACAATGCATGGCACAAATGCATTCATTGTGAATACGCCAATTCGTTTAGGCAAACACCTTGACATTGACTTTGCACCCCAAGTACGACCGGGTAGTGCGCATTGAACACAAAACTTAATTGTTGAAATGTCCTTATTGGGCATAAATACACACGCACAGCCACACGCACACACACCACACCACACCACACCACACCACTCCATTCCACTGCACTCCATTGGCATAGTTATTGTGCGTGGCTGCCAATCAGCAAATTGCTTTAATTTTGTGCGAAAGTCGAGCGCAAGTTTTTTGTTCGTTGCCATTGCCATTGTGCGGCAGCTGCAAGCTCACAAATTGCTATATAATGTGCGTGGCCTCGTTTGGGCTTTTCGATTTTTCTCTATTTTCCTCATTGGTGCCTTAGCCCATTTACGGTTTTCACTGCGCGAAAGTCGGCAAATCAAGCACGCATCATCACTCATACGCCGCGTTGTCGCCGTGTGACATATGTATGCATATTCTAGTTTTTTTTTTTCTGCTATTTGTCCAACTGTTCTGTAACCACGCCCCTTTTGTTATTAAAATTTCAATGCCATTGCGTTGCGTGTCATCAAGCGTGGCCTCAACTTCTTATGCTCAGCACTTTTTATGACCCAAACAAATGTTGTGTCCAACATTTCCGGCCGTACGTGTCGCAGGGTGTGTCGTCTATCGATTGCCATTCAAAATATATAAAAGAAAAGTTTTTCCATTTGACTAAAGGGCATACATAAATTAGTACATTATGAAATATACTCGCTGGCAATGAACTGTTAGAATTCCAACGTCAACTTTTGTGTGTGCAAAAGTTTTGATAAGCCAAAATGCTAAAAAATCGCTTTTCCAACGCTCTGACGCAGACATATGACCAAAGCTTTTCACGCCTTATTGTTGGAACACTTCAATGGGCCATTTGTATTGAGCCTAAAAAACTCCAACAGCAACCTTAACTACTGTCAGCTTTATTTATTTTTTTTTTTTTGATGAAATACCCGCTGTATTTCTCCATTTCTCTGCAGCTATCTGGTTCCCCTCTCTGACCCGTCTTAGTGTCTGTCAGCCATTTGTCATAGATTTTGGCCGTTCGAACTTTCTTTCTCGCTCGCTGAGTTGTTCGAGTCAATCACAATTAATTGCGCTTTGAGTGCAAATACATGCATGGCATTCCAATATATGCTGGGCCATTAGAATGTTGCAGTGCACGCCGCATGCCACGTGGCTTGAGGAAAATCTGATTGCACGTTGCTCATACGCAGCGTGCGCCAACCGTCGCTCACTTAACATATTCATGTGGGTAATCTGCATAGTTATGCCATGCATTTATATGAGAGTGTGTGCGTGTGTGTGTGGGTGTGTGGGTGTGGGTGAGCTGTGTTAACAAGCCGATTGGCTTAGCTGCACGTGTCCTGTATACATTATCCTGCTGCCATCTTGGCAATCCTGCCTGGCCAATGTTGCACACTGTGCCTCAGATGTGTGCCAACTGCCGATTGTAATTATATTTACTGTAGCTGCCAGCCACAACGCAGCTGCAGTCTTTGTTCCATTTAAGCAGCAACCAGCAGAGTTGCTGTCTAATCAGAAAAAAGAGTGGAAACAGTTTGCTCTCGTTTTAGTCCAAATGAGTTTTGCACTTGTTCTTGTGGCTGGCAACTAGTTGAAATTGAATATAATTAGAGCTTAGCTTTTGCTATTGCTGCTGCTCCTCCCCTTTTGGGTTCTTATCTCAAATTGCATGAAATTACTTCATCTATGGCGATGAGCTCTCACGTCTGTCACGCCGGATGCCGTCATTTAGGCTATGAGCCCGAGCTGAGCAACAAATCGCTTGCATCGTCTGCTGGCAGCCGCAAACCGTTTGTCGCTGCGTTTGAGTGTTAAATGTGGCAAAATTTCACTAACGCCTTTAAGCGCAACAAAGTGAAATGCGGGCCTAGATAACTAGAGAGTGAGAGGAAGACTCTGAGCGCAGATCAGCCAACAGTTGGCAGCGGCAGCATCAAATCTCAGTTTGTCATGTTCAGGTTGAGGGGCAGGGGAGTGGAGGCAGGGGCAGGGGCAGGTGAGTGGAGGCCCAAGTCAGGCTAGGCAGACTGAAGGAAATTGGCATCAAGACGCACGCAGCTACAACAGATGCGGCCAATGCTGCTGCCAATGGGCCTAACAACTTGTACATGGCCATATTTGAGTTTAGCAATTGCCAACATTTGGCGCTGGCTTTGATGACTTTGGCTCGACAGTCTCTCAGTTTGTCTGTCTGTCTGTCTGTCTATCTGTCTGTTTGGCGATCGAGTGCGTCTGTGTGTTCTCAGGCATCAATGGTCATTGCATTGGCTTTGACTCTGCGTCTCTTGGCCAAGCCTTGCTTTTTGCTTTTGGCCTGCTGTGTTTTTTCATTAAACAGCGACAAGTTCCAGCAAACACTCGGCCAACTGAAACGGCGGCTATTTGCACTAGCTAGCTGTTGTTTTTCTTCCTTCAGTTGCTGTTGCTGTCTCTTGGTCTGCCTGCTGAATTTATTGCAATGCATTTTCCCATTTACGTCACGCAGGTATTCGCAATCTTAACGCTTTAGTCAGCCAACAAAGCCAGAGACACGAGAAAGCAAAGCATGGCCAATGCCTTGGAAAATGTCAATATATATATATATATATATATATATATATATATATATATATATATATATATATATATATATATACATATAACAAAGCTGGGTAATAATACTTTTAGTATTAGGAGTAGTAAAGTCCACAAACTGCTATAAAACTGTTCATGACTTTGCTTTAAGGCTTATGGAAAACTTTACATTAAGCTATAATATCTTAGAGAGTTTTTCTTTATATACATATCTTTCAATTGATTAAATGATTATTGTTAAGCTTACATATAATAATATCTTTTGTATAGGCAGCTACTGCTGGGCCGTTAACTGTCTCTGAGCTTACTCTTTCCTAAACTCAGGCAAAATAGCTATTGACAAACATTTATTGATTAAGCTGATATCAATAAGTGTCTCATATGAAGCTTGACTAACTTCTCACACTTTCTTTGGCCTTGCAGGTAAGGTCAATTATTGACGTCAGTAGATATACTTGTCTTTTCCACTTAGAGGGTAAGTTAAGTCCTAGAAAACTGTGCTCAAACATAATTAAGTAGAGTTCATTAAACCCTCTGCCTGGCAACCCGCTTTCGGCGCAAACAAAAAACAGGAAAGTGGAAACAGAAACAGGGAACACAACAAGCCCAACCGAAGGAACCCATTGTAAATAGACTCAACCCCTAAAATCGCAACCACAAGCTCGTTTCAATAGGCCGCAACATATTAGGCGGCTCATTACTCAGGCCCGCCACGCCACGCCATAAATAAGTGTGACCAGATCGCAACAATAAAACAATAAAAAGCCACGAAATTCAATTGAAACGATTTTTAATTGAGGCCGTTTAAAAATGTTTAGCGCCCGCGTGGGAAATTGAAGCTAGTCAATTTTTTGATCAATTTGTACCGAAATTAGCGGCTCACATTACGCGCACACAACACAGAGTGTGCGTGCATGTGTGTGTGTGTGTGTGTGTGGTGGGTGGCGAGGAACGTGGCTGCTGCAGCTGATTAAATTATTAAACCCGCTAATTAAATGCTTCCGGTCGTTTAGTTTGCCGCGTTGCTCATACGCCCCGTTTGCCACGCAATTTATTTATTTTAATTGATGTTTGCTCTCTCTCTATCTACCTCTCTCGTTCTTACACTTTGTGCTGCCATCTCCCACACGCGCTGGGCCTTTAAAAATTTGGCAGCTTATTGTTGTTGTAATTGGTATTGTTGCTGCTGCTGCCTCTACTCCGGCTGCTGATATCTAAATAATCGCCCTGTGCTAAATTAGACGCCACTTGTTTTGGGCCAACAGCTTGTGCGCTGCGTCTCTTTTCCATTGTGTATTGCCGAGGTAGCACGAGACCGTGGGCGTGGCAATGGGCGCAGCTTTCATTGTGCTTAGCAATACGTCCATTGTTTGCTTAAGTACTTCAATTGATTTTCTGCTTGTTTATTGTTGTTGGCTACTCAACTTTTATGCGCTTTGTCGCTTTTTGTATTGCTGCTGCGGGCGGTCCTTGTCCAGGACTCTTCAACTTCACTTGGCTGTAGTCCTTTGCAGAGCTTAAGGCCAGACTGTTTATTGATTTTGACCCACACTCAAGCAGCTAATTTAATTGCTTTATGGCCAGCTTTGCTTTGACTTTGACTGTCGTTGAATATTGTTTCTCGAACAAGCCAAGTGCATTGTCCGAGCGAGTAGCGCTTTGATCTAATCATAAGCAACCGCCCACACAACCACTATGAGCAACACTTTGGAACTCAGGCCTCCCGCCGTTGCATACCACATGCCTCATGCCACATCATGTTGCTGCAGCTGCATTTGCATAATGCTTACAAATCTAAAAATTGGCTTCGTCTTTGGAATAAGATGTGTAGAGTGAAATGTGGGTCAGAGCTGAACAGCAGCCGTCGTTGTTATGAACTTTTACTTTTCTTCAACTTTTCAGTTTGATTTATAAATTGATATGGGCGTAATACGCTTTATAAATAGATAAATATATATGTAAAGAAATGAGTGGTTGCATTGAACTTTGTCCAAGAGCTAATAAAACTTGACACCAACAATTGTGCTGGGCGCAGCTAATGAAGTCCACAGACAGCCAGCGAAAGTTTCCAACAAAGAACAAACAAAGAATGCAACGCATACAATTAAAACCAACTCCAACACTGTCTCTCTCTCTCTCTCTCTCTGTGGGTATGTGTGTGTGTGTTACTTTTATGATTGCTTATCGCTAGGCGTTGGTATTCTTTCCTCTTGCTCGTATCGCTTATTACTATTATGTGAAGTCGTAATTGTTATGTACGTCTGTGTCTATAAGTGTGTCAGTTCGCATTGGAGTCTCACTTTCGTCAAGCCGGAAATGGCTTATTACGTGCTGTGCTGGGCTGGGCTGGGCTGGGTTGGGTTGGTTTAACAAAGACTTTGGCTCGAAGTCAATCAAAGCGGCAAATTGCTGCAAAAACCTGTTGCAGCCTATGCAAATGTGGCAAAGCTGAGGATTAAAGTGAAAGAGGGCGGAGCTCTGTCAGTTTTATGAACCAAAAGGCTTAGGTTTTATGGCACCCAAGACAACGAAACTATTGTTGCTGCTGCTGTTAGATAGTGGGAGAAATCCAGAAACTTGTCCAACTTTAACTAGTTTAGCACCTGGAAAATTTAGTTGTTCGTTCTCGCGAACACTTAACCGAAAAATCATGCTGGCAAAAACGACTCAAAGAGCGGGCGCAAGATGTGTTCTGGTTCTAGCCAAGTTGATTTATTGCGCTACTTAACAGCATTTGTTGGCCAGTTAGAGTTAAGCCAAACGCTTTTTGCATCCTGCTGTCTACCATTCAACTCAACTGAACTGAACTGCCAGCAACACAACATAAAATTGTTGTGTTTTCCTCCTTCTTAGCCGGAAAGTAATTGCAGTTGGGCGTAAATGCCAAAACATTTTCAACTGCAATTTGCGAGAGGCGAAATGCAAACTGCGTCTTGTGCTTAGGCCACATTTAATGAGCTAGCCAATCCGTTGATTTGTGTCTGCAGATTGTTCTTGGCCGGACTAGCCCGGCAGCCCACTTACAGTAAGTCGAGCTGAGCTGAGCAGCTCAAATAATTGTTTTAAATTAAACGCAGTGCAAAACGCCTAAAGTTATGCACAGCGTAAAAAGTCAGCGGCAAATGGCGGGCGAAACTTTTATGCGCTATCATTAAGTTGGCAGCTCAAATATAATAAAGGAAACAGAGCGAGGCGGTGGCCGTATGGGCGGGAGCGTGTGGGCGTGCAGATGGCAGGTGGCTGCTGTTGTTGCTGCTGCTTCTGCAGGAAGCCAACTTGCGCTGTTTCGTAACATAGCAAAAACAAGGCACAGGAAGGAAGGAAGGAAGCAAGCGCAGCACAAAACTAAACTCAAGATGAAAGCAAAACAAAACAAGGGAGTGGGCGTAGGGCGTGGGAGTGGAAAGGTTGTGCTGAGGCGCGGTTGATTATCTGTGGCGGTTGCGTGTAGCAAGAATAGCGGCTGGGTTTCTGGTGGCAATGGAATTAACATTATTAGCGGAAATTCCTCTGCTGTTACTGGGAATGGAAATGGAGTTGGATCTCGACTTCGAGTTCGAGTTCGCGTTAGGGCTGGGGTTCGTGTTCGGTAGGCAGCTCGTGTCACTTTTAACTTTTGCGCTGTTGATTTTCATTTGTTAAATGCTTTGTCGTTGTGCATTTTTTATGACTCAGCGCATTAAAGCGCGAGTTTTATTAAGCGCCAAACGAATGGCAAACACAATTTACGCTTGCCTCCGAAAAGAAAAGATGTTGCTAAGCATTATTTATTTATTACCCTAACGTAAAACGCATCCACTGCAAACGACAGCAATAAGCTAAATAATATTTAAGATTATGCGTGCCTGCTGCATTTTCAATGCCACCGCAAAGTGTTCAATTTAATGTTTCAATAAACAACGCCAGGCAAATTCACAGCTCTTATAAAATAATGATCTATTTTCGTTTATTTTTTCTTGTGCTGCTTTTTATGTATACGTTTTTCTTGTTGTTAATTAATTACCATGTGTTGTTTTATTTAGGCTGCTGTTATTGTTGTTGTTGTTGTTGCTATGCGACAAGCTTTAAGAGAGTAAAGCGCTCTCATTGCGTTTCACTGCGCTCTTTTGCTGTGAAGTTTAATGGCACCGCCTGAAAGTATGCAGCAAAAAAAAAAAACAAAACTCGTTTGCATGGGCAGCACTGGTTAGACTTTCGTTATGCGAATTATGAAACGTGCACAAAAAAGTTGCAGCAAAACGAATATTTTATACACTTATCTATGTGAAAGCTGACTGTAGTCATATCAAGTCTTAAGCTCTCTACTCATAAGCCTGATCCTGTTAGCACTTGAGCACATTTTCAATTTAATCGCATTATTTTAAATTGAGTTATTTAACTCGTCTGATATGCTCGACAAAGTTAAAGTACACTCAACTTGCTGGGCAACAATTTGTTGTCCTGCGGCAAAAGTGGCGCCAGCCACGTAAAGGGTACAAAAAAAACCATAAAATCTGTATATATAGACATAAGTACATATATAAGTATGCTTGCATAAAAAATTATGTGTTGAACGCTGTTCAAAATCTGGGCAAACAAATGTTTTACATTGTTGCACAGCAGCTAAAGGCAAGAACCAGACTGAGAGAGAGGGAGGGAGAGAGAGAGTCGAGTGTATAAGGGAATGAAAAACCAGAATGAAGAGAATGCTTACATAAAGCTGAAAGCTGGCTGCTGTTGCCCATTGGCCAAGCCATTTGCCCTGCAGCGCCATTAGCCGTGACCAAAGCAGCAACAGCAACAGAGACGGAAGCGGAAACCCTAACAGAAACCGAAACCAAATCTAAATCCTTTTTATGCAACGATTTTTCTTTTTATATAACATTAAAATCGCAATTTTTATTTATTTTTTTTATACAATTTTTTGTATTATTTTATTATTTTGTTTGCTTTGCTTGTGCTGGACGAGACTAAGCTGTTCTAATCTGTTTGCCGTTGCCCGGCGGGTTATCGTGTGCCGCCTACACGTTTGTCTGTTGCCCAACTACCTAAAGCTTCCGTTTTGGCTTTGACCTGGCATTTAATTGCATCATGATATTAGTTCGGCTTTCGGCTGACTTTAAGCAACGTTGATTTGTTCAGATGTGCCAATGGGCATTATTATTAATGCTGCCTGTATCTTATCAAATCTATATATATGTATATGTATATGTATGCTTAGAGACTTTTTTGATTTTCAACTGACGTCACAGCGAAGCAGACAGACAGCAGCCGTTTGGCAGTTTTTGGCTTTTTGAATGTTCACTTTTGT